>OY728120.1:628036387-629286387 GCA_963277665.1 Viscum album
ATGTGAGTCAACCTTGGTGTGAGAAACAAGAGGATGTAAAATATTAAACAATGAAAATTCATAATTATCCTCCTCTGCCGATGGAAGAGGGTGCGTCAACCGTGGTAGAGGGTGAGGCGACCAGCCTTCACTATGTTCTTTTTATATTGGACAAGGGTCCAATCTAAGGATGATGGGGTGATGGGGAGGGGATTATACCAGGATGGCTGCACTAAAATTGGTTCTCATAGGGGAGGGAGACTTCTCCTATACATGTTAATAATAACAAGAATGAAGTGTATCCTTCCTACCAGAGATATGAGGTTTCGGGTCACCTCTTTGAGAAGGGTGAGGCCTGTAACCAACCATCCTCCAAACCGGGAACTTCCCAACATTTTTTGGGAGAAATTACCATTTGACTACAGATATATAAATCCAAAAACATCCCATGAATCTTAACCCTAATGTGGAAAGAATTTCAGAAACCTCTGATTGTGGAAATACAAATCCAAATTGGAGACATGCTGATGTGACTTAACCAAAGGTTTGAGAAGTCAGGAGGTTTTGGTGGAGGTTTCAACATAACCCCATATGAATAAGGGAACCATGGAAAGAGATACCCCTCCATGAAAGTGTTAAAATAATGGTTTTGAACTGGTCGCATAGGTACCTCACGCAAGTGTGCCACGTAGGTACCCGGCGTTCCCCTATCACACAGGTATAATGTGCAGGTGTGTCGCGTAGGTATATCATTCAAATATACCGCGTCGGTATGGATAAGGAATAAAGAATGTGAAGAACTTAAAAAAATGCATATCCCCTTTAATTATCACATATTTTTTAGTTTAAAGATCTACCTGAGACAATTTGAGAGATCTAGGAGAAAGAGATATGCAATGGGAGCTTCTGAGAGTCTGTCACTTTTTTTTTTTAATCCAAAAATGATGAGCCGAAGGGTCCAATTTATAGGCACGGATGGGGTATAACCGAAGAAACTTTGTCCGTGCAGGTATTCCATGTAGATCCACCACGTAGGTGCTCCATGTAGGGGCATCACAAATCTTCTCATGCATATCTCGACCGCGTAGCTCGGTCGCGATGCACGACCACATAGATAGCTCGTGAAGCTTCTGGATGCTACAACATCATGTAGAGCTGGGGAGTCATTGTTGATGTTTCCCATGTACTTTTATAAGAAATTTTTTAAGTAGTGTCAACACCATGTAACACAACTCATACCCATATACATTTTTTATTATTCCACATGTGTACCCACTCGCATGGGTCACACTAAATCATGGGTGTGTACCTCATGTAAACATGGTTCAGCCTTTTAGGGTCTACATGATGTGTGGCACAGTTCTCAAAGAATGTAACAACACCCAAATTCGTGGGTGTGTAACAATTATAAATGATGGGTTTGTCAATAAGGGTCATAATATATTTGACTAGAGTCCCATGAAATGTGATATATATATATCTACACCAGCACCATAACACAATATAAAAGGGACTATAATGAAATTTTGCATAGTACTACACTCTTTTTCATTGGGTTTTTCACAAATAAACCATGGGTTTCTTCCTGTGAATTACCCATCACCAAAAATCCATTCAATTACAACATGGAATGAATCATTCTTCATGGATATATATTTTAACGAACAACCTTCATTTTCCTTGTCTAGATATTTACCATATTTGGTGCACGAGAACCACATTATCCTTTCCTCATTAGTGTTTCATTCCCAAATTGTGGCCATAATCTCATGATCCATCTGTAGAGATCAATCTCTTCACTAATACATTTTTGAATTTCTGGTATAAATCCTTCCTGATAGGAAATGGATTTTTCATGATTGATTTTATTATATTACTCAAACCATAGACCAAATGAAAATCATTCAATGAATGATGAGTGGGTAAAGAAATGATGAAAACACAAATGTGGGGATCAATACATGTCCAATGTTCATATTGGCCTAGATTCATTTCCATCAGAATATTGATTGGAGTGATATAACAAAATAAAAAAATGAAATTCAACAATTCTTTGAAAATATAAACCATTATAAAATGACACACAATCGTCAAATCAATTTTCTTGTTAACTGATTCAGATTCATCACTGGAATAATAAAACGGGGTAAATTCATATAATTCAGTTACCTACCATGTCATGGATGAATCACTAATGATGAATTATTATGAATTGTTTTCATAGTCTTGATCCTCAAATATCATTTCACATCCATCAATGACCCACGATCTGGACCTTATTCATTTATCAAGATTTCTTCCAACACTCTCTCTCATTTTTAGGGTTATGAAAATAAACCTGCAATTAGGTCGTAGTAGTGTGTGTATAGGATATTCATTGTATATGAATATTATTAAAATAATTAAATAAAAAAATAATGCATTTAATTCAATTAATTATTCTCCCCTGAGGACGCTTAATCCAGACACCCAATTCCCATATAGAGTATCTCACGCCTAGGATAAAACCCACACTCCGTATAAAATAACGATATAAAATTTCAATTTTTTTCACTTATTTATTTTTAATTCCACTTTTTCCAGAATGTTTTTCATATTTGATATTTATTATATTTAATATATTTTAAAAATTAATTATCGGATAACATGGACTCATAATCTAATGTAGTCCAAGGTCCTTAATCTAAAAATAATATATATAATATAATAGGATAATAAATTGTAAAAGTAGAGTCGTTACATTGTAAATAATTTCCTTTTAAATTTGAAGTAATTATTTTTTGAAAATCAGTTTGAAATGTTTAATTTTTGTTTACTTAAGCATTAAAAAATATTTTCATGGTTTATGTGATAATCATGTAAAAGGAATGTTCCCATTTACAATCGATTTTTAAAAGGAAATTTTTATCATGTGATAAAATTTTATTAATTGTTCCGTTGGTGTTTCCTAATTTCTAAAAAGTATTACCAAAATACAAACAATTTTAAAAATAGTTTTTATGGTGATTTTGTATTATTGTATTCTAAAATAAATATTTTCATGATTTTATATGTGTGTTTGTTTTATCATAAAAAGATAATTATTTTTAGATAAATTATTTAGCTAAAATTTTGGTGGTCTTGTAAGAATAATTATTTTTTATTATATTACTGATATTTGGTTTTTAAGATCCTTCCTCAAAAAAGGAATCATTGAATCCTATAAAGACTACATTGGTGATGTTCACCAAGATTGAATTTATCTTAGTTTTGGTATGGTATCACTAGTTTTCAACTATTTAAAAACTCTAAATAGAGTTTAATAGTTTAATCCTTCTCATCCTCTGAAAAATTTCAATAAATTCATAAAAAATTATCTTTTACACTCTATACTGATCAAGGCCTAGAAGAAATGGTTGAGTGGATAGAGAAAATTGATGGAATCATCGACTCTCTAGAACAGTTCAGTATTTTAATGTGGAACATTAAGTGATATTTTTTAATATATAAATTGATAATTATGGGAGACCATCATTCCACATTATCTACATTCTTAAATATCATTTCAATTCTTCAAGAAGAATTACATCTAAATATTTTATATCAAAATTTAAAAACACAGAATGTGATGGAGTTAAGAGGCTCTAATAGGAAGATCATATCATGATAAAGTATATTAATCATTTCTCTATATTAGGTATTCTTATCTAGATATACTCATTGATAAAAAATGGAATGAATAATTAATTTAATAAGGTATTATTTCATAACTTAATGAAATTTTTTTCTTTCATCATGGCTCCAGTTATGGTTTAGGTTAATAGGATCAAAATAATTGAGTAGATAATTCTGGGTAAACCCATAATGGGTGATATTATGTTCCCACATTGTCTTTGATTTTTATTTTGTTTATGATTGATATCATTGGTTTTCAATTAATGTCAATGGAATAATTTTTTTAATAAATGTCAATAATTTGACATAATATTTTTTTATCAATTTAGGTGTGTTCTCAAGTCTTATTATCTTATAAACCATGTAAATGGTGTTCTTAACATTCTTAAAGATGGTGGTATTTCATCAATTGAAATGAAAATGTTTTTTAAATAATTTTAGTTTACTTATGATGATACTTTTTTCTTAATGCTTAAAATATGTTCTTGATGAATGGATATGTATGGTATTTATCCACATTATAATGTTTCCTTAAGGAGTTTCCTTAAATGGTTTCAAATCTCAGTGGTTGAATATGTCAAAGATGATTAGACCATTTCTATCCATTATTGGAATGTTTTCGAGTAGCACCATTAGACATTGTTTTATAAATATTTCCACAAAAATGGGCTTAACTAGTGGAAAAAGTAGTGTGCTTTAGAAGTAAAATTTTTTAAGGTACAATCAGATATATAAATGTTTTGGCGACCATTGAATGAATTTTCACACTAATTGAATAATTATGCGAATGAAATGGTTCGATCATAAAATATGTGTAAAAATATTATCTGTCCCATAAATTTGGGGTACTACAATTATATTATTATAAAAAAACTATATCATTCGATTCATGGTGATCTGCTATTTATTGATAAAACATTGAAATTAATTGGGGATGGGATTCTAGATGACATTTAGAAGAATATAAATGTCACTAATTGATAGTTCAATTAGCTTAAGTCCAAAAGGATTATATTGGATAGACTACGAAGAAATTTTTTTCTTGAATTTATATAGATTCATATTTAAGATGAATTAATAGATTTAAGGAGACCATTAGGTGGTGTTTCACAAAAAAAAATATGTGTTGTCAATATGATACATGGAACTAATGAATGAAGTGTAGACAATTTTGTATCTATTTAAAGTAATTATCATGTTTTGTTATACAAACATGACAATTCGTTGGATAGAATATACGAGACAAAATTTATTGAATGATCAAATACAGGTTTCCTAATGAATTAAATTGTTGTTGTATGTTTTTAAATATCATTGAATGAGTACTTTTCAAAACAATCTCATTTGATATATATTTCTAAATGATGTATATTGGACTGATGCTTCCATTAATGTTGATCAGAAAATTGTTTTTAATGTTTTAAAATAGGCATAATCACAAATAAATTACTATATGATTTACTAAGAAATATTTTTACAATGACATTAGGTTGAGGAATAAATAATCATCATCATAGTTTTCTGATTTCATATGGTAGAACAAGAAATTTAAATCTCACTACGTTCACCATGAAAAAGAAAAGTAGTATGAATCATTAATCCCATTATATAAAGGAAGATCCCTATGAAGGGAGCCTAAATATATATTAAAATGGAATATCAGCCATATTCCACCATATAATCATTTTCCAGAATATTGGATGATGTGTCTTGAATGATGTCCATCAGTCAAAATTTTCAATTTCAAGGAAATGATGAAGGATTTAAAATCATGTCATTTTTATGAGGAAGTATCTTTTGGAATATTTCAATATATTCCTATAAATTAATGGATAAAAATGAACTATGTATCACTTCATGGAATATTTTTTATGTTGTTTTTATAAGTGGACAGATCTAAGGTATTTATGATTTAATAAAAAAGTTATTAATTAATGTTTTGTTGTGCTGGATGATTAACATTTTAGTAATCAATAAAATAATATAGTGAATATAAAGGAACATTCAAGAAGTTTTATGAAGAATAGTAATACCAAAATCAATGTTAGTTTCATATGAATTTTAGTTGAATAATATCATTTATGAAGATATAATGAGTTCAAATAGAAGAATAATTGTGTTGTATATTCAATTTTTGAAGCAGAATTTTTCAAATTGTAATGCACTCATTATCCTATAATGATGGAAGAAGCATTTTTTATTATTAGGGTCGATGAATTGAGATTTTATTTGTATATATTGATATTATAGTGAATCCTTTTAAAATAAAAGAGTCGATTCGATAGAGAATTATATTCTGTTTGTGTGTTATTATGAATAACTGAACCTTTACAAAGAAATGTCGACCATGTTGATTGAGATCACCTCTCATTTTGGTCAATGTATTAGCTGATGAAGTATGATAAAAAGAAGGGGTGTCCAATATAAAATAAGCCCTTAGAAAAGTAGTAATGATATTAATGAACGAAGGTACTTGTGATCATTTTTAAGGGCTTCATAATCTATAAAAGACATCATATGTAGAAGGAGAATGGGATGAATAACTATCATATGGTCAAGGAAGATGGGATCATCTATATACCAGATGAAGTTTTATTATCGTTTCATGGTTATATGAATATTAATAAGTAGCATAAAAGGAAAAACTATAAATGAGTGAACCATCGCCAGAATAACATCATCATAATAACAGGATTACATTGAAATGATCAGATAAATATATTTATGGATTTATTTTGAACTAAAGAATAAGAAGAAGGAACTTTTATTGAATGTTTTTATGTAATTAAAAATTAAATAATATTGAATGCAATGTGAAAAAATCATTATGATATCCATCTTAAGTCCCATGATGAGCAATATATTCTTGATGTTACAAAGTACCTCCAGAAGAAGGCACAAACTATCATATGTAGTTGTATAAAGAACTGGTGAGGGGATGCATGTTTTATGAAGTATTCACCATTAAATTCTATAAGTATTGATTTCTTAACCCACCTCTAAATTTACAGGGACTCACAACTTATCTAAGGATTTCTTTCAAGCCAAATCACTCTAAAAATTTATCTTGTTATATTGTAAAATCCTTATAATGGTCACCAAGATAAAATAAATGGACTACCTATAAAAATTAAGTTGTAAATTGTGTAATTATATAATCTAATATACTTTAATTCATTAATAAATTTACCTAATATAATGAATGAAGAATTTAATTTTCAATATCCTAACAGGTCTAATAGGTAAAAGGATAAAAAAAGTTATATTTTTTTAACAATTTCTCAAAAATAGACTCCCACCACTTAAGGTTCAGTATATCCTAAGGTGGTCCTCTAAATTGATATCAAAGGGTCCGTTCACCTCATTTGTATTTTCTACATTATAGTTATTATATTTTGAAGATTTTAATTTCTATCTTATATAAAATGTGAAGTGCATTTTTGGAGATTTTATAGTTATATTAGAGCGAAATTATATTTCAAACAAAACCATGATGAAAAGGAGATAGAAAGATAGAAAAATATAATAAATAAAAACCTTTTATCTAAATAATGTTATGTTTCATGTTCTCCATGCTATGATAAAAAATAATGAAAATTATGTTTGGAATGTGAAGAGGAGGTGACTCTAGTTTCCATTAAGGTAATGATAAAATTACTACATCAATTTAAAGTTGTATGTTAAGTAACCATATTGAATGGGAAAAGTATTACACATACATTCCTCATGAATATTATCAATGAAAAAGTGGTGATGATGATCAATCTAAATCTTATAATGATATATTATTTGACAACATGTATGATATTCAACATTGGATTCTCAAAATAATAGTATCTATTATTGGTAGAGTCTTTCAACAAAGTAGGATGATATCATCCCATTGGAGTAAGATGCATATAATATAGAGCATTATTTTAAAGAAAATATTTTAGATTGTATAAATATTTTTATATAATTTTGAGCATATAGAGAAAATTGTACGGGATTGAAATAATTTCCTCTATTTTAGAATTCAAAAGGATAAAATGATTTTAACAAAGTGATGGAATTAGGAATACTATTGAATAAAACATTTATACACTTGAATAAATGTTGAAAAATATCTTCAATGTATTTGATATTCAATTATATTATAAATCCATGAATATTTATGAGAATTGTCTATACAAAACAATGATAATTTACATGAAGAAGAAGATGAAAAAATAAAGAATGTTTTTAAAGATAAGTACATTTTGATTGAAGATCAGAAAAAAATCCCTTATTTTGAGATATCTAGAATTAGAATTTATGATTGAAAAACTAGACAATACATATATTGATACATCACAACGAAATTATTATGTCTTTCCTAATAATAAATTCTGAATTGAGTATTATAATTTCTAAATACATCCAATACTTGGTAATAAGATCATGAGGTCGTTTAATTATATATATTATACAGTTATGAGAAATGAGGTACCATCTATATTATCTTGTAATAATGCCTCAAAATCTATTTTCACGAGTGGTAAATTATGGAAAAAAACATTTACAATTGTGGATTAAGAAAGTTGATAAGAATCATTCTACCATGACTATGGTACATACGAAATAGAGTCTGGGAGAGCACTGATGGAATGTTTACATTGATATCAGAGTTGTGTAAATAGATTGAGATGATTAGAACTTGAGATGAAATAAATGTTAGATCGATTACATTCATGGAAACATAAAACAGATAATGGTCAAAAAAGTCTATCAATATATTATTTTTTTTGTTATTAAATGTTTAAACATCACAATTCCTTTTGGATGTTATTCATGTTATATTTTAGAAGAAGGGAAATGATTCAGAAGGATATTTCAATCCTCTTATTTCTAAAAGGTAGATAATGGAGAGACAATTCTAAACAATCATTCCAAAATATTATTATGTGATAAATTTATACAAATAAATATATATTAATTAAATGATATGGTATTTTATAGAGATAAATATCATAAATTAATTAGTAGTTATGAATTTAAGAAGTAAATGTGGACATATATTTATCTAGTGAATTGAAGCATTAGATTGACCCTAAAAACATGGTAAGTAATCACACGGATTCTCCCAACAATGTTATTGAATGATAAAACTAAATATTCTTAGTAAATTTGAAATTTATATGATTTTTTTAGGATCATTGAGAGAATAAGATTCAATATTAAGTCAAAAAATAGAGGTTTCTAATTAATGTTCACCAGACTGAAGTTTTCATCTATGATTATATGAAAGAGTCTGGGATGTTTCCAAACAGAATAAAATATAAAAAATTTCCCCTGACATGTCCTTATACATAGTTTTAAAAATTAACATCGATGAGTATTAAAAATTAATCAATATTTTTCTATGATTTCATTAAATAAAAAGAATAATAGAATACATTTGAGGGCCTACAAGATGAAGGAAAATAAACATATGAGAATCCATGAGAAAGAGAAATATAACCCTAAAACTATATTTAGTAAAAATTCAAAAGGAAGATCGAATAGTGTCCAAAGTATAAATGTTTACATGATCATTAGAAAAATATTCTCTAATAATGTACATCGATTTATGGTTTTCATTTCAGTTAAATTAATAAAGGACTGAAAATCATTTCTTCAGTTAGAGAATGTATCATACCAATGATTTTAATATGTTCTTATAAAGTGAGGAAGGAAAATTGAATGATGTTTCAATAAATGTAATATGTGTTATGAATTTCTACTTAACTTATGTTTTTAATGTAATTAAGATGTTCTCATAATGAAATCTATATTTATGAAGATGAGTTGGAAGAATAATATTTAAAAATTACAAAGTAAGATTGTGATGCTTGTAATAATATCAGGATTTTTGAGGAAGAACATTGATGATGAGAACTAATGAAGTTTCCAATAATGATTTTTTAAATCTTATATTATTAGAATATTGAATGTGGTAATTCAAAGAAATAATCTTTTTGGAGATTCAAATGTGGAAGTGGTATTTTTCATGTTTTATTGGCTACTATTCACAAATCTTGAAGATGAAATTTTCCAATATACAGATGGTTGGTGCATCAGAAGATTCAGTGGATTTTATAAACGCTTATCAATGGAATATAGAATTTAAGAGTCGATCAGATGAATATGTTTATTGAATTTGTGGTTTATTTTACATAATTTAAGAACAATAAGTATTTTCTAACCATTTTTATGGATTTTTTTTCATCTGATTTTATGTATCAGTAGAAGAAGTATCAGGTAAAGCATGGGGTAATGGATTGAGGGGTAGCACCAAAAAAAATTAATGATCTGACTAGTGATATGTATATGTGATTGGATGTATTGGTGATAGACTCATTTCAAGGTATTAGACATAGAATAATCTCCATATGAACTAGTATGAAATTTTCAATGATGAAAAATAAGTTATCTACTAGATAGCAGGTGAAATATTCTTTCCAGTTAGTGATCAAATAAACATGAAGAAGAATAAAGGTTAAATAAACTATTACTAGGAAAATCCATATTAGATGAAAATGATCTGATTATTAGGATTAGACCGATATTAATGAATGTACATTGGGTTAAAAAAATTGGATGAATGAAGAAGAAAAAGGACAACTTATTTTTTATTGATGTGCAAGTAACTTGTGAAGTGGTATATATTAATGAATGATATATCACTATCAAATCCATCAAATGCATCAATAGTTGGATGACATTCTTGTTGTTACAAAGTACATTAATAAGATTTTGAGGAATATCATTAATGCAATATAAATAACTAATGAGGAGATGCAGGTTAGATGAGGGAAAGACTAATCCATGGAAGATAGATTGTTTTATTTCCCCATTTCCTAATGGTTAGGGACTCACACATAGGCTATATATTATTTTACTGTCAAACAACATTGAAAATGGAAGCTCATTAAACTAGATAATCCTTGTACTTTTTATCCCATTACACTCAAGGTCCAACTACTCTTATTGATTAATGATCCTTGTAAGAATTTTTTTTGTCATCCATTCCTAAATTTAAATTACTGTATATGATAAGGAAATGAAAATATGAGAATCAATATTAAAACAGGTCTATGAAGTTAATGGATAAAATTTTAAATTTTATTAAAAAATTTATAATACTAATTCACATCCCAATGCTCTTAGTGTTGAGTGTATCTTGAGGTGATCTACTAATCATTATTATATTTTATCTAACATGAACAGGGTTCAATATATTTTGATAATAAAAATACAATGATAATATGTAAGGATATTTTTGTGGGATCCATTCGAGGTAATTTATTAACATATCTATTTTGGATATTATATTTTATAATATAACAATATATTCCTTTTAGGTTTTATGGTATTTTGATGATCAATAGTATATGAAATCATCATATTTTGAATACATTCTATACTTTTTGTATTTTTTAAATATTGAATCCATATTATACATGGGTTTTTATATGGATTCACAGAAATTTAATAAACCTTTCCTTCCATTCTGAGTCAATGGAACTGATAAATATCATATACTGTTTTAACTATGGAAGTGTGGTTTTATCAATTACAACATTTTAAGGTAAACGAGAATTGATGTGGAGACTAATATTTACAGTCACTATATTTATAAATTACATCTATTCATGATCATTACCCATATGATATCATTTTATTAGATTTTATTGATGAGTAGTGTGATATTAATTCAATACCAATTATTTTATTTTAGTTACAAGAGGTCATAATTCATTGCATTAATCATTTAAAAAATTGATTACTTGGGGTGTTTGTATCTATATTTAATGATTGTATACTGATTTAAATGAAATGTGATTTAAATTATGGTTTCTCTATAGATCTATGGTTTTATAGTGAATTCATTTTAGTGATAGTTTATTCTTATGTTCCCAAATCCATTGGGGTTTTGGGGTTTTTTATCATAAAATATTTTCTCTACCATTAATAAATTTATTCATCATCCCTTATCTATCTGATTGACGAATTGAATAATAGTTATTCCATTAATGTTAGATAACAAATTTTTAAGGTAACAAATCATTGGGTCCCTATTATAGGATTTTATCAAAATAAGATTAACTAAATATTTCATTTTAATGTGATGGTTTAATTCTCATCATGTTGGAGTTCCCTGATGTCATTGTAAAGGGAAAAGTAAATAATTATTGTAATCATCACACCCCAATGATAAATTTGGGAATTAATTCAACTAATTAATAATTTCATGGAATTTTGTGGTTAGGAAAATAAATTTTTTAAAATTTTAGACATTAATAGTTCAAATAGTTGGTGCTGGAAAAATAGTAATCATTCTGCCAATTCATACATATTCAAAATCAATTAAGAAATTGATCATAACTTACTAGTTCATAGTTTATGAAACCTTGAATAAAACCCTTTTATAAGGGTCTATGTTCTCTAATAATTTCAACAAAGTTGGAAAATAGTTTTCCATATAATGTAGCCATGTTTTGTGGGTTATATGGAATTTTTTATTTTAGATTTTCATTTTATCATTTTTGATGGGACCCCCAATTCTTTACCACTTTAAATTGGTGCCTTCATACAGATCTTATGGATGATCCTCCACCCATCCACATGTCTCTATAGATCATTTCATTTTAATTATTGGGTGGATCATTAAGGTAATCTTTTTTTCCTCTTCATCTCCATTTATCTTATACATTATTCTTTTTTATTCATTCCCACCACATGTACCAAGTGTGGTTTAGACCCGACCCTTTATTTTTTTAATAATTATGTTCTCTGATGTCTTTTTAATGTGGATAGTCTCATTGTTCTTCATCCTCACTTATTTTAAGGTTTCATTTCATTCTGTTTTTTATATAAATTTTTTTTTGAAAAATCTTATGGTGTTTACAATATCTTACCACATTTCACAAAAATTTATAGTTACAATTTTTTTTAGTTATTAATGGATAAAAAAATTATTTTTGTTTCCATTTTTAATGAAAAACCTGGTTTCTAACGGTTCCTATGAGGTATACAACTAAAACCAATTTCCCTACAATAATTGTGTGTATAAAAGTTCCTAATCTTGGTTTCCAAGGGAACATTATAACAATTGTAACATCCCAGGTAAATAAAGAATATTAAAATCTCTTATTTATTAATATTTTTAAATTAATTATAAATTTTACTTTAAAGGGAATTATATGTTTGATGGCATACCAGATAAAAAAAAATGTGTTTCATTGAAATATTACATTGCACATAGTGTTGAGTTGTACTAAAAAATAATATAATATTATTAGTATTATTTTAAATGGTAGTTAACACCTATCCTTTGTAATAGAGGTAATAAATAGAGCAAACTAAAAAATGATAATACATGTCTGTTAAATATTTTTACATTTATCCAATAAATGTTAGAGGCTTAAAATGTGAATGAATCTAATTTTCTTTAAAATGTTTATTTACTGCCTTTTAATGGTGAACCCTCTTTAAATCTATAATTTTTCACTTTTATATGTTCTTTTTGACAAAATGATATTTTTATTTAGAATCATGACATCAAAATTCACTTTGTGTAAAAAAATTTAATTTTTCTGAAAAAATTCATTTTTCGAGGAATAGTAAAAATTATTGTATTTTGATTCAAAAAATCCATTTAATATAATTTATTTTTAAGGTTAGATTACCTTTATAATTGGTTTTAAATTGTAATTAGGTTTTTTTTTTCATTTAATCAAATTTTGGTCATTGTAATTAATTTCACTTTGCAATTGGACATAAAAAGACATTTTTTTCATATTTAATATTTCTAAAAAACAGGCTTCTCATTTGGACACCCGGAATTAATTTTAAATTAATTTCTACCACTTATTTTTTTTGAAGTTGGAAGAAACAGATTTTATATTTGGAATCAGGTGGTCTAAATTATTTAAATAGTCTACTATTGTTTTTATACATTATGGATATTAACATCAGTAAAAATTTTATTTACCAAAGTTAATGGCCAAATAGGGTAAATAAAGGGAAACAAATATTATAATAATAATATAAAATGACCCTAACATGTGTTCTAATCCAATAGGTTGATACATATACGACCATGGGGATCTTTGGGAGGATTTTTGGACCCCATGGAGTAACATGGTAGTGATAAGGACACACTATTTTAATTAACATGAAGTAAAGTCAAAAATGACATAAACAAATATCTTTTAGTAAATTACTTTTTACATAGTCTTATATAATTCATCATTTCGACTATAAATATTATTTGGAAGGACTAAAATATTTCCTACATCATGGTAATTTTTTTATGTTTCTAGAAAACATATAAATTAAATTATATTTGAAACAATAATGATGCAGTGTTGACATCATTAATAAATGATTTAAATAATTAAGATTATAACAATTAAAATAATGTTCAAAACTAGTCTAAATCATATTGGATGAATTTAATTCGACCATGAGTCATATTATCATATACTTTAATAAGGTTTTTACCTTTAAAACCCTAAAAGAATTATATAATTAAATAATAGTTTCACACTTTCCAAAAAAGCCCCTCCTCACCGTTATAAAAATCCCTCACTTCTAACCAATTACTCGCACCTCTAAAGCCCCAAGTATTGTCCAAAACAAGCCCAAACAAGATATAATTATCCCTATATTACACCTAGAAGCCTTAAATTATCCATAAGGCACGTCAGGAAACCATATTGGTTCCATCCAAATGTCGTTACCCGATTTAAAGGTAATGTCTTCTCTTTAGTTCTTTTGTTTGATTATACTTCTCTAACCCCTTAAGTATTTTTATTCTTTTAATATATAACAAAAATAGAATACAAAATATACTAGGATGTTTCTATGATAATTATTTTAAATACACATTCAATCACCTCCATCTAATGGGTAAAGAATATATTGTTTATGTGGATGGAAAACCAATGCCTCACGAAACGATGATTGGTCAATTATCTCCTACTGCCTCTCATAGTGGCCATTATGATGGAAATGAGTTTATATATGATATATATTATTTTTTTTATTACTTTGTGCTTATGAATTTTTCATTAATATCATGCCTTTATGGTTTCCATTATGGATAAACGCGATAATTTTATTTTAGGAAGTGCGGACTGCCGCCCCCTCTAAGTGATTTGACTCGTTACTACCATATGTGGGACGTATAAAGGATGGAGTTAATGATATTATATAAGATATCATAGTAGAAATATAATATAACTATGTATAATTATGTTTTAATTACTTTAAATAAGAAATAGTAATGTAAGTAGTGTTCATACGTACGTACATCTTACAGTCTCTATGAACTGTGCATTTCATTTTTTAGATCCAAATGATATGTACTATTAAAAATACATACATATATATATATATACTCGGTATATAAAATATATATGATATATAAGACAATAATATCATTCTAGAAACAATGGACCTTTTACTTCATAGACAACTTGTAAATATAAGAAGTTCATTTTTGGCTCATGTACCAAATATTGAAAAAAACAACCATTATTAACCTAAATGATTAAAGAATGTCAATAAAAAGATTATATGTGATATAGAAGGAATAAAAAACGTGAAAAAGGTTTTTAAGAATGTATAAATTAACTTAATTTTATTATTCAGGAAGAACAATGAACAAACGAGTCAGGTCAGAGATGAGGTAAGGGGTTTCTTATCACACTTTTAATTCCGTGAGATTTCCATTATTCCCCACTAATTTAATTTGTGTGGGGTATTTTTACTGAAATTTGATATATATTATCATTATTCTCCTTATATTCATGTTATTCTATGAATTATTTTGTTTTTATTAACTTCTGTTCATACGACTCGATTGATTACAACGTCGTAAGGGATTTTTATCTCACTTTTTATTCCCGTGAGATTCAAGATATATTTTCCACTCTTTCATTATGTGTGGTGTATGTACTACTCATGATTGTATTATTTCAATAATATAACTTATTTTATGGGTATTTACATCTTCATTGATTGATCCTTATTTCATGGGTTGTATGTTTTGTATGTTACCAAATCGGTAAGGGAACCTTTTACCCTCCTCTTTTTAAAAGACTTTTTTTGTTATGTCTTTTAATTTACATCTTATTATTATGGGATATTTTTTTCTATATCCTTATTTCTATGAATTTTAGGTCCAATTGATGATATAAACTTCTTTATTTCATCTACTCGATTTATGAATTTTAATGTGACGTCGTTAGGCTGTTGTGTTTATGTAAGAGAACATCTTAACCCAATTTCAATTCTTTGGGTTAATCTTATACTTCTTGATTTTGTAGTGCTATGAATATGTTTGAATGTCACATAATTGTTTTACACATAATATCCCCTCATATTGGGTGTATTATTATTGTTCACACATAATTATGTCAATTATTTTTCCTTAATTTAATGATATGATCTTGGAAAGGGACCTTATCTCAATTTACATTCCATTGAAACTTGTTTATTTTTATACACCAATTCACATTTATATGGTGTATATACTGTCCATTTATATATTATATAATGAATATATATATTCTAATGATATTATATGCTTTTATTGATGTTATTCATCATTTGTTCGAATTCAAACATCTCTCATTTTGTTAAAAACTCTATAACTAAAATATCGGTTAAAATGGTTGAAATATTTATTCTTATAAATATTTATCATTAATGTTCATGTTTAAAAAATGGTTTAAAGGATTTATATATAAATACATTTATGTTTTCAAATTATAATAAATTTAAAAGTTTCATAGTGGTATGTGACACATTGATTCGCAAATCGCTTTATTAAATGTTTTAAATTCGTTTGAAAATGGTTCGATAAATCATTGATTATGTATATATCTTGAAATATTATGTTGTGATAGTAATTTGGAAATGTTTTATTTCCTTTATTCTTATTTTAAATGTTATGAATATGATATGGTTATGTGGAATTTTTTACGTATACTGGATGTTCTCTGATAAACATAGGGTGGGTGAGCCCGATATAGCTCTCTAATACATTGGGTAAAGTGACAGAGGTAATAATTAATGTTTCTCCTCAATGATTTAGGGAATATAATATGATGGGTATTCAAAATTTAAATCCCTACATAGGTGTGAAATCTACATGGTAAGTATTTCATGGATTCCACAAGTTAACATTTTGATTTATTATTTATGTGTGTTATTCATAAATCATATGATTTAGTAAGGTAGGTTATCATGGAAAAGTATGGTTTCATGTATTTGTATTTATTTATGGGATAATGTTTTCCTTCCTTATTTAATAACCCTTACTGATCTTTTTAATATCATCCCTATTTTTTGAAATGATTTCCACATGACATAAAGATGAATATGGTCGAGGATGGGATTGATGAAAATTCATGCTATCTAAAACATGGAACTAGACATGTTTCTTTTTATGAGTTTATTTTATGAAAAATGGATACTGATTATTATTTTCTGCATGTAATATTCATATTTTTATTTAATATTTGTCATCTAATTATCTAAAACTCTAACCCAGAAAAGAACCTTAATGTGAATTCTTCACATAATTCAAGATTCTGTAATGAATAATGGTGGTTCCATATAGTTGGTATCATAGGTCTGTTTAGATAACTTTTGAGTTTAATGCATTCTTTAAGCATAAGTGACATTACCATAATGGTTAGGATTTTAGATAGGGTCAGAGTAATTTATGTTAATGTAAATGAGTATAAGATAACATGAATAAGTATATATCATTATTTGTCCTCCTGATAAGATATTATTTGATTATCATACTGATATAATCACACATACCATTTTGGTTTTAGTAAATGGCTGGATCAAGTCGGAACCAAAATAGTAGTGGATGTGAAGAAAACAATGATGGATTTCTGAATGAGCAACTGAATGAAATGGGAGCTGTAATGAGAACTCTTGTGTTTATTCTCACCTAACTATTAGGAGTCGTGGTTGACCACCTTAACCATAGTGATTTTTATAAGGCATCGTATATGCGTGAAACAAATCCCCATGCATATTCCCGTAATAATCGTAATGTTGTGTATATTTGAAAACCTATGTGTCAAGGATGTGGAATGAAACATATAGGAAAATATTTCAAAGGGACGGGAAGATTCTATTGATGTGGATGTGAAGGTCATAATATAAGAACCTTCCATGGAAAAAAGAATCATCCAGTTCTCTCTAGGAAAGTGAAATAAGATCTTTTTGAGGGATCAAATGAATGGTTTAAATGCGGTGTCCATGGTCATTATACAAAAATTTTTCCTATGATTATGTTTCGGAAATGGGATCACCTGGATCGTATAAATATATGTTTATGAATACCAAATTCTATTACGGTTGAGGATGAAGAAACTGACAATGGCCAATGAAAGGTATGAATTATTTCTTAACATATGTTTTGATATTATTGAATCTTAATATATGACTCATGATTTTGTTTTTAGGAAAGAATTATTTTATAATAAGTAAGTAAGTAATGGTTAATGAATCATGATGAACATTGAATGAGTAATAAGTCAACATCTAAGGTATTCATGTGTTATGGTAGATTTTAGGATGGTGAAATGCTTCAAATTTTTAATGCTCTTTTGATGATGGGATTACTTTAGAATATATTTTATAGTATGTGTAACCTTGAAGATTGATACATGAAAATTTTATCCACAGAATAATTATCTATTCTTTTTTGTATACAGTTATAAAGAACAATTTGGGATTATATGATCTTTCAATTTGAGGAAATTACATGTTAATACATTTTGATATGGAATATTAAAGTTATTAGATAACCATTGGGGTTAAAATATGTTTTGGTTATTTTTAATGAATTTATCTCTTTTTTGGAATGTGATAAAATTATATAGTTTTTTATAAAGGACAATACACATACCGTGTGACAACCCGTCGTGTCAGGCAAAGCTGCTGGAATCAAACCAACAACCAATGTGCGATTGAGATTTATTGCCTACCACTGGACTACGTGAAGTCCCCAGTTATTATGACTAATTCTTTTGAGTTAGATGATTTTATCAATCAAGAATAAGTTGATTTTGGGGTATCTATGGAAATGAGTAACCTATCATGGAGAATGTGTGATAAGGATAATTACTTTTAAATATGATACTTTATGAGTAACAGATGTTATTTAGAGATAAATGTTAAGATTTGTCTTCAAGACTATTTGATTAAATCCTTCTCATATTTGGGATTAAATATTAGTTATGATTAATTTTAATAATTTTATGGAATGTTGTATATTGAATTGTCTTTGTTGATCTTTGGTTATTGTTTGACAAATTTTGGAGAATAAGTGTAGTTTTTCATTTTATAAGATATTATTCTTTTTGTGGATAGTCAGATCTTCTACTAACCATTTTGGTTTTTGTTAATTTCTAATGACATGGAAAAAATGTAGTTTATCTTTTTTGGATTATGTGATTTTCTAGAAGTTGATTATTGCTCTTTCAATGTGAACAAGTAATCTTGAATATTCATCTTTTTAAGAAAAAATGAGTTTGTGGTAAGAATTTAGTAAAGGATGAAAGTCTACATGAAAAGTAAGTATGTCTACTTATATTTTTATTCACACTCGTAAATAAATTCCTCATCATTATGAAAATTAACTTAAAACAAAAACATTTTCTGTTTAATTTTTCTATTGGGGAATCAAAGATCGTTTTTCCCATCACAAGTTTGTGATTTTCTGGTGGTTAGCTTTCTCTTAATCATGTTTTTTATCACTCTACATCAGAACATGATTGTTCTTTACTCCATCATCTCCATGATTTCATGGAATCCTAGTATCTTTTGTCTTTGGTGACCTTTTTACTTCTCTTATTTTATATTGATAGATTTGTTCACTCTTTTTCAAAAGGGGGACTTTCAATAATGTTTTCGAGCCCAATTTTAAAATTTTGAGTATGCAATTCCCAAAAGGGGGGAAGGACGTAACATCCCAGGTAAATAAGGAATATGAAATTTTTATATTTATTAATATTTTTAAATTTATTATTTATTTTATTTTAAATGGGATTATATGTTTGATGGCATATCTGATACACAACAATGTTTTTCTTTGAAATTTTACACTTCACACAATGTCATGTTTTACTAAAAGATAATATAATATTATTATTATTTTAAATGATAGTTAATGCCCAGCCGTTGTAATGGCAGGAATAAATAGAACTAACTACAAAATGATTATAAATGTTTGTTAAATATTTTTTCATTTATCAAATAAATGATATGGGCTTAAAATGTGAATGAATCAAAATTACTTTAAAAGGTTGATTTACACCTTTTAATCGATAACCCTATTTAAATCTAGTTTTGGTCAATTTTATATGTTCTTATTGACATAATAAAATTTTTCTTCAGAATTGGGATATCTAAATCTACTTTTAGTAAAATATGGGAATTTTCCCGTTAAAATTTATTTTTGATGAATAGTGAAAATACTGTATTTTAATTCAAAACTGCCTTTTAATCTAATTTATTTATATGGTTAGATTATATTTTTAATTGGTTTTAAAGAGTAATTGTATTATATTTTTGACATTTAATCTAATTTTGGTCAGTGGAATTTATTTTACATTGAAATTGGACGTAAAAAAGTGCATGTCTTTTAATTGTTAATATTTCTAAAAAACACACATTTCATTTTGACAACGGGATTTAATTTTAAATTAATTTCTGCCACTTCATTGAATGGAGTTTGGAGAAAATTGATTAATCATTTGGAATTAGGGGGTCCAAATTTTTTAAATCGGTATCTTTTAATTTTAGACATTATGAATATTTAATTTATTAAAAATTTTATTTACAGAGGTAAGTGTGTAAATCTGGTAAATAAGGGTAAAAAATATTATTATTATTATATAAAATTACCCTAACATGTATCCTAATCCTTTTGGTAGATACATATCAGACCATGGGAATCCTTGGGTTGATTTTGGGACCCCATGGAGCCACATGGGAGTGATAAAGACACTTTATTTTAATTAACATAACGTAAAGACTTAAATGACATAAACAAATATATTTTAGTAAATTAATTTTTTACATTTGTTTATATAAGTTATCTTTTTGATTGTATGTATTATTTTAAAATATTAAAAGAATTAATAAATCATGGTAATATTTTTATAATTTTTAGACATCATATAAATAAAATTATTTATGACACAATAATGATGAATTTTATACCACATTAAAAACATTTAAATAAATAAGATTATAAAGATTAAAATAATTTACAAAACATGTCCAATTCTTATTGGATGATTATATTTCGACCATGCGTCATCTTATCTTATACTTTAATATGTTTTGGTCATTTTTAAACTGAAAATCATTACATAATAAAATAACAGTTTCACACTTTCCTAAAGAGCCCATTATGATGGCACTGTATTTATATATGACATATATTATTTTTATGTTTAATTTATGATTCTGTATTTTTCATTTATAGAATACCTTTATGGTTCCAATTCTGGATAAACCCGATAATTTCATTTTAGGAAGTGTGGACTATCTCCCACTCAAAATGATATGACTCGTTAATGCCATATATGGGACATATAATGGATGGAGTTAATGATATTATATATGAAATAATATTGGAATTATAATATACCTATGAATCATTATGTTTTAATTCCATTAAATATGAAATAGAAATTAAAGTTGTGTTTATGTGTACGTACGGCTTACCATCTCCAGGAACGGTGAATTTCATTTCATAGCTCGAAATGTTATGTACTATTATAAGTATATATATATATATAATTGATATATATGATATATATGATATCTAATACATTAATATCATTTTAAAGTCAATGATCCTTTGACTTCATTGACAACTTGTAAATATATGAAGTTCATTTTTGGATCAAGTAACAAATATCTACAAAACAACCATTTTTAACATAAATGATAAGATAATGTTTATAAAAAATAATATGTGATATAAAAGGAATAATAAAAATGATAAATGTTCTCAAGAAAGAAAAAATTAACTTATGATTATTATTCAGGAAGAACATGGAACAGACGAGTCAAGTCAGACATGAGTTAAGGGGTTTCTTAACTCACATTTAATTCCATGAGATTTCCTTTATTCACCACTAATTTATTGATTATGGGTTATTGTGTACTTATATTTGATATATATTTTCATTATTCTCTTTATTTTCATGTTATCTTGTGAATCATTTGTTTTTTATTATCTTCTGGTCATAGGACTCGATAGATTACAACGTCGTAAGGGATTTTCTTCTCAATTTTTATTGTTGTGAGATTCATGCTATATTTTCACCTATTTCCTTATATGTGGTGTATGTACTAAACATGATAGTATTATTTTTGTAATATAATTTAATTTATTGGTATTTACATCTTTATTGTATGATCCTTCATTCATGGGTTGTCTGTTTCATATGCATCCAAATCGGAAAGGGAACCTTTCACCCTCCTCTTTTTAAAAGACATATTTTGGTTATGTCTTTTATCGTACATATTTTTATGTTGGGATATGTTATTCAATATACTGATTGTTGTAAATTTTATATCCAAGTGATGAGATAACCTCTAATCACTCATCAACTCTTTTTAATAATTTTAATGTGACGTTGTTAGGCTGTCGTGTTTCTATAAAAGAACTTCTAAACCCAATTTCAATTCTTTGGGTTAATCTTATAATTCACGATTATGTAATGAAATGAATATGTGTAAATGTATTTTTATTTTTTTACACTTAATATCCACTGATATTGGGTGTGTTATTATTTGGAACACATTTTTATGTCAATTATTTGTCCTTAATCTTAGAATATGATCTTTGCAAGGGACCTTGTCTCAATTTACATTCCATTGAAACATGTTTATTGTTATACACCAATTCACTTTAATATGGTGTATATACTTCCATTTGATGTATTATATAATGAATATCTATATTCTCATGATATTATAAGTATTTATTTACTTTATTCCCCATTTGTTTGTATCTAAACATCTCTCATTTTGTTAAAAACTCTTAAATTAAAATATCAATTAAAATGTTTTAAAGATTTATTTTTCCTAATATTTATCATTAATTTTCATGTTTAAAAATGTTTTTGAGGATTTATTTATAAGGACATTTATGTTTTCAGAAAATATTTAATTTTTAATTTTCAAAGTGTTATAAAAAACATTGATTCTCAAATATCTTTATTAAATGATTAAATGGTCTTGAAAATGTTTTGATAAAGAATTGATTATGTCTATATCATGAAATGATATGTTGTGATTGCAATGTGGAAATGTTATATTTCTTTTATTCTTGTTTTAAGTGTTATGAATATGTTATGTTTTTTGGTCATTTTTTACGTATATGGGTGGTTCCATGATACACCTAAGGCGTGTGAGCCCAAGATAGCTCTCTAATGCTTTGGATAATATGACAAAGGTAAATTTTATTGTTTCTCATAAGAGATTTAGGGAATATACTACGATGGGTATTCCAAATTTAACTCCTTACATAGCTATGAAATATACAATGTATGTATTTTATGGATGCCACAAGTTACCTTTATGATTTATTATTTTTGTGTGTTATTCATAAATCTTATTATTTCTTAAGGTATGTTATGATGGAAAAGTATGATTTCATGGATTTGTATTTATTGATGGAATAATGTTTTCCTGCCTTATTTTATAACCCTTACCGATCTTTTTATGCCCATCCCATGTTTTTTAAATGATTTCCACATTACATAAAGATGAATAGGGTTCGGGAAGGGATCGAGCAAAAGTCATGTTGTCTAAAATATTAAACTAGACATGTTTCTTTTTAAGAGTTTTTATTTTATGAAAAATGGATTTTTAGTAGTAGTGTCTACATGTAATATTCAAGCTATTATGTAATAGTTATGTCCTAATTCTCTAAAACCATAATCATAAAAAAATACTCAATGTGAATTCTTGATATAATTCAATATTATGAAAATTTTAAGGGCAGCTAGTTGGTATCACAGGTCGCTTGGGATAACTTTAGAGGATTGGGTGTTCTTTAATCATAAGTGACATTAACATAATGGTTAGGATTTTTGATAGAGTCGTAGTTATTTTAGATAAATTTAACCTATATAAGATAACATGAATACATATATCTTATTATTTACCCAACTCGTATAATATTATATGATGATTTTACTGATATACTCACACATACCTTTTCGGATTTAGTAAATGGATGGATCTAGCAGGCACCAAAGTAACAGTGGATGTGTAGAAAATAGTGATGGTTTTTTGTATGGGAAAATGAATGAAAGGAGAGCTTCAATTAGAACTCTTGTGGGTATTATCAACCAACTATCGAGATTCAAGATTGATAACCTAAACCTTCATGATTTTTATAAGGCATCGTATAAGCGAGAAACAAATCCCCATGGAATTTCAATTAATAATTGTAAAGGTAAGTATATTCAAAACCCTATGTTTCAAGGATGTGGAACGAAACACATAGTAAATTGTTTCAAAGAGACGACAAGATGCTATAGATGTGGAAGTGAAGGTCATAAAGCAAGAAAAGGCCATGGAAAAAGGAAGCATCCAATTCAATCTAGGAAAGGGAAAGAAGTTCATTTTGAGGGTTCAATTGAATGTTTTAAATGTTTTGTGCCTAGTAATTATTCAAATATATTTCCTATAAAGAATATTCAGCAAGGGGATCACCAGTATAGTAAAAAAATATATTTACTAATACATAATTCCATTAAAATTGAGGATGAAGAAACTGACAATGACCAATGAAAGGAATGGATTATTTCTTAACATATGTTTTGATATTATTGAATATTATGATATGAATCATGATTTTGTATGTAAGAAATATGTATTTCAGAATAAGTCTGTTAATAATGTTTAATGGATCATGAAGAAGGTTGAATGGTTAAAAAGTTAACCTATAAGGGATTCATGTGTTATGGTAGATTTTAGTATGGTGAAATGCTTAAACATATTATGTCTATTTTTATTATGGGATTACTTTAGAAGAAGTTTTATAGTATATGTAATCCTTAAGATTGATATATAAAAATTTTATTCACGGAATAATTATCTTTTCTCTTGTGGATATAGTTATAATGAATTATGGGGGTTTTTATGATCCTTGAATTTGAAGCAGTTACATGTCAAAACATTTTCGGATGAAAAATTAAAGTTATTAGATAACCACTATGGTTAAAATTTGTTATTGTTATTTTTTATGCATTTATCCCTTTTTGAAATTTTATAAACTTATATATATTTTTGAATAATCACAACACGAAGACCACGAGACAACCCGTTGTGACGGACAAAGCTGATGGAATCATACCCACAACCAAAAAAGCGATTGTGATTTATCGCCAACCACTGGACTATATGATGTCCCTGGTTATTTGACTAATTATTTTTAGTTAGATGACTTTATCAATAAATAATAAGTTTACTTTGGGTTATATATGTAATTGATTTTCCTATCATGTAGAATATGTGACTAGGCTAATTACTTTTAAATATGAGACTTTAAGAGTAATTGTTGTTATTTAGAGATAAATGATAAGATTTATCTCGAAGACTATGTGATTAAATTCTTCTGAGATTTGGCTTTCAATAATAGTTTTGATTAATTTTAATAATTTTATTGAAATTTTTGTATTGAATGATCTCTGTTGAGCTTTCGGTATTATTTGACAAATTTAGGTTATGAAGGGTAGTCTTCTTATGGTAAAAGATTATCCTTTTTGGGGATTGTCAGATCTTCTACTAACCATTTTGGGTTAAGGTAATGTCTAAAGACATGGGAAAAATAGAGTTCATGTTTTGTGGATTATGTGATTGTCTAGTAGTTGATTATAGATCTTTTAATGTGAACATGTCATCTTGAATACTCATCGTTTGAAGAAAAAATGACTTTGTGGTAGGAATTTAGTAAAGGATAAAAGTCTACATGGAAAGTAAGTATGTCTCCTTATATATTTATTTAAGCTTATAAATAAATTCATCAATATTATCAAAGTAACTTAAAACAAAAACATTTCCTATTATCTTTTTCTAATGGTGAGTCAAATACCGTTTAACCCATCAAAATGTTGTGATTTTGTAGTTGTTAACTTTTTCTTAATCATGTTTTCTATCACTCTCCATCAAAACTTGATGGTTTGTTATCTCCTCCATATCCATGTTTTCATGGAATACTAGTATATTTTTTCTTGGTTTACCTTTGTACGTATCTTACTTTAATTTAAATTGATCGATTTATTGACTCTTTTTCTTATGTGGGACTTTCAATGATGTTTCCGAGCCCAAATTTAAAATTGGGAGGATGCATTTACCAAAAGGGGGGAAGGATGTAACATCTCAGGTAAAAAAAACATATGAAAATTTTATATTTATTAATATTTTTAAATTAATTATTAATTTTACTATAAATAGTATTCTATGTTTGATGGCACAGCAAATAAAAAACATCATGTTTCTTTGAAATCTTACGTTGGAGACAATGTTGAGTTGTATTGAAAATAATAATAATATTATTATTATTTGAAATGGTAGTTAATTCCTATTCATTGTATTGTCTGAAATATATAGAACTAACTAAACAATTATTATACATGTTTGTTAAATATTTTTACATTGGTCCAATAAAAGTTAGAGGCTTAAAATATGAATGAATCTAATTTACTTTAAAAGGACGATTTTCCTCCTTTTAATGAAAAACCTATTTAAATAAGGTTTTGGTCAATTTTATATGTGATTTTTGACAAAATAATGTTATTCATTATATTAGGGAAATCAAAATTTCATGTTGGGTAAAATTTTTGTATTTTTCTGATAAAATTCATTTTTTGATGAATAGTGAAAAATACTGTATTTTAATTCAAAACTGCCTTTTAATCTATTTTATTTTTTATGGATATATTATCTTCTAAATTTATATTAATGTTTATTTATATTATATTTTTACCATTTAATCCAACGGTGTTCAATGTAATTAATTTCACTTTGAAATTGTAAATAAACAAGGGTCAATCTTTTGATAGTTGATATTTCTAAAAAACACGCTTTACATTTGGACAACAAGAATTGATTTTAAATTAATTTCTGCCACCTTTGGGTTTTCAATATGGAAAAAACGGCTTTCATATTTTGAATTAGGAGGTCCAAATTGTGTAAATAGGTAACTTTTATTTTTAGACATTATGAATATTTACTTCAGTAAATATATGATTTAGCAAGGTTAAAGGGTAAATCTTGTAAATAAGGGTAAACAAATATTATTATAATAATATAGAATTACCCTAACAAGTGTTATAATCCTATTGGTTGACACATATCCGACCATGGGAATCTTTTTGCCGATTTTGGGACCACAAGGAGCCACATGAGGGTTATAATGACACTTTATTTTAATTAACTTAAAGTAAGGACAAAAATGACATAAACAAATAACTTTTAGTAAACTAATTTTTACATAGGATTATATAACATATCATTTTGACTTTAAATATTATTTTTAAATATAAAAATATTTCCTACATCATTGTAATTTTTTTATTATTTTTTGACATTATATAAATTTAATTATATATGACACAATAATGATGCAATGTCTACCTAATTAATAAATAATTTAAATAAATAAGATTATAATGAATAAAATAAAGTCCAAATCCTATCCTATTTTGATTGTATGAATTTATTTATACCATAATGCTTCTTATATTCTTCTTTAATATGTTTTTGACCTTTAGAAACCGAAAATAATTATATAAAAAATAATAGTTTCACACTTTCCTAAAAAGCCCCTCTTCCAACTTATAAAAATGCCTCCCCTCTAACCCATTACTCACACCTTTCAAGACCCATGGATCATCCAACACCTGACCAAATAAGCTCTAAAGATCCATATCATCCACCTAGATTCGTAAAATTATGCAGAAGGAATATCAAGAAACCATTTTGGTTCAACCACAAGGGAGTTACCCAATTTTAAGGTAACATCTTCTCTTTTGTTTTTTGTTTTATTTTACTTCTCCAACCCCTAAAATCTTATTATTATTTTCTTTAATAATAACCCCAGTATCCCCAACGTACTAGGATGTATTTATGAGGAGGATTATAACTACCCTTTCACACACCTCCATTTAATGGGTAAGGAACATAATGTTTCTGTGAATGGAAAACTAATGCCTTACAAAACGATGATTGTTCAATAATCTCCTACCACCTATCATGGTGGCTATTATGATGGTACTATATTTATATATGATATATATTATGTTTAATTTTTTTTTTATTCTTTATTTTTCATTTATATCATAACTTTATGGTTTCCATTCTGGGTAAACGTCATAATTTTAATTTAGGAAGTGCGGATTACCACCCCCTCAAAGTGATATGACTCATTAATTCCATCTGTGGGATGTATAAATGATGGAGTTAATGGTATTATATATTATATAATAATGTAATTATAATATATATTTGTATCATTATGTTTTAATTCCATTAAATATGAAATTGAAATAGAAGTAGTGTTCATGCGTACGTACGACTTACCATCTCCATCAACAGTGCATTTTATTTATTAGCTCCAAAGGTTAGGTACTGTTATAAATATATATATATATATATATATATATATGTATGTATATATACAGGATATATAATATATATATGATATTTAAATTATTAAAATCATTTTGGAGACAATGGACATTTGACTACATAGACAACTTGTAAATATAAGAAGTTGATTTTTGAATCAAGTACCAAATATCGACAAAAAAGACACTTATTAACATAAATGATTACATAATGTTAATAACATGGTAATATGTGATATAAAAAGAATAATAAACATGAAAAAGGTTATTATGAAATTATATATTAATTTATTTTTATTATTCTGGAATAAAAAGGAACAAATGAGTCATGTCAGACACGAGGTAAGGGGTTTCTTATCTCACATTTAATTCCGTGATTTTTCCATTGTTCGCCACAAATTTATTGAATTTGTGTTATTTTCTACTGCCATTTGATATATATTATCATGATTATCTTTATATTGATATTATTATGTGAATAATTTGGTTTTTATTAACTTTGGGTCATACGACTCTATTAATTACAATGTGGTAAAATATTTTCATCTCACTTTTTATTCCCGTGAAATTCATGCTATATTTGCCATGATTTCCTTTTGTGTGGTGTATGTAATTCCCATGATTGTATTATTTCATTAATATAATATATTTTATGGTTATTTACATTTCATTTTATGATCCTTGTTTCATGGGTTGTATGCTTCTTAAGTTACAAAATTGGTAAGGGAACCTTTCACCCTCCTATTTCTAAAAGACTTGTTTTTGTTATGTATTTTAATTTTAATCTTTATATGTTGGGATATGTTCTTCTATATCCTTATTTCTGTAAATTTTATGTCCATGTGATGATATAACCTTTTCTCTCTCATCAACTCATTTTTTGAATTTTAATGTGACATCGTTAGGCTGTCGAGTTTCTGTAAGAGAACATCTTAACCCAATTTCAATTCTTTGGGTTAATTTTATACTTCTTGATTATGTCGTGCTACTAATATGAGTGAATGACCACTGATTGTTTTACACTTAATATCCTCTCATATTCGGTGTATTATTATTTTTCACATCTAATTATGTCAATGATTTTTCCATAATCTAAGGATATGATCTTTGTAGGGGAAATTGTCCAAATTTATAATCCATTGAAACATGTTTATTGCTAAACACCAATTCAATTTTATATGGTGTATTTACTGACCTTTAATTTATTATATCAGGAATGTCTAAATTCTTATGATATTATATGTTTTTACAAATGTCATTCCATATTTGTTTGTATTCTAACATCTCTCATTATGTTAACAAATTTTTCACTAAAATATATGTCAAAAAGTTATAAAGATTTATTATTAAAAATAATTATCATAAATTTCCATGTTTTAGAAACGGTTTTACGGATTTTTTATATGGAAATTAATTTCTTCAGATGTTAATTTATTTTAGTGTTTCAAAGTGGTATGGGACACATTGATTCAAAAATCTCATTATTAAATGTTTTAAATGGTTTTGAAAATCATTTGATAAAGCATTTATTATATCTATATCTTGAAATGATATATTGTGATTGCAGTTTGGAAATGTTTTATTTCCTTTATTCTTGTTTTAAGTGTTATGAATATGTTATGGTTCTTGGGAATTTTTTATGTATATAGGTTTTTCCATGATAAATCTAGCGTTGGTGAGCCCAAGATAGTTCTCCAATGCATTCGGTAACATGATAGAGGTAAACGATAATGTTTTTCCGAAGAGATTTAATAAATATACAATGATGTGTACTCCAAACGTAACTCCCTATATAGTTGTGAAAGAAATAAAGAAATTATTTTATGGACGCCACAATGTTCCTTTATTATTTATGATTTATGTGTGTTATTCATATATCTTATGATTGCATAAGGTATGTTATGATGGAAAAGTATGGTTTCATTGATTTGTATTTATTGATTGGTTAATGTTTTTATTCTTTATTTCATAACCCTTACTGAGCTTTTTATGCTCATACCACATTTTGGAAATGATTTCCACATGACATATAGATGAATAAGGTCAATTATGGGATTGAGGAAAAGTTATGTTGTTTAAAAATAGATCTGGACATGTTTTTTTAAGTGTTTTTATTTTATGAAAAATTGATCCTAAGTAGTAGTGTCTACATGTGATAATCATTTTCTTATGTAATAGTTATTTCCTAATTCTCTAAAACAGTAAAAGTGAAAAGATCCTCAATGTGAATTCTTGACATAATATTAGATTTTGTAATGTTTAAGTGCAGTTCCTTACAGCTATAGGGTTGTTTTTGAATTTTGAATGATTTTTAAATGATGTTTGAACATGATATTTTATAAATTTATTAATCGTTTCATAATATGATTCAATTTTAGAATGTTATTTCTTTTATTAATGATTTTTTATATCTTTTTTATATCATTATGATTACTCCTTACCAATGGATTTTGGGGATATTATAATTTTTATTTATAATGATGTTTCAGTCATATTCATTATGTGTTGGATATGTTACTTCATAATAGTAATTAATTATAGTTTCAAATGACATTATTATAAAGCATTGTGTCTTATTTTTTCCCATTAACTTGAATTTTTTTTAATTATTGTGATAAAAAATTGAGGCATGTTTGAAAAAATGTTAAAAGGATTTCATGGTTTAGTTTTTATAATTGTTATATAGGCTCTATTTGAATGTTTCAAAAGGTTTTTATTACATGTTTAAAACCAATTTAATTGATCCCATTTAATATATTCATTATGTAATCTCAGGTGCTATGTTACGTGCATTATTTATTATATAATAGACTTTATAATTAGGAAAATAGTATTTTTTATAAATAATGTTTTAGGTGAGACATGTGTTATAATGAAATATTATATTGATATTATTGAGATAAAATGTTACATAGACATGGTTTGTATTATTTCTTGTTGAACTGAAAATAATCCCTTAAAGAATCATGCAACTATCTATGTATGGATATTGGCATTGTGATTATATTAAGATTAATTCGTTGATTTTTTCTATAAATACATTGATTTTCCTGTAGGTTATTAAACTCAATTACATATACTATTATCTAACTAGAACCAAAAAAAATTCCCATGATATAAATTATTTTATCTTGATTTTAATACTATTATTTATTTTTTGTGTTTTAGTCTCATCATTTATTACTACTTTTTAAAATGATATACATTACACTACATTTATTTTCCTTTGGTTGAGTTTTGATAATAATTATTAATTTCATAATGTTAATTGATTGTTATTATTATGTGATCACTTGATAAAAATCACTCCACTCTTATTATTATAGTTTTATTCATTATATATTACTTTATGATGTTTCATATATCCCTAACCATTTAATTTCATGATCCATTTTTCCTTTGATTTACTTGAATAAATAATCAATTGTTTTGAAAATATAAATAGTGTTAGAGGTATTTATAATGACCTATTTTTCTCTCAGGAAAGGATCATGCTTCTTTACTTACCTAATTATGAAATTTTATTTGGATTTAAAAAACCATCGACCTTACTAAAAAAGTGTTATTTTATAAAAATTTGGTTCAATACATACCTAAATTTTATTTAACCTTCATATGTGTAATATAAAAATATTTTCGTAAACACTATTTCAAACTATATTTTTTAAATGTGTGACAAAAGTAATTGTATTTATCATTTTCTAAAATCTTACTGGTTATTTTAAGATAACACCCTACATATAAATAATGATGGTTATATAAGAAGAATGTTTCTTTTAGGTATATTTGGAGAATGTATCCATTCCTTTGGGTTATTTTTCTTGATCGTTCATGCATTTATAATCAATGGTGATCTTTTTTTGTTGTCCATTGGTTATGAGGTAACAACTAGTTTGGTAATTTGTGATCTCTCAATTAACTCTCTAATGTTTTCATATTTTCGAGGACGATTTTTCTTATATAGTAATATGTATTATAAAATTTCATGACAGGATTTTATATTTTTTTATTAAATTTTAAACACAAGTTGGATGGTTATAAAAATTGTACATTGTAGTTTTATTTTTAATTTACAAAACAGTTTATTTAGTTTTCCTTGTAGAATATTTTTCGGAGATACAATGTTGAGTTCTTAGTGATGATGCACTCCTGATTTATTTTTATTTATATTGTAGTACTCTTCCCACATTGTAGTATTTTATGCATGGGTACAAGTTTCCATATCTGGGTGATCAACAAAACACCTCAGGCCTTGTAGAAGGCCATTATTAGAGGCATGGTAGATTGATCCTAGTTGGTTCATTATAAAATGTAATCAGACCCCTCTTGTTACTTTTGAAGTACTTGTATATCAGATATAACACTATAAAAAAAGAGTGGTTGGTGTAGGGAGTTCCAAATTAGCACTTTTTAATATTAAATCTCTACTTACCATGGGTAATGAAGATGTGGATAATTAATTTCAGTGTCAAATTCAATTATATTTCATATATATTAGTAAATAAATAATTAATTTGATATATACTATAATTACAAGTATTATTTGGGAATTTACTTGTTTTTTGGTTGAAATGGAATAAGAAACAGGGAAACAATATTAGTTCATGCCCAAGAACACCATGTGAAAACTATGAACATTGTGTTGGATAACGTCCAATTATTATTTCATGAACTATTCATAGCTTTCCAAACCATACATAATTATAAAATATAGTAATTTATGTTTCTTATGACATCACATGTATTTTAAACACAATAATTCCTAATATATTACATAATGATAAACATAAAATAATCCCAAAACCTCATAAGGACTAGTTTCTTTAGGTAAATATATAGATAAAAAAACAACCTGAAACATGGTTATCATAAATATATTTAAAAACTCCCAAAAATGAAAGTATATTCCCTCAATCCTCTAATATTCAATGAGATAGCAGTGGGATATACATAATAAAGTGGTTAGATATAAATACTAATAAGGTAATAATAAAAAAATAACACAAAAAATAATACATGTGAGTTTATATGCATATAAAAGTTAAATTAATGGGTGATAATCATAAAAATGAACATTGAAGCCTGATATAAGATTAAAAAATCAAGGCTATATTGGAATGTCGAAACAATATAATATATAATATAATATTTATATGTAAATGATAACAGATGAGACAACATTACATTTCATTCTTAGGATAACATCTTGTGCACAAAACATTGTATCCTATGAGATAAAATTATATGAGGCATTGGTGGTATATATAATTCTAGTATGTCCCAACACATTCATGTCATGTAAATTCATTTGTTTTCTACCAAGATCAAAAAACCTAAGAATGTTTTTATTACTTTTATTCCAAAAATTATAGAGTGTGGCTTACATACATGGATGTCCCTAATCAATGAAAGATATGTACATCTAGTGGATTACCCTTGAGTGGAATTGGGCATGTGTAATAAAAATATAACATTTTTCCCTAGAAAATAGAAAGATAATTTCTACAACACAAAGGGTGTACATAAAGATCAAGGTAAATTTATAATGATAATTAAATGTAGTATCTAATTATTTTAAATCATTATTATAGTAAATGTGATTTATTAAAATATAACCCAATACTAACAATTGGATGTAATATGGAATAATACCATGGAATTACATGAATAGAGATGAGAGAATCAACTTACATTATTATTGTAATGGGTTTTGTAAATGATATAAAGATAGTTGATAAATAATATCTCATTTTCTGAATATTAATTGGATTGTAAAGGGATATTTATAAACACAATGAAAAATAAAATTTTGATATTCAAAATGATAAATACATTGAAGGTTATTGATTTCAAGAGATAAGAGTGATATCCCTTACCTTGACCTGGTTCATTTAAAATAATTTGTGGAGATTCATAAGAACATAATAACACAATGACGTTTATTTATACAATTATAGGGAGAATATACTCTTGATCAATGCTTTTTTTAGTGATAATGAGTTCCAAAAATGGTGGTTGTTTGTAGAAAAAGATGAGATAATTATTAAGTAATTTCAATATATAGGTTATAGACTCTATATAATAAAATAATAAAAAAAACATAATACCTTGGTTTTTACAGATTCTGTATTCCAAATAAGTGTGGAATTTTGTATTTTAATTTTATAATAATCAAATTCTTAAAAATAATTCCATTTCTGATGTGGAAGTCATTCATGTTCATAAATATTTTATTTTATATCCTTCATTTATAATATAGCTTTTGGACTATTTATTAGAGGTTTAAAAATATAATAAAATAACATCAAAGAATCTTATTATTAATTTTAAATATATTTTGCTATGTGTATTTCCTATATTATATATTTTATATTATTTTTATTCTATATTATGTAATAATTCGTTACAACTATTTATATTGTATTTATTTTTTAACTAGAAAATCATATGTCTCAAAAAATATATGAAATTTACCAATGCCTAATTTCATCTTGTGGATATATAGAAAATTATGTATTTGATATAAATATTTTCCCAAATTTTTTTATTTTAACTTTTAATTAAAAATCTTTAATTTTTTAAATACCAATTTTTTATGATAATAACGTATTTCTGTCCCTTATAAAAATTACATTGGACATTAATAAATTATATTATCATTTATATATAAATAATTATTATTTAATAAGAATTTTATATTAAAATATACATTATTTCAAAATTAATTCATTTATCTAAAAAAATCTAATTAAAACCATATATTTTCCATAAGAAAATCTTGGATTATTTTCATCAAAATATAACTTTTATTAAAAATAAACAATTTTATTAATAAATTAATAATTAAATGGGAAAAAAATAATCATTTTATTATTACAATGGGGACATGGAACATCATACTTATATGGTCAAGATATATGACCCCTTAGTACAACAACATACAACTTATGGGTAATGTGTGTGATGGTGGTTCATTATTAGGGCGGTTCCGTAATTTTTGTTTGGAACATGATCACAATAATCATGACCTTATCGCAAAAATTTATATATAAATGATTTGTTATTGAATCTTTAATTTTTTTGGTCAACGTTAAATCACTATGATTTCATCTTCCTTGGATGCTCTAATATGTGGGATTTATTGGGTGTGATCCTACTAGTCATGGTTATCACTACTTCTATCTGTATCAATTAAACATCATCATAACCCTTATTATATACAAATATTAGTTGTCACTATAATGTGGCTATATTAATAACACTTTGGATTTTAAATAGATTTTAAATATAACATAAAATAGTTTATAATTATCATAAATAACAAATGCAATGCTTGTTTTTTCTGTAACTACATTACATAAAAAGGATTTGTTTTCAATGAAAATAGTGTTTTATTTGAATAATTTGGGGTTGTAACATTCTTCCCCTTCAGAAATTCCTTCCTGGAAATTTATTTCAATACACTAAAACTGGTGTGGGTTATTTTATTTCATCTCCTTTTTCAGTTCCCATATCAATTCCTCAAAATTCATGTTCTCCCAAAAAAACATTGACCTGGTGAGTTGTCTTGTTTCATATAACATTTAATGAGTTATTTATGATATTCACCAGCTTATCATTATATAAAATACAATTCTCCAAAGGTACCTCATATAGATTCAGTACATGTGTGCATACTGGTATTTACATCTTCATGACGGATACAAGGAACACATCATGTACTTTAGATAAGTTATGTGGAAGTGTTAGATGATATGCCACAACTCTAATGGAATAAATGATATCAATGGGGTCTATGAATCATAGACTATGTTTTCCCTTCTTCACAAACCTAAAGGTGTTCTTCTACTATGATATACCAAGGAACACCATAATGTTGACCACAAACTCCAGGTCTCATCAATAATTGAGTGTAGTGATTTTATTGAATTTTTATTGATTTTAAATAAAATTTAGTGGTTTGATCCTTCTTTTTCATCTCTTCGACAAGATAAGGTCTCATGATCTTCTTATTTTAAAATTCATCCATTTACGTTAGAATAATACATTTATTCACATAAAAGCCTTAAAATATTCAATTTATATTAAGGAATATTAATTATTATAATATGTGAATTCCAAAAGGGTAAGGATCAGATCCAAATATCATTTGAAATCCATTGAAAAAGTTCATAAAATATCCTCTTGTTTTTTTATGGTTATATTAGACTAACCATCCAACCATGTGTGATAATAATTACTGAATCTAAAATCTAAATCCATTATTTTCTAAAGTATTCTCTATAACCATGTTGTACACCTATATACTGGATTAGATTCAATGGATAGAGGTAGTCTATGCAGTCTTACCCCACCCATTTTTCATATCACAGTAAGTTTTTCAAGTGAGAAATCATCCGTGTTATCAACTAAATGTTTCATATTTATAATGTTATCGACTACGACACCAATGGTTTATCACCTTTTGATGTCATGGGGTTTCATATAACTAAATCCAAGGAAATTATTTTTAATTTACATAATTTTATGGGTAATGGTTCAACCATACCCTTAAGAAAATTTTTCTCATTCATGACTTCTTATAAAACCATGAATTAGGTTATAAATTTACCAATCTACCTCATCAATTATTTCTACAGATTTTTTTTCATTATATCTCTATACATCATAGTGCTTCCGATGTGAATGGAGAATAAATATCTATATTAATTATCCATAATATCTATATTCAGACAATGTTTTCCTGGAAAACACTCCCAAGTACCAAAATATATAACTCTATCATTAGAAAATTAGAAATCCCAAGAATTATCTTCCTTTCCATATAACTCAATATTTTCATTTTGTTCCCCCTTGATCCTCTCAGAAATGGATGGTTGATGAGTAATTTTTGAATCCATGGATGGAGCTCCTTTTATGATTCCTATTTTCATCCATTTCATGTCCAATAATAATAGATCTCTTTCAATACTTATGACAGATAGGGTTGAAACATCTTTTCTACTAAAAGAATCATCATTTTTTAAACATCCCAAGATGGTAATAGATAAAAAATTGATAAACCTTGATCAACTCGAACCACCTTAATTATGGAATATTCGGATCCTTTTCGGTGAATTTATCTGTGAGTACTTTTTTAACAGTATATATGTCAAAATTAAATCAGTAGATAATTTGGTTTTAAAATATTTAATAGATATATCAATAAATAGAATTAAAAATCATGTTTTCAGTAGTTTTTCTCATGATCCATTAATTATTGGTTTTCATAGGCTGATAATTTTTTGTTATTATTGATAACATAACCCAATACAAATTTCAAAGCATCACTGTACATCGAAAAATGCTTCTCCAATTGTGGGTTGTTAAATCACTGGTATAGTGATTGGAATGTTATTTTTCTATTTAATACCATCCTCAAAAACATCATACTAGAGAAAATTTACTCCCTTCGGAGTTCTATTGGGTAGTAGGATTTAATATCATGATAATTTTATTGCAATCATTGTTATTACCTAGTAAATATATTAAATATAGGCATATCCATCACAAATGTTGTTGTTGTTTTCTTCGTTAAATTTCCTTTTTTATGGATCTATTGAAATCCCTTTGTCGATGATAAAATTCCTTAGGATTGTTACATTGTCCGTAAAAACATGTTATTCATATACTTTACATGTTTATTTTGTTTTTAAAGGTCTTTCGCAGAGAACTAAAATGATCCTCATTCTCCTCCGTACTTTTTGTGTAGATAATAATATCATCAATAAATACAACCACAAATATTTAATCGTAATATATAATGGCACATTAAATTATGTCAATAAATATAATTGAATCATTAGTGAGTCCATGTGGCATTACTATGAACTCATAGTTCTAGTGTAACGGTCCATTTTTTATATGAATTTTTTCTCTTTCAGAATAATTTAAATTTCATCCATTTCTTTTTTTTATAAACTCTACAAAGTTATTCTAACACAACATCAAACATCGACTTTGCTTACATTACATGCAACACTAACTTTTAACCCAAAATTATTTAATTATTAAACATATTTAAAAGATACAGTTATAAAATATCCTTTATCATGTTTCTTATGTATAATATTTAATAAATAATTAAATAATGGTTCAAAGATTATTATTTGACCAATAAATTAAAAATGAATGTAAAAATATTTTTAAAATACAAGAAAATATTTTTATGAATAAATATTTTAACCTTCACATGTGTTTTTTATACCAGTATATATAAAAATAAATCTTATGGAATTTAATTAATGAAAAATATATTTAATATATATAATTTAATATTTAACATGAAACATATGTGTTTTTAATACCATGTATATGAATAAATGGAACATTGAATATAAATGAAGTATTTTTCTAAAAAAGTAGTTTTACAACCTTTGATCACAAACATGTTTTAAATATATTTTTCTAATATTTATTAATTATATATAATTAAATAAAATTATACTGTTAAATATGAAAATCAAAATTTACCAATGCCTGATATTTTTATAAGATTAATTTTTTGATGTATAGTTAAAGAATATATATTTTAATTGAAAACTGGATTTTTAATTCATATATTTATATTTTTTCATTATATTTTTGAGTGGTTTTAATGTATAAAAAGTAAAATATTTTATCATTTAATCTAATTATGTTCATTGAAATAAATTTCACATTGAATTTGGATATAAAAACATTTCTTTCTTTTGGATTTTTTTAGTTTAAAAACTCATTTTCTGGATCATTCAATGGTACTAATACTTAATAGATTTAAAAAAATTCTTATGATTTTCATTTAGAATAAATGATTCCATATTTTTCATTATAATGACTAAATTTATAAAATATTTCCCTTTTATTTATTGAAAAACATATGAATAGTAACTTTTTAAGGGATTAGTTGGGTATCTAAAGGTATAAATAATACCATATATATAAGAAAATTTCTCTAACAAATGTTCCAGTTATATTGGATGAATATTTCATTTCCAAAATAATTATATGATTTCTTATGAGGCCATTTAGGGCCTTTTTCATTAGAATATAAACATTATAATAATATATTCAATGGAAATTAAATTTGGCGATAATTTACTTTAATAGGTTAAATATTTTAAATATTAGGTTATATAAAGGATATGTTCTACTATAAAAATATTAATAAATAAAAATTGGTTATTTACCAAATTTTATTTTATTTGTATTGTATATTGATAATACAATTACTTTAAATTGTGAAACAATGATGATGTAGTATATGTTTAATTAATGGAAGTATCAAATAAATGATAACAAAAATATTAAAATAAATAAAATTCTAGCCATCAATTTTAAGGATGACATTTACATGTTTATAATTATTGGAGAGTGTTTTTTGGAATAAATCATGTTATGATATTTTTAAAAATTCATGTAATGAATAGAGTCAAAATTTAAATTTATGAAATTTAAAATAAAAATTATTAAATGATATAAAATTCATAAAAATGTAAAATTATTAAATTTGATTGAGATATGTCTTAAAATTTCATCAACGAATCATTTATTTTCTTATTTCCTTTTAATGTAACTATATTAACCCTCAAATTATTAATTACATGATATCACTATAAGAATTAAAATGGTTAAATAAGGGTTGAAACTAAAATATTAGGGTTAAAATTTTGTCAAAACATATTCAACATCATTTATATGATACTATATAGACACAAAATCATCTTATCTTATAAATTAATATATTTTATCCATTTTAATTATAAAATTAAATTATATTAATTTAGTTTATTTATATTTCCTATAGTTCCCCTCCACTCTCTTATAAAAGGCAGCCTCCTATTCTATTTTATTCACACATCAGATCCTATATGGCTCGAAAAAACCGTATCAAAATATTCTCCAAACATCCCACCATTAATCCTAGGAGCCTTATATTGGGTAGAAAATAATACAAAGGAGTCCATTAGTTAGAATAGAAATGAGATACCCTAAGAAGAGGTAATGTTCATTAATAAATAATATTGCTTTATTTCTTCTATAAACCCATTCAATTATATTTAGTTAATTTTTTTATAATAATCTCAGTATTATAAATATACTTATATGTTTTTATAATAATTATTCAACCTTCATTTACACACTTATATCAAATGGGATACATAATCAACATTTGTGGGTATAATATACTACCACCTTCTGAACTGATGATGCTTGTTCATCCATTCCCAATTTTTATGGTTGGAAAATGATGATGTAATTTATGTTTTTAAGTTTTATATATAATTTTTATGATTTATTTTTTCTTATTTATCTATTATACAACACTTATATTAATGGTTTATATATTTTTTAGAAATATGATACGTCAATTTATGGACGTGTGGACTACCTCCTCCTCAAATTGATTTGATTCGTTGACATTTTACATGGAATGTATAAAGGATGAGTTTATTCAAATTATAATATATATATATATATATAATAAAAACAAATATACTATAATTATGTTATATATATACATATATTTCATTTACATACATTTTTTTAATATGACATGAAATGGAAGCAGTGTTCATATATACGTATATCCTACCTTCTCCATTAGGGTTTAAATAATTTTATATTTCTATAATATATAAGTAACAATAAATAAATATATATTGAATATATATGGTTATCATACTATATATAATGAAATCGGGATCTGGGTATGAGGACCAAGAAAATATGTCAAAACATGTATGATAAATAATGCAATTATTACCTGAAACATAACATAAACATGTAATTTTTAATAAAAGGGTAATATAAATTCCTAAGTAAATAATATAAGGTATTATATATATATATGAATATGGTTATATAATATATTTATAATAAACAAATTTTTATTAAAAATGAGTTTTTCATGAGTACAATGAGAGTCAAGATATGAGGCAAGGGTTTCTCATCTCACTTTTATTTCTGTGAGATAAATTCTATATTCACCAATTATTCTTGTTTTATAATGTATATACATTATTATGACATAATATATTATGAATTTAATTTATTTAATGATATTAAATATTTCCATTGGTGTAACTCTTTCATGAATCTCAGGATAAATAAACTTAATCTTCTAGTAAGGACTTTTTGTCTAACTTTTATTTTAATGAAACACATGCCATGTACACTACTTATATTTTATTTATGGTGTATATAAATACAATTAATGTATATTATTATTATTACACTTATTATTATTGGAATATTAATAATCATTATATGATATCCATTTCATGGGGTTAAAGATTCATATGATACCAATTTGGTACAGTATGTTTATCTCAATTTCCCTTCTTTGATACACATGTTATGTTCTGCACCTATATTCTTTTAAGAGGTGTATATAATGAAATTTTTACATATTATTACATAACTATACCTCATTTATTTATATTTTCTGTTTCATGTAATTTTTTTCTCTCGTCAGTCATAAAAATGTTTACCTTCAAAATATTTCTTTTTAAAATGATTCAAAGGTTGTTTAAATGATATTTTATGAATTTTCAAGGAAAGTGGATTTCATGTATTCTAAAAATGGTTTTAAAAAATATTTTATATGTATTGATGGTTATTTTCCAAAAATAATGTTTTTAAAATTAATTCTAATTGAAAAACGTTATTATCTAATAAATACAATAGATATTCTCCTTGACAATTATATCAAACGATCTTTCAAAATCATTTTAAAATTATGTTAACATTATTTGATGTTATTTACGAATTATTATGGTAATTATTCAAGTTTAATATCCTAATTATTTATATAGTTAGTTTATTTTTATGATGAATGATTTATGTTCTTGTAGAACACATATGTTTGATTTTCATTATTTAATTGATGAGACCAATATCTCCCTCCAATTAATTGGGTAAAGATTTATATCTCATGTCCTAATGTTGGGAAACAAGTCAATGGGTTGATCTTCTATGGGAATATGGGGATATCAGATCCACCATGGGAATATGGGGAATACCAATCCACTTTGTGAAGATGGGGAAACCTGATCCACTATGTGCACATAGGGAAACCCAATCCACTATGGGAAGATAGGGAAACCCGATCCCTTATAATGGAAGGATTATCAATATAGATAGAAGTGTGAAATTACATTTAGGTGTATTCCCTATGAATTATTCAATTATGTTATACAAATGTTTATTGACTTATTGGGAATGATATTACATATTTATGAGTCTTCCAAAAATTTTATTTCATATACAAATATTAAAATCTTGTGGCTAAAGTTTAATGATTATTCTAGGATTCATGTATTATAAACTACCAATATTTATTCCATAACTCATTTATATGATCTATCATATGATGGTTATGATCTTAAAATGTTATTTTAATGTTTATATAACATTGTTCTCATTTTATTCTTACGCATAATCCATGTTTACCCTTATAAAGAATTTGATTTCACAGTTTCTTAAGTTCCCATTCCTCATGTTATAATGAAATGTTTTGAGTATGAGTAGTAATGGGACTGTTCTTTATGGTATATTTTTAAGCTCTTTCTAATAATTTAAATAATGTGTTCCATGATTCCAATAGCACTAAAATATTATATTCATTGGGAATGTACTTGATTAATGTAATGAAGATTCATATAAAAAAAATTTATATCCATGTATGAAAATCTAGTGTCATAACAGTAGGAATCAATGAAAAGGTTTGGTCAACCATTATAAAAAAGGTTGAGAAAAAAGTAGTTATATACCTATAGATATTTTTATGGATATGTATAGAGATGTCTATAAGGATAACTATATGTATAAGATACAATCCTATTGTTTTCTTAATAATCATGAATCACCTAGATTTAAACCTATAGTATCATATATTGAGTCATTATATGTAATTTCTCTAGATTATATTGTTTTACCACTATGATTAACGTTCCTAAAACTATTATTTTATTTTTAATCGATATATGGAACTGTAAAAAATCATGTCAACATTGAATTTGATGGAATTTTTGGTGACTATAAATATCCAAATAAGATATTGAGTGGGGAAACAATTCACGTTATTCTTATTCAGATATCATGATATGTTATAGAAAATGTAAATATTTGTGAGATTCCTATCAAATATACCAAAAGAGTGATATAATTTTATGAAATTTCATGTTGTTGTGTATATTTAGGAAATACTATTTGTATTCTCATAAGTTATGAATGTTGGAAGAATAACGTATTGGGATATCTCAAATGGAGGGAAAGTTGTAATGAAGGTTATAGAGTGAAATTGATTCCAAGATTTCAATTTCTTATGATTCAAGAACATGGAAATTATCTAACTCAATTCCCAAACCAAATAATTTACTTCTTTCCCAAGGATCTATTTTATAAAAATCATTTATGTCGATGTATTGAAATATTTCTGTGTTTGGATTCAAGAATTATAAACTATGAAATATATAAATACTTCACAATTAAATTTTTTCATTAATCAATTGAAATAATTTGGTGAATGGTTCTAATTAAAAAGAAAAAGGATCTAATAGAATGGTTATATTTTCTGGAAAACACATAATTAAATGAAGGAACCCTTTAGTATGATCCTAAATTTTATATAATGTGTTTTAGTTTGATTATATGATGGATAATCTTCATAACCTTGGGAATAATAAGATTGAAAGATGTTTAAAGATATCGTAGATTGCTGTTATGGTATTTTTGGATTTATGGTATGAGGAAAGAGTTAATTCAAGGAAGAATTCTTGTGTTTTACTATGGTTTTATGGTAATTCAGGTTATTACCATGTTTCAGTAGAAAATATTATAATGGTATTCACATATTTGGTTTGTGAAAATTAAGAGATACATCATGTTTTTAGGGATAAATTCAATTTTTAGTGGCCTTATTTTAAAATTTATCGATTTTAATATTTTTAAAGGTTCATAAGTGTAATTATTTTTGAAATTTTTTATATTGATATTTGGTTGAGGTTATAGAGATTAATTTTATTGATTTATTAATATTGGATAACATCTTCCATGTATTTTTATGTTATGATAACTATAGATATAAGGAATATATTATCACCAAATTATTGAACTTATAATACACTATTTATTCAGGAATTATATTTTCAACAAAATTTCATATAGTATGATATGAAGATAAAGTTGTTCAAGGAACAACCGACGGATGATATCTTGATAAAAATTGAAGGAAATCAAGTAACTATATCATCTTTAAAAAATTATTCAAAAAAAAAATCGAAAATATTGATCATAATACCTTTATTATCTGTTTCTAAAATAGTCTCCTATATCAGTACAGATTTATCATTTTGTGATGACTAGAATCATAATGACTATTTTCTATATAAAGTCTCTGTAATAACATTATAGTTATATATCTCTTCCATGTCAATATTTCACATTCCCCTAATACTACTTATGTGTCGATATTCACCTTTTAGTTCACTTTATTTATGAAAAATATTTATTGACCTTTTTTTATGAGGATTGTTGGACCCCAGGACACCCTGAGAGGGGAGGGGTGAATCAGGGTGTCAAATTTTTTCTTTTAAAAATAAAGGATCTTGTTCCCACGTTTCTAGGAACTGGTTAAACCTGTATGATGGATATGATCAGCAATGAAACATTCACATGCAATGATATGACACAACAATTTTTACGTCGATCACCACTAAGGGCTACGTCCAAGGAGCATATGCTGACAAGTTTCATGTCGTACCTAATTCCACTAAACTTCACTAGCTGTGGATTACAAAGGTTCAGGTACAGTCACTCTGTCCCAAGCTCACTGCCTTTACAAAAGTTCAGGGGTAGCTCACTGCGTCCCTCAGGTCACTCCCGTTGACTCCCCCTAACTCGCTGACTTTGGTGAAATCTCACTCAGTTTATAGACATGAAGGTACCTTCGATATATTTGCTTTGAAGTCTTTGTCTCCTGTTTAGCATGAGACAATGCTTGCATCAGTGTCCTGTGTTGATGATCTTTTGTCTTCAATGTTCTTCTTTAGTGCAATAACTGAATGCACTAAATTTTCTTCTTCTCTTCCTTTTATTCCCAATACCGACACCTTAGTGTATTGATACATTCCCCTCTTTCTGTGTAGATCTGAGTTTAGTTTCATGAATCGTTCTTCTACTCTTCACAAAGCACAACGAGGGTGTTATACACCAGTCATGTCTGTGCAGTACCACTTATCTTCATAGAACCAAATTGTTCACTGTTCTTCCTTCTTCACAAATGAATTCATCATCTATTACACCTAAGGTATCGGGAAAACTTCCTGCTTTCATGCAGCCCCAAAAAAACGGGTGTGCTCCAACAACACCTGGAAATCATCTCCATTCTCGGCGTGCAAGTACCAATAAGGTGCTCAAGTCTTCAGCACGCAAGTCCAAACTTGCGTGCATGTATCACCAATCCACCTGCGTGACACCTCCTTCTTCAACTTAAAACTTTCGCGACTCACTTCCTTTCATTCCCAAACCGCCTTTGGCGTATAGCCAAAAACCTGTGTGCAACTTCAGACACTGGCGCGCAAGTCCACCAACGTGACCAAACACCACATGCACGACTACCACTCATGCATGACGGGAGCTCTGATTTTACTAAGTGTTGAACTCCATGTGAAATTAGGATGGGTATTCCTGTATTCATAGGCATTTGAACACACTTTTCGATGGCGCGCAAGTCTACCCTCGACGCGCAGGTCTCGGCCCGCAAGTATCTTCCACTACAAGTCACTTGTATGACAAACCCTATACCTACATAAAACACTTTCCTTTTACATATTTTGGTCTTCTTATATTGAAAAACAATAAGCGCACAAGTTCTCAAGCATCCAAAGAATCGGTGCGCAAGTCTCTTCACGGCGCCCAGGTCAGTTGCACGACCAAACCAATACCTATGTGACCCTTATAACTTTGACATATTTTGATTATCTGATCTTGAAAAACATATGGCGTGCAAGTTTCTTCTACTTCAAGTCAATGTCATGCAATTCCCTTTGAAAAAAAAGCACTTTTCTTCATTTGATAATTTTCAGGTCCAAAAATTTCGCAAACACTGGAAAACAGCGCCACATTGTGTCTGCTCTTTTTGTACCACCTCTAGATCATTCGTTCCTTTTTCGACATTCTTGAATAAAACATAGCTCATTAACCACAACCCTTGAACTCAACATGCCACCATGAGATCCCCTTTGTCATCAAATTTTTATGTCACTTTTTTCTCTTTCCACAATCACAATCACCTCAAAAGAAGCTTCTTTTCTGTGATTTTCCTTCTTCAGTAACTCCTCTTCTTTCATCACAAACTCCACTATCATGATAATAATCCTTTGAATTTTTATCTTTAGAATCATCATATTTTTATACAATGTGAAGTGTATGGCCATATCAGAATTCCAATCTCCTCCACGTTGACTTCTTCTTCAACCGTCATTCTCTACTTTAAGCAAATCATACGATTCTATTATTCAAGTAGTCTCTTGCATGGTTCTATTGCAATAATGAAGAATTTCAAGGTCTTCATCAAATCCCCATTCTTCTTTAGTCATCCTCAGATAAATTATGCCTCACCATTCTTCACTGTTGTAAACAATGTTTAACCTTTGACACATGTTCTTTGAACTTATGATCCGGACAACAATCATCTGAATTTCCATTCCTCCATTTCATTGGAGTACTTCATGATCTAGTTCATTTTGATCTCCATTGACAATTATTGACAACAAATACATTCTTATACACAAATTGGTACTAACAAGGTTTCCCCACAATTATATTCTCAAATATCAATCATTGATTTATAATGTGAAATTTGAAATTAATTTGTTGAAATTTCATTTTTAAATTATTTATAGTGTTGGAATGGTTGAAAATACAATGGAAAATCTACCAAATCTCTCCCATGTTCATGATTTATTCCATATATCTGTTATAAGGAAGTACATACCTGATCCTTCACATATACTAAAAAAGAGGACATACTGCTGGAGAAAGATCATTTTTATGATGAGAAATTGTTAAATACTTTAGACCATATAGATAATATTCTACAACATAATACCACTCATCTAGTTAATGTTTTCTAGAGAACAACACCAATTTTATGAAGATGGAGGGTAACTTGAGGATATTATTAGGTAAAAGTATCCTCATTTTTCTATATTATAATGATGGATTTTTTTTGATGAATTCAAATTTTGGGGGTACAATGTGCCACCATGAGGTTTAATGAACCTTTTGTATTTAAAAATAAAATAAATTTCCTTGATGCCTTATATTGTATGCTACACCATGTTATTCTTGTTCTACACTCAACTCCATGACAAGTTTCTTAATAAGAAATAATGTGATTCTATGAAACATCATTTCCTTATTATAATTATCTAATAGAGAGAATTATAACCTAGATGTTATAATTGAAGTTGTGAATAAGATAAACTGAATTATGAAATTATGTTTTACAAAAAATTCATGACCAATTAATTATTAATGAATATAAACACAATTTTGAAATAAAAGGATTTTTTGTATATATATTTAAAATTTAAAAAGAGTATTTTATACCAACAAATAATAAAATAAATATTTTGTAATTATATTAATGAATTATATATATATCATAATCAAAATAATATTTTACCTTCATTTTATATATTTTGAATACATTATATAAGAAAAAATATCGATTTTTAATATAAAAGAAGCAGTCTTCTAAAAAAGTAGTTTTACCACCTTTTGATAACGTACTTATATTAAATATATTTTTTGACACTATTGTTAATTATATTTTACAATATTTCCTACTTTAATTTATTTCACAGTACCAAATTTTACTTTGGTTGAATAATTTATGCCTTTTGATAAGAATAATTTTATTAATGGATAGTGAAAAAATATTGTATTTTAATTGAAAACTGTTTTTTCGTCTGATTATTTAATATTAATATATTATATATAAGATATGTTTAATTGTATATTTAGATCAATATTTAATAATATAATCTAATTAAGTACATTTTAATAAATTTAATAATTAATTTGGACATAAAAACATTTTATTATTTTTGCTGTTTTTCATTTAAAAGCATGTTTTCTCAATCCAACAATTGGAATAATTTTATATAAATTTTTGAAAATTTTATGTTTTGAATTTAAAAAAAATTCCTCCAATTTTTGAATCAAATGATCATATTTTATTTAAATAGTTATAATTTATTTATAGACAATTTATGAATAGTATCTTTGGTATTTTTTCCAAAATAAAGGGTAAATCGGGTAATGAAGTGTAAAAATGATATCATAAATAATATAAAACTTATATACAACCTGATCTAATATATTTCAATGAATATTTATCATTAATATGCATTAAATAATTGATTATGAGACGATTTATGGTTTTTTGGATGAGAATATAAAGTTTATAATATTATATTCAAATGAATATAAATTGTGTCATACTTTTATTTTTAGCAAAATAAATATTTTTAATATAAATTTATATAAGGTACATTTTCGACTATAAATATTAATTATAAATATGAAATTATTATATACATAATGGTAATTTCTTTTTAATTTTTAGTGTTTAAATAATTACTTTATGTGGTGACATAATAATGATAGAGTAATTATTTAATTACTGGAAGAATTAGATAAATGATATTAAAAATATTAAAATAAATATAATTTTAAAAAATTGATTTCAAAAATTAATTATAAGGAAGACTATGACTTGTTTTGGATTATTTAATATAGTTTTTTGAATATATAATGGTTTTATGATATTTTTAAAATGAAACGTATTGAATTATGTCAAAATTGACATTAATGATATTTTAAAATAAATAATTTTTTATTAAGTGATATAAAATTCATAGAAATATTAAATTAAACTAAATTATTGGGAAAAACCATGAAATTTCATAATTGACTCATTTATTGGTATTATTTTATATTATAGTAAATATAATAGACTTGTAATTATAAATTACAAAATATTAGAGTCATAATTAAAATGCTTAAATAAGGGTTAATGCTAAAATATAATAATTTAAAAATAGTCAAAAAAATATTAATTTATTATTAGATGATTTTATTTAGACCCCAAAAAACATATCTACTTTATTAATAAATTTGGATATATTTTGTTAAGATATTAATATATATTAATTTAATATTTTGAAGACTTTTGAGAGTGACCCTTCCCTCTCTTGTAAAAGGGAACCACATGTTCTCTTTTATTCACACGTTACAATATATATGGATAAATAACTCTATAAATATATACTCCTAACATATATAACTTTATCCTATAATACATATTTTTGGAATAAATCTATCTGATGGATTCCTTTTGTGGAAATCAAAAGGAGATGCCTAAAGATAAAGTAACATTCATAAAAAACATTGTTCTTTTATTTATTTCTTAAAACCAAAAAAATATTTTTATTTAATTTTTTTGTAATAAACTCAGTATCCTAAATATTATTATATTTTTTCATATTAATTGTTGTACCAAAACTCAAAAACACATCCATCAAATGGAAGACACAATCCTCGTTCTTGTTTACGGTGAACTACCCCCTTGCGAACTGACACGGCTTGTTCATCCATTTCCACCATTAATGGTTGTAAATAATGATGTAATTCCAATATTTAAATGATATATATTATATTTATGAAGTATTAATTCTTATGGAATTATTATATGACATATTCCTTAATGATTTTCAATTTTTTGGAAATAAAAAAACTCTGTTTCTGGACGTATAGACTACCACCTCCTCAAAGTTATATGATTTTGATGACACATTACATGGAATGTATTAAGGATGGGTTTAGGAAATTTATATGATTAATATGAAATAATAATTCAACTATAATTATATTATATATGTGTGTGTGTGTGTTTCATTTCCATATTTTCTTTCAATACGACATGAAGTGGAAGCATTGCTGATGAATACATATAGCCAACCATCCCTATTAGTGGTCTATTTAATTTTTGATTACTAAATTTTATAGATAAAAATAAATAAATATATAATGCTTATATATGTTTAAACTTTTGAAGATATTGAAATCATGATCTAATTATTAGAACAATGAATAAAAATTCAAAACATGTACCAGAAACAAAGCTTTTATTACCCCAAACAAAACAGAAACATACAATTATTAATAAAAGGTTGATATAATGTCACAAGTAAATCATATATGGTATTATAATTAATAATACTATTATGTAACAGATTTATAATAAACCTATATTTATTATACATGAGGTTTTCATGAGTACGATGATAGTCAATATATAAGGTAAGGGTTTTATCATCTCACATTTATTTATGTGAGATATATTCAATATTCACTACTCATTATTGTTTTCTAGTTTATATAGATAATTAAGAAATGATATATCATTAATATAATTTATTTTAGTATATTTTATGTTTAAATTGGTTTTAATATTTCTAGGGGATCATGATTCAAATGATTCTCTAGTGGTAAGGGATTTTGGTATCACTTTTATTTTTTTGAGAAAAATGCCTTATACACAACTAATTCTTATGTGTGGTGTATATGAAGCATTTTAATGTAATTTATTAGTCATATAATTAATATTATGGGTATTTAAATATAATAGCCCTGGTAAATATAGAAATAATTCATTTTCTTTTTAATTAATATTTTGGGAATTATAAATTAATTTTACTTTAATGGGGTTTCTACATTCAATGGCATACTCAATACACAACAATAGGTTTTTTTTTGAAATCTTTTGTTGCACAATAATAATAATATAATATTATTATTTTAAGTGGTAGTTAATTCCTAGCTTTTGTATTGGAAGGAATGAACAGAACTAACTTCAATATGATTATAAATTTTTGTTTAATGTTTTTACATTTATCCAATAAATGTTAGAGGCTTAAGTTGTGAATAAATCAAATTTTAAGCAGAAATACTCTAATATATATTAAAAGGTTGATTTACCGCCTTTTGATGGTGAACCCTTTTTAAATATATTTTTAGTCACTTTTATATGTTCTATTTGACAAAAAAATATTATTCTATAGTATTGGGACATCAAAATATAATTTGGGGAGAATTTTGGTATTTTTCTAATAAAGTTCATTTTTAATGAATAGTAAAAATATAGTATTCTAATTCAAGACCTCCTTTTAATATAATTTATTTATATGGATAGATTATCTTTTAAATTTGGTTTAAAGAGTGATTAGATTTTATTTTCACCACTTAATCAAATTTTGGCCATTGTAATTAGTTTAGCTTTGAAATTGGACATAAACAAGTGTTAATATATTAATAGTTATTATTTCATAAAAAACACGCCTTTTTTTAAAACTGGAATTGATTTTAAATTAATTTCTTCCACCTATGCGTTTATAATTTCGAAAAATAGATTCCATATTTTTAATCAGGAGGTCTAAATTGTATAAATTAGTAATGTTAATTTTTAGACATTAGAAATATTTACATCAATAAATATTTTATTTACCATGGTTAAAGAGTAAATCTGGTAAATTAGGGTAAAAATATCACAATAATAATATAAAATTAACCTAAAATTGGTCATATGTAGAGACCCGAAACATGACGTACATGTACATTACATTACTTTTGAGGATTACTTTATACATAACAAAATCAGACACACGAGGATCGTAATAGTTTAGTGTCTTTGGAAACTCAGAATAAAATATTCTAATCGTGGTGAAAGATCTTCATCATCTACCAATAAAGATCATCCCATTTTTTTCTTACCTAAAACCTTTTCTTTATATCCTGGGGAAAATAAAACATGAAAAGGGTGAGCTCAAATGCTCAGTAAGGGTATGCATGGATAAAATAAAATGTACCATATACATTTGAACCTAAAAACATGAACATAATGTTTAAACATCAAAATCTTGAGCAATGACATAAAACATGTAATTACGTAAGGCATAGATCATAAAGAAACATTAATAATGATAAAATAGAATGGGAATAAAACACGTAATTTTGGAATCCATTAAGCACATGTAATTATTTCCATAGTAGCCAAGGCATTGCGTCCAAGACCATCTTAGTGGACAAAGTCCCTTTCTGAATCGAGTTCAATCCTCGTTTTAGTCCTGTAATACTCAACCGGATTAACTTAGTGTTATATCCATGTCAATCACATGAGATATAAATCTTTACCCAATGCATTGGAGGTAGATATAGGTCCCAACCATCTCATAATGAAATCATTCTTACTTGTGCCACAAAATAAACATACATCATTCATAAAAACCCAATAAATAAAATGGGTTTCATAAACATCATACCATCATCACATAATCTATATAAAAGAAATGGATTTAATTTCATAATAAGAAAAGTGAAACCATGTAAATTATAGAGACATTATACTTGAAACATACACATATGAAATAATTTCCTTTTAGATGAAAAATGGTTTTGATAAAACAATTGAAATAAATTCTTGAGGAAAATATCTTTTTTTAAATCATTTTCTTTTTAAAAAATTTCATGAAAATTTAAAAGAAATGTATTTGGTTGAAAATAATCATGAAATAATTTGGAGTATGCTTCATGAAAATAAGTCTTTATAAAAGCGTAAAATCCTTTCATGCCGTATATGATAAAAAAACATTCTTCTCGTACTTTTTTCGGAAAAGTCAAAAAATACCATGTAGGGTAAATAAAAGAAAGATTCCTTCCATACCATGGGGTAAAATTCAAAATGGGTAAAAAGGAATTTAATCATACATGAATACAATTTTATAAAACATGGGCATGGATGATAGCAATAACCCTAGTAAATATGTACGAATAAGCAATCTCGGATAAAAATGAGATTTGCAAAATTATCCCTTACCTTAGGTCTGATATGCTTCGTATGTATCCGAACCTCTTGTATAATGATTTAAATAATGTCATTGACTTATTACAGAATCATATTTATTGTTATGATATCATATATGTTTCACTTATGACATTATATTACCCGTTCTTTTGTAAATTCCATGTTAAAGCAGCGTTTTGGGTAAAATCATTTCATTTATCGTATGTGTTTCGACTTGTCATTCTTGATATTATTACTTATATCCTGATTTACATAATTCCAGAATGTAATACATGATTTATATATAATATATATTCATCATATACATATATATTATAGGTCGATATAAGGAATAAAATACACCGTTCATGGAGACGGTTGGTCGTACGTACGCATGAACGATGTTTTCGTTTCCCTTTTGGATTGAATGGATTTAAGTAAATGACATACATATATATATATATATATCCAGTATCCTTATTATGTCATATATTTCATTATTATTCATTATATATACTTTATAATCATTCATGAATGGTTAACATGGAGAATGAATCTCATCGCGTCGTGGAGATGGTAGTTCGTACATACGCACGAGCGATGATATCATTCTTTTAATTATTGAATAAAAGTGGAGTAGATGGTACAATATATCAAAATCAGTATTATGTTATAATAACTATATATAGTTATTCTTTACCCCATTATACCCATCCATTTAAGGTGTTGGTGGAAAAATAGATTACACCACGGCGTGGAGATGGTATTCTGTGCATACACACGCGTGGTGATTTTGTTTTCCGTAGGATGGATAGAAGGTGAAATAAGGTTTTTTCATATTTATAATAACATATTATTATATGAGTGATACTTATGTTATTACTTTATAATGAAAAAAATAAAGAAGAAGAAGTAGAAGAAGAAATAAAGTTGAAAAAATTGGTACAGACATTACCTCTTCTTTGAAGCGCCTCTTTGAGACCCCCTCTTAGGGCACTAAGATTGGACTTTGAAAAATCCCAAGAACTCTAGGATGTTTCTATGTAAGTGGGGAAATTAAATGGGCAGAGGCTGGCCGAGCATCAAGGCTCAAAATGGTGTGGTGAAGAAATGGAGGAGGTGCCCTTTTATAAGGGAGGAGAGGGGCACCTTTGAAAATCTTAAAAATATTAATTTATAATAAATCTAAACCCACATGAAAACGTCAAAAAATGATACATATTCGAATATTAGATGAGATAGGGTTGTAATATCATCAACAAATAAAATTTAGACATGTTAGGAAATTATTTTAAACATTATAAACTTGATTTATCTTTACTTAATCAATTTAATTTTATTTGTGGTAATAACATTATAAATTTTAAATTATAACAAATAATTACATATTTGTTGTTAATTATTCATAATTGGATACTTTATAACATTTTATACCATATAAATTTAAATTTATAATTTTTATATATTTTGGTGATTTTTAAACAATTTTATAATACGTTATTTATATAAAGTAACAATAGTGTCAATTTTGACACTATTCATTTATTTGAATTTAAATAAAATATATACAAAAGATATGATCGAAATAAAAGATTTAATAGATTCATAAAAGTTCATATGTATCTATAAAATTAGTTTAGTACATTAAATAGTTCATATAATATTTATTTTATAATTTTTAAAACCATTCATTTTGTTTCTCTCTTAATAAAATAATTACTACTACATTATTGTATAATTATTTAATATACTTATTTGTTTCATAAAAATTAAAAATAAAATCTTATGATGAATATAAATAAATTAAATTTCACAATAATACTTTTACTCGAATTTATAATCTTAAAATCACAATATTTAAATTGTTATATTTATAAAATTATGAAGGTGACAACTTTGGAATCATTTAAAATTAGATAATATAAATGTCACAATCACTTTTATAAGACTCCAAACGGTTATATATTAGGTCCTTGGATGATTATGGTGTATCTATACACTACCAATATGTTTTTTTCAGGTTTGTGAGTCTTTTAATGGGTATTATTATTTCAATAAAAACTATATTACCGATTTTTCACTTAATAAATAATTTCTCCATCATTAATGTATCACCATTAATGACAAATATTTAATCCCTAAAAATTCAAAATAAATTATCATGATTTAGATAATTTTATTATATTTCTGGAGACTACTCATCTTCTATGTTTTATGATGTTTATCACTAAATTAAAATTATTATACTTATAAGATTTAAGAGAGTGACATGTTGTCACATTCTTTGTTTTTAATAATAATTAAATTATTTTCATGGAAAAAAGTCCATAAAATTAATCTAATCAGACCCCTAGGTTATATGGGTATACTTTTATCCATCCAATAGAATTTTGGCATCTGTTAGGGTAATTTTATAATATTATATTTACCCTTAATTACCTGATTTACCTTTAACTATGGTAAATAAAATTTACTGTAGTTACTATTTATAATTCACAAAAATAAAAAGTAGCCTATTAACATATTTTAGACCCACTGATTCCAAATATGGAATCCATTTTTTCAAATTCAATACACAGAAGTTTCAGAAATTAAATTAAAATTAATCCTGTTGTCGAATGAAAACGGGTTTTTGTTTAAAACATTGCAAAAGATTGAATTGATTTAACTTACGAATTAAATGTAAAATAAATGATAATGAAAAAAATTATATTAAATGGTAAAAATATATTCTATATATACTTTAAAACCATTCAATATTATAATTTAACCATATAAATTATTACGATGAAAAAAGTTGTTTTTAATTAAAATATAGTGTGTTTTTACTATTCATTAAAATATGAAAGTTATCAGAAAAATATCAAAACTTTATCCAATGTAAAGTTTTATATCCTAATTCAAAATACGAATTTTATTTTGTCAAATTGAACTTATAAACATGTCAACAACTAGATTTAATGTTGTTTCGCCATCAAAAGGCGGAAAAACTACATTTTTTTAAAAATACATATTTTACCTGAAAAATTTATTTTGTTCTTATACCATGTTCTAGAAAATGTGTAAGATGAATAATAATGATATAAAATTTAAAATATAGGTAATATTATTCATAACGGCTATTTCATAACAATATTATAATAATATATCGTTGTTTCGTAAAACCCGGTATTGCGTACAACACACGCTATCAAGTAAGGTTGTGATTGCGTGTAAGGCAAGCCAAGTTTGGGTTGCATGTTGTGCAAGACTCCTTTGTTGTTTCATATAACAGAATCCAACCATTTTTATTTATACATTGAATATATATTTATATACACTCAATGTTGCGTAGAATGACTATTATCAAACGAACATGAAATTGTGTGTAACACAATCTAAGAATAGTGTTGCGTATACTGCTAGCTAATACGGTGTTGCATATGGCACAAGATAATCTTTTTGTAGCTTACAACACAAGACATCAATGAAATTAAAAGAATATTTTTCATAAAATCTCGGGATGTTACATCCTAATCCTATTGGATGATAAACTTTTCACAATGAGCATTCTTGTGTCGATTTTGGGACCTCATGGGTCCACTTGGGAGTGACAATGACTCTTTTTTAATTAACTTAATGTAAATTAAAATTCACACAAACAAATATCTTTTAGTAAATATATTTTTACATAAGGTTATATAAGTTATCTTTTACACTATAAATATAATTTTTAAAGATAAAAATATTTCCAACTTCATGGTTTTTTAATAATTTTTTTAATCAAATAAATTAAATTATTTATGACACAATAATGATATAGTTTTATACATCATTAATAAAATAATTAATTAAATAAGATTATAAAGATTTTAATAATATATAAAACCTATCCAATTCATATTGGATGATTTTATTTAGACCATGATTCATCGTTTCCTTGACTTTAATATGTTTTAAACATTTTGAAACTCAAAATCATTATATAATAAAATAATATTTTCACACATTCCTAAAGGGCCCCTCCTCCCCTTATAGAAATCCCTCACCTCTAACCCCTCCCTCACACCTGTAAAGCCCCTTGGATCGTCCAAACACTACCCAATTAATCTCCTTACATCCCTCTCCTCCTCCTTGAACCCTTAACATGGGAATAAGTCACATCAACAAACCATTTTGGTTCAAACCAAATCGTGTTACCCAATTTAAAGGTAACATCTTCTCTTAAGTTTTTTTGTTTTATTTTATTTATACTCCCCTGGAACTCTTTTTATTCCTTTATTTTATAACAACACTAGTATCCTCAATACACTAGGATGTTTTTATGAGAATTATTTGAACTACACATACACTCACCTCCATCTAATGTGTAATGAACATATTGTTTCTGTGGATGGAAAATTAACACCTCACGAAATGATGATTTCTCAATTATCTCCTACCGCCTCTCATGGTGGTCATTATGATGGGACTGTATTTATATATGATATATATATTGTTTATGTTTTCTTTATGATTCTATATTTTCCATTAATATCATACCTTAATGGTTTCCATTATGGGTAAACGTGATAATTTCATTAGGGGAAGTGCGGACTACCGCCCACTCAAAGTGATATGACTTGTTAATGCCACATGTGGGACACATAAATGATGGATTTAATAATATTATATATGATATTATACTGGAATTATAATATACCTATGTATAATTATGTTTTAATTACATTAAAATAAGAAATAAAAATAAATGTAGCGTTAATGCATACTTATGGCTTACCATCTCCATGAACAGTGCATTTTATTTCTTATCTCAAAATGTTATGTACTATTATAAATACATACATATACTAGATATATACGATATATATGATATCTAAATCATTAATATAATTCTGGATATAATTGATATTTGACCACATGAACAAATTGTAATTATAAGAAGTTAATTTTTGACTCAAGTACCAAATATGGACAAACGACCGTTATTAACATAAATGATTACATAATGATTATAACAGTTTAATAAGATATATATAATTAATAATAAAGTTGAAAAGGGATCTTAATAAAGTATAAATTAACTTTATTTTAATTTTTAGGAGATTAGAGAATGAATGGGTCAAATCCGACACAAGGTAAGTGAACATCCTAACCCAATTTATGTTCTAGGGGTCGATCTTCCCGTTCATGTTTATGTCATTCTTTGATTATGTGGGAAATTAATTTTTATATCATATCATGTAATTATACTTTCGTTATTTGTGATTATATTAAATACACATAATCGAACTATTTTATTTACAAAATGATCTTTCAAAGGGACTTCGTCTCAATATCCTTTCATTGAGGAATATTTTGTTTCAATACATGATTTTCTTTTATATGAATTATAAACACCGTTGAATTTTCATTTCATTCAAAGGTAATCTTCTTCTACGAAGCATTTTTCTAAATGAAAAAAAATAATGTTTTTAACGTACACAGTGACAATGACCTTTCTACCGTTGTGAGTATTATTTGTTCTTTGGATTCCTTATCAAGATGTAATGTTTATAAATGAAAAAATTTAGCATATACACTTTTGTGTATTTTGGTATAGAAAATGGTTTTTGGATTTATTATTTCAACATGTTGTTCAATATCCTAAAAATATATCTTGTTATTGCAATTTTGGAAGGTTATCTTTCCTTTATAATTCTATTATGTGTTTTGATTATATTACGGTTCATGGGCATTGTTACGTGTACAGGTGGTTCCATGATAAATCTAGGGATGGTCAGCCCGAGATAGCTCCCCAATGCATTAGGTAACATGACATAGCTAAAAGTGAATGTTTCTCCTATGATATTTATGGAATAAACTATGATGGGTATTCCAAATGTAACTCCCTACATAGTTGTGATATCTACAATGTAAGTATGATTTGGATACCAAAAGTTACCTTTATTATTTATGATTTCAATGTGTTATTCATAAATCATATGATTTCATATGGTATGTTAAAGAGTTTATGTTATGTACATATTCATGAACTGATGTTTTGTCTCTTTGTTTTATAAGACTTAATGAGATTTGTATTCTCATCCCATGTTTTCTAAAGTTTTTCACAGGACATCAATATGAATAGGGTTAAGGATGGGATCAAGGAAAAGTCATGCTGTCTAAAACATGGAAGATTAAATAACTATTTTTTTATGAGTTTTTATTTTAGGAAAAAAAGGAAACCGATTAGAAGTGTATACTTTGTAATTTTTAGATGTAATGGAATAGTTAAGGCCTAACTCTCTAAAACTCTAATCCGGAAAAGATCCTCAATGTGAACAATTATTTTTATTCAAGATTATGTAATGTTTTATGGTTGGGTCCTTATTGTTGGTATCAGAGGTCGGTTTATATAACTTTAGTAGTTAGTATATTGTTAATTTAATGTACATAAAATAATTTATTTTTATGACTGAAGTGATGAAGAATTTATATATTTCCATGTCCCTTCGCCTAAGATATTTTTTTGTTAAGAATAGTTTTCCGTAGACGAAATGGGGAAGCTATGTTGGGACGACTTCAAGAAGAAGTAAACCTTCCAAATCAGAAACCTGATATAATCAGGATCAGAACTAAACAGTTTGTTGAAGTGATAGAACAATTGACTCTGGCTATAAATGGTGGTGGTATCCATGCATGAGATCATCCAGATCAACCACAGAGGAACATGTGAGTAGTGGAATATTTCATGAGGAAACATACCCCATCATTCATAGGACCATCTAACAGTGAGATAGAAGAAGGATGGATTAAATCACTGGTGTATATTTTTGAAGTCATGGGGTGTTCGGAACATCAAAAGGTTAGTCTTTCTATTTATTGTTTTGAAGGTGAAGCTAATTATTTGTGGTCAATGGTGAAATATATCAGGGAAATTTAGGATATTTTTTCTATTTATTGGGATGAAATCAAAGTTATGTTTCTTGAGAAATATTTTCCTATATTGGTTCATCTTAGGATGGAAAAGATATTCTTGGATTGGAGGAAGGAGGATGACTCAATAGCTACTTATGAAGCAAAATTCACTAAACTGGCACGATATCCTCCAAATTTCATACAAGGTCTTGATAGTAAAATCAACCATTTTACTCAAGAAAAAATCCAAATTATCGAAGGTACTTAGCTTCTCGTGAGTTAAAATGTTACAAAAAACTTGTCCGATGTGAGGAGAATGTGGAAATTGATTTTCCCAATGATCAAGGTCAAGGTGGCTGATGAAATGGAAGAACTCTTTCAAAATGTCTAATGGTAAGATACTTAAGTATACAGTTTCTGAAAATGGTGGTAGAAAGCATGCTGGGGAATGACTTTTGAATTTTCGTAAGTGCTACCGATGTGGAAAAATTGGACATAATCCACTTAATTACAATAAAAAATATCAGAGTAATGGTAAGGAAAAATCATATTTACAATCAGTAAAATGTATTAAGTGTAATGAAATGGGTCATTATGAAAATGAGGGTCAAACGAAGAATTCAACTGAGGTAATTCAACAAGACTACGATCAGAAAGGGGTTGTGATGTCCTATGCAACAACTTCAGATGATGTTGGGCCATCAAATGAAGTAGTATCAGGTAAACTATTTGTTTATTCATATTATGCCAATGTGTTGTTTGATTTTTGGTCTCAACATTCATTATTTTTTGAGTACTTTTCTAGTAAATTGGGAATTACATCTCAAGATATGAATCCTAAAATTTTCGTAAAAACACCTTGAATAAATGTTGAAACCAAAAGAGATTATAAGAACCTTCCTGCCTTTGAGTGCAGAAACAATCTACCTACAAACCTTATTGTTTTTCCTCTAGTTGAGAATGATGTTATTTTGGGTATGGATTGGATTTATTCTTATCATGCTATGATTGACATCAGAGAAAAAGAGGTTTCTTTTCAGAAATATTTTCAGTTTGTGTACAAGAATGAACCCTTACTTTTGATAACATATCAGGAATCTGAGAAAATTTTAAATGATGGAAATGATTGTTACCTTGCACATATTGTGTAAAATAATAGAATAGTTTAGATTAATGATGTGGCAGTGGTAAATGAGTACCTTGATGTCTTTCCTGATGAGTTGGTTGGTATTATACTTCATCGGGTAGTTGAATTTACTGTTGACATATTTCCTGATGCTAATCCAATTTGAAATCCCTTTTATCGAATGGTTCAAATTGATCTATTAGAGTTAAAGAATAAATTGCAGGAGTTATTAGATTAAGGTTACATTTGACCTTGCACACCACCATGGGGTCCTCTTGTCTTATTTTTTAAAAAGAAAGATGGTTTAACGAGACTTTTCATTGATTATAGAGCATTGAATAACATCACTGTTTAGAACAAGAATCATTTGCCTCGTATCATTGATTTGTTTGATTAGCTCAAGGGAGTTCAGTATTTTTCGAAGATTGACTTGAGGTCACAGTACCATTAGTAGAAAGTAAATGAAGAAGACATTCCAGAGACCGTGTTTCATACTAGATATGGCCATTATGAATTTGTAGTTATTACTTTGGTTTAACCAATGAACTTGAAGTATTCATGGATCGTATGAAAATAATTTTCCATGACTTATTTCATAAGTTTGTGGTTATATTCATTGATGATATTTTGGATTAGTCTAAAAGTAAAGAGGACCATGATTTTCATTTAAGTGTTGTCTTTAAACCATAAAATAAATGAAAATATTTGGGAAATTAAGCAAGTGGGAGTTTTGGATACAAAAAACTTCATTCCTAGGTCTCATTATTTCAAAATATTCCATAACTATTGATCCTGTTAAAACATAATTAGTTAAAGAACAGCCAAGACCAACAAATATAACTGATATGCACAGTTTCCATGGTTTGGAAGGTTGTTACTGGAGGTTTGATGATCATTTTTCACAGTTATGTAGCCCACTTACAAAGTTAACATGAAAAGGTGTTAAGTTCATTTGAAAAAAAAATTGTTGATTATTTTCAAGAATTGAAAAAGAAGATTGGTGAATGATCTAGTTTTGGAACTACCTTCCAGAAATGGTGAGTTTGTTATTTAGATTGATGATTCTTTGAAAGGAATTGGATATGTCTTTATGCAGAATAATCAGTTAATTGTTTGTGCTTCACATCAGCTGAAACCTCATGAGTAAAATTACCGTACACAAGAATTGGAAATAGTTTATGTTGTTTTTGCTTTAAAAATTTGGAGGGATCATTTTTATGGATTAAAATGTGAAATATATACTGACCACAAATTTTTGAAGTATATATTCACTCAGGAAGAATTGAACATGAGATAAAGAAGATGGCTGGATTTAATCAAGGATTATGATTTCATGATCCTTTACCATCCAGTAAAAGTAAATAGAGTGGTTGATTCTTTGAGTCGAATAAGTAATGATTCATTGACCATGATATATTTTGAATGAGATCATTTTTTTATTGGAAGAACTTTTTCATATAAACTTTTAGTGCATAAAATGCTTCTATTTTTTTTAGGTGTTACTGAAATCATCTCTATCATATAGAATGAAGAAATAACATATGTAAGACAGTGGGATGCAGAAAAAGGAATAGTTGGATCAGAAGGGTATGTTTCCTGAATTTAACATTGATAATGATTGTGTTTGGAGGTTTGGGAAAATATTATGTGTGCCTTTTGATTTACAGTTGAAGAATGAGTTGTTATGTGAAGCTCATAGTACCCCGTATTAAGTTCATCTTGGCAGTACTAAGAGATAAAGAGATATTTAGGAGTACTACTGGTGGTATGGAATGAAAATAGATATTTCTGATTTTACTATGAAGTGTTAGACTTGTCAGTAGGTTAAAGAGTAGCAGTAGTTACAGAAAGGGATGTTTCTGTCTTTACCAGTTCTAGAATGGAAGTGGGAAAATATATTAATGGACTTCATTTTGGGATTATCGAAGACATCTCTAGGTAATAATGAAATCTGGGTTATTTTTGATCGATTGAATAAATCTACTCATTTCATTCCTATTCGAAATACTTTGTCTCCAGATAAACTTTCTTGGTTTTATGTTAAAGAGATAGTTTGGTTTCATGGTTTTCCCCTCTCCATTATGTCTAATCATGATATTAGGTTTATTTCTAACTCTTAGAAAGTTCGTCGGAATTCATTGGGTACTGAATAAAATTTTAGTACAACATTACATCCTCAATATGATGGGGTGGTCAGAATGAACAATTCAGACCTTGGAGGATATGTTACGTGCTTGTTCACTAGATTACCAGGGAAGTTAATACCAACATATTTCCTTGGTTGAATTTTCATATAATAACATTTCACATTCTCATATACAGATGGCTCCATTTGAGTCATTATATGGGAATTGGTGTCAAACTATAGCTTTTTGGGATAATGTAGGTGAAAGGAAGTTGATGGGACCAGAATTGGTAGATGAGACCGTAGAAAAGGTTCAGTTGATTTCAAATCACATGATAATAGCTCAGAGAATGAAAAAAGTTTAAGTAGATAACTAGAGGAAGGATCATATTTTGAGGTATGTGATCATGTCTATCTCAATGTTTCTCCATAGAAAAGTGTGATGCGTTTTGGTGGGAATGGAAAGTTGAGTATGAGGTTCATTGGGCCTTATAAAATCCTATAGAAAGTTGGTTCATTTGTGTACAGAGTGGCTTTATCTCCATGTTTATCCCAGGTATATAATTTTTTTCATGTTTTAATGTTGATAACGTATATGCAAGATCCATATCATGTTTTGAACCTAGAGGTACTTCAGTTGGAAGATAATCATTCTTATGAGGAACTGCCTGTCCATATTTTTACTGATGAGAGAAAATATTGCAGAATAAGAAAATTAACTAGGTAAAGGTTTTGTGAAAAAACCATAAGTTTGAAGAGGCAACGTGGGAATCTAAAAATTCTATTAGAATAAATACCCCCATTTATTTGATAAGTGAATAAAATTGCGAAAATGAAATTTCCAAAAGGGGGGATAGATGTAACATCCTAGGTTAATAAAGAAGAAATAAATTTTCTTTTTAATTGATATTTTGTAAATTAAATATTAATATTACCTTAAAAGGGTTTCTATGTAACGCCCCGACCCCAACTACCCAGAGTCGGTGCATTACGTCGTAACATTGGCATGATCACAAAAGGTCAAGTCTCGAAAGACCGATTAGTTTAGTAGCCTTGGAAACACTAGATACATTCGTAAACATTACATTACATCATAAAGTGAAAACTACAATAACAAAGTCTCCATAGTCCACAGTCATATCCTCTTCTGAAAATCCCTGCAGGTCATTCATAAAATACTTCTTTACATCCTGGAAAATATTAAAACATTGAAAGGGGTGAGCTCAGATGCTCAGTAAGGATAACAATATTGCGGAAGCTTTCAAAAATAAACATTAACATTTTAGGCAATGTATAACTAAAACAAAAGCCTTTTAAACATGAACTTAAACATAATATGGAAAAAGTAAAATGAGATCATGCCATTTACTTCTTCACATTGATATTCTACTGGTCGAATAATCACATGCAATATCAATAACCACTTTCATAATGATGGAATGCATAATGCCAGACTATCATAACCACGTAGTCAAGGCCTCGTGCCAAGACCACAAATAAGATTTTGTCAAGGCCTCGTGCCAAGACACTAGTTTGTCTCATGAGACATGCCGATGCATCGAGGAGCTATAGCGGGCTCCACCCGTCACTTATTAAGTCCAATGCATTCCTCATATGAATAGGTTTAAACATATCATAAACCATAACATAATCGTATCACATAAAACATGCGTAAAGGAAACATAAAATTTCCACATTTCAATCACAAGATTGTCAATACAACACATTGATATAATAAAAACGCTTTGAAAACTATTTTCAATACCAAAATAATAGCAGTTTAAAACTTTGTATTTATTTTTCATTAAAAAAAGGTGATGGCTTGTAGAGGAAGTTGAAACTCAAATAATGGTCACGGTGGCAGAGAAGTCGTTGTCGCCGCATAAGTATGGAAAGGAAAACATTCCCTTTTTTCGTTTAGTAAAATGCTTTGTATAAAAAAGATTCCTTTTGAATAAACATAAAAGTCAAAGGGGTTTATACACCGTATAAAAGAAAGTTTTGTATAAAATAAAATATGCCTCAATGAAAGGAGATTGAGACGAAGTCCCATACAAAGATAATTTTTAAAATAAAATAGATATACTATGTGTATTCACTATAAGTACACATAAATAAAGTACAAATACAAGGTATGACATAATAATATAATGACATAATTTGAAATTAGGAGATTAACCCAAAGAATGGAAATTGGGTTAAGAAATTCCCTTACCTTGCGTCATGTCCTGACTCGACCATTCTTTAACCTCCTGAATAATAAACTTGATTTAATTTATATTTACTTAAGATCCTTTTTCATGTTAATTATTCCTTTTATATCCCTTATTACCATGTTATGAACATTATTTAATTATTTAAGTTAATAATGGTTGTTTTGTCGATCATTGGTACTTGAGTCAACAATAAACTTCTTATAATTACAAGTTGTTCATGTGGTGAAATATCCATTATATCCAGAATTATATTCATGATTTAGATATCATATATATCATATATATACAGTATATACATTCATTCATAATGTCACGTAACATTTAGAGGTATGAAATGAAATGCACCGTTCATGGAGACGGTAAGCCGTACGTACGCATGAACGCTACTTTCATTTCTATTTCGTATTTATTTGAATGAAATCATAATGATATAAATTTATAATATAATTACAGTATAATATAGTTTATAATACCATTTAATCCATCCTTTATACATCCCACATATGGCATTAACGATTCAAATCACTTTGAGGGGGCGGTAGTCCGCACTTCCTAAAATGAAATTATCGCATTTTACCCATAATGGATATCATAAAGTTTGCCATAAATGAGAAATACAGAAGCATGAGTAAAACATAAACATATTATATATCATATATAAAAATAGTGACATCTTAATGTCCACCTTTGAAGGTGTTATATGAGTGTTGAACAATCATCGTTTCGTGAGGCAGAAATTCGCCATCCACAGAAACCATATGTTCTTTAACCATTAGATGTAGGTGTGTGTAAGTGTAGCTCGAATACTTCTTATAACAACATCCTAGTATATTTAGGATACTGGTGTTGTTACAAAAGAAATGAATAAAAAGAGTTTAGGGGGTTGGAGAAGAAAAATAAAATAAAACAACATTAGAGAAGACATTACCTCAAAATCGGGTAACTCTTTTTGATTTGAGCCAAAGGCTTCCTTGGGAAGAGTTCTGCCCAAAGTGAGGCTTCTAGGAGTAAGAGGGGGATTTTGGGAGAGTATTTGGGCAGAGGTTTGCCGATCCAAATGTATTTATGGTGTGAATAAGGTGGGAGAGGTGGGGGCCACTTATAAGAGGAGAGGAGGGGCTCTTTTGGAACGATTGAAATGTTACATTATTATACAATTCCTTTTGGATTCTAAAAGTCCCACACTTATATAATTCGTGGATAAGGTGATAAGGGTTCTAAATATCCTCATCCAATAGGCTTTGGACAAGTGTAATCCTTGGATGTTTCATTATCTTCTCATTTTATTTAAATCGTTAAATAATGAGGTCATCGCTGCATCATAATTATGTCATAAAAAATTTAATTTATATAATGTCCAAAAATTATAAAAAAAATACTATGAAGTATGAAATCTTTTTAGATTTCTAATGAATATTTATATTCAAAATTTGGACTTGTGTAACCCCACTGAAAAACTGTTTTAGTAAAACAACCAATGTTTGTGTCAATTTAATTTTAACATTAAATAAATATATATTAATGTCATTTTCCAACCAAAGTGGCTCCCTGGGGTCCCCAATTTGACCCATGGGTTTTCTTGGTCGTCCATGACTCATCCAATAGGAGTAGGACAAGTGTCAAGCTCATATCATATTATTAAAACATTGTTTTTACCTTAAACTACACTAATTACCTCTAATCGCGATTAAGAACTTAAAAGTTACTATTCACCAAAAAATTATTTTGATCTCATTGAACCAAATTTAACTTCTTAATGACAACCATTTATGTCGGATTTTTGAAAATCAAAACACAGAAGTGGTAATATTTCATTTTAACGAAAAATTATTTATTTAACTACCACTTAGTGGTTTCACTATTCATCAAAAATTGAAGTTTTTCAGAACAATGCCAAAATTTCACCCTAAGCTATAATTGATATTCCGAATTCAAAAATGATGTCTATTTTAAAAAATTCCAAACATATAAGTTGCATTAATTAATTTTATAATTAATTCCCGCTGTTACAACAAATAGCGTGTTTTTAATAAACAATTTATATCAAAAGATTGGCAATTATTTATGTCCAATTTCAATGTTAAATTAATTATAATGACCACCATTTGATAAAATGGTAAAAATATATTATAATTATACTTTAAAACCACTAAATAGTATAATTTATCACTATAAATTATTTTGATTAAAAAAGTTGTTTTTATGTATTTTTCACTATTCATAAAAAAATTAGAAGTTCTCAAAAAAATACCAAAAATTCAACATAGGCTAATTTTGATATTCCGAATCCAAAATGAAGTCCATTTTGAAATATAAAATTTCTATAATTTTAAAAAGTGGTTATTACTATTCATAACGGCTACTTTGATTAGTCGCGGTGTTTTAGAACTCGAAGTTGCGTACAATGCAAGCTATTGCATTATTGAATGAGAAGCGTATCGTGGAAGCTCGGGGTGTTACATTCTCCCATCCTTCAATAAATTGCGTCCTCGCAATTTGAAATTTTTCTTTGAAAATAAAAGGTTGAAAAGGGAAAATACCTTTGAGGAAAACCCACATCGGAAATAAGGTTAATAAATATATAACATTAAAAGAAAGAAAGATAAGAACAAAGTTCACCCGATATGGCCCATTCTAGGATTCTATGAAAATATGGATATGGATGAGAAACAAACCATCAAGGTCTGATGGAGAGTTATAGAAAACAAGATTAAGAGAAAGTTTAACCACAAGAAAATCACAAACTTGTGATTGGTTAAACGGTCATTGAATCCCCAGTTGGAAAAGTTAACCAACAACATTTTTGTTTTAAGTTACCTTTTATAATGTTGAGGAATTTATTTAGGAGATTTACTAAGAATGTAAGGGAATATACATACTTGTTATGTATACTTTCATTCGTTAATAAATTTTTACCACAAATCGAACTTTTACTCCAAATGGTAACGGAACTCAAAAATATTCTATTTATCCTAATTGTATAAGGTTCCAAATGTTAACACATACCATTTAGATTAGTAAAAATATTTTGTAATAACCAGGGACTTCCTGTAGGCTAGTTGTAGGAAATAAAGGCATGTCGCTCTAGGATTGTGGGTTCGATTCCTGCAGCCTTGTCCGACGCGACGGGTTATTCCCCACCCTGCAGGTTGCCCTTTTCCTAAAACTATAGTATTATAATATTCCAAAAATAATCTTCAGAAATTCTTTAACCTTAAAAAATACTATCCAAAGATCAACTTAATCTACTCCAACCTTTATAGTTATCCAAAATACCTCTGTCCAAACTTTCCCTAAAAGGTCTCTTAATTCCAAAATCAATTGTAACATCAGATTCCCCAAACAAAGAAAAGTTTCTCTTATTATCACATACTAAAAATATGATTACCTTAATCATATTAAAACCTTACTGAAATCAAAAAGTATTGCAGTACAATCCATATATATATATCACATTATTCTTATAACCAAAATATAATCCTTGAGTCCAAAAGCACCAATACATTAATTATTCCGCTTCAATTGTAGTCACAACATAAGATTGGCCTTGATCCCTTGGCCTTTTCTGAGGTAAGTTTCCTTGACGCTTATGACATTCATTTGCATAATTCCCCATTTCCCAACAATTGTAGCATTCAACTATGAGAGCCTCTTTCTTTCCCTTGCAATCACGAGCCTGGTGACCCTTTTCTCCACATTTATAACAAACTCCCATTCCTTTTAGGCACGTACCCGGGTGATTCTTCCCACAATTATCACATAATGTAAAATTCTTCTTTCCCTTTTTCCCTTTATCTATCTCTTGTTCCACCGTTCTCTTCTTCTCTTTCTTTACTTTGTTGTCATAAGACTTAGAGAATTCCTTTTCTGTTCTGATAGCACATGAGACAATATCTTCGTATGATGAGAAGGATTGTGATACTAAATCTCAACGGAGAAATGGTTTTAACCCATAAATGAAACGATCAATCTTACTCCTGGGGTTACGTATATAATCGGAAGCATGCCTCGCCAACCTTGTAAAGATAGCCTCATACTTTACGACATTCTCATCCTCCTTCTGCCTCAGACTCAGAAATTGCCTTTCCATATCTGCACGATGGTCACGAGGAAAGTATTTTTCTAAGAAAAGCTCTTTGACCTCCCTACATTCCATATTCGATACGTCATCATCTTCCTTTGTGTTTTGAATCAGCGACCACCACTGATCGGCATCTCCAGTGAGGCGGTAAACTGCCATGACAACCTTCTCCATTTCACTACTCCCCAAGGCATGGAATATTTTCTCTAAGGAATTTATCCATTGCTCAGCTACTATAGGATTTGTACTCCCATTGAAGGTTGGTGGTTGTTGCCTCATGAAACGGTCTATCATTGACCATCCACGTTGCGGATCAGGGTGCTCCATACGAGTAAGGTTATTATTCATAACCTGGGTGAGTTGTCCTAGTATGGTAATAAGTTGATCAGCACCAGTTGTATCTCCAACTCCACAATAATTATCTTGAGCAGGAGGGCAATCCCTATACGGAGTGCGTGCATTGATATGGTTTCCATTCCTTCCACTAGGCGCCATTTCTAAACAATGGCATAAACTATATTAGTTTATAAATCAAAATTCACAATTCCATACTTGTAAGATACTTAACATAAATTGAACTATTTATGGATATAATCCATAAAAATGTTTTCTTTGAGGAAGTATATACTCATAAACCTTCATAGTATTTTATAAAGAAAATGAGAATTATCCAAAGCATATCCCCTGGGAGTGTCGTAACCAAGAGTGCAGCAAGGCCGGTTGTCGTACACCAGTTCCCGTTCGAGTCTAGCTTAAAGTGGTGTTTTCAGGTTTTACCCTTAGGTACATCTGTGCTAGAGCCGCCTCTACTTGCTCATATATAGACAGGGATGTATTTCTCGGAAAACTCACAAAATCTCTACAATAACAAAATTCTAGGAAGTTCTTCTATACTAATCCTCAAAGTCTATCTTTGGGATATGTGCTCTAATCAGAGTTTATCTAAATCTAGCTTCCATGGTTAGTACTAAACTGCCTCTGATACCAACTGTAATGCCCCGACCCCAGCTACCCAGAGTCGGTGCATTACTTCGTAACATTGGCATGATCACAAATGATCAATTCTCGAAAGACCAATTAGTTTAGTAGCCTTGGAAACACTAGATACATTCGTAAATGTTACATTACATCATAAAGTGAAAAACTACAATAACAAAGTTTCCATAGTCCACAGTCATATCCTCTTCTGACAATCCCTGCAGGTCATTCATAAAATACTTCTTCACATCCTGAACAAAATATTAAATCATTGAAAGGGGTGAGCTCAGATGCTCAGTAAGGATAACAATATTGCGGAAGCATTCATAAATAAACATTAACATTTAAGGCAATGTATAACTAAAACAAAAGCCTTTTAAACATGAACTTCAACATAATATGGAAAATGTAAAATGAGATAATGCCATTTACTTCTTCACATGGATATTCTACTGGTCGAATAATCACATGCAATATCAATAACCACTTTCATAATGATGGAATGCATAATGCCAGACTATCATAACCATGTAGTCAAGGCCTCGTGCCAAGACCACAAATAAGATTTTGTCAAGGCCTCGTGCCAAGACACTAGTTTGTCTCATAAGACCTGCCGATGCATCGAGGAGCTATAGCGGGCTCCACCCGTCACTTATTAAGTCCAATGAATTCCTCATATGAATAGGTTTAAACATATCATAAACCATAACATAATCGTATCACATAAAACATGCGTAAAGGAAACATAAAATTTCCACATTTCAGTCACAAGATTGTCAATACAACACATTGATATAATAAAAACGCTTTCAAAACCATTTTCAATACCAAAATAAAAGCAGGTTAAAACTTTGTATTTATTTTTCATTAAAAAAATGGTGATGGCTTGTAGAGGAAGCCGAAACACAAATAATGGTCACGGCGGCGGAAAAGTCGTTGTCGCCGCATAAGTACGGAAAGGAAAACATTCCCTTTTTTCTTTTAGTAAAATTCTTTGTATAAAAAAGATTCCTTTTGAATAAACGTAAAAGTCAAAGGGGTTTATACACTGTATAAAATAAAGTTGTGTATAAAATAAAATATGCCTCAATGAAAGGAGATTGAGACGAAGTCCCATACAAAGATAATTTTTAAAATAAAATAGATATACTATGTGTATTCACTATAAGTACACATAAATAAAGTACAAATACAAGGTATGACATAATAATATAATGACATAATTTGAAAGTAGGAGATTAACCCAATGAATGGAAATTGGGTTAAGAAATTCCCTTACCTTGCGTCCTGTCCTGACTCGACCGTTCTTTAACCTCATGAATAATAAACTAGAGTTAATTTATATTTACTTAAGAACCTTTTTCATGTTCATTATTCCTTTTATATCCCTTATTGCCATGTTATGAACATTATTTAATTATTTAAGTTAATAACGGTCGTTTTGTCGATCTTTGGTACTTGAGTCAACAATAAACTTCTTATAATTACAAGTTGTTCATGTGGTGAAATATCCATTATATCCAGAATTATATTCATGATGTAGATATCATATATATCATATATATACAGTATATACATTCATTCATAATGTCACGTAACATTTAGAGGTATGAAATGAAATGCACCGTTCATGGAGACGGTAAGCCGTACGTACGCATGAACGCTACTTTCATTTCTATTTCGTATTTAATGGAATGAAATCATAATGATATAAATTTATAATATAATTACAGTATAATATAGTGTATAATACCATTTAATCCATCCTTTATACAACCCACATATGGCATTAACGATTCAAATCACTTTGAGGGGGCGGTAGTCCGCACTTCCTAAAATGAAATTATCGCATTTTACCCATAATGGAAATCATAAAGTATGCCATAAATGAGAAATACAGAAGCATGAGTAAAACATAAACATATTATATATCATATATAAAAATAGTTACATCTTAATGGCCAATTTTGAAGGTGTTATATGAGTGTTGAACAATCATCGTTTCGTGAGGCAGAAATTCTCCATCCACAGAAACCGTATTTTCTTTAACCATTAGATGTAGGTGTGTGTAAGTTTAGCTCGAATAATTCTTATAAAAACATCCTATTATATTGAGGATACTTGTGTTGTTACAAAATAAATGAATAAAAAGAGTTTAGGGGGTTGGAGAAGAAAAATAAAACAAAACAACATTAGAGAAGACATTACCTCAAAATCGGGTAACTCTTTTTGATTTGAGCCAAAGGCTTCCTTGGGAAGAGTTCTTCCCAAAGTGAGGCTTCTAGGAGTAAGAGGGGGAAGTTGGGAGAGTATTTGGGTAGAGGTTGGCCGAGACAAATGGCTTGAATGTGTGAATAAGGTGGGAGAGGTGGGGGCCTTTTATAAGAGGAGAGGAGGGGCTCTTTTGGAAAGATTGAAATGTTACATTATTATACAATGATTTTAGGATTCTAAAGGTCCCAAACTTATATAATTCGTGGATAAGGTGATAAGGGTTCTAAATCTACTCATCCAATAGGCTTTGGACAAGTTTAAGCCTTAGATTTTTCATTATCTTCTCATTTTATTTAAATCGTTAAATAATGAGGTCATCGCTGCATCATAATTATGTCATAAATAATTTAATTTATATAATGTCTAAAAATTATAAAAAAAATACTATGATGTAGGAAATATTAGTATATTTCTAATGAATATTTATAGTAAAAATTTGGACTTGTGTAAACCCACTTAAAAACTGTTTTAGTAAAACAACTCATGTTTGTGTCAATTTAATTTTAACATTAAATAAATATATATTAATGTCATTTTCCAACCAAAGTGGCTCCATGGGGTACCCAAGTTGACCCATGGGTTGTCTTGGACGGAAATGACTCATCCAATAGGAGTAGGACAAGTGTCAAGCTCATATCATATTATTAAAACATTGTTTTTACCTTAAACTACACTAATTACCTCTAATCGCGATTAAGAACTTAAAAGTTACTATTCACCAAAAAATTATTTTGATCACATTGAACCAAATTTTACTTCTTAATGACAACCATGTATGTCGGATTTTTGAAAATCAAAACACAGAATTGGTAATATTTCATTTTAACGAAAAATCAGTTCTTTAACTACCACTTAGTGGTTTCACTATTCATCAAAAATTGAAGTTTTTTAGAACAATGCCAAAATTTCACCCTAAGCTATAATTGATATTCCGAATTCAAAAATGATTTCTATTTTAGAAAATTCAAAACATATAAGTTGCATTAATTAATTTGATAAATAATTCCCACTGTTACAACAAATAGCGTGTTTTTAAGAAACAATTTATATCAAAAGATAGGCAATTGTTTATGTCCAATTTCAATGTTAAATTAATTCTAATGACCACCATTTGATAAAATGGTAAAAATATATTATAATTATACTTTAAAACCACTAAATAGTATAATTTATCACTATAAATTATTTTGATTGAAAAAGTTGTTTTTAAGTATTTTTCACTTTTCATAAAACCATTAGAAGTTCTCGGAAAAATACCAAAAATTCAACATAGGCTAATTTCGATATTCTGAATCCAAAATGAAGTACATTTTGAAATATAAAATTTCTATAATTTTAAAAAGTGGTTATTACTATTCATAATGGCTACATTGATTAGTCGCGGTGTTTTAGAACTCGAAGTTGCGTACAATGCAAGCTATTGCATTATTGAATGAGAAGTGTATCTTGGAAGCTCGGGGTGTTACATTCTATGTTCAACAGAGTACCCGATACGCAACAATGGGATAATTTTAAATCTTATGTTGCACAATAATAATATAATATTATTTTTTAAAGTTGAATTAAATGCCTAACCATTGTACTGGAAAGAATGAAAAGAACAAACTACAATATGATTATAAATGATTGTTAAATGTTTTTAGATTTATCCAATAAAATTTATATGATTAAAATGTTAATGAATCAAATTTGAAGCACAAATACTCTAATATTATTTAAATGGTCGGTTTACCGCCTTATGATGGGAAACCCTTTTTAAATCTAGTTTTTGTCACTTTTACATTTTATATTTGAAGAATAAATATTATTATTTAGAGCCGGTATATCTAAATATTTTTTGGATGAAATTTTTGTATTTTCCTGATAATGTACATTTTTTAATGATAAGTGAATATATTGTATTTTAATTCCAAACTGCCTTTAAATCTAAATGTTTTATGGTTAGAATAAACATTTATTTATTTTTAACGTTTTATTAGATTATATCTTTACCATTTAATTGAATTTTTTGTCATTGTAATTAATTTACTTCGAAATTGGACATAAAAAAGTGTCAGTCTTTTGATAGTTATTATTTCTTAAAAACATTCCTTTTGTTTTGACATCCGGAATTAATTTTAAATTAATTTTTTCCACTTCTGTATTTTGAATTTGAAAAAAAGGATTTCATATTTTGAATCAAGAGGTATAAATTATGTAAATAGGTAACTTTTATTTTTAGAAATTATGATTATTTACATCAGTAAATATTTTTTTACCATGTTTAAAGGGTAAATCGGGAAAAAAGGGTAAACAAATATTACTATAATAATATAAAATTACCCAAACATGTTTCATAAACCTATTAGATGATACACTTTCTACCATGGGAATCCTTGGGTCGATTTTTGGATCTCATGTGGCCACATGGGAGTGATAATGTCACTTTATTTTAATTAACACAAAGTAATGTCAAAAATGACATTAACAAATATCTTTTAATAAATTAATTTTTACATAGGGTTATGTAAGTTATCCTTATGGCTGTAAATATACTTTGGAAATATAATAATATTTCCTATTTCATGGTATTTTTTTATAATATTTAGACATCAAATAAATTATATTACTTATGATGCAATAATGATGCAGTGTTTACCTCATTAATAAAATATTTAAATAAATAAGAAAATAAAGAATAAAATAATATCCCAAACCTATGAAATTATTATTGAATGAAATTGTTTTGACCACGAGTCATATTATCTTATATTTTAATAAGATTTTTAAAATTAGAAACCAAAAATCATTATATAATAAAATAATATTTTCACAATTTCATAAAGAGCTTGTCCTCCCCCTTATAAAATGCCATCACCTCTAACCCATTCTTCACACCTCTCAAGCCCCTTGGTTTATCCAACCCTTGACCAATTATGCTTTCTACATACCTATTATTTTATTAGAAGACTTAATAAAGGCATAAGTCACTTCAAAAAAACCCTTTTAGTTCAAACCAATGGGAGTAACCCGATTTAACGATAGCGTCTTCTCTTAAGTTATTTTGTTATATTTTACTTCTCCAACACCTTGAAATCCTTTTATTAATTTATTTTATAACAAAACTATTATAACCAATATAATAGGATGTTTTAATCAGAAATATTAAAACTACACTTACACACACCTCCATCTAATGGGTAATGAACATATAGTTTTTGTGGATGGAAAACTAAATCCTCACGCAACGATGATTGTTAAATTATCTCCTACAACCTATCGTAGTGGATGTTATGATGGAAATGTAGTTATACATGATATATATTATTTTTATGATTTCTTTATTCTTCTTTATTTTCCATTTATATCATACCCTTATAGTTTCCATTATGGGTAAACACGATAATTTTATTTGAGGAAGTGCGGCCTACAACCCCCTCAAAGTGATATGACTCGTTAATTCCATATGTGGGACATATAAATGATGGAGTTAATGATATAATATATGGAATTATAATGTAATTATAATATACATGTTTATCATTATGTTTTAATTAAATTAAAATAATAAATAGAAATGAAAGTAGCATTCATCCGTATGTACAACTTACCATCTCCATGAACGGTGCAATTCATTTCTTATCTCCAAATGTTATATACTATTATAAATACATATATATAATAGATATATATAATATATATGATATCTACATCATGAATATCATTCTGTATATAATGGATATTTGACCACCTGAACAAATTGTATTTATAAGAAGTTCATTTTTGACTAAAGCACCCAAAATCGACAAAACGATCCTTATTAAATTAAATGATTACATAATGTTTATAACATTATAATTATAGATATAAAAGGTATAATAAACTTGAAAGTGGATCTTATGAAAGTAAGAGTTAACTTTAGTTTATTATTCAGGATATTAAAGAACGAATGGGTCAAATCAGACATGAGGTAAGGGACCTTCTTAACCCAATTTACGTTCTTTGGGTTGATCATCTCTTTCTTGTTTATGTATTTCTTTTATTATGTGAGAATTGAATTTTTATATCTTATCATGTATTTATACTTTATTTATGTGTCATTATATTGAATACACAAAATCAATCTATTTATATTAAAAGATGATCATTGTAGGGGACTTCGTCTCAATCTCCATTCATTGATGCATATTTTGATTTAATACATGAGTTTATTTAATAAGCTATATAAAAAACGTTTAATTTTCATTTATTTTAAAGGGAATATTTTTCTACAAAGAGTTTTACTAAATGACAAATAAAACAATGTTTTTAACGTAGGCGGTGACAATGACCTTTCCGCCGCCATGAGTATTATTTGATATTAGGATTCCTTAAAAAGCCATAGTGTTTTTAAACGGAAAAATAAATATCATATACTATTTTACATTTTTGTGTTTATAAAATGATTTTTGGATTTATTATTCAAATATCTTGCTAAATATATTGAAAATATATACTGTGATTTTAATTTTGGAATTTTATCTGCCCTTTATGCATATGTTATGTGTTATGATTATATTATGTTTCTTGGGCGTTGTTACATAGACGGGTCAATACAAGATAAAACTAGGGTGGGTGAGCCTGATATAGCTCTCCAATGCATTGGGTAATGTGACAGAGGTAAACGTGATTGTTTCTCCTAATAGATTTAGGGAGTATAGTGCGATGGGAATTCCAAATGTAACACCATAGATAGCTGCGATAGCAACAATGTATGTATGACATGGATGCCACAAGATACATTTATGATTTATGATTTCAATGTGTAATTCATAAATATTTTGATTTCATGAGGTAAGATAAAGAGCTTATGTTATGTATGTATCGATGTACTAATGTTTTCTTTCTTTGCTTTATAACCCTTACTGAGATTTTTTTGCAAATCCTGTGTTTGGAAATGTTTTTCACAAGAAATAATGATCAATAAGGTAAATGATGAGATCAGGGAATAGTTATGCTATCTAAAACAAGGAACTAAACATGGATCATTTTTTCAAGAGTTTTTCTTTTAGGAAAAAATGGAAACAGAGTAGAAGTGTATACTTTGTAATTTTTGATTTGTAATGTAATAGTTAATGCCTAACTCTATACAACTCTAAACCTAAAGAGATCCTCAATGTGAATTATTCATTTAATTTAAGATTATGTAATGTTTTATGGTTGGGTCCTTATATTAAATAACAATTTTATGATATATTTTTCATGGGGTTTATGTTTCAACTACTATAAAATCACAATTAAATTTTTTTCTCAATTTTAATTTTTTGAGTCATAGGTTATATTATGCACCTATATTATTTAATTAGATATATATACTTCCCTTTTAAATTTTATATGATGAATTTAAATATTTTAATGATATTATAATTTTTATGTAATGTTATTATCACTTCACCTAGAAATCATTGTTCCTACAAAATAATTCATTCTAAAAATGGTTTAATGGTGATTTAAAAGACCATTTCTACGTTTTTCATGGAAAATAATTTAAATGATATTTAAAATGGTTTTAAAATATACCTTTGTATGTTTTAATGTTGAATTTCGAAAAACAAAGTTTTATAAATATTTTATCATTTAAAAACAACTTGAATTAAAAAATGGAAAGGATATTCTCTTGAATAATTCTTCTATATGATCTTTCAAAACAATTTTCCAAATAAAATAACATTAGTTGGAATTATTTAGGCTTTAATATAGTTATTATTCAAGTATAATATACATATTATTTATTTGGTTATTTAGTATTTATGATAAATGATTTATTTTTGTATGGCACATATATGTATTATTTTCATTATTGGATTGGTGGGACATATATCTCCCTCTAATGCTTTGCGTAATGATTTATATCTCAAGATATGATGATGGGAAACAAGCCAATGGTCTTTATCCCATATGGGAAGATAGGGAAACCAGATCATCAATGGGGAAATGGGGAAACCCAATCCCCTGTGGGAATATGGGGAAACTGGATCTATAATAGGAAGATGGGAAACCCAATCCACTAAGGGAAGATGCCAAAAACTTCTCCAATACAAGGAAATGTTTGTGACCGAAGATGGTAGTTTATCCCTCCGAGTCGGTGTATTTTCCATGAATTTTTTCATTTTTTAATTTATATTTACCTAGATTTATAAGTAATAACATTTCATTTTTATTAGTCTTCCCAAAATTCCATATCGTATGGAATTTTTATACTCTTGTGGCTATTGTGATTTGATTATATTATTATTCATGTCTTATGAAATGTCATCATTTATACCATGAACCATTTATATGATCTTTAATATGCAGGGTATGACCATCAACTATTATTAACATTTTTTAATACCCATATTCTCATATTATTATTATTTATATTTGATGTTTTCCCTCACTGATAATCTAATCTCACCCTTTCGTATGTTTGCATTCCTCAGGTAATAAATTATGGTGTTAAGTAAAAGTACTGATGGGGATGTTCAATATGAGATATCTTAAATAACAATAATTAAATTAGAATAATTGTTACCATGTCTCTAATGTCACTAAACTATTAAGATACGTGGGAATGTGTTTAGGTAATGTAATTATTAATCAAATAAAAATATGTAATGTCCATGTTTGAAGATATTTGGTCATTATAGCTCATACCTTGTATAAAAATCTATCAAGGGGGTAAACTCCTTCTTGAACATTACATAATAGCATCATATTTAATGATCCACCATTGAAAAGTAATATAAACCATTTATAAAAACGAAAAATTCATCAATCTATGGTATAGGATACATATTAATTATCATAATATACTTGATGTGTTAAAAATTAATGCATATACATATTAACTTATCCTTTATAAGATAAAAAGGTACAAAATTTTGGGACATACATGGGTGTATAAGTCTTTTATCTAGATACTCCTTCAGATTCTTCTAAACTAGTTAATGTTCAATAGTGTACATTCTATACAGAGTCTGGTATATTTGTAAAGTTGAAGGAATGAGTATGACTAAGAACTTAACCTCACATCAAGTAGTAAGATGGAAAAATTCTTCAAGAAACACATTTGTATATTCCATTACAATGGCCATTTCATAATGGAAGATCTTTTACATCGTATCAATCATTTCATCTAGATACTACTTATTATAAGTAAATAATATGATTTTTTATATGACCATTCAAAATTATATTCACCTTATTCAATGCACTTGTATAGATTTAAAGGGAAATTTTTGATATGGTAGATTTTTACCTCTTTCAGAAATTTATTTTTCCTCTATAAAATGTAACATAATTCATACCCAGAATTTCATTTAATTAAACTAAAGTGAGTATCACATATTTTTTGAGAGGTTCATCCCACAAATATGGATAATAGGTATGTTATATACTTATGATGTTCTATGGTCCTCATTTTTCATTTTCATCGACATGTCAACTACCATATTCTAAGGTGGTGTTTTAATAGTTCTAATAAACTTCAGGTATATGAATGGATGTATAAAATCGTAGAATCAAAATATGTTTGAAGATCAGGAAGAGATTATAAGCCTTCCTTTAAATATTTTATTCTGGTAAAAATCATTTAAACTAATATAATAGATTTATAGATTAGAATTTTCAAACTATTTAACATATAAAAGGGGAAGCTATGAAATTTTTTGAGATAACCCATAAATGAAAAAAATATCTAACAATGAATTTTTAAGTTTCAATCTATTTTATTCATTGTTTATTAAATAAAATAAAAGTACATTGGAATTTTTTTATTACCTTCATAATTGATCATAAGCACTTTTGACTTCCCCAAAACATATCCCCATAAGTTTCATATAAGCCATGATGAAATTCCTTTTTTCTATACTAGTTTATGCTTTGGTTGATACAAAATGTGGCCTTTTTAGTTTTATAACCCATGGGTATAACTAATCTAGAGCCACATCCTCATTTATTATCCAAACAAGGATTTTTCCCTTGAATAGTACATAAACATAACATTACAAATATTTAAGAGACATTTCAAGGTTTAGTGTTATCCCTATCCCTTTGTCTATGGTTTTATAATCCTTATACCAAAAACCACTAGACCTTACTCTAATACCAACAACAATAACCCAAATCACTTATACACATTAATTTATTATTTTTGAAATAATGGTATATATAATATGATCAAAAAAAGATGATGAGGCATTGTTATTTTGGGTAATTAGATACATAGAACAATAACATGAAACATGTGTAAAAAAATTATTCAAAACTCAAATGAACATTCCATTGAATTTATTTGATCTTATAATATTTCATACGACAACCTTGGTATGTACATAAAAAAAGGGTGAGCTATATAGCCTATAAATGGAGTAATAAAATTATAGCATGATGAAAGTAATACAATTGAGTCAAGTGGTATTTTATGCTGACATAAAAGGGTGATAATAATAAACATATAAATCAAAGCATTATTTAATATAATGGCATCAAAGAAATGTAGGAATGTGGTAAAATATAAACTATGACATCATTAGAATAAGTCAAGGCTTACCACCGTGACATCATAACATCATGTTCTTAGGATACCCTTTTTTGGCCATACATGGAATCCCATGAGACAAAAATAATACCCATGTCATTAGAGGCCAATATAATTCTACTCCCACCTGTCACATTTATATCAAGTACATGAATTTGTGTGCCTCATAGACTATACACCATAAGAATGTCATTTATCACTTTTAAGACAACAATTTGCGCGTGTGGGTTTCATATATAAAAGTAAAAAATAAATGAAATATTTTTATATCAAGGGGAATAAAATTTAATTAAAATACTATGATTTTAATGTATTTATTATTTAAAATTTAATCTCTTTGATATCTTACATTTCATACAACATTAGGATTAAACGAACAGTGATATACTATTGGACATTATTACATTAAAGATAGACATTAATATGGAGGATGTGAATGAGAATAAATAAATAATTATACTATAGTTAACACATGTTTATAAAATGATTTTATTGTAACTAATTAATTATAAAGGAAAATTAAAAACACATGAAAATAAATCATATGTTTTTATGAAAAAAATGATGTTTTTTTACACTATAGAATTTTATTATAATAAATTAAATTAATCAATATTAGTGAATGGTCATAACTAAATATGTATTTAATATATTCAATATATTTTTAATATTCTTCCAAAATAATTTATAGGCTTATGATAGGAATAAAAACAATTTTAAACATAAAAGTTTTTTATTTTTTATAATGTGGTTTTACAACCTTTTTATTTCGAACCTATTTTAAGTAAAAATTTTGAAACTTTTATATATTATATATGAGAAAATTAACATATTATTTTAGCTCATAATATAAAATTTTTTTTGGTTATTTTTTATTATTTTTTGATATATTTCATGTTGTGATGAATAATGGTTAAAATTAACATTTTAATTTAAAATAGTATTTCATCTAAAAAATTTATACGGTTAAATAATTTTTTTAATTAGTTTAAAATTAAAATTTTATTATATTTTTATCATTTATTTAGGTTTAGTTTATTTTATTAATTTCTAAACTGAATTAGAATATAAAAACATTACAATCTTTTTTATGCTTTCACGTTAATACTCCTTTTCTCAAACCGTCAATGGGAATAATTTTAAATTAATTAATCGAACATCTAAATTTGAATTTGAAAAAAAATTATATATTTTGGATCTATGGGTCCAAATTATTGAAAAAATTTATCTTATTTTTATGAATATCAATAAGAAATTTATTGATTTTTAATTACCACAGTTAATGGTAAATTAGAAAATTATTGGCTAAAATAATATTATAAAAAATATAAAATTACCCTAACACTTGTACTAATTAAATTGGAATATTTTTCCAAAATCTTCCTTTATATGATATTATAACATTTTAAGCCACTTGGATGAGAGTTTAACATTTATAATATTATAGTCAAAGAAAAATCATTTCTTGTGCCCATTTATTTTTAACAAGTGAAATATTATTAATATGCTGTTATACAGGAGAAATGTTAAAATATAATTAGTATTTTTAAAACTAATATGATTATATTTATAATGACAATTTTTTTTAATTTTAAGAGTATAAATAATTAATTAAATTATTTTCAATGACAATTGAGTAATTATTTAAATAAAAATTTCAAATAAATGATATTAAAAATATAAAAATAAATAATATTTTTAATGAATAATGTTGCAAACATATTATTTTGATTACATTGAAATGTTATTGGTATTTTAGAGGTTTTTTAATTTATCTTTTTATTATGTTATTTTAAAAAATTCATGTAATGAATAGTTTCAAAATTGACATTATTCATATTTTGAAATAAATAATATTTTTTTAAATGATATAATATTTCTTAAACAAATTTGACCATTGTATTTGGATAAGTCATTAAATTTAATCAATGACTCATTTATTAGTCTTTTTCATTTTACATTAATTATATTAAACATAAAATTACAATTTACATGGTATCATGAAATGATTTAAAAGGGTTGTCTAAGGGTTAAAGCCAACGATATGGGCATGAGAGTGACCTAATCATGTCTAAATAATATTTTTTGATAGTATGTCGGAAAGAAATCATCATATTTTCAAAATAATTTAATTTTTTATAATTTTTACCTAGAAATCAATTTATATTAATTTAATATTTTCAGAGTTTCCTAATGTGACAATCACATTAATTATAAAATGCCACCACCTCCTTCGCGCCCTCAAAACACATTGAGACATCATCTATGAATAAACCATGGTCATTTGTATTCTTAAATCCCTTATCCCTATTTGGGGGGGTTGAAGTATTCCAAAAATACCAACCGTAGATCCCATGAGAAGTGATCTATAAGGAGTTAGCCAAAGAATAAGTAATTGTTTTGACGAACACGTCATAGTTAAATTTTTTCATATAATCCCTCATCATGAGTTTTTTTCAATAAATTGTATTCAAAAAAGTATAATATATATTATTTTTTGTTATTATTATTATGGGACAACAATTTTCCCTGATTTATCAATCCTATTTGAATCAAAAACATTACAGGTTTTTACATATGACTTATTATCTCAATGTTTTAGTGTTATGTATTTATAATCACGAAATTATGGGGATGGTTATAATAATGGATAAAAGATACATATATTAATATTAGGATATGATATTTATTTTGTAAAAATTTATCTACCATCCACTTCGTTACTCATTCACCATTAAGGGAATGATATCGTCGCTCGTGTATACGTACGAACAATCACCACCACCTCATGATTGGATTCATTTTCGATGTTATCCATTTAAAAAGTATAATAAAAACGAATGTAATGATTAAAAATTATAATTTAAATATTAAAATCATTCTATATTCATTGGATATATATCCAATTCAAAATAACCAAGTCATTTATGATAAAACATTTATAGGATAATAATTTTGTAAACACATAGAATAGAGGTAATAGAAAAATATTATTAACAAAAAAAAAATAAGTATATCATATATAATTTTATAAATATTGATATGGTTATTTTTAATATTAGTTACACATTTTATGAAATTATACAGAAGGATATACAACTTTCGACTAAAGTAAAATACAAGGTAATGGTAAATTTCACAATGTAATTATTATTCGGGTTTATTGATATGCAAGTATCTATGGGGGAATATTTATCATACATTTCAATTTTCATATAAATATTCTTGAAAATACTTTTACTATTTTCCATAAAATGGTTTATGTATTTTTATCATGTATAGCTTTTAATAAAACATTTTTTATCAAATATTGTTTTCATTTTCTAAATGAGGAACATTATGAATTTCCAGAAAAAATGTGAAAGGATTTTTTTTAACTTTTGTGGACTAATTTTTTTTTCAAATGTCATGATGATTTATTTTTTTAATATTCCTTTAAAATATTACAAGGTTATTTTAAATGAAAATAATTCCTTTTTAAAATATGAGGCCATTAAAATTAATATTTTTAGAGTAAAAATTGATATTTCTCTTAAGAATATTTTACAGATTTTTTAATGTATTTTCATATATTTCAAGACCCATTGTAAGATATTATGTATGATTCATGTCGATATCTAATAAAACCATCCACCATATTTTATGGAAAGGGTTATGATTACATTTACAATGAATGTTCAATTTTGGTAAAATTCATGGATTATTGTTGACATATTAACATTTTATATGTTAGTGATTCAATATGAATGTTTATGTTGCTTATGTTTCACCATTTTCGTATAAAGAATAAATTGGAATTAGTTAGTGACATGTGGGGCCAGCTATAGCCTCCTGATGTATCAGTATGTCTCATGAGACAATGTTGTTTTGGTATTGGATGATGTTTTACTCGTTTATGTATGGTGCCTTGGATGAAGACATTATATTATTATTATTATGTTCGACATTATTAATTACCTCATTATGAGATTTTTTATTTATATTCAATTGATTATAAAATTAGTTGAATATCCACATGATTTTTTTTATGTAATTCTATCATCTTCACCTATTATTTTAATATTATGCTCTAGATTATGTTGAAATGGATTGTTCCTTAGTTATTCCCCTTTTTTAATGTTTATGATGATTATTCAAATTAGATTCCACTAAAAGCATACCATTATTGAGTGTCTCATATAACCCCTTTCTTATATTTTATTTTTCCGGGTATTCTAGGATATGTATTTTGATTGATATGTATGGTTGATCTAGGACAGTGATGGTGTTCTCAATGTATTTTTTATGATTTCATTTTTGTTTTAAATTCAAATGTATGATTCATGTAGGTGAACTATATTCCAAAAATGAAAAATTGAGTAGTCAATTGGGATTCAATTCTTGTATCTCTTCTAATTTAATAATGTATGACACCAGATCTGGGCAACGGGGCTCATAATCATTAAAGTTGGTATTAGATATTTTTTATTAGAAACATTTAAATCTTGTTTTAGAAAACATTGATTATGAAAAAATATAATATATAATTTTATGATATTTATATATTAAAATACTGTAATATTAGTAAGGTATATTTTATGAGGTTCTTCCTAGAAATACATCCCTATTAGGATACTACAAGTGGATGTGTTTCTGGAAAAGATGTACCTAAGGGTAATAGCTCTGAGAAGGTGTGTCAGGCTTGACATAGTTTAACATGTTACATGACAAAATTCCTTACTCAAAACCTAGTTTGAAACTCAATTGTGACATGCTTAGGATAGTTCAACTTTTATTTATAACCCATAATGAATGAAATAAAAGTAATTATGTCCCCTAGGAAATAGTGTTTATGATTATTATATTAGTTGTGAATAAAATTTTCATTTTATATTATCTGTCTTACTAGTTAAAAATTATTAATTCTAATTCAAGACTTAACCTGGTGTATAGCATTATTTAGAGATGGATCCTAGTGGATGGAATGGAAACCTCACTAGTGCATGTGATAAAAATAATTAGAAGGATAATATCATTTTTTGTCTTCATAAAATCATTATAAGGGATATATTCTCCCAAACCTTCTCATCATTTGAAGAAATATTATTATGTTCTAATGAGATAGAGAATGATTTTCCATGTTTTATTGTTTTTGGAGGGAATCCCATGAACCAGATTTTGAATATTAAAAAATATGTTTAAAGGGAAGAATGAAATGATTGATTTTCCAATATGTGGTAATTATATATGAAACAATTGAGTACATTACAAAATAAAATCATAGTTTGATACACATGAGATGATGAAGGAAACCAGCATCATGAATCTAAGGGAAATAAATAAGCTCTAAATATGAAATCATCCAACTGTAAGAAGATGGGAAACAATGAAAATGAATACCACATGAGTAATGGGAATTTATCATAGGAGAAGCTAGTGAATCATTGAAAAGTTTATGATCTTACCACACGTTAAGTGGAATGATTAATTTCATTATGATTTGATTAAAATAATAATGTCGTTTTATTTTTTATCAATGATATAATGGTTATATGAAATAATTAAATTCATAAATATTTTATTTTAGAAATTTTTCTTTAAATATTTTGAGGATGAACATTTAAATAATGTTTTTAAGGTGATAAAATGATTGGTATGTGATAATAAGAGTTTCGTTGTGTTTTTTGTTTTGAAAAAATGATTTAATGATTGATTTGGTAAATTTAGATAACTTTTTAGACTGTTAATTTTAACAAAGTATTTTTTATGAGTCTTAATGATGTACTAGATTTGGTTGAACATTAGATATTACTATTTGAGAATAAATTATTAATTATAATATTGGATAACATGTGAAAACCATTTCAGTTTTAGTAATCATTTTAAAGATGAAGGAATGAATGGGGGATTGTATGTTTCATTAAAGTGATTCAGGTTTGAAAAATTAAACATGAATAATTATTTCCTGTCATAAAAGATGATTTGAAAATAGATCAAACGAAAACCAAAGGATTCTCTAATTCATTGAAATTAAGTATGAATATTTTAAAAAGTTCTTATGTCGATAGAAAAATAATCCCAGAACTAAAAAAAATAGGATCCTAAAATGGAAATTATATTTGTTTTCTTTCCTAATTGAAAAACTATTTTCTTCTTTAACCAATAAATGATTTAATATTTTTTATGGTATACTTTTTCGTTACCACATCCTTTAACACTCTTCATCAAAACAAAATGTTTTGATTTCTTTTCAATGTCCTATTTATTACTTTCTATTATTATTATCCTAATTTGAATCTTAATTATGGGTTGACCTTCACATTTTACATTCCTTTTAATTAAGAGGGTTTTTATTATCCTTATTTCTAATGTGAGATTCCCACAATGAAATTTTCTAGTATCATCCATTGATTTTGAATGTGAAATTTCATATTGTGAGGTCAAAATTTATTGAAAAAGGGATATTTTAACAACCTATGATTTTATGGGTATATATTTATAAATTTAGTCTATTTGATAGATTACATTTCACACAACATATGTCTTAAACAAACCACGACATACTATTAAATGTTATTATTTCAGAAGTAGTTGATAGGTAGTAGGTTGTGAATACAATTAAGTAAACTATGAAAAAAAAGTTTTCACATGTTTAAAAATTTAATTTGTTGATTAAGAATTATTTTTATATGAAGATAAAATACAATTGATTATAAATGATATCATTTTATTAAATATTTTTTTATTCACATAATAGATTTTTATAATAATAAATTAAATTAATCTCTATTAGTGAAATATATTAATGAAATATATATGTATTAAATAATAATACATTTTTTAAAAATCATCCAATCAGTTTTATTTTCTTTAGATAACAATAAAACTAATTTTAACCATAAAAAGTTATATTTTTTTAAAGGCATATTTAACATGTTTTAGAGGAGAAAAAAATTTAAAATATTATTTTTGAAAATTTTATATATTATATTTGCGTAAAAATTATTTTTAAAAAGAATATAAAAAATTATATCTGTTGAAATTTGGATATTTTAAGGATAACTATCATATTTTAATGAATAATGAAAAATATTACATTTTAATTAAAATTCGATTTTTCAACATAATAATTAATAGTGTTAAATTATATTTAAACTGGTTGTAATGTTTAATTAGTATAAATTTATATCATTTAATAAAACATTGGTCATTGTAATCAACTATACATTGAATATGAATATGAAAAAATTACAATATTTTGGACATTTTCACATGAATAGCCATTTTTCTCATTCGATCAATTGGATTAATTTTAATAAAATTATTGAAAATTATATTTTTTGAATTTTGATAAATATATTATATATTTTTAATCACTAGATCCTAATTATATTAATATATTTTTCTGGTTACATTAGTAGTAACTTTTTTAAAATTTTAATTACAATGGTTAAGGGTACATTAAGTAATTAATGGTAAATATAATATTATAAAAGAATATGAAATTATCCTTACACTTGTCCAAATTTCATTGGATGAGTGAGTTTCACACAAAATAAATATTTTCCCAATGATATAACATTTTGAAGACTCATTGAAAAGATTATTACATTTATAATAGAATTTTCAATGAAATGTCTCCATTATCACACTTATGATTTTAACAAGTGAACGATTTTTAATATGGGTTTATATATAATTTATGTTAGACTATTGAAATTATTTTAAAATATGAAATTATTTCATTTATCATTATAATTTATTTTTAATTTTTATAAAGAAATAACTAAATTAAAATCTTTCAAAAACATGGTGCAACATCAAATTAATTAAGATAAATATCAATCAAATGATAATAAAAATACAAAAATACTATACTTTTGTGTTATTAATGTAAGACAAAAAAAATTTAGATTAATTAGACATGTTATTTATTTTTATGTATTTTTTAGAATTTATATTGTTTTTATGATATTTTTAAAATATATAGCAATGAATAATGTGATAATTGACATTATTGATATATTAAAATAAATAAATATTATTAAATTATATAAATTGTTTAAAAAATATATTTTGGGAATATGATTTTTATAAGCCTGAAAATTAAATCATTTTCTTATTTAGTGGTCTTTTCGATGTTTTTTTTTATTAAATTTACCCCTCAACATTAAATTTCATGATATCATAGTAAGAGTTGGAAGGGTTAACGGCGGGTTAAAGCCAGATGCTATAGGTAATAATGTGACATAAACATGTATAAAATTTATTTTGTGAGGTTATTCATACTCATACTCATATTATAATCTAAATAACTCACTTTTGAGCCAATTAGAAATATAAATTAATTTATATAATTTTAATATTTTGAGTGTTTTGAAAATTGACCATCAAATTATTTATAAAAGGAAACCTATTTAATCACATACTCACAACACATTTTTCCTTATAGGTTGACCAAACCCTACCAATATATCTATATAATATCAATATTCATATTTTAGAGGATCTTTAATTCCAAAAGGTCCAACTCTATATCCCCTAGGAAGATATCTAATGGGAGTCCGCCGAAGATGTGGTAATTTTTTCTTCCAACTCGTCCAAGTTCATTTATGTTTTACATCATATTCATGATTTTTTAGAAAATAATTTAATAAATAAATTATAATATATATATATATATAAGGGGATTTTACTATGATTATTTTAAAACAATATAACATGATTTATCCATCCTAAAAAGAAAAAAAACACTTTCTGTGCGTTCGTAGAACTTATCATCTCCATGTCATGGTGTAATATATTTTTTCATCACCACTTTACCTGGATGGGTATAATGAGAACAATAATGGATATATAAGATAATAATAACCTGATATTTATTTTTTAAATACTAATATATGACCTATATATTTACTCTTTCTCCCTAAAAAAAATGATATCATTGCTCGTGTGTACATATGACATACCATCTCCAAGACAAGATATGATTTAATTCCCATGTTGACCATTGAAAAATGAAATTAGAAATTATTTTATGGATTAAATATATTATATAAAACATTAATATAATTATTTATATGTTGTATTTATTTTCTATGAAAAATAACCGAGATTGTTACGACAACACATGGAGTGGAAGATGCAATAGTTAACACCTTAAACAAGGGTAATAGAGTAATATTAGTAAAAATGATATAAAAAGATCATATATGATATCATAAATTTTGATATGGTCATAGTATAAATTAGTGACATGTTTTAAACCATTATACATTATATCAATTCATATTAATGTATTGGAATGTAAAATTTAATGGTTAATTTCGCAAACTCATTGTTATGAATTATTGTTTCTATGTAAGTATCTACAAAAGAATATTTATCAACCACATCCATGATTCATGTAAATGTTTAAAAAAATATTTTTTCCATTATCCTGAATATTATTAATTTATTTTCTCCATGTATTAATTTTTAATAAATAGTTAGCAAGGAATACTTTTATTATCTTCTAAATGAGCAACTTTATGAATTTTGTTACAAATACATGCAGAATGTTTTTTATCTTCTATGGAATGAGGTAATTTCTCTTCCATCATGATACCATAACATATTGAAGCATATATCCCATGTTTAAAAGTTTATTTTTAAGTGAAAATGTTTTCTTTTTAAATTTTTTGTAATTTTAATGTAACTATTTCAATTTAAACAAGTAGTATTTCACTCAAACAAAATTTAATGCTTTTATTAGATTAATTTCAGCAATTTCAACCTCCATTATTTGATATTATTTTGGAGATATGTTATCATCTTATGATACAATATAACATATGTTATTCAAGGTTTTATGATTAGTTTTTCGATAGATGTATTCTTTTGATACCATTCATGTTTTATGGTTTAAGTGTTTACATTTCATATGATGTGTTTTCAATAATAATTTTTATGTTGTTTATATTTCCCCATTTTCGTATAAGGAATGAATTTTACATAGTAACTAGAACTCATTTTAGATACAGTAACTTAAATCATTTTTATTTCACAAGACAAAAATAGTTTGGCTATAGGATTATGTCTTACCCGTTTTTCTAGTTTCTAGATCGAAGCCTTGATTGTATGTTTATGATATTTGACATTATGCATTCCATAATAATGAGATTAGTTATTTATATCCCATGTGATTATTCTATTAGAATAATATTTATGTGTTTATTTATAAGTAATTATATAATTTTCATTTATTCTTTCCATATTATTCTCATGATTATGTTTAAATGGAATTTATTCTTGTTATTCACTTTGCCTTAATGTTAGTACTGATTATTAATTATTTCATCCATTATATGCTTACCCTTACTGTGCATCTAATCTCACTCCTTTATAATGTTTTATTTTTCCTTGTATTCCTAGATGAGTATTATGATTTATATATTGGATTAATCTAGGATAATAATGGCATTATCAATGAATTTTCCAGGTTGTATATTATGTTTTAAATTCTAATATAAGGTTCATGCATGTAATTTGGCTTCTGAAACTACTAAACTAATTTTCCCATTGGTATCTCAGTCTTATATCTATGTCAATTTAATAAATTACATCACTATATATGAGCTACTGTGGTCAAGGACATTACAATTTTTGTTGAAATGAGGTTTATAATTTATGACACAAATGATTGGTACTAAAAAGTGAAGGATTATTTCTAATGTATAATGGTGGAACATAATAAATTATTAAAAGATTTAATTTGAGTAAAATGTTGTATATCATTAAATTAAATAAAAAATGGGTATAGAATGGATGTTTAAAAACGAATGATAACATTAATAATTGGAAATAACATTGCATAATTCAAATAAATTTGTTGAATAAAGAATAGGGCAAGAGAATCCATTTACTTAGGCACAATAATGGCTTGGGTAAATGTTATAAAGTGAAGAGACAAATAATATCTCATAATTATATCATCAATTTCGTAGTAAAGTGATATTTATAAAAACTTTTCATCATATTAAATTTTTATATAAAATATATATAAGTAATGAATATTCCTGGATGGAGACGAAGAGAGATATATCTCGTTACCATTAGACGACGCTTCTAAATGCCTTGGAGGAAATTATTAAGATATTGGGAACATATTACGGGGGATTTAAGATTTATAGGGATCATAAATTCATGATAAGTGGTTTTTATTGATTTATAGGGGAATATTGGTTTGATAATTATATCATAAGGGACTGAAATTCATTATTAATGTCCAAACATAGTTTTTTGACTCTAAACGATACAATAATCGAAACCAAAAATATTGTCATGAATTTTCATATTTTTTTCAAAAAAAATTATTGGTTTTAAATATTATATATTGAATACATCATAGATTAGTAATATAATTTAATTGTTCATGTAGAAGTGAATCATGGTCATAAATAATTACTTTTAAGCACATAAAATATAATATCTATTTTGGTTGATTCATTAATTGATTTTTATGTTAATAGAATAGATTTAAAACTAATTATTTAATTTTATATATCTATATATGGTCATTTATTTCCTCTATAATATTTCTTTCATCACTTTTATTTTAGTGTTATGTTATCATACATACGATATATATATATATATATATATATATAACACCAAAAATGAACTATCTATCAGAATTATGAAAAATTCACCATTGGATAATTTTAGAATGATAGTTTCAACAAATAATTTTTATTTTATCAAAATATGTATCTCATTAAGATAATTAATTTGTTTTAAAAAAATCCATATTTACACTAAAACACTTATTTTTCCGCTATAATCCTTTTTATGAACATTGTATAAATAACATTTTACATCATCAAATGGTATTATATTTTATATATAAATAAATATTTTTTAATTATATTGTTAAATGAAATATAAATTTATTTCCAAAATATAGTATTTACCATAAAAAACATTAATTATCACATTTAATTTTCCAAAAAAAATTATTTTGTTTTTTCATATCGAAATCTTATTTTCACCATCATGTAATTTTTTTATTAAAATATATATTTGAACGAGATAAATATTGCTATTATTTTAATTAAAATAATACATTAAAAGTAATTATACAATGGTCTAGATACATAACTCATTGTTACCCCACTGTACACCCAACGTGTAAGGTGTGTAATGGGGGTAAATTTTTAGGGTGGATTGGAAAAAATATTTTTGATCATGAAATCTATATTCTGGATCTTATCCCATAAGTGGTATCACTCAAGTTTTATTTCATCAATCTATGGTTATTATTTATCATTGTAAAATCCTAGTGATTTCATATCCGTCATTAGATTTTATGATTTGGCTCATAGTGTACAATCTGGTTTTTTAAGGTCATATATTCTTCCATAAATATGAATTATACATTATCATAACCTTTAATATATACTAATATTAATGCTCACTATACAATACCTTTATTATATAATTTTTTTATTATATTTTTCCTTTTAAAACCATCATTATATATTTTATATTTTTATAATATAACCATAGTTTTTCATGTGTTTTTTAAATTTATATTTAATAAAAAGGATGTATTATTTCAAAAATAGAATGTGAAATATAAAAATTTGGGTCGTTACATTTATCCACCTATTTGATTCAATATTTCATCCAATTTTTTTCTTATCCATTTAATAAGAATTTAAATTTATAATTTTGAGGTGGAAATTAATAGGTTTGATTATCTTGAATCATTAACATAATATACATGGTTTTATGTTTTTGATATTTTTTTTGAATAATTTAATTTTCATTACATAGTTTTAATGAATTTCATTGTACAGAGTTTGACGTGTTGTTTTAAATTTATTTTAAAAGCTATAAATTATGGATTATAAAACATTAGAAAATATTTTCATGGTGTAAGTGATAATATTATAGAATGAAATCTTCCATTTATAACTGATATCAAAACTAATGTTTAAATATGGGATAATTTTTTTAAAATTATTTATTTGGTTCCATAATTACTAAAATTTGTCACAAAAAAATTATAATTTTATAAGTCAAGTTTTATTATTCTTTTCATACATACATAATGTTAAAAAATATTTTTTATGATTCCATATATATATATATTATAATTTTTTGTTATTTATTTATTTTGGGTTTAATCATTTCATTTATATTTAGGATAGAGGTTTTAAATTCTTAAATATGTTTTAATATACATTATTATTTATTTCATTTAGATTATAAATCACACAAAGGTATAGATGAATCAAAGGGAATATTATTTAGGAATGTTCGTTGAGTTTCTCTCTCACTCTCACTCAATTTAGGTTTGGTCTCCCAAAATGTAGACTCTACATAAACTCTAAAAAAAGATGATGATTTTAATCCTACTCTCCTGGTAGATTACATCGATGAATTCATAGAAAATTAGTATTTTATCCTCTATAACGATAAATACCTATGAGACATTATACATTGGATAGAAATTATTGAATGAATATTCACCACATTATATATTTCTAACTCTTAGAATTTTGACACTGCATTGAGATTACATTAATGGTAGGGTAATGAATGCTGGTAGTCCAACCTTCCACTACAACTACAAGATGATCTTTTGTGGGATTTATTTAAGAAAATAATATAATATAGGTTTCAAATAAAAATGAATAAATGTATAATGAAATAGAGTGCATAGACCTACAACATTTTGGTTATATGGTGAAAGGGAACACTAATAATTCTTCTGGGTATGAGATTTCTCTATTTATACCAATTTATTTTTTTGAAAAACTATTTGATGATATATAGTTTTAATATTTTTTAAATAAGTATTATAATTAAATATGAATTGATTTGAATGATTAAAGGATAAAATACATGAATTATATTTTCATTTCTGACATAAAATATATTTTTCAATTATACCAAATATATAAACATCTAAAATTGTGTTTCATGCAATCAATGTGTTTAAAAAAATTGGTAGGAGGGTTTTCTATATATAACATATAACCATTTTAGTTTTTTTTATTTCTAATGACTTATATTAGATTATAAAAATTATTTGTTACTAATTTTTCATTTTTTTCAAAATTTTAGTATGTTTTTAAAAGATATCAAAATTTTAATGAATTTTTGACTTCTAGTTATTTTCTTATTATTTTCACTTATCGATTTAATTTTTTTCTAAAATAATTATTATTTATAATAATAATGTGTTCTTATATATTGTTTTTGGATATTTTGTAACATAATAGAGTTTCATTTGGGGTTAAAATGATATGTTTATTAAATAGATATTCATATTTTGTTTCTTTCATTAAGATTTAATTTTTTAATTTGTAGGTTAAAGCATTATGTCCCATTTGGAAAAATGTAAAAAGGATTTCATGGTTTATTTTTCAATTATGTTTTAGGGTTTTGGTCACACATTTTAAAAGGTTTTTAGGACATGTTAAGACACCATTTAATTTATCCCCATTATTTTATTCGTTATCTATTATCATGAATTATAAAATGTGAATTTTTCATTATCAAATGAATGTTATAATTATGAAAAATGAGATATTTTCTTTAATGGTAATTGAGGTGAGACACAAATTCTATTTATTTGGTATTTTTATATTATTGAGATATATTGTGATTGATATTATTATAAATTATTCCTCACCCGCACATTGATTATTTCTTTGGAACCTAAGGTATCATGGTTGGAAATAAATATATTTATGTTAGTCTAGTTATAGTAAGACATTTACTATAATCCTGTATAGAATGATGTAACACAGTATATAGGGAGTGTCACATAGTGAGTATAGCTAATCTATCTTGGGGATATTTTTAAATGTATACATCAATAGGTTGGGAGATGATTCCACTAATGTATGTTAAGGATTGTCTCAGTTGAACCCAAAGTGTTTCCCATGATAGGTTTAATATTATTTGTATTTATATACTATTATCCATTAATCATCTTTCAGTTTTGTAATTGTTTTATTATATGTTCAATGATTTGAATTTCATGACATTTATTCACCTTTGGTTTTCACATAACTATAATTATAGTTTTAGTGATGTTTATCAATGGTTATTGATATGTTATTAGATGATGGAAGTCATTTACCTCATATTCTTATAGTTTTATAATTCAAATTTTTCTGTTGGATATTTTCTAAATGGTTAAATATTTCTTATTATGGGAATTTAATTACTTCCATTAATTTAAACTCAAATATTCTTCTCTCATCATATAAATATGTTTTTTACATCCCTTTTGATGTTATTATATATGGATTTTCCAAAAACAAAATAATCTTCTCCCCAAAGTGCAGTTTTGTTTTTAAATGGTCTGATGATGTATTTAGATGTGATTTTAGTTTTATAAATATTAAAAAAATTATTGTTGAAATTTTTTATTTTAATCGCACATTTATGTAATGTATGAAAAAATTAATTTTATAGGATTTTTAGTGAAATTATAATGGGTATATTTGACTAACATCTAATATATATATATATATGTGTGTGTGTGTGTGTGTGTGTGTTTGTGTGTGTGTGTGTGTATTTATATTTGTATTTAGCATTATATTTTCCTATAGTTACTGGAGGTGCAAATATATTTCATTAATAGTGTTGCTCCTCAGTTTCTCATAGAGTGGGAATATGTTGTGATATTTGGGTGGTGACTATGGGTAATGACATAACCATTGATTTAGTCATTTTGGATCATCCAGCATAACTAAAAAAGATCATGTATTTTACTCTCCTTTTTTTCTCATGTAATATTATCTTATGTAAAATTTTATGTCATGTTTTTCTCATGATATATTTTATATTTAAAATGATTTTGATGGTAATTAAACTTTTGATTGGATTGAATTGTCTTCATTGATCAAAATTTTATGGCTATTTTCATGGTCGTTTAATGTATTGGTGCACCATTCAAGATTATCACATAGGATTAGTGAGTTATTTATTATTATTTAGAGGGTAAAATCATTCACACATGGGTATATTTTATTCCTTCACACATGTTTACATCCTATGGTGACCGAGAATCTTGGTTTGGCCTTGTTTCAGGCAATATTGGGTGGTGTGGAAGATTGAACCAGGTCTATTCATTAATTTAACAAACTATGATAATTATTATTATATTTTATAGAATATATTTTATGATTTTTAAAATAAAATGTAATAATATATTTAATTATTCAATAATATTGATATTAGTAATGATAGTAATAATGAACCAGTTTTCTATAATTTATTGTGGTGATGAAATTTAATTCTATCATAGGATGAATTGGTTAATAAAGTCTCAATGGATTTGAAGTGTGTTGTCAAATTTTGGATTTTTGGATGTTATGATAAATTATGATATATAAAATAATTTTTTTGTGATATTTCGTGATTGGAATGTTTAATCGACCATGTGATTCAATAGTTTTGTTTATTATGGGTTAAACACTCATGAACTTAATTGTTGCGTTTTTTCAATGATATTTTCATATGTGTTTTTTTTTTGTGTTTAGATGAAGTGATTATGTACCGATAATTATTATGGATTAATTTAACAGAATCATATGTCAAACAAGGGAAATTATCTTTGGTAAATGTGATTATTAATTTAAATGATCGCCAATGTTAAGGGCATGTGCTATTTCTGTTTTGTGGAAGATCATTTTTATAAATATTGAGGAGGAATGATTTCCCATCCATTTATGGATAATTTAAATTTTTGAATCATTATATGACCATGATACCCTAAAAACATTAATTTACCTTTAGTATTTTAAGGGACATGAAAATAGAATAGTACATATCAATTTTCATGAAGAATGATTAAATTTAGAAGAAGTTGTTAGAGTTGATTTGGAAATAATTATTATTTATTGTAATTATATTCTAAACTTATAATATATTATATATATTAATTAGATGTTTTCCATACATAAAAAATATGGCCATCCTTATAAGACATTAGGACCAACTCAACCCCGCACATATTGTAGGAAACCACAACCATGTGGGAGAATCTATCTATGTAGCCCCTATATTGACATGTGAGTGTGTGACTATGTATTAGGACAAAAATAAAGCACACATGGGTTTTATCTAATATAATTGGACTTCAAGGGTAGGTGATGGCCCGTGATGGTCACATGTGTGTGGTATATTATGTATATTACCCCGGTGTTAGGTCATGAACTGGTAGGGGCATCAGATTATTAATAAAGAACAATACAATCGAATAAAACTTTTCTGTTGTATAGAAACTATGTAGAATACTATTAATTCATTTATAAAGTTACACATACCAATTAAGTCATTCAATTCAGTTTCTCTCGTCCATCCATTAATTATCTTTGACATCTAATACAACTTCGTCCTACCCAACACTATAGGACTGATGGTGGAATCATAATAAAAACCATAGTCTCACTTAATTAATTTTTACTAATCATTTAAAATTGATGAAGATGAGACCAACATACCAAATCCATGAATGAAAATATTTCTTTTAAGAAATCCATGATTTGAAGAACTTGATTGGGTTAAGTATGATCATTTTTTGTGCCAATCTAATGAATGAACAGACTCATCCAACAAATACATGAGTAAAATTATTGTGGAATCATGTGATGTTCTCTGAATTACATTAATCATTCCTGAAATCATGTGAATCCATGACATGAATATGTGTGTATCTTAAACCATAAATTTATCCAACCTTTTATATATATTTTCATGAAAATAATTTGGGAGTATCATCTAGTTATTTATTGACTTGGCAATGAGGATTCACTTTAATAAAGAATGATCATATGAAGCACCGAAGTGACAAATGATCATCCAATGAGATTTCCACACCCGATATTCATTTCCAAGTTTATGTTTTGGTTCATTTTGAATCTCATTCATTCTCTCATGTTCGATGTGTGACTAGGATTACATATTGATGTTTTTAATTCTCTATTTTTTACCATGTGGTTGGTATTCAGTTCAATTGTGAGTTTTTTTAGAAAACATGGTTTTTTTGTTTAGGTAGTTTCCTACACATGGTAATCACAAGGTTTGGTAAACCATGGGCCAATACCAAGTAATCTTGTGGTAGTTAGTGGTTATGTTAATAACCTACTACAAGTTATTCACATGGTAGGTAAACCGGGAAGTTTGATTGTGGGGTTGATATTTTCATGTTTTGTGGCTACAACAGAGTTGGAACGTGTTTTGGTAAACCATGTTGTCAGACGGTGAGAGTTTCCAAAATCTAAATTTTGAAATTTTACAATTTTACCACTTTTAGGATTTTAAACCAAATAACTCTCTTCCTTCCAAACTTGGTTCATTATACCCTTGTTGGTATCTCCCATCTTCCTTATTCCCCCACATTTCTATTGGTTGATTCCATGTGGATTTCATTAAGGGTTTGGTGAGATCTTAAAGGTATTTATCCTCCCATGATGTCACTCACATTATCCATCCATTTTTTCATGAGTTTATTTTATCCCATGGTCATGTTGACATAGGGTTTGGTTTTTCCAATGTTTTATATTTTTTCGGTTTTTTTAATTTTGGGTTCCACGTCATTCAAATTGGGTTTTGGAACCCCCTTGGAGTGATTTCTGGCATGGTTTGTTAGTGTGTCATGGATTCGAGGTATGTTTTAACATTGACATTCCTTTCATGATATTCTCACCTTATATATAATATATATAACATTATATGATCCTTGTGATTGTTTATTCATGAAAAATGGTGGTTTTTCTTTGCATCAAGATAAATAGTGTTGTTTTTTTATATTGTGCACACCATGTCTTTGTTTATATTCTAAGTTGGACTTTACAGGTGATTAGTGATTTAACATACATGGTTTGGGTATTTTAATATATTGGAAACATGTGAAATGATTTTTGGGGTTCCATGTGTTGTTTTATTAAGAAGATTATGTTTCTATATAAGAATGTGTATTGGCTCTTTTGGTGATTTGGAACATATTGCTAGTTAGTGGCCTGATTAGCATTCTAATAAAAATGTTATTGGATTTAAAGTGTGATTTAAACATTTTTAATGGGATAAATAATGATATTTAAATATAAAAGGGTGTCTTTACACCATTTAAATTGATGGATTTTATCTTTGATAAATATTGGTTTTGTAACGCCCCGACCCCAGCTACCCAGAGTCGGTTCATTACTTCGTAACATTGGCATGATCACAAAAGATCAAGTCTCGAAAGACCGATTAGATTAGTAGCCTTGGAAACACTAGATACATTCTTAATTGTTAAATTACATCATAAGGTGAAAAACTAAAATAGCAAAGTCTCCATAGTCCACACTCATATCCTCTTCTGACTATCCCTGTAGGTCATTCATAAAATACTTCTTCACATCCCGGAAAATATTAAAACATTGAAAGGGGTGAGCTCAGATGCTCAGTAAGGATAACAATATTGCTGAAGCTTTCATAAATAAACATAAACATTTAAGGCAATGTATAACTAAAACAAAATCCTTTTAAACTTGAACATAAACATAATATGGAAAAAGTAAAATGAGATAATTCCATTTACTTCTTCACATGGATATTCTACTGGTCGAATAATCACATGCAATATCAATAACCACTTTCATAATAATGGAATGCATAATGCCAGACTATCATAACCATGTAGCCAATACCTCATGCCAAGACCACAAATAAGATTTTGTCAAGGCCTTGTGCAAGGACACTAGTTTTTCTCATGAGACCTGCAGATGCATCGAGGAGCTATAGCGGGCTCCACCCGTCACTTATTAAGTCTAATGCATTCCTCATATGAATAGGTTTAAACATATCATAAACCATAACATAATAGTATCACATAAAACATGCGTAAAGGAAACATAACATTTCCACATTTCAATCACAAGATGTCAATACAACACATTGATATAATAAAAATGCTTTCAAAACCATTTTCAATACCAAAATAAAACCAAGTTAAAACTTTGTATTTATTTTTCATTAAAAAAAAGTGATGGCTTATAGAGGAAGCCGAAACTCAAATAATGGTCACGACGGTAGAGAAGTCGTTGTCGCCGCATAAGTATGGAAAGGAAAACATTACCTTTTTGTCGTTTAGTAAAACGCTTCGTATAAAAAATATTCCTTTTGAATAAATGTAAAAGTCAAAGGGGTTTATACACCGTGTAAAAGAAAGTTGTGTATAAAAAAATATGCCTCAATGAAAGGAGATTGAGACAAAGTCCATAAAAAGATCATTTTTAAAATAAAATAGATCTATTATGTGTATTCACTATAAGTTCACATAATGAAAGTACAAATACAATATATGACATAATAATATCACGACATAATTTGAAAGTATGAGATTAACCCAAAGAATGGAAATTGGGTTAAGAAGTTCCCTTACCTCGTGTCCGACATGACTCGACCGCTCATTAACCTCCTGAATAATAAACTAGAGTTAATATCCACCTTCTTAAGAACCTTTTTCAAGTTCATTATTCCTTTTATATCACTTATTACCATGTCATGAACATTATGTAATTATTTAAGTTAATAACGATGGTTTTGTCGATCTTTGGTACTTGAGTCAAAAATAAACTTCTTATAATTACATGTTGTTCATGTGGTGAAATATCCATTATATACAGAATAATATTCATGATATATATATCATATATATCATATATATACAGTATATACATTCATTTATAATATTACGTAACATTTAGAGGTAAGAAATGAAATGCACCGTTCATGGAGACGGTAAGCCGTACGTACGCATGAATGCTACTTTCATTTCTATTTCGTATTTAATGGAATGAAATCATATTGATATAAATGTATAATATAATTCCAGTATAATATAGTGTATAATACCATTTACTCCATCCTTTATACATCCCACATATGGCATTAACGATTCAAATCACTTTGAGGGGGCGGTAGTCCGCACTTCCTAAAATGAAATTATCGCGTTTACCCATAATGGAAATCATAAAGTATGCCATAAATGAGAAATACAGAAGCATAAGTAAAACATAAAAATATTATATATCATATATAAATATAGTGACATCTTAATTTCCACCTTTGAAGTTGTTATATGAATGTTGAACAATCATCGTTTCGTGAGGCAGAAATTTTCCATCCACAGAAACAGTATGTTCTTTAACCATTATATGTAGGTGTGTGTAAGTGTAGCTCGAATCCTTCTTATAACAACATCCTAGTATATTGAGGATACTGTTTTTGTTACAAAAGAAATGAATAAAACGAGTTTAAGGGGTTGGAGAAGCTAAATAAAACTAAACAACATTAGAGAAGACATTACCTAAAAATCGGGTAACTCTTTTTGATTTGATCCAAAGGCTTCCTTGGGAAAAATTATTCCCAAAGTGAGGATTCTAGGAGTAAGTTAGGGAAGTTGGGAGGGTATTTGGGCAGAGGTTGGCCGAGCCAAATGGCTTTAATGTGTGAATGAGGTGGTAGAGGTGGGGGCCTTTTATAAGAGGAGAGGAGGGGCGCTCTTGGAAAGTAAGGGAATTTTACATTATTATACAATGATTTTCGGATTATAAAGGTCCCAAAATTATATAATTCGTGGATAAGGTGATAAGGGTTAGAAATATACCCATCAAATAGTCTTTGGACAAGTATAAGCCTTGGATTGTACATTATCTTTTCATTTTATTAAAATCGATAAATAATGAGGTCATCGCTGCATCATAACGATGTCATATATAATTTAATTTATTTAATGTCTAAAAATTATAAAAAAATACTATGATGTATGAAATCTTTTTAGCTTTCAAATTACTATTTATAGTCAAAAATATGACTTATATAACCCCATGTAAAAATTGTTTTAGTAAAACATTTCATGTTTGTGTCATTTTTTACTTTAACATTAAATAAAAGGTATTTATGTCATTTTCCAACTAAAGTGGATCCATGGGGTCCCCAAGTTGACCCATGGATTTTCTTGGTCGTCCATGGCACATCCAATGAGGGTAGGACATGTGTCAAGCTCATCTCATATTATTAAAACTATTTTTACCTTAAACTACACTAATTACCCTTAATCGCGATAAAGAACTTAAAAGATACAAATCAACAAAAATTATTTTAATCTCATTGAACCACATTTTACTTCTTAATGACAACCATGTATGTTGGATTTTTGAAAATCAAAATACATAAGTTGTAATATTTCATTTAAACGAAAAATTAGTTACATAACTACCACTTAGTGGTTTTACTATTCATCAAAAATTGAAGTTTTTCAGAACAATGCCAAAATTTCACCCTAAGATATAATTGATATTATGAATTCAAAAATGAAGTCTATTTTACAAAATTCCAAACATATATGTTTCATTAATTAATTTTATAATTAATTCCCGCCGTCACAACAAATAGGGTGTTTTTAAGAAACAATATATATCAAAAGATTAACAATTTTTTATGTCCAATTTCAAAGTGAAATTAATTCTAATGAACATAATTGGATAAAATGGTAAAAATATATTCTAATTATAATTTAAAACCGCTAAATAGTATAATTTATCACTATAAATTATTTTGATTAAAAATTTATTTTTAAGTATTTTTCACTATTCATAAAAAATTAGATGTTCTCAGAAAAATACCAAAAATTCAACATATGATAATTTTGATATTCCGAATCCAAAAATGATGTCCATTTTGAAATATAAAATTTCTATAATTTTAAAAAGTGGTTATTACTATTCATAACGGCTACTTTGATTAGTCGCGGTGTTTTAGAACTTGAAGTTGCATACAATGCAAGCTATTGCATTATTGAATGAGAAGCGTATCATGGAAGCTCGGGGTGTTACATTCTCCTCTCCTTCAATAAGTTGCATCCTCGCAATTTGAAATTTTTCTTTGAAAATAAAAGGTTGAAAAGAGAAAATACCTTTGTGGAAAACCCACATCAGAAATAAGATTTATAAAATTTAGCCTTAATAAGAGGGAAAGGGAAATGAAAAAGTCACCACCCAATTATGATATTGATTAGGAGAACATTGGTGGCAATTAGAGACATATAATTGGAGGGAAAACGTAAATATTTGTAGGGAGTGAGTGAGGTCATCAATTACAATCAACTGTCAAATTGAGGGCCTCAAAGCCTTCAATCTATGTTGATTTAAAATGTCATCAGTTCAACAAGACATAAGGTATTAGGATAACACATTTTTTTTGTTTTAATATCCCTTTACTAATGTTAAAGAATTAATTTATTCATTTAATAAGAGATATGTATATATATATTTAAGCTTGAAAATTAGAGTTTCAACCTTCAACTCATCTTTCACTCTGAAAGATAACAGAACTCAAAAATATTATACTTATCCTAATTGTATAAGGTTCCAAATATTAACACATACCATTTAGATTAGTAATATTATTTTGTAATAACCAGGGACTTCCTGTAGGCTAGTGGTAGGAAATAAAGGCCTGTCGCACTATGATTGTGGGTTCGATTCCTGCAGCTTTGTCTGACGCGACGGGTTATGCCCCACCCTGCAGGTTGCCCTTTTCCTAAAACAATAGTTTTAAAATATTACAAAAATAATCTTCATAAATTTTTTAACCTTAAACAATACTATCCAAAGATCAACTTAATCCACTCTAACCTTTATAGTTATCCAAAATACCTCTGTCCATACTTTCTCTAAAAGGTCTCTTAATTCCAAAAACAAATTATCAGAATCCCCAAACAAAATAAAGTTTCTCTTTTTGTCACATACTAAAAATATGATTACCTTCACCATATTAAAACCTTACTGAAATCAACAAGTACTGCAGTACAATCCTTATATATATATCACATTATTCTAATAACCAGAATATAATCCATGAGTCCAAAAGCACCAATACATTAATTATTCTGCTTCAACTATAGTAACAGCATAATATTTTCCTTGATCCCTTGGCCTTTTCTGAGGTAAGTTTCCCTAACGCTTAGGACATTCATTTGCATAATGCCCCATTTCCCTACAATTTTAGCATTCAACATTGATAGCCTCATTCTTTCCCTTGCAATCACGCGCCTGGTGACCTTTTTCTCCACATTTATAAAAAACTACCATTCCTTTTAGGCAAGTACCTAGGTGATTCTTCCCACAATTATCACATAATGGAAAATCCTTCATTCCATTTTTCCAATTATCTGTATCTTGTTCCACCGTTCTCTTCTTCTCTTCCTTTACTTTTTTGTCATAAGACTTAGAGAATTCCTTTTCTGTCTTGATAGCACATGATACAATATCTTCGTATGTTGAGAACGATTTTGATACTAAATCTCGACTGAGAAATGGTTTTAACCCATCAAAGAAACGATGAATATTACCTCTTGGGTTATGTATATAATCTGCAGCATACCTTGCTAACCTTGTAAAGTTGGTCACATACTTTGCGACATTCTCATCCTCCTTTTGTTTCAGACTCAGAAATTGCCTTTCCATATCATCTCTATGGTCATGAGGAAATTATTTTTCTAAGAAAAGATCTTTGAACTCCCTCCATTCCATATTCGATATGTCATCATCTTCCTTTGTGTTTTGAATCAATGACCATCATTGATCAGCATCTCCAGTGAGGTGGTAAACTGCCATGATAACCTTTTCCCTTTCACTACTCCCCAAGGCGTGGAATATTTTCTCTAAGGAGTTTATCCATTTCTTAGCTAATAATGGATTTGTACCCCCATTAAATGTTGGTGGTTGTTGCCTCATGAAGAGGTCTAACATTGATCCTCCACGTTGTGGATCAGGGTGTTCCATACGAGTAAGGTTATTATTCATAACCTGAGTGAGTTGTCCCAGTATGGTAATAAGTTGATCAGCACCAGTTGTATCTCTAGCTCCACAATAATTATCTTGAGTAGGAGGGAAATCCCTACACGGAGTGCCTGCATTGATACAGTTTCCATTCCTTCCACTAGGCGCCATTTCTAAACAATGGCATAACCTAGATTAGTTTATGAATCAAAATACATACTTCCGTACTTGTAAAACACTTAACACTAATTGAACTATTTTATGGACATAATCAATAATCATAAAAAAAAGTTTTCTTTGTGGAAGTATATACTCATAACCCTTCATAGTGGTTTGTAAAGAAATGAGAATTATCCCTAGCATATCCCCCGGGAGTGTCGTAACCAAGAGTGCAGCAAGGCCCGTTGTCGTGCACCAGTTCCCGTTCGAGTCTAGCTCAAAGCGGTGTTTTCGGGTTTTACCCCTAGGTACATCTGTGCCAGAGCCACCTCTACCTGCTCGAATCCAGACAGGGTTGTATTGCTCGGAAAACTCACAAAATCTCTATAATATCAAAATTCTAGGAAGTTCTTCTATACTAATCCTCAAAGTCTATCTTTTGGTTATGTTCTCTAATCAGAGTTTATCTAAATCTATCTTCCAAGGTTAGTACTAAACTTCCACTGATACCAACTGTAACGCCCCGACCCCAGCTACCCAGAGTCGGTGCATACTTCGTGACATTGGCATGATCAAAAAAGATCAAGTCTCGAATGACCGATTAGTTTAGTATCCTTGGAAACACTAGATACATTCATAATTGTTACATTACATCATAAGGTGAAAAACTAAAATAACAAAGTCTCCATAGTCCACACTCATATCCTCTTCTGACTATCCCTGCAGGTCAGTCATAAAATACTTCATCACATCCTGTAAAATATTAAAACATTAAAAGGGGTGAGCTCAGATGCTCAGTAAGGATAACAATATTGCGGAAGCTTTCATAAGTAAACATAAACATTTAAGGAAATGTATAACTAAAACAAAATCCTTTTAAACTTTAACATCAACATAATATGGAAAATGTAAAATGAGATAATTCCATTTACTTCTTCACATGGATATTCTACTGGTTGAATAATCACATGCAATATCAATAACCACTTTCATAATGATGGAATGCATAATTCCAGACTATCATAACCACGTAGCCAAGGCGTCGTGCCAAGACCACAAATAAGATCTTGTCAAGGCCTCGTGCCAAGACAATAGTTTGTCTCATGAGACCTGCCGATGCATCGAGGAGCTATAGCGGGCTCCACCCGTCACTTATTAAGTCCAATGCATTCCTCATATGAGTAGGTTTAAACATATCATAAACCATAACATAGTCGTATCACATAAAACATGCGTAAAGAAAACATAACATTTCCACATTTCAATCACAAGATGTCAATACAACACATTGATATAATAAAAATGCTTTCAAAACCATTTTCAATACCAAAATAAAAGCAAGATTAAACATTGTATTTATTTTTCATTAAAAAAAAGTGATGGCTTGTAGAGGAAGCCCAAACTCAAATAAAGGTCACGGTGGCGGAGAGGTCGTTGTCGCCGCATAAGTACAGAAAGGTAAACATTCCCTTTTTGTCGTTTAGTAAAACGCTTCGTATAAAAAAGATTCATTTTGAATAAACATAAAAGTCAAAGGGGTTTATACACCGTATAAAAGAAAGTTGTGTATAAAACCAAATATGCCTCAATGAAAGGAGATTGAGACAAAGTACATAAAAAGATAATTTTTAAAATAAAATAGATCTATTATGTGTATTCACTATAAGTACACATAAATAAAGTACAAATACAAGATAGGACATAATAATATCATGACATAATTTGAAATTAGGAGATTAACCCAAAGAATGGAAATTGGGTTAAGAAGTTCCCTTACCTCATGTCCGACTTGACTCGACCGCTCTTTAACCTCCTGAATAATAAACTAGAGTTAATATCCACATTCTTAAGAACCTTTTTCTAGTTCATTATTCCTTTTATATCACTTGTTACCATGTCCTGAACGTTATGTAATTATTTAAGTTAATAACGGTCGTTTTGTCGATCTTTGGTACTTGAGTCAAAAATAACCTTCTTATAATTACAAGTTGTTCATGTGGTGAAATATCCATTATATCTAGAATTATATTCATGATGTAGATATCATATATATCATATATATACAGTATATACATTCATTTATAATATTACGTATCATTTAGAGGTAAGAAATGAAATGCACCGTTCATGGAGACGGTAAGCCGTACGTACCCATGAATGCTACTTTCATTTCTATTTCACATTTAATGGAATGAAATAATAATGATATAAATGTATAATATAATTCCAGTATAATATAGTGTATAATACCATTTACTCTATCCTTTATACATACCACATATGGCATTAACGATTCAAATCACTTTGAGGGGGCGGTAGTCCGCACTTCCTAAAATGAAATTATCGCGTTTACCCATAATGGAAATCATAAAGTATGCCATAAATGAGAAATAAAAATCATAAGTAAAACATGAACATATTATATATCATATATAAATATAGTGACATCTTAATGGCCACCTTTGAAGGTGTTATATGAGTGTTGAACAATCATCGTTTCGTGAGGCAGTAATTCGCCATCCACAGAAACAGTATGTTCTTTAACAATTATATGTAGGTGTGTGTAAGTGTAGCTCGAATCCTTCTTATAAAAACATCCTAGTATATTTAGGATACTGGTGTTGTTACCAAATAAATTAATAAAAAGAATTTAAGGGGTTGGAGAAGATAAATAAAACAAAACAACATTAGAGAAGAAATTACCTAAAAATCGGGTAACTCTTTTTTATTTGAGCCAAAGGCATCCTTGGGAAGAATTATGCCCAAAGTGAGGCTTCTAGGAGTAAGGGAGGGATGTTGGGAGGGTATTTTGGAAGAGGTTGGCCGATCCAAATGGCTGGAAAGTGTGAATGAGGTGGTAGAGGTGGGGGCCTTTTATAAGAGGAGGGGAGGGGCACTCTTGGAAAGTAAGGGAATTTTACATTATTATACAATGCTTGTCGGATTATAAAGGTCCGACACTTATATAATTTGTGGCTATGGTTATAAGGGTTCTAAATCTACCCATTCAATAGTCTTTGGACAAGTGCAAGCCTTGGATTGTACATTATCATTTCATTTTATTAAAATTGTTAAATAATGAGGTCATCACTGCATCATAATGATGTCATAAATAATTTAATTTATTTAATGTCTAAAAATTATAAAAAAAGTACTATGATGTAGGAAATCTTTTTATCCTTCAAATTACTATTTATAGTCAAAAATATGACTTGTATAACCCCATGTAAAAATTTTTTTAGTAAAACATTTCATGTTTGTGTCATTTTTTACTTTAACATTAAATAAAAGGTATTTATGTCATTTTCCAACTAAAGTGGCTCCATGGGGTCGCCATGTTGACCCATGGATTGTCTTGGTCGGACATTGCACATCCAATGAGGGTAGGATATGTTTCAAGCTCATCTCATATTATTAAAACATTATTTTTACCTTAAACTACACTAATTACCTCAAATCGCGATTAAGAACATTAAATTTACTCTTCACCAAAAATTATTTTAATCTCATTGAACCACATTTTACTTCTTAATGACAACCATGTATGTCGGATTTTTGAAAATCAAAACACAGAAATGGTAATATTTCATTTAAACGAAAAATCAGTTATTTAACTACCACTTAGTGGTTTCACTATTTATCAAAAATTGAAGATTTTCATAACAATGTCAAAACTTCACCCTAAGCTATAATTGATATTCCGAATTCAAAAATGATGTCTATTTTACAAAATTCCAAACATATTAGTTTCATTAATTAATTTTATAATTAATTCCTGCGGTCACAACAAATAGCGTGTTTTTAAGAAACAATATATATCAAAAGATTAACAATTGTTTATGTCCAATTTCAATGTGAAATTAATTCTAATGAACACCATTGGATAAAATGGTAAAAATATATTCTAATTATACTTTAAAACCACTAAATAGTATAATTTATCACTATAAATTATTTTGATTAAAATGTTGTTTTTAAGTATTTTTCACTATTCATAAAAAATTAGAAGTTATCAGAAAAATACCAAAAATTCAACATAGGCTAATTTCGATATTCCGAATCCAAAAATGAAGTCCATTTTGAAATATAATATTTCTATAATTCTAAAAAGTGGTTATTACTATTCATAACGGCTACTTTGATTAGTCGTGGTGTTTTAGAACTCGAAGTTGCGTACAATGCAAGCTATTGCATTATTGAATGAGAAACGTATCGTGGAAGCTCGGGGTGTTACAGGTTTTGTGAAAAATTACTAATGGTCTATTTGGTAACACTGTGAAAACTATTTTGGAATTTATTATGAAAACACCATTGGATGATTATCATGACTTTTATACATTTAATTGATCGGAATTTTGGGATTTGGAATCTTTGGGACCCATTTTTGGAGATCCTTGGTATGGATTCCTTTTGTTCTACTGGTTCTATGGCATGAGATCTATCATTTGAGTGAATAAGGGTGAGGACTATTATTGGATTATTATTAATGTTATTATTATATGGATGTGTGTGGTGGCATCAGTTGGCCCAATTCCCATATACATTAGACAAGGGAACTTTTTATAGTTAGGGAATTTTCAGATAATGATTACTGCACTGGCTAGTTTACACACTATCCTATTGGCCATAATAGGTTAACATATTTGAGATTATTTCTATTGGATTTACCCCAGTATATCCTCAATTAGGGTGATCAGGTGTGTTATGGAATTTTTTATTTCATCATTTGTGGAATGGATTTGGTGATGTGTGTCACGTATTAGTATTTTCTTAATTGTTCATTATCTACTAGGTTTACCCAAGTCTATTATCACTTAGATACTTGCAACGATGACTTAGATACTTGTATGTTTTTTTCCATTTCCCTTTTTATGTTGAGATAATAGTGTTCTAAATGTGTGATGATTTTATAGGAGGTGGGGATTTTTCTTCTGAAGGTTTTATGAATTTTTTTTAAATCAGTAGTATTATATAATATCCCTTTCCTTATGAAAAGAAAAGCATAACTTTCCCCATGAAAGTGTTATCACATCACTAATGGAGTGAACCTAGATTCTAAATTAATAAGGGAAATTGGAAATAATTTGTTTTAAGAAAAATGGGTAACCAATAATAATTTTATATATTTTATTTCAAACTCAAATTTGATATTTATATTATTTTTATATATGTTCATTGGGAATGGATTATCAAAATATCCTAATACGTTTTAATACTCACACCTATTGTTGTTTTTTATTTTCTTCCTTTGGTGAAAGATCCAACATGATTTTGGTCTTCATGGTAGATGGATGATTATTGTGATGAAGAGTGACCTTTAGAGTCACACAGAATGTACGTGGTTATAAAGTTCGGTTAGCCTTATTGTATAGATTAATTTTATATTTAGATTTTTGGTTCAACTTGTTCTCATTAGTTTTATTTATATTTAATTTCATTATTCATCTCTATGATGTTTTGTTTCATTATTGTTTATTTGGAAAAATTGTTCCCTTTTTTTACATAGTTGATTCCTAACACTAGTTACCAGTCCATGGGGATCGAGGATTCCCTTCAGGTCATTCATTAAATTAGCATAGATGACTGGTTTAGGGATGAAAAAGGAAGGATCATGAAAAAATGTTATCCAAGAGTGTAGGCTTGTATAGGAACTTTATTTTCAGAGTAAAATTTGTTACTTGGTGATGTTAAGGTAGATTGTGTAGGATTTTTCAGACCGAGGATGTAGGTGCGGGAAGAGTGTCAAAAACTCTACCTTGTTTAGATCATCATGTTTCCTTGGGTTGTCTAATTTTCATAGTTTCTTTCATCTGTAGGGATTGTGTGGTGAGTAGAATATAATAAGGTTGTTGGGATAATGGTATCTGTGAGCTCGTAGGTCATGGAATTACATGTAGAGTTGGGGGTATATTCCAAGAAGGATATTGGTGTTGGTGGATAATTTTTCATGTAGATTCTAACCATAAGTTCATGTCACCCACCTACACTAGTTCCATCTAATGGGTATCTTTGATTCCTCATTGAATTATAAATTTTTTTTTGAAAACTCTTATGCTAGATTTGAGAAAACAGTGGCTTAATGGTATTGGATGGAATTTTGGAAAGTGGTAAAATTGGATTTTTAGAATATCCTTGAGAAACACATTAGAAAAATTATATTTTTTTGTAATAACCTCTTAGGATATAAATTTAATTGTTTTAAAAAAACTAGGATTTTATAAACGAGACATGGAGTTAATGAAAAATATTTGTTTGATTTTGAAATTTCATTTCAATGAAAGGGTGTGGGTTTTAAACAAACTAGTTATCAACGAAGTGGTATTTTTAAAATGACTGAAATTTTATTGTACAAAATGAAAAAGTTTTTTTTTGATATATATGGGGTGTTTATTTCAAGCATGGTAAAATGGTATAATGTGTGGAATAAGAAAGATTATTTTTGGTGTTGTGGTTAGTGATCCTTTGGTTGGTTTCTTATTTTTGAATTATGTTGAATTTTTTTTTGGAAAAGAAAGAGTTTTTTTAGCCTTAGTGTTTTCTTGGGTACTCACTCGCATGGTTGTATATGGAAATGAGAAGGTATGTCATAATGGAATGGTGTATGGGTGCCTAGGGTGGAACAAAAATGTCCATGTGAGTGAATTTTTATGGAATTCCAATAGCGTTTATTCAACCCGGTGGGATTTTTTTTAAATAGAAATTTTTTTAATGATGAAAGATTTCTATATTAAAAGAGGATTTTCTCTAATGTGCCATATTTTTCACCTATGTTTTGTTTTTCATGAGTAATTTTTTGGATGATTTTCATTGATTTAGTTCTCATCTTACTTTTTATTTTTATTTCCCTATAGATATTTCATGGATGATCGTACTCCATCTATGCGTGTTTATCCATTAGAGGAATTTAAATCTTATCATTAAAATGATTTCGTTCATGTGTTTTGAAAGATATATCTTACTCACTTTTATGTCTAATTAGATCCTCTTGATGTATAATATTGGATGCAAAGGATCAAAATGAACATTATTCTCATTTAGTTTCTCGAGTCGTTGATGGTTATGTTTGTAACTTTTATACATGATGGGTCACTATGGAAGTAGCTAAGGATGGTATCATGGAACAATCCTTATGAATATCTTACATGGGAGTTCATCAAGGATTCATTAAATCATCAGTATTTCTCTAAGAAATAAAGGATGAAATGGGGGATGGATATGTGTTACATGTAGCAATGAGATGGATGGATATTAGAGTATCTGCATCTCTCTTTTAACCTAGTTCCATATGTTGTGTAGTATATTGCAGATGGCCTACTAAAGGCTTGAAGTTTCGAGGTTGGGCCTCATCCCAAACTACAGTTGAAGGTTTCAATGATAAATCAAGTATATTTTGATGATAAGGTGAGGAAATCCATCCATATGAAAGATATGATGGTGGGTGTGCCCGAGGTATTCCGTCCTATTTCAATGTATAGATGTAGTGGGGAAAGTTCATGTTACGAGGTATGAAAGAGGATAGAAGATGTTAGAGATAGTCATGGAATAAAAAGTCATCAATATCATTCATCAACTTCTTCTAGGTAAGAGAACATGGTGTGTTACCAGTGTGGAAACTCAGGTCATATGAATCCATCGTGCCCAAATGCCCCAAAACCCTTCCAAGATTATCGATACTTGGGTCACGTGAAACTGGTTTGGTAGGGAATTGCTAGATAGCATCATGGTTCCAACTATCTTATGTGATTTATATTTGGGAACTCGTTTATATATCATTTTTAATGTGTCCACAATGTTTTATGGGTTTCGTAATTCTGGTGGTTATTCTAGTGGTGTTTTTTGTTTCAAATTTAAGGGATGATGTGAATCTTTTAATGAACTCCATATTTAAATGGAAGGATGGTTTTTATTTTTAAAATTTTCCGGTTGAATCTAATCAGGTGGTGTTTTTTTCTCGATGGGATTGTCAACTCCTGACTACAGGGTAGTAGATTCTTCAATCATTAGAACTCCAATAGTAGGTTCCCGAGTGTAGCCAGTGAAAATTCAGGGACCACTGAGTTATTGGGATTATTGGTTTAGTTCTTGTCCCCTCCATTCGGTAGTGGGATGATTAATTTTTCATATTATTTTCTTATTAGATTAGGTTGGTTGGTTTTTTTGGGGGAGTGTTTTTGTTGGCATATGTGTAGGAGGACAAATTTTGGTTCATGTGGAATTTTCACTTGGTCATTGTTAGTCGGTTTAGAAAGATGAGGAGAACCACCATGAATCGCATTCAATTTTCTAATTAGAAGCTTTTGCGTGCTAGATATTTTTTTTAATTGTGGGGAGTCCATTAGGGATGTACATATGTTGTTGGTATACTTTTAATTGGATTTGGTGTTTGTCCAGGTGAAGTATAATTCTTTTGAACTTTTTGATTTCCCAGTTCCCTTATTGGTTTGGGTGAGCATAGGGATTCATGGGAGAAGGCTCAAGGCTCTTATCTTCAACATGGTTTTATGGTTTAAGTTGTAGGATCACGTTGATATATAATCCTTAGGAATTTATCATTCAACTAGAATGTGTTGTGGATTTTTTGGTGCAGAAAGCATTAATGATAGGGAGAATTGTCGTACCCAATTTCTCATTTCATATATTATGTTCTGATTTATTAGGAATCATGGTCATTCTCTCAAGTTCTATGTGTGAATAGGTTTACATTTGGAATTTAATCATTGTCTACATTTTACCTTGTGGTTGTTCTTCAGTTCATTTGGGTTTTTTTTTGGAGAAAATGTTGTATATTTTAATTGGTAGTGGCCTTCGCATTGTTGGCACATAGTTTGGTAAAACGTGCAGCTGAATGCATGTACTTGTACGATAGGTTCTAGATTTAGGTAGAACCTATTGCATGGTCCATGAAAGGAAGGAGAAACCATGAGGTGTGTTCATGTGGTCAATCTTTTCATGGCTAGTGGCTACCAAAGAGTTGGTGCACAGTTTCGTAAATCATGCGGCCAAACTGTGTGTGTTTCCCAAATCTAAATTTTTGGATTTTCTATGTTTACCCCTTTCTAGATTTTAACCCAAATAACCTTATTCCTCCCCCACATGGATCGTTCTACCATAGGAGGGATCTAAACTCTTCACTATGCCTCCAACCTCCTTCTATGGTGATTTAATGTGGATTTATTCCATGGTCTGTCTGGATCGTTATGGTATTTCTCCTCCTCTCTTATCCCCCTTCATTCTCCTTCCATTTTTTATTGAGTTTCTTTTGTACCATAGTGAATTTTACCTGGGAATTGGTTCAAACATTAATTTATATTGGGTTTTTTGTTCACTAAGGGTTCCTCTTCATAGATCAAGGGTTTTGGAACCCTTGTAGAGTGATTTTAGGTGTGCATTGTTGGTGCACCATTGATTCAAGGTAAGTTGTCCCATGTACATGGAATTATCTTTTATGAATATTTTATTTCATTCATTTAAAAAAATATTTAAATTGTAAATATAAATATATAATCCTTTTATATCTTTTTTGGTTGAAAAAATATTGGTTTGTTCATTTTTTGGGATAAATTGTGTAGTTTTGTAATATTGTGCACACAATGTTTTTGATTGAATTCTATGTTGGATTTTATGGTAGATTTGTGATTTAAAATGAATTTTCTGGGTATCTAAATATATATTTGGAACTTGAAAAATAATATTTTGGGTTCCTTTTATGGTTTTTGCAAGTATTTTGTGTTTTTATAAAAGAATGTTTATTGGATGTTAGGTTGATTTGGCATGTATTTCCGGTCAGTGGCCCTATTTTCATTTCTATACAAATGGTATCTCTTGAATGTGTGATAGAGATGTTTTAAAAGGGTTTTTATATTATTTTTAAAATAAAAAATTGGTTTTTACTATGTATATGAATGTTGTACTGGTATGTTTGATAATGGTTGGTTTTCTGAAAAATGGTTATATGGTTAATTTATAAACATTAGGAGAATGGATAAGGTGTTTATGAGGAAGACCTCATTTGGATGATTCTAATGCATTGTCTACATTTAAGGGTCGGGATGTCTTCACTGTGTAATCCTTTGGATCTATAATTGGAGATACTCGGTGTGGAGTCCTTGTCTTCTATTGGTTATATGGAATGAGATAGGTCCTTTGAGTGACTCAAGGTGAGGCATCTTGTTGGATTATTATTATTATATGATTTTGATTACCTATTCAGAGTGAATCGGTTGGCTCACCCACTTTATACATGATATATTGGAACCATACATAGTGAGATAATTTTCCAAGAACTATTGATTCACGAGAAATTTTACGAACTAGCAGGTGGCCCATATTAGGTGGATATATTTCTGCCTACTGCTATGGGATTTACACCTCAGTCTGCCCTGATTTTTGGTGGGAAGAAGTGATAGGAATATTTTTATTTCATCTTTTGTATCATGATACTGAGGATGAGTCTCATGTGTTAGTATGTTATATATTATTCATGATCTCCAAGATCCACCCATGGTTATCATCCCTTAGGTTGTTACAGTGATGATTGAGATACTAGTATGATTATTTCCATTTCCCATGTTATGTGGATATCATAGGGTTCTCATTGTGTTGTGTTTTATTGGAAATTTATCAGTTTTCCTTTAATAGTTTTATGAATGAAAATTAACAAAAATGTGCCCCATACTCATTGTTTCTATTGGGAAATGAAATCATCACTTTCCCCATGAATATGTTATTATATCACTTTCCCCTTATTGTATTTTTATGGAAGGCGAGGGTATATAAATTGTTTTAAGTAAAATTTGTAAAAAAAAGAATAATTTAATATATTATCATTCAAAATTGAATTTGATAATTAATTATTTAAAAGTAAGTGCTTTGGGAATCAAATATCGGGATAGCCTATTGACTGTTAATACTAACGTATATAGTTCATTTTAGTATTTAGACTTTGGTGCAGGTTACAGATTGAGTTTTTTGGCCTTGTTTGATGGTTGAGCATTATGCTGGATAGTGACTTGTGGGGTCACATGGGGATTGTGTGGTCATCTAGTTTGGTTCGACTTGTTTTATTGTTTGGTAGTATATTCAGATTTTGTGTAAAATATGTTTTGTTTAGTTTTATTTATATTGAAATTTTTTATTCATCTCTCTATAATATAGTGTATTTGTTGATTATTGGTTGAAATTGTTTTCATTATGTGCTTTGTTGATTCCTGAAAATAGCTGTCATCCCTTGGGGATCAGTTACACCCTTCGATCCGGGCCACAGATTAGCTCGGGTGATCGGTTTAGGGTCGACTTGGGCTGGTTAATGAAAGATATCATATGATCGTATAATCACCAAATATCACATGATAAGGTTAAGAATATTATATATCAAAAATGAATAAGATACACCCAGATCTCCTATATTTTAATGTTCCCTTGGAATGAAAATATTATCAAATATAATTCGTATTGGATCTACCTATATAAAAAGTGGAATGGAAAAGGGAATAAGTTATTGTTGTTCAAATTAACAAATATTGATCTCATTTAAAAAAAATATTTCACAAAAAGTTAGTGAGAATCCATGACAACAATTAATTAAATTTAGTAGATGAAAAATAATCCATTGACATGATTCATTCCTGTGAATGTAGTAAGCTCATGTGAACCTATTAACATGAAGGATAACTTGCGAACATCTGAGGATACATCAAGTCACATTAAGAGACTCCCATGAACACACAATTATTGTTACATACAGGAACCCATGGACAACCATCTCATTATGTGAAGGATTTTTTAAAGACCACTTGTTGATCATGTGATATGTTAACTTGACAGATGGTGGAGAACTAGAAATCCTTAATTTTATTATGAAAAGGAAGAAGATATCATGTATACCTTAGTTAGTTGCATGAAAGGGGATGGAGACATACAATTCATAGAACCCATGCATTCCCTGAATTTTATATTGAATCAATGAAATAAATTAATATCATGAATGAAAACCCATAGATAATATTTATGGGTGATTGATATATTTTTATATAACCCAAAATATTCAGCTAGTAATTAAAAAAATACAATAATATTTGTAAACTTTTCTTGTGATTACAATATGCACCATGTAATATATCATGAATTATATAAGTTTATAATTGTACTAAACCTTGTATATATATGTTATGGGATGTCCCTTATTATTTAAGAATAAAAAGTGATACTGTGAGATAAAATTGAGTATATTGGGGACCATAAGAAGTTCAGTAGGTTGAATTCCAATGAAATGATTTTTAAAAAACCACTGATTCACACTCTCTCAGTGGTCAATATGGCATGGATCCCTGCAATTTATGTCATAGAGGGGGTAATTTATAATGATCCATGTGTGTTTTTATTAAGTTCTAATTTTAGGAAATTAGTGAGAAACCTGAGATGGAGGAAAATATAGATCATCATGAGGGTACTAATCTAGGAATATCATAAAACAACAAAATAATAGATATAAGAAATAGGTAATTAAAAAAGAATAATTATGTAATAGGGTATAGGTAAATCTTAGTTGGGTTAATAACAATTATATATGTTGAATATTTTTTTAATTACTATTTTTATAATAAAGCCTTCTCATGTTGTGATGAGGACTGATCTCTTAGAGATTTTCTTTTTTAATTAAAATAATTAATGATGAATTCTCCCAAATAAGATGTAAAAAATATTTTTTAAGGTACCATGAGTCATAAAGATAAAAAATAGTAGTTTTAATAAGTGTATAATTTAATATAAGAAGCATTAGATAAAATATTAGAACACCCAAAACACTTACATAACTAAAAATAGAAATAGGGGAAACAATTTCTCATTGAAATGAATGATATTTTTAATTCATTGAAGAATTGTGAATATGTGTTTATGAGTAATATTTATATAAGATTTTATTTGTAGAAGAATTATATAAATTTCTCGAATTTCACAATGATTCAATTGCTGTAAATGATTATCAGTTGGAGGATAAAAATAACAAGATAATGTAGCCTGAAAATAATTTTATTGAATCAAGAAACATGCATTAATAAAAAAATAAATTAGATATAGTAGGAGTGATATAACAATATTAAAAAGTTTTAGATTATAATAACTCCTACAACATGATGTTTTTAGATCTGGATGTGTGAATGAAAAATCCAGAATCACCACAGGCCAGAACATCCCAAATAACTGAAATAAGAGAGGTTTCTACTCATGTTTTTATTGAGGATCACTATTTAAAAATAAATATAGCATCATACTCCAATAAATACGAATCATACTCTAATAATAAGGTATCCCATTAAACATAAACTATTTTTTGAATTAATTATGATTCAACTACTGGTTAAGGTTTTTAATCAAATTCTATGAAATTGTGGATGGTGTAAAATGTTTTTTAACCTAAAACATCAATGGAAGATCTAAAAATAACCTGAATATTTTTTACCTAAGAAATTTCTATTGTATTTTTTTTTAATACAACAAAATAATGTTTTTCTATCTATGAAATCTAGAGAGAATACCCTAAAAATAATAGTAGAATATTTTTATGCTATTATTAGTGTTACTGGTTGTTCCAGAAGGAATATCTAGAATTTTGGAAAACTATTTTAGTTAATGAAATGATATAAGGTCATAATTTATGTGGTAGAAGGATAAATAAAACAAAATACTCTCCCTATATAATAAATACTCATAGAGAATGCATTGTTCTATAATAAGAAAATTTCTACACCTTGAACATTAATGTGGGCAAGGAAAAAGAGTTCATTATTATGATGAGTGTTAGCATGTAAAAAATATGCATGAATGATATGATAATGTGAAGAGAATATAAAAACAAAAAATGGATACTAGTAATAGAAAAAAGTTTATCAAAGGAAAATACAATTAAAAACTGTCACTATGGTGAAAATTGAAAGATAATTTCATATTGAAAATGGAAAGAGAATTGATTCAAAAAAATCATTGACCCCTAGGAAAAAAAGTTTCATTTTAAATAAGTACAATAATAAAAATTTCCAGGAAAAAATATATATCAAGGATAAAAGCCTAGTTTCATTGGTTTTTGATGGTGATATGAATGATATCAGCAAAAAGCCTACACTTACTTGTATAAAATTTAACCTCGATTCTATCCCCCATTTTCCTCCGATATAACTTTTCCCTAAAGTTACGAACCTATTCGAAGGTCACCCAAAACTCTTTATTTTTTCTTCAGAGTTCACCAATTCTTCATTCCTTCTGAATTTGACCTTGGTCGCTCAGTTCAAGCATCGCTGACCGTCAGTGGACTTATTCGATAGGTTTGTTTTTCATGCTTGGGGTTTATCAGAAAGAGCTACAGTAGGGCTTCTCGACAACTGGCATATTATGGTTCGATTTTCTTCAGAGTCGAATTTAATCAATTCATGGTCCAAAGCACCCCAAGTCTGTAATGGATCATGCTTCTTACTTTTTTGGTTGTATTATGATTTCCACATTAAGCATGATTCTCCAGCAACGGTGATCTGGGTCCGCTTGACGGAGCTTCCTCTTCTGTTCCAGAACCCTTCGATAATCCGGATGATAGGTAATATAATATGTCATTTTATTTTTTCAGATAGTAGAACTAATATAATATGTCACCCGATTTCTCCTCGTATATGTGTTGAGATCTATTTTTCAAGGATGCATATATATTTTTATTGGATTTAAGTTGAAAAAGAATTCTGGTATAAACAAGTAGTTGCCTTCGAATCATCGGTGTTTTCTATTCAATTTGCAAGAAAATGGGTCACCAGCTATCAACATGTCGGAGTGGGCTTATGGCCAGTCATCATAGGGAGGTAGTACTTCAAGAAATGGTTACTTTTGTGGTAATGGATAATGTTCCAGAAAGGAAATTCAATGGTGGTTCATCCTCAGAGTTTGATATGAAGGTGATGGTTCCAGGTGGAGCATCCACCGAAGCTCCTCCTCTGGATAATGTTTTCCCAGTGAATCTTAATCTGACTGTTGCCTATATATTTGGAAGACTACGGTATGAACTGAATCCTAAAGATAAAGGTCTGCCTTAGTCCAGAGTGTCTGATGGGGTATGTATTTCAGGAGTTTTTTACCATAATATTGCTACTTCAAAGGCTGCATCTTATATAGAGGTTGTGCACGCGAGAAGAGATGGGTCCCAAGAGATTACACCAGGAATAAATGGTAATGCATAGGATTCTTATGAGGAAAGGGAGGGTAAATAAACTTGTGGAAATTTCCAGGAAGTATAGACTGAGGGTGGTGGGGTTCACATCACGCTTAAAAAAATTCCATATATCGATCTTGTTAACTGATTTGAAGGTTTATCCAGTGAAGGGTTGGATGAGGACCACAATAAAGCTTAGGCAGATAACCTTAATGAAGAGTAGATACTCCAAATGGAAGAGTATAGTGGTGGATCTTGTAATTTTTCAGAACACAGTGCAATTGAAATCCAGTGTAGAGGGCTACCTAGTACGAGGAGAAGGAAGGGCCAAAGAGGGAATCGGGACTCGGGGAGGTGTATCCCGATTAAAGGACCCAATTTTAAGGGACTCAAGGACTAATCATACTTACCCCATCCTATGGAGACCAGATCCACCATAAAGGTGAAGGACAAGTTCATCGCTTGTGTTCCCAAGGTTATTAGTTATAACTTTGTTGCTTGAGGTGACCATAAGGAACATGAGCAGAAAGGATATATCTCAGAGGATTTAAAGCAAACGCCGGAAGTCTCGATGGTGCTTAACCTTCCTCCTAGAGATAACTATGGCCGACTTAAATCTATTGGAAATTGGGAGATATGGGAAATTATTATTCAATCTGAAGAAGAAATGTTGGATGATTTTTTTCTGATTAATTCCCCGAAAAATGATCTGGCTAAGATGTCTGAGAAACTCATGCGAGGGGACACTAATAAGATGCAGTCAGAGTGGATTGACAAGCATGATCACATTCTTATAAGAGGTTTCAATGTAGAGAAGATTATATTGGTGGAGTACATTCAGACATGGGACAAGATGGCATATTGGATTGAAGAACTTTTCAAGGATGATCCAGCCTTAGAGGTAAATGGTCTCCATTAAAAATTATTTAGGAATAGAATGTCTAATAGACTAAAATTATAATTCAATTCCATGGTTATCTCAAACGGTATTTGATGATTTTTATTCTGTAATTCATGATTTCTCACTTTTCAATAAAAGTGTTTGGAAAATAAAAAAGATAATTTTCAGTCTAGGTTAAAATTTCATTACCAAGAAATATGCATGATTTGGTGGATTAATGAAGAAAAATATGAATATATTATAAAAGAATGAATTTTGAGACCTGAAATACATCTACTGTCCAAAAAAAATTGAAGTATTTAATAAATTTTATAGAATATATAAACTGAAGGGTCGTAAAGATATGAAATTCATGATATAGCTTCTAGAATAAATTCTCAATGTTTTTAAAGGAATAGTGTTCAAAAAACAATGGAATGTTTTGTGGAGATTATGAAAAAAAAATTGATTATCAGGAAAGAATGCATTATTTTCTAGTTAAATCAAGTAAAATCATATATGTAATTTGAGGAAGTGTAAAATGTTGATAAATCTAGTGGAATACAAGTGACAATAAAATTTATTGTAAAAAAATTTGAGAGGTAATAGACATATAGAAAATTAATTTAAGATAGTGACCACTGTCAATGGGGGAATACATCAGGACATACAGCTAATAAATACTTGAAATTACATACTATAATGTTTGAGCTATTTAAAAATAGAATTAAATCACTAGAGGATTCATGTGCTCAAATGACCACAATTAAAAAGCGTATCTCAAAAAAATAAATTCAATGTATTATATAAGATAATCATATAGATGAGTTCCAAAAAAATATTATATTCTAATTAAATATTCCCATGATTAGATTAGGAGAATAGAATTTCTTGTGTTAAGAGGGAATTGTTAGTCTATATTTTAATCTTGATGAAAACATTTACCTCCATATTCCATTATATATAAATTATTTTTACTAACATTATTATATTTAAAGGATATTGATTCATCCCCTTAGTCTAATCATTGTTGTGATGAATCTATTAAATATTCATTTCCATTTGAATGTGGAACATCTAAATAGCTTCATAAAATTGTAAATTGGCCAATCTAATCACACATCCTCTCCTCATTATTAACATAATTGTTCATATCAATTAAGGGTGAGTTCTTGGATGATTTTATGATGATTAAAATAGGTAAATATATCTTTCTCACATGAAATTCTTTATGTGTTTGTGGAATAGTGTCCATGATTTTTCATTTCACAGATAAATTTGACTATTTCCAACTGTTAAAAGAAAAAATGAGAATCAATAATAATTATTTAACATGAATGTGTTTTTATGGTGAACTTTAACATTTTTTTTCTATCTTTTTTTTAACATATAATTCTCTCACATATACTTATTTTTGATTGACTATAGGTTTTACAATTAATAAAACCATTTGATATCATCCCTCTTTCGAAAATACATAAGAATTAATCATGAATTGGAGGAGAAATTGTTTTTGTGAAGATAGATAAAATTAAATAACAACACCAACTCTTGGAATATAATTTACAATAAAGAGACTAACATTTTAACAATATATTGTCACTTATGATATGTTTAGAAATTGGAAACAAAATAACATATGCAAAATTGGGGAACCTATTTGTTAAATTTTCTTTCAACGGTTTTTAAATATGTCTATGGTGACATTAGATTAAGTGGTGATGCCTATATAATAGTCATAGAATCATTTAATGGAAAATTATATCACCTATGGACAATTCCCCTTTTTTAATGTGACGGTTTCTGGAACTGATATTCAATGTTATGGACATATACTATTGGATTTTAGAGAAACAAAAATTTTATCAAAAAGGAGTATGATTTATTTTCTATCCCTTTGTTGATGATTGATGTTATAAATCATTATAAGACCATGAATCCTTAAAAATATCAATTTTAATGATGTATTTAAAAGGAAACGAGAAATTAGAATTATAAATATCAATATTTCATGACGAATGCTTTATTTGAGGTGTCTGAGGTGGTTTGGAAATAATTATTAAGGAATTGAATTGTATTTTAGATATAGAATATATTATACATATTATTTAGATGATTTAATTACATAAAAAAATACCACCATCCTTTTAAGACATATTGACTAACTCGACCCCATACATGTGGGAGGACACCTCAACCACATGTGGAATAGTTCCATGCATCCATCAAGGTGGAAGGTGAGATGGGACCTCGTTATAAGGCTTGGAGGAAAACACAGAGGGGTTTTTCCTTGTTCCATTTGATAATTATGGGAAGGCTCTGATCTGTTAGTCCCAAGTGAGTGCATTGTATCAAGTATTCAACACTAGTATTGTGGATTGCAGTGACATTGACATGATATTATTAATAAAGCACTAAAAAACTGAATTGAACATTCATGTGGGATAGTGGTGATGAGAAATAGTATTCATGAATTTATAATCTTATACACATTACCCATCCATTACATTATTTTTATTATGGTCATTGTTTCATTTTCTACATCCTTCATTCCAACTTTGGCCTTCCAAACCATGCCAGTTTAATGGTGTGAGGCTAAGAGAAAACAAAATCACACATCATCCATGTCCACAGATCATGGAAAATGGATTATAATTTAACAAAATAAGAAAACCATGAATAGAACATAGTTTTAAATACATTACATGATTCAAATAATTTTATTTGGATAATAATAATCGAGTTGTGTGTGAATCCATTTCTCAAATAGACTTCATCAAGTGTAGACATTCTAGCCATCATCGTGGAATTATGTGATTTTCTTTGAATTATACCATCCATTAATGTGATTGTATGGTGCTATCATGTGAAGAAGAAGGTATCATTGAACTCATTTTTCTCCAAAATTTTAAATATATTATCATAAAAATAACATGATAGTATAATTTTCTCACCTATAGACTGCCCAACTAGGCATCACATAAAAATGAGGATCATGAAAATCATCAAGGTACCACATTATGTAGTGAAATAATCATGATATCACAATATCCCTTGGTGTTAAATGATAAGGAAAATACATTTTTTGTTTCAAAATGGATTAGATAAAATGATATATATGGATGATTAATGTGTCCTTAGCACAATTTTTTTTTCAATGGTTAGGTAGTGTGGAGTTTCCTATATAAATAGAGGTGTGGAAACTAGAATAATTTTATGTCATTTGAATTAACAAAGATAGCTATTTTTTAATAGAACATAGCATCTGTACAATGGTAGTGATCATCTATGTAAACTCCTCATCAAAATTGGTAGTTGAAGAAGATGTGATTTGGATAATTAATTCACATGAAGGAAATAACATGGTTTAAACCTATTCATGAAATGTAAAACTCATGAAACTCTTAGTTTATGTGATGGAACTTGAGGAGACACCCAGAGACACACATCTCTTGTCTTGAGAAGGAACCCATGGACAAACATCTGATAAAAAGAAGGCCTTTTGATAAGATACATAGATGATCATATGATCACTTTATGTGAATGAAGGATGATATCTAGATATCCTCACTTGGATTTTTTGAAGTCATAAGAGAGATTGTGTGAAAAATAGTGGGTCATGTGATGGAGGAAGTAAAAAATCAATACAAGTAACCGATGAATTTGATGAACTATATGTGAAAGAATTTAAATACTTAAATGAATTTTACGTCTAGTATAATTTTAATCTTGAAGTCTTATTGATTTATATAAATATAACCTCAATCATGGGGATAAAACATAAAATAGTACAACAATATATATAATATCATCTATTGTTTAAAATATGAACCATGCAATACATCATTCATGCACGAAGTTCATTTATTGATATTCTATTGAGATCAAGGATGAAGTGAATCAATATTTTTATAGGATATTATATCATTAATTTTTATGAATTTATGAGAACTTCTTACACTAATATAATTGTTGTCGTGACTTCAAAAAATAGAAGAGTTCCTCTATCATAGTTACACCGAGGAAATAGATCAAATATTAGTGATCTCATTTAATTGAAAAAGACCAATAGTTTATAATGGTACATGATGTGTACCTGAGAAAGTGTTACCCCAAAAGATCCCTGAGAATGCTCAGGAAGTTCATCCAATAGTATATCATGGTAAAATTTTGGAAGGGTATTCTGAATTGGGTATATTAATAATTTTGTTAAGAGGTATGAGGCTATCGTGTATAACCAGTTAGGTAGAAGAAGGTGGTAGAGGTGTATATCCAACTAATGAAGAAGAGTTGGATTATTATGGAACATAACCATGATCGATTGGAGGAATTAATACTAGGATACATTACTAGTTTCTACATAAACCATTTTACTCATTGATAATATTATAGAGGGGAATCATTTTTGGTGGAATAACCTACATTGCAAGGATTAGTTTTTGGTACCAAATCCTATAAATCTTAATAATTGTGATCTCTCTAATTATTTCAACATATGAAGTGAGATTGTGAAATATCACTAATTGTATATATAACCATAATAAGTTAAAGAGTTTTAATTCAAAATAAAAAATTTATAAAATGTAAACTATGGATTCACCCCCCTCTCAGTGGTCAATTCGGCTAGGGGCTCTTCAAACCCTATAAAAAACATCAAACCACCGCCAATGTATACGATATTTATTAAATATTTAAATTATATTTTAAAGGGTATTATATTTAGTTGATATTGGATTAAAAATTTTGAAACCTAAGGAATATTACACCTATATATAGTATTATAGTGAAAACAATGATGTTGGATCTCCCCTTAATAATGTTTGATAATGATTACGGTTTTTTATGATCTCTGGTATGTGTGTATTCATAAATGAAGTTCCCTAATCATGGTGTTTGTGTTTCCTTAATAATGATGATTGAAATTGAGATTGTGATTATAGCCCTTAGACTAATTATGGGAGATCCTTTAATGGAGATCACCCCATAAGAATTTTTAAAAGAATCCTATATATGTGAAATTACACAAGTGGATTGGTTTGGGTATTATCAAAACTTAAACGCTTGAATTTTATTGGAATGTCTAGTAATATTGGTTATTTCTTCTTAACATAGTGGTTTATCTTCTAAATTCACAACACAAAAACATTCAACACTATGATGAGGATGATTTTCTGGTCCTAGTCGTTAGTTTCTTGATTCTTTCACCCTCTCCACTTCCTTTTGATCAATTGTAATTAAATATATATATTTTGGAGGATCATCCAAAATTTTATATCTGGTTAATATTTATGAGTATTCCATTATTGTTAATGAATCCTTAAATGTTAAGCTTCTATATAGATATTTCTGTCATTTTTTATATTCTGGTTCTCACAATCTCTGGATTTAACGCTGAATTTTTTCTTAGGTATTTGTCATGTAACACGTCTATAATCCTCTACATGATTTCATATGGATCGAATTATCTTTTTAATTTGACTTTATATAGTTTATAGTACATGAATCTAGTATTGGTAACTTTGATTTTTCACACTTCTAATGGTATACTTCTAGAATTTACCGTTGATAACCCAAATTTAGTGACCCTCAATGTGAGCCATCTTAATGGTTTAGGATTTTCCCCTATATTGAGGAATTCATTGATGATGTAAATATTAATGAATCAATTTAAATGGTAGGAGTAATTTTGAATCATCAAAAAAATCATAGGAGGACTCTCAAGGGGAACTATCGATAGAATATTGTATGCTTTCAATCAAGAATTTCCAGAAACCCAGGTTCACTAATTTCGTTTCTAGGAATTATAATGGCTTAGAACATTGGGATTGTTCCCCTAAAATTTTTATTATGTCCTTAAAAGAAATTAATAATTTTTTATATCAGCTAGACTATTTCTGTAGAGTTTATCTAGAAGATATAATCAACTCTAATATTGTTGAATATACAAATGGGTAAGTAGAAGCAATGTAGAATGGTGATATTGAAATAAATTTTATCAAAAGGATCTACATAAATATTGATAGAGTGTACTAATTAACTAAAAATTTGGATCTTATGGTAAATATATCTTTTGGGATGAGGATACATTAGTAACATTTGATCAAGGGGATTGGGGATCATTGAAAACCTTCATTTTCCAATAATGAAGGTCTATGAAATGATATATTCTACGTAACAGACCAACCATAGTCAATTTGATAAGCCACCCAAGTCCTAATACCACATAGTAAGTTACAATAATGTGAGAATTAGGAAATGAAAAAACAATGTATGGAATATGTCAAAAACAATACATGAAATAAGAGTACAATGAAGAATAATATAGATAAAACCAAAAAACCATACAATCCAATACCATGAAATCTAATCCATATAGTATGAAAAAAAATATGACTAAAAATCCCCTCCTAGACACACTGTTAAGATGGAAAAGAAGAAAATTGAAGCCAACATGACACAAGATGGCCTTCCTTTTACCAGTAACATGCAATAAAACCACTTTAAATTCCAAAATTAAAAGTTGGAGTGCGACGAGAAAGATCTGCATGCTAACACCACAAACTCTATTAAATGTATACATTCAATAATACAATAGTTATATATCATAAAAATAGTTTTACAAATAATTTTCATAAATCCCAATCCATATACAATTCATTTTCTCTTTCATTTTTCATAAAATCCTTTCATATTATCAATATATTAATACCAAAATTAAAACTGATAAAATAGACACGAATATCCCTGCATCATAGGGTACGAAATTAAAAAACATATCCCAGAAATTCTATAATGAGATTTCATTCAATACAATAACATATAAAAACCTATGATCAATACTCCAGGATAAAAACAGACATGCAATAAATTACCAATAATGTAAAAGCGCATCCTATTAGGCCCTAGCGTGAGGAAATATATACTAGAAACTAGGATCCTAAATAGCAATAACATGAATCCTATCAGTATGTATTCCTTTCATAGTCCATCAATATCCAAAATTATACCTCCAAGTGGTGTCACACACACTAAATCTACTCGTGTGTATTTCCTAATCCACCCAAGTTTACTTATGATCCAAATTATCAAAAAAAAATTAACAAATGCACAAAAATTTAAGAAACATTTGAACATATAAAAAAATCTTCTTCAAAATTTTAAAAATTATTTACAAAAAAGGAAAATCCTTTTTCAACGAAACCCCCAATTAAAAAAATATCATTCTAATAAATCCTTTAAAATAACATATAAATTCAAAAAAATGGACAAAGTAAAGTAATTTAACATGAAAAGAAATCATTTAATACAATTATAACATTTTATATAAGAAACTACATTCAATGGTATAGACCTACCTTTGAAAATGGTTATTGGAAACTATGAGATCATTCTTTGAAATATATGGAATGATAAGACATTGAAAAAGGATTGATATAAAAAACTACCCAATCATTATTCTGAAACATAGACATATACCACACAATACTAGTGACCAAATGGAAAATGAACTATATTTAATTCTTACATGGAGAGGCACACATCAATAACCCTAATTAGCGATCACTGGGCAAAGTGATTTGAATGGGAGGTAATCACCCAACATATCCTAGGGTGATCTCTAGGTTGAGAGAGAGAAAGGGGTAGTTACTATGGAAAATAAATCTGGTAAAAATATACAAAAACATATAGGATATGATATTAACTAATATTGTTATAAGATTACATGTTGGGTATTCCATGAAGGCTGAAAACACAGAAATGTGTGTCAAATTTTTATAAAAACAACATTTTTCCATTATAGTATGTGAAACAAATACATGATGTTTAAAATTTTTACAACCTAAACTTGTTTCATAACTTCATATTGGAAGCCATTAAACAGCCATTAATCCATTTAAATTTTATTTAAATGAATGAAAAATAATAGGAAAACTAGTTTCTATGTGAATTATACCAAGGAAAATGGTGTGTTATATGAAATTAGGGAGTACACTGCAAATACAATAACACATTTATACATAGACTCAACTAATTTTCAGAATCAGAAATCAATAAAATTTAGGTAATTTTTCCATCAAAGGATATCAATCCCCGAGAATTCTACAAACACACCCAATGTGAATGATTAAGATAAAGTTAAAGAGGATTACATAAAGATCATAACATGGTGTCATAATCTCCCCCAATAAATAATTAGTTCCCCCATAAATAATTAATATTTCTCAACTAAAAAAAATAATGAACTGACTACCTGATCAATAATTCCCTCTCCCTTGTCTTGTAGAAATTCTGTCACCACTACTAAAGTATATAGACCACAGGAATCATTTTACCACTCAGTACCTACTCTCGATGATCTGTAATCTGAATTAGTTCCTTAACCTTGCTGGTATTATTCTAAAGATCAACATCCTACCATAAAATCATATGGGAAGGATATATTATATAACTCATCATCTAGGATACATAAAAAATTCCTTAGATAACATTCCAATGTGATGCTAAGTCCAACTAATATGATACCATCCCCAATTGTTTAATGATCTCAAAGGCTATGAAAATACATGATGAAAATGTACCCTATTTACCTAACCATTAATATCCCATGTAAGTAAAAACTCAGAAAAAATATTATTCACAATAACAACACTTTATTTTATTCGTGTAATTTCCCATATTTTAATTTTTTCCATGTATGTATAAATCTCCAACATCACATATCAAAACCCAAAAAAATTGTTCTCATAAATGAATAATGATTCATTTTTAATCAAATAAGGAAATAAGTATTCTAAATATTGTAGTGGGATATTATGTAAAAAAATAAAATAATAAGAGTGGGGAAATTGGGATATTCTAGTTCCGCTATAATGACAGAAATCATGAACAATGTAATAGAAATAAAATATAATTTTCATAATAAAAAATTCAGTTTTAAGAAAAAGGTGTATAAACATGAAAGAAAATAAAGAAATTATTTATATATTGAAACCCATGATATTGGACATGGTAGTTTTCAAGGGGTTTTGAACATTTTGGAAATTACCAAAGGGGATGAATTTGAAACAATTCATTAGAAAATATTTGTTTCAGAGGTAGAATAATGCGATATGTGTATATAGATAAAGATATTTATTTAATTATATTAAACATATATGGGAAAATAAAATAAATTTAAATTAAAGAGGAAAATAAAAATAAATATTTTAATGATAATAATAATTTTTCTATTTTTATTATGTTTATTATTAATTTATAATATTTTCATTATAAAATTATTTCTTATAGAGACCCACAAGGGGTCTCTCCTTCATGATGGTACCCCCCCCCCCCCAAATAACACTACAGTAGCACACACCACCCCCTATAGTTTACCCCTTGGCTAAACTATCTCCCATGTCAATGCGATCTCCACCCCAGCTCCCTCTTCTCAAGATCCCTTGGTCATACCCCCTGCACCGATCAACTTGTAAAAACACCATGAGGTGTGATGGATCCCAGGTAGAAGCCCTAAAACACACACCTCCCTTTCACGACCTCGGATTACGAGACCTATTTCTTCATGTTCCTTCATGGATTTGGTCTAATACTTTGATATAAGGCCTTTTCCCTTGTTCTCCTACATCGTTTTGGCTGATTTTAGCCTATATATCACCCAAGGCTACTCAGTAAAAACACTAGGATAGTGTTTAATCCATATTTTCAATTTTATTCGACTTCCGGGAATGAAATGGATGTCTCTTTACTTGTTGTTCTTTGTCCTGGTAACCGCCACTGAAGGAGAGGCGTTTTAGTGAAATTTGGTTGACATTCTTCGATCTTTCGTATGGGTTTATACCACTTAATTGTTTTCACACTTTTTAGATACTAGTGGGGTTTATGATACCCAAGAGAGTTTTGGAAGGGTGTTTCGATCGATTCCAATGGAACATAAGCATATTCCCATGTATGAATATATATATATATATATTCCACATGTTGGTTCCCTAATGGGTTGGGGAACAAGTTCATCTGTTTAAGGATATATATATATATATATGGAAGTTTATTCATGAAAGCAGGCTCTTTCATGTGTTAGAAAGCACTAAAAACCAAGCGTTGGCTTGGTCTACTTGGGGTAGGTTCCATACCATTGAATCTTTCTTTAAGAATTTTTATCGCCCCATGCTTCCACGTTACATTTCCCTTTAAATAGTGCAATAGCTTGCGTTGTACGCAACTTGGAGTTTTAATACAACATGACCAATCAAACTAGCCGATGTGAATAGTAATACCCACCTTTAAAATTCATAAATTTTATTTTTCAAAATGGACATAATTTTTGGATTTCATATATCGAAATTCCCTTACGGTGACTTTTTGTATTTTTCTGAAAACGTTATATTATTGATGAATAGTGGATAACCCAACATTATTGTATAAAACTAATATTTATTTAAATAATTAGTTATTTTATTTTAATTTATTTTAGGTCAAAATAGATACATAATACCTATATATATTAAATGAAATACATTGGAGAAATTTTCTAATAAATTTATATTTTAAAATTTTAATTAACTTTTTACCATCTTTTACCCACCTTCTAAGAGGATTTGAAAAATTGCATAAAACATAATTTTATAGCTTCTGTGAGTTGAATATATTAAATCTGAGAGAAATAGTTAATATTAGTAAGTAAAATGGGGTTCAACAACATGAAAATCATTTTTGGTGAATAGTAACTTTTGACTTTTATTTACCACGGTTAAAAGTAAATTGGGTAATTAAAGGTATAAATGATATTATAATTACCCTGAAACATGTCCTAATTCTATTTTATAAGTGAAATCCTACTAAAATAAACCATAGGAATAAAATAGGTTCCTTTTGGTCCACATGAATTATATTAGGAAATTTATTATTATTTTATTTAAAGAAGAGTTAAACGTATTAAATGCAATATTTAATAACTAAACCTTTTTAATACAAGGTTACAGAAAATATAAATTCGACTATTAATATTCATTAGAAGGATAAAAATCTTTCCTAGATGATGGTATTTTATTTATAAATTTTAGATATTAAATAATTTAAATTATTTATGATACAATGATGATGGATTAATTACATTATTAATGAAATATTAAAATAATTGACATTAGAAATATAAAAATTAATGAAAATTGGGAGATTTTATGAATTAGACTAATTTTTATAGGTTAATATTACATTTTATGATTGTGTAAATAAATTTTATTCTAGGTGATAAATTTTCTATGGGGTTAAAAAAATCAAATACTAAATAATGTCAAAATTGACATAATTGAGTTTTTAAATCAAATTCATTATTATTAATTGATATAATATTATTAAAAATATATGGTTCTGAAAAAGGACATAGATAATGTTATATATATTAATAATGAACCACTTGGGGTTCTCTTGGTGGATTATGGTATGTTTATTATCCATATAATATAAAAATACAAATAAAAATGGTAAATGTCAAACTATTTAACCAAGAGTTAAATCTAAAATATAAGGTTAATATGGAGTCCTAAACCTGTCTAAAACCTATTTGATGATAGGTTTTCGACCCATCCCCACTATATCCTCAAAATAAATAATTTTTGAGCGATTAGAAATCGAGAACTATTTTATTATAAAATAATATTTCAAGCTTTTCCAAAAGTGACCCTCGCCTCCCTTATAAAAAGGTACTTCCCCTACTATCAATTTCAAACCTCAAAAAAACTTTTTCTCAGCCACACCCTACCCAAATATCCTCCCTACTTCCCTAACATCAACTAAGATTCCTTACATGGATCAAAAAGCCAGCTTAAGGAGCCCTTTTGATCAACACTAAAGGAAACACTCGAAGAAGTGGTAATAATTTTACCACCCTCTTTAAAGTTCTTCTTTTTCTTCCACTTCATCATTATTTGATTCCATCCCAAAATAATCATCCAGAACCATATAAATACTATGATATTTTTATAAATATGGTACTACCATATTCAATATTCTCTCCATCATATAAATGACAAAGTCACCATACGTGCGTACGTACGTCTTACCATCTCAACGTCGTGGTGTAGTATGTTATTCAAACACTTCATTATTTTGGATGGGTATAATAATGATTATAACTGATTTAAATAATAAATATATAATTTTAATTATTCTTTATATATAATATACCATCCAAATAAATATTATTTCCTCATAAATATAATGATATTGTCGCTTGTGCATACGTACAGATTACCATCTCCACGAACGCGATGAGATTCATTCCCCATTGTAATAATTCATGAATAACATTCATTTTATGATTAAAAATAATGTTTATGAACATAATATCATTCTTTATATGAATCAAATACATTGTATACATAATAAACATGGCTTACGTAACCAAGAATATAAATTAAACGAATCAGTTATCAACTGAAATGACGTTACTACTGACATATTAATAACTAAGTAACATTATAGGATAATATTTGATATCATATATATGTATATAGTTATTATATAATTTAATAACAATTATTTAACTATTATAAAGGAGGATAAAATATCATCGACTAAGGAAAAGTACAAGGTAAGGGTTACTTCCACAATCTCTTCATTGTCTCTGGTTGTTTATACGTAAGTATCTACTGGGACCTCATTATCATCCACATCCATGTTTTTAAAAATATATTTAAAAATATATTTATTGTTTACTAGAGTATGGTTTAAATCCATTTAAACACTTCTTTGACTTTTAATAAAATGTTTATAACGAAATCATTCCTTCATTTTCCAAACAAGGTCCTTTACAACCTTTTTGACAAAATTAAGGAAAGAATGTTTTTTAAATTATAAAGTGGGTATGGAAATTTCCCTCCATTATAACACCTTCGAAGCATCCCTTATAAGACTATATGAATATTTTATAAATAAAAGTTTTATTTTATAATTACATTTCTTTGAAATGATTTCAAAATATAAAGAATATTTCTCTAAAAATGTTTTTATTTCATATATGCCATCATCCATTAATGGATTTTAAACATGATTCAAGTTGATTTATTATAATACAAATCTTCCACACTGTATTGAAGGTTTTGAGATGTATTTTACTTTGGATGTGTTATTTTTATACCATTAATTGTTTATGGATAAATTATTGACATTTCCTATACTAGTTTTAATATGAATGTTTATGTTATGTTTAAACCTTTTCTTATGAGGAATGAAATGGAATTTGTAAGTGACTGGTGGAGACCGCTATAACTCCTCAATGCACCGATAGGTTTCAAAAGAAAAAATAGTGTATTGGCATAATTCCTTGACAAAATCATATTTTTAGTCTTGGCACAAGGCCTTGACTATGTGGTTATGAAGTCTGGCATTATGCATTCCATCATTATGAAATTATCTATTGATATAGCATGTGGTCATTCAACTTGTATAATATCCATGCCAATATGAAAATGGAATTATTTGATTTATATTTTCCATATTATACAAAATTTTATTTTTAAAAGTCTTAGGTTTTAGTCTTATAAATTGCCATAAATATTTATGATCATTTATGAAAGTTTCCACTATATTTTTATCCTTACTGATCATTTGAGCACTCCCCTTTATATGTTTTATTTTTTACAAGATGAGAAGATGTATATTACGATTGAACTACAGGTATACACTAAGGGATATGAATGTTGTCAATGGATGCAATGTTGTTGTTGTTTTTCATTTTATATTGTAATGTAAAACTTATGAATTTATCTAGTACTTCCAAGGCTACTAAACTGATCTATATTTTAGGATTTGATCTTGTATGATCATGCCAATGTTATGTAATAATGCACTGAATCTAGTAATTGGGGTCAGGGAATTATAGTTAGTACCAGAGGATGTTTAGTACAAACCTTTGAATCTCAATTTATAAAAACACTGATTAGAGAACATTACCCAAAGATAGAATTTGAGGTTTAGTATAGAAGAACTTCCTATAATTTTTATAATGTAGATATTTTGTAAGTTTTCCAAGAAATACATCCATATCTATATATGAGTAGGTAGAGGTAGCTCTGACAAAGATGTACCTAGGGTTAAAACCCAAAAACATTGCTTTGAGACAGACTCGAATGGGAAATGATGCAAGACAACATGCCTTAATGAACTATTTTTTATGACACTCCTTGGGGGTATGCTTAGGATAATTCACATTTTATTTGAAAACCATTATGAAATATTTATGAGTATAAACCTCCTCAAAGAAAACATTTTATTGACAATGAATCATATCCATAAATAGTTCAATTTATGTTAGGTGTTTTAAAAGATTGGAATTATGTATTGTGATTCATAAACTAATCTATTGTATGCCATTATTTAGAAATGGTTCCTAGTGGATGGAATAGAACCTGAATCAATGCATGTAATCCATGTATGTATTTACCTCCTACTCTAGATATTTATTGTGAGGCTGGTGATGAAGCTGGTGTTGATCATCTTATCACCATATTGGGAAAACTCACTCAAGTTATGAATAATAACATTACATGTATGAAGCAACCTGATCAACAACGCGGAGGATCAATGTTAGACCACTTCATGAGGATACAACAACCAACTATCAATCGGAGTACAAATCAATTTGTAGCTGAGAAAATGATAAATTCCTTAGAGAAAACATTTCATGGTTTGGGGAGTAGCAAAAATTAAAAAGTTTTCTGGTAGTTTATCGCCTCACGGGAGATGCAGATATATGGTGGTCATTAATCCAAAACAAAAAGTAAGATACAGAAGTATCAAAAATGGAATGGAGGGTTTTTAATGAGATTATATTATTAAAATACTTTCCTCGTGGCCATCGAGCGGATATGGAAAGACAATTTCTTTGTTTAAGGAAAAATGAGAATGAGAATTTCGCAAAGTATGAGGCTAACAATACCAGGTTATCAAGGCATGAAACAAATTATATATGTAACCCAAGGAGTAATATTGATCGATTTTTTGATCGGTCAAAACCATTTCTCCATCGAGAATTAGTATCAAAATCCTTCTTATCATACAAAGATTTTTTCTCATGCGCTATCAAGATATAAAAGGAATTCTCTATGTCTTATGACTATAAAGAAATACAAGAGAAAAATATATCTTCTAAACACTCTGGAAATGGAAATAAGGAGGAGAAGGGAAAAGTTGAATATCCATCCAGTAGTAAATGTTGGAAGAATCACCCTGGTAAATGCCTAAAGGGAATGAGAGTCTGTTACAAGTGTGGTGAGAAAGGCCACCAAGCTTGTGATTGGAATGGGAAGAAATAGGTTGTCAAAGATGAATGCTATAATTGTAGAGAAAAGTTTAATTATGAACATGAATGTTCTAAGCACCAAGTGAACTGACCTCAGAGAAGGCCAAGGGAGAATTTCCAAGAATATGTGATCACTACTGCGGAGGATGAAGCTCTGAAATATATTGTTGAAGGTAATTTAATGGTTTCCTCTTATTTATCCAATAAGTTATTTGATTATGGATCATATCATTGTTTCATATCTTCTTAGTTTGTTAAGAAAATTAGATATTTTCATTTTGACTTACGAAGGGAGTTGTTAGTCAAAATACCTAAGGGAAGTATCATCGTAATATAGTTTTGAGAATCAGCTCCCATTTTGGCATATAAATGTTATTTATCTACTGATCTCATCATCATACCTATGATATAATTAGATATAATCCTTATAATGAATCGGCATTCAAACCATGATGTGAAAATTAATTGTAAGAATAATGATGTTAAAATTTTCGATGATGATAAGGAGTACCTAATCTTTATTGATGAAACGTCACAACCTAATTCTTATCTAGATCCACCCACAGTAGCTCTACTAATTTCAATTATTGGGGATGAAAAGAATGAAATAGCCATGGGTGAAGAAAAGAATGTTCGAAAAGAGTACATACCTATTGTTCAAGAATATGTTGATGTGTTTCCGTTGGATTTACCTTGACATCCTCCCAAAAGAGAAATTGATTTTTCCATTGATTTAATTCATGGTTCTTGGCCCATATCGTAGACCCCTTATATAATGGACACTATGTAATTAGTTGAACTTAAGAAACAACTAGATTAATTGAGTAAAAATGGATTTATTCTCCCTCATGATTCTCCATAGGGAGCCCTATCCTTTATGTTAAGAAGAGAGATGGATCTATGAGGTTGTGCATTGACTATAGGGTGATCAATACTATAATAATAAAGAAAAAGTATCCCTTACCTCACTTTGATGATTTAATTGTACAACTACATGGAACTAAATATTTTTAAAATATTGGACATTGATCTAGATATCATCAGTTGTGTGTGAAGAATGAAGACATTCTGAAAACAACATTTCGAACCAGGTACGGGCATTATGAGTTGACAATAATGCCTTTCGGATTGACTAATTCACCCTCTGTCTTCATTGATATAATGAATAGAGATTTCAATGAATATATTTATGAATTTTTAGTGGTATTTATTGATGATATCTTGGTATACTCAAAAATCAACGAAGATCATAAAAATCACTTGTTAACTATTTTGAAAACCCTTAGTAGAAATGAATTATATGGGATGTTTTGCATGTGTGAATTCTGGCTTCAAGAGATTCTTTTCATGTTCATATTGTATTTAATGATTGAATCTATTTTGATCTTTCAAATACCAAGGAAATCCAAGAATTTCCATCACTGATAAGTATAATAGAGGAATGCAGTTTTATTGGTTTAGCAGGTTATTATATAAATTTCGTCCAGAATGTTTCCCAGTTGGCTAACCCATTAACCGAGCTCACACGTAAAGGGGGTATATTTGTTTGGACAAAAGAGATTGAATAATGTTTTGAAAAACTACAGAGATGATTAGTCAATGCACCTATCTTGACTCTACCATCAGGGAATGATGGGTTTGTTATATATAGTGATGCTTCAAAAAAAGGAATAGGTTGTGACCTTATGAAGAATGATAGAGTTATCTCCTTTTCATCACGATACATAAAAATTCATGACCAAACTATCCTACTCATGATCTTGAGTTTTCAGCTATAATCTTTTCTCTAAAAATACAGAGACACCATCACTATGGTGAAAAATGTGAGATTTATACAGATCAAAAGAGTTTGAAGTATATTTTCTCATTGAAAGAACTCAACCTGAGGAAATGTTGATGGCTTGAAGTACTCAAGGAATATGATTTCACTATACACTACCACTCGGGGAATGAAAATATGGTGGAAGATGCTTTGATTATAAAGGATCATGGAGTTCTGAATAGGATGAGAGTAGAAATGGATCTTATTTTCATGGATCTACTAAAGATTGATATGGGAAAAACCATGGAAGGTGAAAAATCATTACTTTTTCAAATGGCTTCCAAAAAAACTTTTCTAGAAAAGATAAAAAGTTCTAATACTGATGATGAGGAGTTTCAAAATAATATTAATTCTATGAAGGATGGGAGATTGAGTGACTCCATATATGAAGACGAAATTTTGAAATTTGGGAAGACACTTTGTGTTCCCATTATACCTGATCTAAAATGGAATTATTGGATGATTCTCATTGCTCCAATTTTTCTATACACCATGGGAGGACCAAGATGTATAGATATTTGAAGGAACATTTTTGGTGGGAAAACATGGAGTGGGAGATTGTTGATTTTGTGTCAAGATACATGGTCTGTCAAAATTTGAAAGCTAGAAAGAAACAACCTGGAGGAGTCAAGAAACCTCTTCCCATACCTGAGTAGAAATTGGATAATATTAAAATGTACTATGTCAAGAGGATACCAAAAACTCGTAGAAGGAATGATTAAAATGGGTAGTTGTTGATAATCTTACTAATTCATCACATTTTATATCTATAAGAGAAGATTTACCACTTGAATGTCTTGCAAGACTATATATTAATGAAGGTCTAAGACTTCATGGTGTACCCCAATAAATTGAATCTAATCATGATCCACATTTTACATAAAGATTCTTTAAATTTCATAAGAAGACCCTGGATACTAAAATTCTTTTGAGCACTACATACCACCCACAAACTGATGGACAATGAGAAGAGAATCTTCCAACCATAGAAGACAGGTTTATATCTTTCTCACTTGAAATTCATGGCATGTGGGATTAATAGTTTCCTCTCATAGAATTTTCCTATTAATATTGCATCCATTCAAGTATTCAGATGGAACTATATAAAGCATTATATGGAAAGAGATGTTGCACACCAACTTTTTTGGATGATGTAGGTGAATGAAAACTTGTATCCCTAGAACTACTTGATGAAACAATGGAAAAAGTGAAGATTATCCAAACCCAAATCAATGTAGACCAATGTTTGAAAAATAATTATGTCAATAACCAAAGGAAGGATTGGGAATTTCAAGTAAAAGACCCGGATTTATTGACGATATCTCCCAGGAAGGGTGTTATACATTTCATTAAGAAGGGTAAATTGAGTCCTAGGTACATCAGAGCTTTCGAAATTCTAGAACTAATTGGAGTTGTAGCTTATCATTTGGAAATGCCTCAATGTCTCTCCAATGTTCATGTTGTGTTCCACATATCTCTCTTGAGAAAATACATGCCTGACTTAATGCATGTACTCACCTATGAGGAAATTGAACTAGAACCTGATCCGTCTTATTGTGAAGTGCCTGTCAAAATTTTTGATACCAGAGAATAAGTGTTGAGAAACCAGACGACTCATCTGGTAAAATATCTATGGAGAAACCATAAGATATAAGAGGCAATGTGTGACGTTGAGGAACTTATGATGAAGAACCACTAAAATATTTTTATGTAGTAATATTCTTGAAATTTTGAGGACAAAATTATTTTAAGGACGTGAGAATGTAACACCCCAAGCTTCCACGGTACATTTCCCTTTGAATAATGCAGTATCTTGTGTTGTATGCAACTTGGAGTTTTAACACACCACGACCTATCAAACTAGATGTTATGAATACTGATAGCAAATTTTTAAAATTTTATAAATATTATTTTTCTAAATGGACTTCATTTTTTTATTTGGAATATCAATATTAGCTTAGGGTCAATTTTTGGTATTTTTAGGAAAACATTCAATTTTTGATGAATAGTGGAAAACACTACATTATAGTTTAAACCCGACTTTTATTTAAATAATTAGTTATTATATTTTTATTTATTTTATGTAGAAATAGATACATAATACATATATATGGTCAATTTAATTATTTGAAGTCATTTTATTATAAGGTAATATATATATATAATTTTCTTGAACTTTTTACCATCTTTTACCCAACTTCTAGGAGCATTTGAAAAATTGCATAAAACATAAATTTACTGCTTTTGTGAGTTGAATTTAAAAAAATGGAAAGACATGGTTAATATATATAAGTAAAATGTGGTTCAATAAGATGAAAATAATTTGTTGTAAATAGTAACTTTTGACTTTTATTTACCATGGTTAAAAATAAATATGGTAATTAAGGGTAAAAATGATATTATATTTACCCTAAAACATGTCCTAATTATATTGGATAAGTGCAATTCGACCATAAAAACCCATAGGAATAAAATATGATCATTTTTGTCCCCTTTTATTAGATTAGGACATTTATTATTATTTTATTTAAGGAAATGTTAAAAGTGTTAAATTCAATGTTTAATAACTAAACCATTTTTAATATAGGTTTTCACACAATATAAATTTGACTATAAAAATTCATTTGAAAGAAAAAAAAATACCTAATACATGGTATTTTATTTATAATTTTTATACATAATACAATTTAATTTATTTATAACACAATGATGATCCAGTAACTACCTTATTAATGAAATATTAAAATAATTGATATTAGAAATATACAAATAAATGTAAATTGAGACTTATGATGAATTAAATTATTTTTTATAGATCAATATGAAATTTTTTAATAGATTAAATAAATATTATTCAATGTTTTAATGTTTTAATGGATTTAAAAAAATCAAATATTATATAGTATCAAAATTTACAAAATTGAGTTTTAAAACAAATACTATATTATTAATTGATATAAAATTCTAAAAAATCTATGGTTCGGAAAAAGGACTTAGATAAGGTTATATATATTAATAATGAACCACTTGGGGGTATCTTGGTAGTTTATAGTATGTTTATTAACCATATAATATAAAAATACAATGATACATGGTAAATGTAAAACTATTTAACTAAGAGTGAAATCTAAAAGATATGGTTAATATGGTGAAATAAACCTATCTAAAACCTATTGGTTGAGATATTTTCAACCCATAACCACCTTACCCTTAAACGGAATAATTCTGGGGCCACTAGAAACCTAAAATTATTTTATTATGAAAGAATATTTCAAGCTTTTCCTAAAGTGACCCTCACCACTCTTATAAAAGTGTACTTCACCTTCTCTTAATTTCACACCTCAAAATCCATTTGGATCGGCCAAACCCAGACAAAATATTCTCCCAACAACCATAAAATCAACCTAATGTCCTTAAATGGATTATAAAACTATCCTATGGAGCCGTTTGGATTAACTCAAAATGAGACATCTGATGAAGAGATAATAATTTCACCACAATTTTTCAAGTTCATTTCATCTCCACTTCCTCTTAATTTGATTACATACCAAAATAACAACTCCATTACCTTCTAAATTTTATGATGTTGTTATAAATATGTTACAACCATATTCGTTAGTCTATCCATCCTATAAATGACATCTTCACCATATGTGCGTACGTACCGCTTTCCATCTCCAGGTCATGGTGTAGTTTGTTATTCAGACACATAATTATTTTTTATGGGCATAAAAATGAGTATAACTAATTTAAATAATAAATATAATATGTTAATGGTTATATATATATAATATACCATCCAATTACATACTATTTCACTATCAATATAATGATATTGTCACTCGTGCGTAGGTACGGATTACCGTCTCCAGGAACGTGGTGAGATTCATTCCCCATCAGAATCATTGAAGAATAATTTTCATTTTATGATTAAAAATAATGTTTAGGAACATAATATAATTCTTTATATGAATCAAAGACATCCTATACATAACAAAAATGGCTTACGTAACCAAGCATATAATGTAAAACGAATCAGTTAACACCCGAAATGATGATACTACTGAAATATTATTAACAATGCAATAATAGAGGGACATATATGATATCATATTTACATATATAGTTCTTGTATAATTTAATAAAAATGTTTTAACTAATATATATGATGTTATCATACCATCAACTATTGAAAAGTACATTGTAAGTGTTAATTCTATAATCACTTCATTATCCAAGGTTCTTTATACGTGAGTATCTACTGGGACCTCTTTATCATCCACATCTGTTTTTCTTAAAAATATATTTATATTTTTTTACTATTTAAAAGACAATGTGTTAAATAATTTTATACCCTTTTCTGAATTTTTATAATTTTTTTATAAAGGAATATTTCTATCATTTTCAAAACAAGGTCCTTTACAACCTTTTCGACAAAATTATATAAAGAATGTTTTTAAAATTATATGGAGGGTTTGGTGATTTTCTGTTGTTATAACACCTTTGAAGCTTCCCTTACAAGATATTAAGAATATATTTAAAATAAATTATTTCATTTATAAATACATGACTTAAAAATGATTTTAAAATATAATGAAGTATTTCTCTCAAAATGATTTTATTTCATCTATGTCAACACCCTTTGGTGGATTTTAAACTTTTTTGAATTTGATTTATTATGATACAAATATTCCACATTATATTGATGGTTTTGAGATATATTTTACTATGTATGGATTATTTTTCTTACATTCATGGAATTTGGATAATGTATTCTAATCTCGTATTTTATTTTTAAAATGAATATTTATGTTATGGTTAAACCTTTTCACATGAGGAATGCATTAGACTTAGTAAGTGACAGGTGGATCCTGAAATAGCCTCTCGATGCATTGGTAGGTGTCATGAGACAAACTAGTGTCTTGGGACAAGGCCAGGAAAAAGTCTTATTTGTAGTCTTGGGACAAGGCCTTGAATATGTGGTTATGAAGTTTGGAATTATGCATTCCATCATTATGAAATTGGCTATTGATATTGCATGTGATTATTCGACTATTAGAATATCCATTTGAATAATTAAATGGAATTATTTGCTTTATAATGTCCATATTATCCAGATTTTTATGATTAAAAGGCTTATTTTTTAGTCTTATACATTTCCTTAAATGTTTTTGCATATTTATGAATGTTTCCTTTATATTGTTATCCTTACTGAGCATCTTAGATCACCCATTTCTATGTTATCTTGTTCCCAGGATGTGAAGAAATATATTATGACTGAACTGTAGGGATAGTCTAAGGGATGTGAATGTGGTCAATGGAGACAATTTTACTGTGGTTTTTTATTTTATAATTTAATTTAAAACGTAAAAATCTATCCAGTGCTTCCAATGCTTCTAAACTGATTGATCTTTTAGGATTTTATACCTTGTGATCATTCCAATGTTACGTAATAATTCATAGACTCTGGGTAACTGTGGTCTAGGAGTTACATAATACATTATTTGTTTCATTAAATATGTTGATTTTATGAGTTTCCTAGTTCAATTAATCAACAAAGGGTTATTGAAATGATGAAATGAGATTAATATATTGTCATTTTAAAAAGTCATTTTTATAATAAAACCCCTCTAACAGAGGTTCACTGACTCCAAACCAAAAAATGGCGATATATTTTATACCATTATTTGTGCGGTTTGTGTTCTTCATATGTCTTTATTTTAGAGTTGATATATTTTATTTTATTTTATTGACCTTGAATGTGGTTAAATAATTTTTTCCATCTGAGTTATGTCAAGTTTATTCCATATTCCATTGTTTTTTAAACTAGAGGAATCTCATGGGTTGGATTGTTAAACAAAACATGAATGGATTTGACCCTGTACACCCTTACTTGAGCCCTCTTATCCCATACCAATGGATGATCATTATGGAATTTATTTGTATATCAAATGATGAATTAAATAGATTAACATGGAATGGATGAGTGACAAGAAACCATGGCCCTTATCATACCATTTCATGATTAATAATGTTTTTTCATATACGGATATGCCCTTGTGAGATAGATAATACCATTCCCACATGGGTTTAACATGACCACATCATGTAGTATGTTTCTAAGTTTGAGAATATTGATGTATTTTTTTCCCATGTGATTTGATTTTTATAATTTCAATATAATTCCCTATGAAGGCATGTAAAGATTTGTAATTCATATCCCACATGATATATATTATTACTAAGACCTTTCAAAAAATATTAGATTTGTTATTCATAAAACTCCCTTGTGAGTATTTAGAGTCCATCCCATGAGATTTTCCTTTTTTTTAATTTTTATTACAGGAATGACTTTCAAAAAAAATTAGGTGGCCATGGGAGTTGATTAATGTCATGTACATGTAATAGATTATTTTACATGTGTTTCTTGTCCTAAGAAATACGCCAGCATTAGTAAATGAAAGTCCAAGTCATAAGTGGTTGGTCCTTTCTAGATTCACCAATGTGTGTGTGAGTTATAGAATTTTAACATGGAAATTCAAAGGTGTGAATGAGCATGGAATGTTAAATGGACATTGAAATGTGTGTTTGATTTTGGAATGGTATCATGGACATTCAATTGGGTGTGTTAGTTTGGAATGGTAACATGGACAATAAAATGTGTGCGTGAGTTTTGGAATGGTAACACGGACAATAATGTGTGCGTGTGTGCGCTTGGAATTGGAACATGGAAATTAAAATGTGAGTGTGAGTTATGGAATGGTAACATGATCATTAAAATGTATGTAAGAGTTTAGGAGGGTAACATGCACATTCAATTATGTGTTTGTTATAGAATGGTAACATTGTCATTAAAATGTGTGTTTTAGTTGGGGAATGGTGACATGGACATTCAAATGTGCATGTCAGTTATGGAATGGTAACATTAACATTAAAACTGCATGAGCTATAGAATGGTAACATATTAATTTTAATGGTTGGAATATATGATTGGTAACATGATTATTATTTTGTGTAGTTAAATATAGTATATTAAATAATGTTATAAATAGATTATTTATGAATTATATAGATATATAGTTCTTGTTTAGAATCATATTATGGATAAGATCTGAAGTACATATCATTGCAGGTGTCCCTTAAGAACCTGGATTGTTATTATTTATTTATTCAATTATGTTTTACTATTTTTATACAATCACACATTTTAATTATTATTAACTACATACTTTAGGAAAGACATTGGTGGGTGCTGAACTACTGAGATTTTAAAACAAACCCTGCTTGAGTACCCATAGTACCAGAGTATGCCTTGTATTTGTAGGACCTAGTTAGATTGTGTAATTATATTATACCAATAGTTAGGAGCAATGGACTGAGATGGAGATCAGGTTACTCATAGAGATCACATGTGGGGCTTTATTGCCTTATCATTATTTCTTTTCTGAAATGTAATGCTTTTTTTGTTTAATGATTTCGAATTTGGTATCAACATTGAATGAATTCAATTAATAAACAATATTAGTATATTTTATATACTCATTTTCTTTTACATTTGTCTTCCTTTGTTTTTGGTATCTCTTTATACTGCTTCCACAAATATCATGTGCTTGCTATAACTGGACATTTACTTTTGTGATCTCTGAATAATACAGTATATTCTTCCCACTTACTACCCTTACACCCCCTCTCCTAGTCCACAACCTCTAAAATACGAGATACGCACTTGAGTTCATGTGGTGACTGTTCTAGCAATCGATTTTGTGTCAATCCAGGAAGGGATGTTAGAAAGTGGCATTAGAGGAGGTTAACTTTTCGTTTTCCCTTTTATTTTATGTTAGTAGATAGGATATTGGGAATATGTTAGTCTTTGGTTAGTATTTTTCCTTGGGATTTATCACCCCACATATAGGAAATGACCATGTTTCTATGGTTTGGAATTGGTGTTTATACAGTTCGATGTTACAGTTGATATATTTCACCTTGCATGATTTATGTATTTCCACCTCTTATGATTTGTAGAATTAATGTAAATTTACCCTTGTCCTAGTTAAATAATGGTAAAATATAGCATGAATCTTGTTAATAACATATAAATTCACATTCCATTCATAGTGTCATGCCATGTAGTTAAATTTTAGTTTCCTTGTTAATTCCAATTGTGTGTCTGGAATGTTTGTCATGCCTTATAATTATTTATAATCCCTCTTTAGATAGCATGTTTCAGTCATATATGTAACATGAATGGATGAAAATATTCTATGTTCCCCATCATTCATATGTGTCACGCTCCTGGGTTATATCATGTTTTTATGATTTTAGCATTTTTCTCTATGTTTTCATCTTGTAGTGACATGCTAGTTTTATATTTTATATTTACTTTAATTCACTAAAATTTATTGGTTGTAATTAAAAGGGAAACAATTTCCCACTGTATGGTGTATGGGAACCTTATGGGATGGTAGATGGCCACCCATGTGACCAAGCCTTTGTATAACCATCATTTATTTTAGAATAATAATAAATGTAAAAGAATTTACCGATGTACATTACATGGGTTATGTTTTTATGAAATGAACTGTAATGAGGTTTATTTTTTATGAAACTTAGTTGAATAAATTGTATCCTTAGAGGTCACCTTTTGATTAAAAGGATTTTATATGCTTAATTTCCTATTTATGATTTAATTCCATTCAATGTTAAATATTCAGGGAGGGGTTTCTTATAAATTTTTTGACAACCAGGTGCCTTATTGTAAAATGGTACTTGTGGGAGGTTAAATTTCATTCAAATGATTAAAGGGTGAAATGAATTAATGGAATGGATGAATCTCTCTTTTCATTATAGATGATGACTTCATATGCCATCATCTAAGCTAATGGTTGTATGAGGTGATGTATAGTTTTTTTGTGAACATTGGGTTGTATGTGTTGACATATGTGGTACCGTTTGAGTGTTTTTTTATATAAAAACTAGTCATTTTTTGTGTGATTTTTGAGATTGAAATTTTGAGTATGTTCTTAAGTAATCTTCAGAGAAGAGTGATATGGGTATTAAGGTATGTCTTTCCCAATGCTTGGGATGAATTTTTGGGACTCGGGTGCTTCGACACGCCTGTCGGTTTGAATTTCAGCAATCATGGCAGATGTAGATGCGGTGAGCATGGTTTATTTAACATCACATGTGAATTTAAGGTGTTTATAAACTATCACGATTTTGAGTCGTTGATATTTAGATTCAATGATATGGACACTCCTACTATTTTTAGGTTCATATTGGTTCTAGTATGTGTTGATGCTTTCATGGCCGCACAACATTGATGAGGTTGGAAGTATGCACAACTATCTAGAAACACTATTAGTCTAGGAAGAGTTTTGGCGGTACTGTTTGGAGGAACACATTTTCTATAGGTGGGATACACATCTGGATTTGGTTGATGATGTGTGGATAGGTGAAGTTGAGATTTTTGAAAAGAGTCGACAGGTAATAGTTCTACTTATCTTCATTGTGATATTTAGTCTACACATAGTGTGATCGTATGAATGAGATGCTCATGTACCATATCGTGAACTCATCCTAGAAGCACTAAGCTAGAATTTTTCCAATACTATGGTGATTTGTTAAAATTAGTTACGTTTCATAAGTAGGTATTATCTATGTTTTATGGAGGATGTGTGGTTCATTGGGTTACACCTTTGTTCATGTTGAGGCATGATGGTTTCAAAATAGACAAGTGATGTATTGTTCTTGCGAATGTCTTAGGAATTCTAATAAGGAATTATATGTGAATTCTTGTTTTTCTAGATGAATTCTTTGGGAAGAAAGACAGTGCAGTTTTGTTGAGGATGCATCTAGTTATATGTCAGGCATCTTCAAGAATGGTTTGTATGACATTTCTTGTATTGTTTCCCTTTTTCATTATTGTGTGAAGTTGGAAATGTAATAGTTTTAAGATACATATCCAATTTAAGTGATAATGTGGTTTATGGATCAGCAATGACATTCAAGGAAAGCATGTGTGACCAATTTTTGTTGGCCAATTGAGAATCAACCTTTCTTTCAATCACGTCCTTTTTATGTCCTCATATGAAATTGGGTCATCTATATATAGAATTTATGTGATAATGGTAATTAAGACACTTATAACATTCCTTATTTGGAATTTTCAATGGGTAAAGAACAATTTTTTGGTTTTGGTCATTAAATGCTAACACCCTTGGTGGAAATCACCAATGGGAGAATGGTTAAAGATATGAAGAAGAGATCATGTCACTAGTTATGATGAATTAGTTAAACTCCTCTTTGATTTGTTTTTCATAATTTGAGCTTTGGCTTAGGTTTTTTAGGCTTAACCACTATAGTCTTCTTAAATGTCTAATAGTGTTCTTGGTTTGGGAAATACAATGTGGCCATTTGGATGAAATTTCAAAACCATTATAAGTTGGTTGATATTTTTGTAGTTCCATAACCATTTGTGGGGAAGAGATGTTTTAAGGTGGGTAGAATATAGAAACCCAATTTTTTCAAGCCGTCAATTTTCTATGGGTTTTAATTTTTTTAAATTTACAGAACTAGCCGAATATGAAACCGAACATTAGAACATATACTTTTTTCCGATTTCCAAAACCCTATGATATGAGTATTAATTTTATGAAATTAAATTAATTAAAGTAATGATTAAGTGATAATAAATTATATGTAAATTAATTGGGAAAATCATAATAAAGTTTTTAACGATAATAATATCGTTCCATTATTATAATGTTTATTATTTCTTTTATTACTATTTATATTATTAATTAATTTATTTATTTACAGACCCACAAGGGGTCTCTCCTTCACCATCATGCCCCCATTGAAACCATACTATAGCACGCACCAACCCCCTATAGGACACCAGTCAGCCGAACCCTCTTCCTTGATGAAGTGAGCTTCAACCTGGATCCCTCCTCGCATGCTCCCTCAGATGGGCCTCCAGTAGAAATCCCCTAGATAGAACACCCAAAGGTGCAATGGATCCCCAAGCTGAAACACTACAGTGCACCCCCCACCTTTGTGTCCCCTCATTCTATGAACTATTTATTCATGTTTTTTCATTGATGTTGTCTGACTCTTCAATGTAAGACATTCTCCCTCATTATCCTACATCGCTTCAACCAATTTTGGACTTTCTATCTCCCTAGGCCACTGGGCCAAAACCTTATGATTTTGATTAGTCTGAATTTTCAGTATTCTTTGATTCTATTGTGTGAATGGGATGTCTCAGAACCCTCTAGTCCATGTTCAGATAACCGCTACTGAAGGTAGGGCAGGTCAGGTCGATTCTGTCTGCCATTGTCGATTTAAGGTAATGTCTTATACCGCTTAATTGTTTTGAATTGTTTATTTTAGGGTCTAGTTGTTTCTTTGAGACCCAAAGATTTTTTATGGTTGTCGTGATAGATTCCAATGGTGCACATTCATATTCCACAATACGAATATATATATATATATATGTATATATTATGTGTTCAGGTTCCCTCATCATGTGGGGAACACATGAATCAATTTATGGATAAACATATATATGATTATATATATATATATATATATATGAAATTCTTGGATTGGGTGAATCTTGTTTTTTCAATTAGAAATAATTGAATAACAAAGGTTGGCTCTGTATGCTTGAGGTAGCATCCATATCCATGAAATTTTTTCTAAGACTACATTAGTTGCTTTTTTAAATAATATGTTTTATGAGTTTCCTAGTTTACTATAATAGCATATGTTGACTCAAATGCTGAAATGAGATTAACAAATTGTTTTTTGATAATTTCATGTTCTTCAAATAAAATGACTGCAAGGGTGGTGCCTTGCCTTCAAACAAAAAAGTAGTGATAGATGTTATATCATTCTTAGTGTGGTTTAGGTTCTTCATATGTATTTATAATAGCATTGATATATGTTATTTTATTTCATGTCCCTTGAATGTTGTTAAATGGTGTTTCCCATGTGAGTTATTTCATTTCTAGTCCATGTGAGATATTTTGTTAAACTAGAAGAATCCCCTGAGTTGGCTTATTAAACTAAACATTAAGGGATTTGGACTTAGACAGCCTTTACTGTTCCTTTTTACCCCATGCCAAGGGTTGTTAATTATGTAATTTCTGTTTATATAAAATTATTAATTAAATGAATTAATTTGGAAGGGTTGGGTGACTAAGAGCATTGTCCCTTATTTATGAAATTGATTGATTAAGCATGTCTTTCCTTGTATGGATATGAACATATGAGATAGATACTACTGTTCCCACCTGAGTTTTACTCTAAAAAATGGTGTAGTATGTTTCTATGTTTGATAATCTTGTTATAATGATATTTCCATGTGAGTGGATTGATTTTATTTCCATATAATGTCTTTTGAATTCATGTGAAGCATTGTAATTCCTACCTAATGTGAGATATAATATAACTAATCCATTTTGAATCATGTAAGGATTTTTATTCATAAAACAACCATGTGATTATTTAATGGAAATACCTAAAAATTTTCCTTGTTTTAAATTTCCTTAATCGGGATGACATGTACCCTTTTCATATTTTACCACATGAGTTTATTAATGTTAAGGCATCATTATATTTTATTTTATATGTGCAGATTTTTATGAGAAATGTGCCTCCATGAGTAAATAAAATCCCAATCCATAGATGGTTGGTAATTTATTGAGTCACGAATTTGTGTGTGAGTTATGTAATTATAACATGGACATTCAAAGGTGTACATTAGTTTGAAATGGTTACATGGAAATTAAAATATGTGTTTGAGATTGGGAGGGTAACATGGATATTCATATCTATTTTTGAGTTCGAAATGATGACATGGAGAATCAAAAGTGTGCATGAGTTATAGAATGGTAACATGGTCATTCAAATGTGTGTGTGAGTTTGCAATAGTAACATGAATATTCAAATGTGTGTGAGTGTTATGGAATGGAATAATGGTCATTCAAATGTGTGTGTGTGATTGGAATGGTAACATGGACATTTAAATGTATGCATGAGTTATGGAATTGAAGCATTGTCATTCAAATGTGTGTGTGAGTTATGGAATTGTAACATGGACATTTAAAATAAATGTGTTAGGGAATGGTGACATAATCATTCCAGTGGGTGAAATATAAAAATGTTTTCATGCTTATTATTTTTTTTGTTGAATAAAGAGTAATAAATAATGTGATAAATAGTTATTTTTGAATTATTTATATAGTTTATGTTTAGACTCTAATTATGAATGTGTCCCAAATTAGGTATTTCCATATAGTGACCCTTAGGAACGTGGATTTGTTATTGTTTATTTATTCAATTATATTAATTCCTTTATACACTCGCACTCATTTTAATTATTATTCAATACCATGTCTGGGATAGACACCAGTGGGAATTGTCCTACTAAGATTTTATCTCATACCCAACTCAGGTAACATTGGTACCTGAGTAGAACTTATATTTGTTGGATCTATGTTTATTGTTGTATTATCTTGTACCATGATTTATGAGAAAATTACTGATCTAGAGCTCAGAATGATCATGAAGATCACTTATGGGGCTTTGCTGTATTTTATTTATTTTTAATCAAAAATTTAAAGCATGTTGTTTTTTTGCTGATTTGGATTATGTATCACTATGATAAGAATTATATGTATAAACATTGATTATATATTATCTATAATCTGTGGATTTTCCATTTTCCTTCCACCTTTTTAGTTATTTCTTTATACTGATTTTGCTGAAAACAGTTTCTTACTATTACTGCCGGTTTACCACTGTGATCTTTGAATATGAGGGTATAGTCTCCCCACTGACTATCCATACACCCTCGCTTGTATCATAAATCCTCTGGATTATGGGGAGACATGCTTGAGGTCATGTGGAGACTTTACTGGCTACCGCTTTAGTGGAAAGTTGGGTCGGAATGTTATATGTCATAATAGGTACTTAGAGAAATTAAAGAACCTATACTGTTGAAAGAGTTACTTAACCATTAGAATTGTAATATAACCATTCAATATAATAATATAGCTAATAGAATAGCAATACCACCTATAAATGTATAAATAAAATTTTGGAATCATATGAATTCCAATATTATATAATTATATCGTGGTATAAGTAAATAAACGTTTTAACACTAATAAATTAACTGTTTGATTTCGTTGTAAAGCATAAGATTTTACATACAATTTTATTAGGAATGTAATGTCTCAAATCAAATTTTATTTTCATAAATTAATACCAGGTCTTATTATAATTGAAATATAATTTTATGAAACATTAATTAATTTTCAAAATTGTTAAAAATCCATTATAAAATTAAAATCATTATTTTTCGAATAAATGATGATTTTATTTAAAAATTTATTTTATCATATATATATAATTAATTTCATATATTGGAACAAATTTTTTAAATCTACATGCTGAAAATTTATTAGGGTGAATTATTGGTATGGGTCTAAAATAGTATTATTTTTGGTGAAAAGTGAAATATTGTAATTTAATCTATTTAACATTATAAGTTAATGAAATGAAATTTTTAGTCATGTTTGAGTCCTTAGTGATGTATGTACCCATTATTTCCAACCCACATTCTCTATATACTATATTTATTCTTTGGGATCAACTCTATTGATATTATTAATCCAACATAATAAACAAATGAATAAAATAATCAAAACACCCATCGCAAGACCCTATAAATACCACCATGCATGATCCCCTCTCCTCAGAAATTCTAAGAAATGTATCTTTTCTATATTACCCACAAGTCACTGCCCTGACGTTTTTTCAACATCCAATACCTACTAATCTCAAAAAATTACCAAACCCATCTTCTTTAAGGAGGTTCTAAAGGACAAATAATTCAAGAGATAGAGTCCTCAATCCTTCTCTTTTAATTTATTTTCATCTCTTATCCAATCTGCACTTAAATTGTTCAATGAATAATGAAAACTCAACTGTCATATATATAATAAAATTTATATTTTTTAATGGAATATTTTTCATCAAATCTCTTCTCACATGCTTTTATTCTAAAAATGAAAACCACATCTACGATATATTGGTACACCACCATTGTGGAATTTGAGTTTTCATTTTCATTACCACCTTAAAGGTATTTCATATCACTATTATTATGGTTTAACAAGATTTTAATAATTATAAATAATTATTCCTTGTTCTGTAACTAATAAATAAACATACCATTCAATAAATCAAAAAAATTTCTTGATGGTCAAAAAACCCACAAAATAAACTAAATAATTATCATTATCTTATTATCTAAGGAATCGTCATCATACTAGAAAAGAAAATTATATAGGGTAAAATTTGAAATTCATTAATTTCATTAATAAAATATATTTTTAATTCAGAATAATAATTCCGATTTCAATAATTTTATAATAGGGAAGAGCCCATGGAACCCTTAAATGACCACTCCCAAGACCACAAAATTGTACTTTATAACTAATTTAATTGGAAATAAATTAACTTAATAAAATTTTAATATATAAAAAACATGTATATGAGTTTTTTAATTCATAAATTAATGAATATAATTTGATTATCCATGACATTAGGTGAATGAACTGAAATAATTTGGACATAAGGTAAGTGATATCACAAAACCTCAAAAATAACATTGGGTTGCACATTCTCTCTAATAACCCCTATTTAATTACTATTCATTCTTATATAATTCTGATATATTCTGTTAATATGTTCCAAACTTGTTTATATATATAAATACATCTTTATTTTATCGGAAAATAAATCTTTTATAAGGTTCTACTCTTAATTTATCTAAATAATCAATAATAATTAAAGGGAACATCCCTATTTCTCGCACACATTCATGTAAACTATAAAGAATATTTTATTCCACTAATAATTTTAAGAGATCAATCATTTTATCAGGAAAAATATTTTATTTAATTTATAATTTTATACAATCATCGATTCCATTTTCATGTTTAAGGATGCATTAATCTATTCCCATAAACCTCTCTAATGTATCTCATTTAGGAAGATTCATAAAAACTCATTTTCATATAATTACATGAGTGGGAGTTTATTATTCATGATCAATTCCTATTTTTACGTTGTGATTTTCCAAACAAAATTTAATCCCTTATTTAATTCATAACATTGTTATATGCCCTTAGGTTTTCTATATGACATGGTTATGATACCCATTTCTTTCAATCGGTAACCCTTATATTTATTCCTTATGTTTTACTCTTCATGTGCCACAAATATGATTGAACATGTTTTGATGGGTGCACCCAAATAGTGATCCAATGCATTGGATAATGATTAGTGTCATGAGACATCATTTATGGGATTGGGGAGTAAACCTAATCCATTATGGGGATTTTTCCTCCAGGTTTTATAGTTGTAGCAGTCAACTTTGTCTCATGTCTATGTCTTGATATATGTTTCTACCAATTTCTAATATTTCTAGGACCTCATGATTCAATGTTTTATATTTTATTCTTAAATATGTTTACTCATGATTAATGAATTTTATTTTATCATGTCATTCCTTTCTAACTCATATGATATGATTCATTCCCATGTTTATTCCCTTATTTGAATATTTATCTCAACATGTTTTTCTATTTATTCTTCAGCTTATCCTATTAGGATATAGGATCCCAACAAAAATTATGATCTCATTAAGGATGATTAATGAATATCTATTTTATTATATATCTATTTTTTAAATTTTATCTACCTAATAATTAGTGACACTAGAAAATACAATCACTGGTTTTTATTTGATGGATTGTTATGATTATGATCATGTCATAATATATGTAAAAGGATAGGTCCATCATAGTTCTAATCAGGGGAACGATCTAGTTATTTTTTGGGATTAGTACTAGAAAATTTTTGTAAGAAACAATGGGAGATTTCATTCACTATGGATACAATATACTGAAACATAAGGAATAAAATTTTAGGATATACTTTTCATTTATAAGTTTATCCTTCTATGTTCAATGTTTCCTCTTTATAAGATTATTTGAAATTTATTAAATACCCAAAAATCTAAAGGAATATAATATTAGGTTTAGTACTATATATATTTTCTCCATAATCTCCATATTATGTTGTAGAGGGAGATCACCAGACTCAATGTAATGAAAGACTAGCCTCTCAGTGTGTACGAGGAAAAAATCACAGGGATTACATGATATGACTCTCTATTTTAAATGAACTCTTAATTTATGGAGGATCTTTCATTTAGATAATAAATTCCAAGTCTACGCTAATAGTTGGTTATTATATATTTTTAAAGCTATAAGGATATTTGTTGATGTTCCATAATGATTGAGATTGATATTAAAGAATCTCAATAGTCTTGTGTCCTCAAATATAAATAGTGTAAAATGGATTTTAATATGTGAGGATCGTCAGATAAATCCAATGATGGAAATAAAATACAACACCCCAAATTTATCAATTGTAGGAAGATGCATCTCAATGATATTATAAGGGGAATGAAAAGATGACTCAAATGGGGAAGTGTGAGGGAATAGATTTTAATATTACACCAAATGTGTAATAAATATGTAAGGTTAATATGAGCACTCATCCAATAGTGTTGTGTCTAAATAGAAAGAAAAATGGGAATTATACGACCTAACTCTATAAGCCATGGGTTGCGTGAGCTGTTCACCAAAAACAACCTCCATGGAAATAAATAAGGTTGTAGTATATCTCTACTTTTGAGGTAGATCCCAACAATAATGTTGTTACAGGTATAGTGGTTGTTCATCCTAGAATATAGAACATAATATTTGATTATTATTCAATGAATTATTCTATATATTTAATTTTTAGTATAACTATTAAAACACAACATCAAAATTTAATAGCAGAATTATCTATGTCAACATTAATTGATGAAATACTTTCATAAAAATTATATAACTCCTCCACATTAAATTTATGTGGAGTGAACCTCCATGAAAATCTCATCATTCTAGAATTTTTTTGGTTTGATACTATATTGAACAGGGAATGTCAATCTTTATAAAAACCCATCAATAACTTTTGGGAAATAGTGATCACACTTCCCAAACCATTGCATCCTATAATTTTGTACAATTGTTATTATGATTATGAATTTATATTGGAATTATCACCTAAATATTGGATATTATTTCCTTACAAAAAAAATATATAGTTCAATTAATTTAGATAAATGAGAGGACCATGATCAAATACAATCACATTTTGAGGGACAACATAGATTTATTCATAAAAGAATTTACTAGTCTTCCTCTTGACTGAGAGGTATTGTTCACATCTGATCTTATACCTAGATCTTTTCCTATATCAATTACTCCTTATAGGATTACAACCATTGAGTTTGAGTTACTAATGAAGAACAAATAAGAAAATCAAGAAAAGGGTTTTGTACACCCATGTGCTTTATCATAGGGTGCAGCAGTCCACATCATTGAGACGATTTATGGATTAGTGCACCTATGCATTGATTAAAATGATATCAATTAAATCATCATAAGGAAAAATTATCCCTTTTCATATATAGATGATTTTTTTGTTAAACCATGTGGGGAAATTTATTTCTTAAAAGGTGGACCTTTAGTCGGGATATCACTAACTAAAGGTGAAAAAGGATGATATCCAAAACACTTCATTTTGAATTAGTTATGGACACTATTATTTTGTACTGATTCCCTTATAAATCTATAATTATCATTAAAATTTCATTGATATATTGAATATTTTATTAATATATTACATCAAAATATATTTGGAACTGTTTATAGTTGATATTTTGATATACATGATAATTATATTATAACATGAAGGGAATTTGAATTCTATAAAAAAGAAATTTTAAGGGGAATAACAATATGAATAGTATATTAAAAGTTAGTTATGGATGGAATAACTAATATTAATGGGATTTTTTTCACCATCAATGGAATATTTATAAACCCATCTGAAACAAAGGTAATTAATGAGTGACCAAGTCCAACATCAATCATGTAAATTCGTATTTTAAATGGTCTGCCTGAGTATTAACAAATATTTGTGAAGAAATTTTACCAACTTTCAAACCTACTAACCCATATGACATTGATATGAGTAATATTTGTCTATAACAATAAAATTTAATGCTTCTTAAAAGAGTTGAAAATAGGGTTATCACTACATCAATTCATATACTCCTATCATGTGGGGAAGTCCTCGTTGTATACATCAATGTTTCAAAGAAGGGATTAGGTTTTGTACTAATATAAAATTATAATGTAATAGCCTATGACTAGAGTTAGATGAAATTTCATGAGAAAAAATATCTTTCACATGATCTGGAGGTGGCATATTTGATCTGTACATTGGAAATATTGAGGCATTATCTCTATTTGCAGATGAATGAATAATATAATGATTATAAGAGCCTCAAATATAAATTCACATATAAGAATCTTAATATTCACTACTAAATGTGGTTAGATATCATCCAGAATTCTGACTGATCAATACACTACCCTACTCATAAAGAAAATAATGTGGAAATACTATAATTAGAAAGGATCATGCAACATTATATATGAAGGGAATTCAGAATGATGAAATATTATTGGGCATTAAAATGATGAACATGGAGATCATATAGTACATAACATCATCATTCTATTCTCATATTATTTCTAAACCATCCATATGAGAGAAGTAAAAGGATGAAAAAAGAGATGATTTGGAAATTCAGAAAAATATAGATTCAATTAAAATAGTGAAATCCAAAAACTAAAAAATTGATGAGTATAGAGTCATAATATTTGGTATATGGCATTTTGTACAATAAAATCTTGATATAAGGAATTTTATTTTGAATTATCCACAAATAACAAGCATATCTATTCACCCAAAGAGAAAAAAGATATTTTGAAACAACCAATATAATTATTGGTGGGACAATATGAAGAATGAGATTTTGGGAAATACATAAAAGTGCTTATGTAACACACCAATATTCCACAGTACACTTCTTATTGAATAATACAATAGCGTGTGTTGTACGCAACACTGAGTTCAAGTACACCACGACTTACCAAACTAGCCGTTCAAAAGAGGTTATGAATAGTATTAACTAAATTTTAAATATTATATTATCCTTATAATTTATTCCATATTATGAGTTTCTATGACATGATTTATGAACAAATTCATTTTTTCAGATAAAAGAAGTATTTTTCAAAAAAATGAAATTTTACCGCCTTTTTATGGCGAAGCCTTTTTAAGATCAATATTTGAAACTTTTATTTATTCAATTTGACAAAATTAAATTCTTATTTAGAATCGGGAAATAAGAATTTAGTATCAATAATTCTTTGGTGTCTTTCTGATAACTTTCATATTTGGGTGAATAGTGAAAATCCTATATTTTAACTGAAAACAACATTTTTTAATCAAAAAAAATTTTATTGTTAAAATATACATTTTAATGGTTTGGAAGTAAAAATAGATTATATTTTTAATATTTAATCCAATTATGGTTATTTTAAGTAATTTCACCTTGAAATTGGACATAAACAAATGTCAAACTTTTGATAGTTATTATTTATTAAAAATACGCCTTTTAGTTTCGAAAGCAGGAATCAATTTTAAATTAATAAATGAAACATTAATGTTTTTAATTTGGTAAAATAGACTTCATTTTTGGATTCAGAATAATTAAATTATCCTAGGGTGAAATTTTGGTACTTTTCGGATAACTTTTATATTTTGATGAATAGTAAAAAATTACTAAATTTTAATTAAAAACAACTTTTTTAATCGAAATAATTAATAGTGATAAATTATGAATTTGAGTGGTTTTAAATTATATTTAAAATATATTTTTACAATGTAATGCAATGTTGGTCATTGAACATAATTTCACATTTTAACCAGACATAAACAAGTGCCAATCTTTTGATAGTTATTATTTCTTAAAAACACGTTTTTTGTTTTAAAAATGGGAATTAATTTTAAATTATTTTCTGCCACTTCTGTGTTTTTAATTTGGACAAATGGATTCCATATTTGGAATCAGGATGTTCAAATTGTGTAAATAGGTAACTTTTATATTTAGACATTTTGGATAATTACTTCAGTAAATATTTTATTTACCATGGTTAAAGGGTAAATCTGATAAACAAGGGTTAACAAATAAGATTATAATAATTATAAATTACTCTAAAACGTGGATTAACCCTATTGGTTGATACATGGTCGACCATGGGAATCTTTGGGTCGATTTCGGGACCCCATGGATTCACTTGTAAGTGATAGGGACACTTTATTTTAATTAAGTTAAAATGAATACAAAAATGACACAAGCATATATCTTTTAGAAAAACAATTGTTACATAGGGTTAAATATGTTGGAATTTAGACTATAAATATTAATTAGAAAGATAAAAATATTTTCTACATATTTATATTTTATTTATAATTTTTAGACATTAAATAATTTAATTTATTTATGACACAATGGTGATGCGGTAATTACCATAATAGTGAAAAATTAGAATAATTGTTATTATAAATACCCAAAAAATATAATTTGATACTTTTATTGAATTACACTAATTTTCTAGATTAATATGACATATTAGGATTGATTTAATTAACTTTTTTCGAAGTAATAATTCTGTTATGAGTTTCACAAAAATCAACTATTGAATAGTGTCAAAATTGACATAAAAGAGTTTTTAAAACAAATATTATATTATTAATTGATATTAAATTCATAAAAACATACGGTTCGGCCAAGAGACTTATATAATGATAGGTGTATCATTAATGGCCCACTTGGGGGTATCTTGTCTGTATATGGTATGTTTATTAACCATATAATATAAAAATACAAAGAGACATTGTAAAAGTGAAACTAATTAACTATGAGTTAATACTTAAAAATAAGGTTAATATAATGACTCAAACCTGTCTAAATTATATTGGTTGAGTTATTTTCGACCTATAACAACCTTAAACATTAAATAATAAACTTTTGAGCTATTAGAAACCGAATATAAATTTACTATAAATTTATATTTCTAGCTTTTCCAAAGGTGCCCCTCACCCCTCTTATAATAGGGCACTCCTCCTTCTCATTTCTTCACACCTTCAATTCCTTTTTTGTCGACCAACCCCTTCCCAAATACTCTCTAAGATTTCATCACTACAACCTATAGACCTTATGTTGATCATAAATCCATCCTATGGAGCCCTTTTGATCAAATCAAAAGGAAGAACCCGAAGAAGAGGTAATGTTTTCACCACCCCTTTTCAAGTTCCTTTCTTCTTCCACTTCTTCTTTCTTTGTTATTACCATTTGAAAATAATAACTACAGTATCATATATATACATTGATTTTATTATAAATATTGTACAACCATATTCAGTATTCTATCCACCCTTTGAATAACATGTCACCATACGTGTGTTCGTACGGCTTACCGTCACCACGTCGTGGTGTAATTGTTATTCAATATATTATTAATTGGATGGGTCTAATAATGATGTGTAACTCATGTAAATAATAAATATAACATGATAATGATTTTTTATATATGATATACCATCCAATTATATATTATTTTACTATCAAAAGAATGATATTGTCGCTCGTGTGTACGTATGGACTACCGTCTCCACGAACGCGATGAGATTCATTCTCCATCATATCCATTCAAGAATAATTATCATTTTATGATTTAAAAATAGTATCTAAGGACATGATATTATTTTGTATATGAATAATATACATCCCATTAATAACTATTATGGTTTACATAACAAAGAATATAGAGTAAAATGAACCCGTTAACAGCTGAAATGACGATAATTCTATGATATTATTAACAAATAAATGTTAAAAGATCATATATGATATCATATTAATGTAAATGATTATTTTTTAATTCAATGACAATTATTTCACCATTATACAGGAGGTTAACCAACTTTCGACCAAGGAAAAAGTACAAAGTAATGGGTTTCTTATCTCACTTTTAATTCCGTGAGATTTCCATTATTCACCACTTATTTATTGCATGTGGTGTGTGTACTGCCCAGGATTGTATTCATTGTATAATATACATTAATTTATATATATTTACATCATCATGGTATGATAATTCTTTCATGGGTGTATTTTTGATAAGTAACCTAATCGATAAGGAAATTTGAAATTTCAATTTCCATTTATTCGGCTTTACGCAAACATCATTGATTATTTTACTCCGAGATTATGTGTGGAATCACTATTCATTTGCATATGTCATAATTTCCACTCCCCTTTTCTGTGGATATACTTTTGATACACATAATCAATCCATTGATAATATCTCAAGTCATCGATATGAATTTGATAAGAGTTATTTTAACTCATTCTCCATTTGTTGAGTTAAACATCCAATTCATTGGTGTTGTTTTTACAAGATTATGTGTGAATGTACTTTGATTGTTTTACACTGAATATCCAATCATATTTAGTGTATTTATATTTTTCACACATAACAATGTCGTTGATTTATCCATAACCTATGGGTATGACCTTTATGAGAGATTTCATCACAATTTAAATTCCATTTAGACTTCTTTGTTGATATAGACCAAATCACTTTTATGTGGTGTATATAATGTACTTTGAAATAGTATATCATGAATCCCTTTATTATCATGATATTAAAATATTTTTATTACCTCAATTATTTGTATTCAAGTGTCTCTCTTTTGGTTAGAAACTCTAACTAAAATACCATTTTTAAATGTTTTAAAGACTTATTCTTCTAAATCTTGCTCATTAATGTCCATGTTTTAAAAATTGTTTTAAGGATTTATTTATATGGACATTAAAGTTTTAAAATTAAAACTCCTTTTAAAAGTTTCAATGTGTTATGGGACACATTGATTCAAAAATCTATTTTTAAATGGCTTCTTGACAAATAGTGTGACTTTTAAATGATTTCAAGAAAAAGGGGGATATTTCTCTCAAATAGTTATGATGATTATTTTCATCTATGTCAATATCCTTCATTATTCTTGATTGAGGTTAATATGATACAATACAATCTTCCATATTGTATCGAATGAGTTATGTTTGACTGTGGATGTGCTATTTTTATACCATTCATGGTTTTTGGTTAAAGTATTGACATTTCGTATCCTAGTTTTAATACGAATGTTTTTGTTATGTTTAAACATGTTCATATGAGGAACGCATTGGACTTAGTAAGTGATGGGTGGAGCCCGCTATAGCTCCTCAATGCATCGGAAGGTCTCATGAGACAAACCAGTGTCGTGGCACAAGGCCATGAAAATATCTTATTTGTAGTCTTGGCATGAGGCCTTGGCTATGCGGTTATGATAGTCTGGCATTATGTATTCCATCATTATGAATGTGGTTATTGATATTTCATGTGATTTATCGACTAGTAGAATATCCAGTTGAATAAGTAAATGGAATTATTTCATTTTATCTTTTCCATATTATGTTGAAGTTCAAGTTTAAAAGGATTTTGTTTTAATTATAAATTGCCTTATGTGTATATGCTTACCTATGAAAGATTCTGCTATAATGTGATCCTTACTGAGCATCTGAGCTCACCCCTTTCAATGTTTTATTTTTCCCAGGATTATGAAGAAGTAATTTATGAATGACCTGCAGGGATAGTATGAGGGGATATGAAGACAAGATGTTTTTTATGTAATGTAAAACTTTATGATTGTATCTCGTGTTTACAAGGCTACTAAACTAATCGGTCTTTTGAGACATGATCTTTCTTGTGATCATGCCAATGTTATGTAATAATACAACGACTCTGGGTAACTAGGGTCGGGGCGTTACAGTTGGTATCAGAGGAAGTTTAGTACCAACCTAGGGAGCTAGATTTAGATAAACTCTGATTAGAGCACATAGACCTAAGATGAACTTTGAGTATTAGTATAGATGAACTTCCTAGAATTTTGGTATTGTAGAGATTTTGTGAGTTTTCCAAGCAATACATCCCTGTCTCGATACGAGCAGGTAGAGGTGGCTCTAGCACAGATGTATCTAGGGGTAAAACATGAAAACACCTCTTTGAGCTAGACTCGAACGGGAACTGGTGCACTACAATGGGCCTTGCTTCACTCTTGGTTACGACACTCCCAAGGGATATGATTAGGATAATTTACATTTTCTTTACAAACTGATTTGAAGTATTATAGATGAGAGTAAATGACTGTGGTTAATCCTAATGTGTTTCAATTTGAGATTATGGTGACATGTTAATCTCTAAATGGTTTGATGACTACTGTTACTCACACAATGCTTTTTGGTTTTAGTCAATGGATGGATTCCAAGGAAGTCATAGTGACTTTGAGAATGATGTACAAGGTGGGAACGGTGGTGGAAAGGAGAAACAAAATGGATTGTTGATAGTCGTAAAAGATATCGTCTTTATGCCAAATCAGTTTTCCAAAAATATTATCAACAACATATATATTAACCAACTCCCGGACTCAACAAGGAAGAGAAAGGTGATGAATGATAAGAGCTCCAGTAGTGGAGACCATGGAAAAAGGAACCCTCAATTTCCATCATGCAAGAAATTTGGTAGGAGACACCCGGGAAAGTGTCTCAATGGGACCATTAAATTATTTACATGTGGGAAGGAAGGACATAAAGTGAAGAATTGCCGAAGATAAATGAAGAATACAATGGAAGAAGATAAAAATGGACCCAAGAGTCCATTTAGAGTCATTTTCTGTAAATGTAGGGGACCTGGCCATTACCCGAGTGAATGCCCTATTCTATATGATATTTTCTTGGTCAAAGAAGAAGATATGTGGAAATAAATGGTTGGAGAAATGTTTAATAAGTATTATTGCTCCTTGTTGATGGGTTTACTTTGGAATAATTTTCTCTTGTATTTGTAACCCTGCAGTTTTCCATGTGAGAATTATATTTGAGGAAGAATTATCTCTTCTCTTGTGGATGTAGGTATAAATAGCCATTTGGTTTTATATGATCATTTGGGGTTGAGAGAATTATAAGTTATTATAATTTGGGATGAAAATGCAAGGTATGAGGTAAGATTTGTGGTTAAATTATGTTATGGTTATTTTGAGTAATTTATCTCATTTTGGTAATGTTATAAAACATAATTTTTGAAAAGGACAACACGCAGATCGCGTGACAACCCGTCGCGTCAGACAAAGGTGTGGGAATCAAACCCACAACCAAAGTGAGATTGGGATTTATAGCCTAAAACTGAACTACGTGAAGTCCCTCGATAGTGTGACTAATTAATTTTTGTTAAATGATTTTATTGATCAATAATAAGTTGATTTGGGTTCTTATGTCTTATTAAATGAATACCCTTGGTATAGGAAAAAGATTTGGTGGTTAAGTGATAGATGATATTTTGGATGTTGTTCGCTTTGTTGTGAACACTATATGCCCATGGAAAATAGAATTGTTTGGGATTTTATTTGAGGAGTAATGATGGATTTTTATCTATGTTTTTATTATGGATTTATAGTGATTTGGGTTGTTTATGGAAATGATTAGGTTTGTTACTTTTATGTATAAGACATTAAGAGTATTTGATGTCATTTGGAGATATAATTTAATGTGGAAGACTAAATTCTTATAAGTTTTGAGTTTTAATATTAGTTTGGATTATATTGAAGGATTTTAAGGACAATTGATTATTGAATGGTATTTATTTAACTTTGGGGTAATGTTGGATTAATTTTCGAAATTAAGATTAGGTTTTATATCTCTCAAGGAATATCCTTTTGGGGGATCATTAGATCATGTACTAACCATTTTTGTTTTGATTAATCTCTAAAGACAATGTAAATATATAGTTTATCCTCCATGGATCATGTGATTCTATAGAAGATTATTCTAGCTCTTCAAGTGTGACCAAGTCTTCTTGAATACTCATCGTTTAAAAAAATGAGTTAGTGGTGGAAATTTATTAAAGAATGAAACTCTACTTAAAAAGTAAGTATATATCTTTATATTATTAATCAATATCATAAACTAATTCCTCATCCTTATGAAATGTAACTTAAAACAAAAAATGTTGTCCGTTTACTTTTCCTCCTATGAGAATAATGATCGTTTGTCCCAAAACATGTTTGTGGTTTTCTTATTGTTAAATTTCTCCTAATCATTATTTCTATCCCTTGACATCAGAACTTGACACTTAGTTTATCATCCATATCCATGTTTTCCTACCTGTAATCCTAGTATGGGTTATCTTGGGTGACCTTTTTACCCCTCTTTTTTTCTTTTAAAGTAATAGTTTAATTGACTCTTTTTCCGATGTGGGACTTTCCATTATATTCTCTAGCCCAATTTTTAAAATTTCGAGGACACAATTTATTGAAGGCAGGGTGAATGTAACACCCCAATCTTCCACGGTAAACTTCTCTTTGAATAATACAATAGCGTGTGTTGTACGCAACACTGAGTTCAAGTACACCACGACTTACCAAACTAGCCGTTCGAAAGAGGTTATGAATAGTATTAACTAAATTTTAAATATTATATTATCCTTTTAATTTTAATCCATATTATGAGTTTCTATTACATGATTTATGAACAGATTCATTTTTTTTCAGATAAAAGAAGTATTTTTCAAAAAATGAAATTTTACCGCCTTATTATGGCGAAGCCTTTTTAAAACCAATATTTGAAACTTTTCTATATTCAATTTGACAAAAATAAATTCTTCTTTAGAATTGAGACATAAGAATTTAGTATCAATAATGTTTTTGTGTCTTTCTGATAACTTTCATATTTGGGTGAATAGTGAAAAATACTATATTTTAACTGAAAAAAACTTTGTTTAATCAAAATAATTTATAAATTTTAATGGTTTGGAAGTATAAATAGATTATATTTTTACTATTTAATCCAATGATGGTAATTTTAAGTAATTTCACCTTGAAATTGGACATAAACAAATGTCAAACTTCTGATAGTTATTATTTCTTAAAAATACGCCTTTTGGATTCGAAAGCCTGAATCAATTTTAAATTAATAAATGCAACTTTTATGTTTTGAATTTGGTAAAATAGACTTCATTTTTAGATTCAGAAGAACGAAATTATCCTAGGGTGAAATTTTGGTACTTTTCGGATAACATTTATATTTTTATGAATAGTAAAAAATTACTAAATTTTAATTAAAAACAACTTTTTTAATCGAAATAATTAATAGTGATAAATTATGAATTTCGGTGGATTTAAATTATATTTATAATATATTTTTACCATGTAATAAAATGTGGGTCATTGAACATAATTTCACATTTAAACCAGACATAAACAAGGGCCTATCTTTTGATAGTTATTATTTCTTAAAAACACGCTTTTTGTTTTAACAACGGGAATTAATTTTAAATTAATTTCTGCCACTTCTGTGTTTCGAATTTGGAAAAATGGATTCCATATTTCGATTCAGGATTTTCAAATTTTGTAAATAAGTAACTTTTATTTTTAGACATTTTGGATAATTACTTCGGTAAATATTTTATTTACCATGATTAAAGGGTAAATCTGGTAAACAAGGGTTAAAATATAATATTATAATAATACTAAATTACCCTAAAACGTGTCTCAAACATATTGGTTGATAAATGGTTGACCATGGGCATATTTGGGTCGATTTTGGGACCCCATGGATCCACTTGTAAGTGATAGGGACACTTTATTTTAATTAAGTTAAAATGAATACAAAAATGACACAAGCATATATCGTTTAGAAAAACAATTGTTACATAGGGTTATATATGTTGGAATTTAGACTATAAATATTAATTAGAAAGCTAGAAAGATTTCCTAAATAATTATATTTTATTTTTTGTTTATAGACATTAAATAATTTAATTTACTTATGACACAATGGTGATGCAGTAATTACCATAATAGTGAAACATTAGAATAATTGATATTATAAATACCAAAATAAATATAATTTTAGACTTTTATTGAATTACACTAATTTTATAGGTTAATATGACATATTATGATTGATTTAATTAACTTTTTTAGAAATAATAATTCTGTTATGAGTTTCAAAAAAATCAACTATTGAATAGTGTCAAAATTGACATAAAAGAGTTTTTAAAACAAATATTATATTATTAATTGATATTAAATTCATAAAAATCTACAGTTCTTCCAAAATACTTATATAATGAAAGATTTATCATTAATGTACCACTTTGGGGTCGCTTGGATGTATATGGTAATTTTATTAACCATATAATATAATAATACAAAGAGACATTGTAAAATTGAAACTAATTAACTATGATTTAATACATAACGATAAGGTTAATATAATGACCCAAACCTGTCTAACTTATATTGGTTGAGTGTTTCTAGAACCATCCGCACATTAACCTTTATATAATCAACTTTGGAGCTATTAGAAACCGAATATTAATTTACTATAAATTAATATTTCTAGCTTTTCCAAAGGTGCCCCTCACCCCTCTTATAAAATGGAACTCCTCATTCTCATTTCTTCACACCTTCAATTCCTTTTGGTTCGTCCAACCCCTGACAAAATACTCTCTCAACATCCTTCACTACAACCTAGAGACCTTAGTTTGATCAGAAAGCCATCCTACCGAGCCCTTTTGGTCAAATCAAATAGAAGAACCCGAAGAAGAGGTAATGTTTTTACCACCCCTTTTCAAGTTCATTTCTTCTTCCACTTCTTCTTTCTTTGTTATTACCATTATAAAATAACAACTACATTATCATAAATATACATTAATGTTATTATAAATATGGTACAACCATATTCAGTAATCTATCCACCCTTTGAATAACATGTCATCATACGTGCGTACGTACGGCTTACCGTCTCCACGTCATGGGGTAATTGTTATTCAATATATTATTATTTGGATGGGTATAATAATGATGTGTAACTCATGTAAATAATAAATATAACATGATAATGATTCTTTATATATGATATACCATCCAATTATATATTATTTTAATATCAAAAAAATGATATTGTCGCTCGTGCGTACGTATAGACTACCGTCTCCACGAACGCGATGAGATTCATTCTCCATCATATCCATTGAAGTATAATTATCATTTGATGATTTAAAAATAGTATCTAAGGACTTGATATCATTATGGATATGAATAATATACATCCCATTAATAACTAATATGGATCACATAATAATGAATATAACATAAAATGAACCCGTTAACACCCGAAATGACGATAATTATAAGATATTATTAACAAATCTTGTTTAAAAGATCATATATGATATCATATTAATGTAATTGATTCTTTTATAATTCAATAACAATTATTAAACTATTATACAGGAGGTTAACCTACCGTATACCAAGGAAAAAGTACAAAGTAAGGGGTTTCTTATCTCACTTTTAATTCTCTGAGAATTCCATTGCTCACCATTTATTTATTGCATGTGGTGTGTGTAATACCCATGATTGTATTCATTGTGTAATATAATTTAATTTATGTATATTTACATAATCATGGTATGATACTTCTTTCATGGGTGTATATTTGATAAGTTACCTAATCGATAAGGTAATTTAAAACATCAATTTCCTTTTATTCGACTTTACGCAAACTTCATTGATTATTTTACTCTGAGATTATGTGTGGAATCACTAACCATTTTCTTATGCCATAAAGTCCACTCCCCTTTTCTGTGGATATACTTTTGATACTCATAATCACTCCATTGAAAATTTCTCAAGTCATCGATATGAATTTGATAAGAGTTATTTTAACTCATCCTCCATTTGTTGAGTTAAACATCCAATTCATTGGTGTTGTTTTTACAAGATTATGCGTGAATGTACTTTGATTATTTTACACTGAATATCCAATCATATTTAGTGTATTTATATTTTTCACACATAACTATGTCGTTGATTTATCCTTAACCTAAGGGTATGACCTTTATGAGAGATTTCATCTCAATTTACATTCCATTGATACTTCTTTGTTGATATACACCAAATCACTTTTATGTGGTGTATATAATGTACTTTTAAATAGTATATCATGAATCCCTTTATTCTCATGATATTAAAATATTTTGATTACCTCAATTATTTGTATTCAAGTGTCTCTCTTTTGGTTATAAACTCTAACAAAAATACCATTTTTAAATGTTTTAAATACTTATTCTTCAAAATCTTGCTCATTAATGTCCCTGTTTTAAAAATTGTTTTAAGGATTTATTTATATGGACATTAAAGTTTTAAAATTAAAACTCCTTCTAAAAGTTTCAAAGTGTTATGGGACAATTTGATTCAAAAATATATTTTTAAATGGCTTCTTGACAAATAGTGTGACTTTTAAATGATTAAAAGAAAAAGGGGGATATTTCTCTCAAATAGTTTTGATGATTATTTTCATCTATGTCAATATCCTTCATTATTTTTGATTGAGGTTAATATGATACAATACAATATTCCATATTGTATCGAATGAGTTATGTTTGACCGTGGATGTGCTATTTTTATACCATTCATTGTTTTTGGTTTATGTATTGACATTTCGTATGCTAGTTTTAATACGAATGTTTTTGTTATTTTTAAACCTGTTCATATGTGGAATGCATTGGACTTAGTAAGTAATGGGTGGAGCCCGCTATAGCTCCTCGATGCATCGGTAGGTCTCATGAGACAAACTAGTGTCTTGGCACAAGGCCTTGACAAAATATTTTTTGTAGTCTTGGCACGAGGCCTTGGCTATGGGGTTATGATAGTCTGGAATTATGCACTACATCATTATGAAAGTGGTTATTGATATTGCATGTGATTGTTTGACTAGTAGAATATCCATGTGAATAACTAAATGGAATTATATCATTTTATCTTTGCCATATTATGCTGAAGTTCAACTTTAAAAGGCTTTTGTTTTAATTATAAATTGCCTTAAGTGTTTATGCTTATCTATGAAATCTTCTGCTATAATTTATCCTTACTGAGCATCTGAGCTCACCCATTTCAATGTTTTATTTTTCCCAGGATTATGAAGAAGTAATCTATGAATGACCTGCAGAGATAGTATGAGGGGATATGAAGACAAGATTTTTTTATGTAATTAAAAACATTATGATTGTATCTAGTGATTCAAGGATACTAAACTAATCTGTCTTTCGAGACATGATCTTTCTTGTGATCATGCCAATGTTATGTAATAATTCACTGACTCTGGGTAACTGGGGTCAGGGCGTTACAGCTTAGTATGTCAATAAGTTAAGGATGGAAGGAAAAAACTGTAAGGGTGATGAAAAAATTACCCATACCTTCTTGGAAATGGGAAAACATCACTATGGTCTTCATCAGTACTATTTTAAATTCATATGGTGGAAATAATGATATATGGTTCATTTTGGATCATCATAAATGACTACTCAATAAATTATGATTTGAGGGGACTTCTCACTTTAATAACCCGCATGGATATACATAAATTAAGTGGTGATGATTCATGGAGTGATATTATGGATTTTATCTGATCACGATCTTTTATTTTCTTTCCTATTCTTAAAAAGTCACCAAAATTATATAAATAACATGTTGAACTTTAGTATTTCGTATCACAACCAAACTTATAAAAAAATCTAAGCTGAAAATTGCAAAACTAGAATACATGTTGAGAGCACATTCTTTGGACATCATAGGAGGATGAGATCAACATTATCCACTAGTCAAGTTCACTTAAAAAAATATTCTCCACACAACCATCCAAATGGATAAATATAGAGAATTTAATTTGAAAAGATAAATAACACCATCATGCTTGGATGATGTATGAGAATGTTTGTTTCTTGGAACTAAAATGGTCCAGGAAATGATTGAAAATGTGAAATCCATTCAATAAAACATCAAGGTAGAACAAATTAAACAGAAGAGATATGAATATAATCGTCAATGGGACTTGATTATGGAGGTTGGTGACATGGTATTCCACTTCATATATCCATGGAATAGTGACATGATATTTGGAAAGAAGGGACGGATATGTACCATATATATCACCCCCTTTCATATTCTTGATCACATCATATTTATGGAATATCGACTCACTCTTCCACCAACAATAGATCAAATATGTAATGTATTCTAGAGATCCTTCATATTGAAGTACATACCAGGGCCCTCACATTTATTTATTTTTGATGTGTTACACCAATAAAATTATCCATCTTGGAGGAGTAGCTGGTGAAGATATTGAACAGTTGTGATAAAGATCAATTCAATAAGACTACTCATCGGTAAAAAATACTATAAGGGAACCATAAATACAATGAGGTGACATAGGAATAAGAGGAAGAGATGAAGGAGAATTACCATCCCATGTTGTTTCTTTATTATGTAGGAATAAATTTGGAGGGAGAAACCACATACGGAGAGAAGCATTTAACATCTCATTATTTTATAAATTGAATTTTCCATCTTATAATTATGTCATGTAAGTATAAATTAAAGAAATCATAAAAATAAGGATAAAAATATTACTCTAATAAATTAATAATGATACCTTATTCCTAAAATAATCCCATAAGAAATAAACATATTATAGCTTAAAATAAATTAAAAATAATATAACAGAAATGTGAAAATGTGGATATCCATGATCCACTAGAATGACTACACTCATGAAAAAATATGTAAACAGAAAACATATTGTTAGTTTTAAAATATTCATTTTTATGATGAAATTATATACCCTAGGAATATATTAATCAATTAATGAAACAACATGTATTTATAAAAATTAACGAAAATATACCATTTGAATAGTAACCAAACCATTGAAATATTCAACTGAAGTTTAGGAATAGTATTCTACACACTATTATAATAACCCCACCTATGAAATTATAAATAATATTTAGGAATCTTATAAATGAAAATAATATTTAATTATATAATTATATAGGTAAAAAAATTCAAAATGATAATTAATGTGTTGGAATTTTTTTTAAACATAAATGTTTATTAAGGATATAATAATTAATATAATGATTTAAAAAATATTTCCATAAAATAGATTCATAAATTAATATTATTTTTTATTATAGGTGTATGATTATTTTATGAGTCCTAAGTTAATTTTTCATGTTGTAAACAAATTGATAATAATATGGAAAAAATTATTTTTCAAATAAATAATGATTTTATATAAAAAATAATTTTCATATATTTATAAAATTATTTTTCTCAAAATGGATAACATTTATCTAATAATTATTTTAATAATAGATAGGGTAAATTTTTTTTATTTTTATAGATGAGTTGAATTTTGGGTGATTAATAAAATAAGATAAATTATAGTATTTTACATTATAAGTTATATACATGAAATTTTAATTCATTTTTGAGTCATGGATGATATAGGATCTCATTATCTCGAAACCACATGCTCTAGGTGTTGAATTTGGTCATTGGAATCTACACTAATTATAGTCTTTTTCCAAAATGATAACAAAATGAATCAAATAATGAAAAACAACCCTATCCTCTCTATATAAATATCACCCATCACCACCCCTTCTCCTTAGAGCTTATAATTCCTATAGATAATAAATATTATTCCCAACTTCATTCACTAGTAACTTCCTCACATCCAAGACCCACTTTTCTGAACAATATACCAATCCCATGCACCATAAAGAGGTTCAATAGGGGACGACATTAAATAGATAAAATCCCCAATCATTATCATTAAATTTATTTTTATTTAATATATTATCCTAAAATACCCTATCCACTGAAGCATGATAACTCAAGTATCATATACATACTATAAAATTACTCTATTAATGTAATATCGTTTACAAAATCTCTTCCCTTCTCCATTTTTTCTAAAAATGAAAGCTTTATCTATGATATATGGGTTCGCCGCCATCATAGATGATAATTTTTTTATTAAAACCATTAATGATGGTCTTAAAACAATTTTAATGAATAAACCATATTTTAATATATCTATTATGAAATTATTTATGTTATTTAACTAATATATAAACATAATATTCAATAAGAAATAATTGTTCGTGATAGTTGAAAAAACTGCCAAAATTAATGTAATCATGAATCATTTTCATTTTATCAAATTAATCATTCTCATGCCTAAAAATGATATATGGTTTTAAAATTCAATAAGTGAATTAATTGATTATAATTTCACATCCATACAGGTTTTACCATTTGATAATAGCATTCATTAATTTACCCTGGTGAAACTACTATGACACTGTTTAATGAAAACACCAATAACGATGATATTGAACTCTATAACTCATTAAAATGGTCATAAATAAAATTAATATAAAATAATAAATAAAAAACAAGTATAAGGTGTTTCTAATTAATTAATTAATTAATATAATTTTATTTTCTATGTAATTATTCACAAGTGAATAATGCATTTTGAAATAATGGATTGGATTTATACAAACCTCCAAATTTCATTTGGGTGCATAATCTCTAGCTTTAACCCAATTTAATTAATCATTATTCATATATAATTCGCATGATTTTTTATATGTTCCATAAATATTTATATTTCTCAATTAATCATTCATTGATTGTCAAATACATGTTTTACATGGTTCCCTTCCCAATTCCTCTCGGTATGTTGGCCTAATTAAAAGGGAACTTCTCACTTACTCACCCATTTTCTATTGATCCAAATAAAATGATTAAGGCCCCATATTTTTTTCTTAAATATCTCAATCTATATTGAAAAAATAATTATATAATTTTAGTTTTTATATAAAACTGATTTCATTCTTCTCTTTAAAGACCCTTTAATCATTTCTGTTAAACTACACTAAAGTAGCTCATTTATAAATTTTCCTAAACACATTTTTTCGAGTAATCATTTGATTTGGACATAATTGACAATTATATATTATTATTTTTAATTCATGATTTTCCAAGAATTATTTTATCCCTTATTTCATTGATTCCATTATAATTGGTCCTTGGGTTATTCTTCATGGCATGATTATGATACTCATGTTTTTCAATGGGTAAACCTTTTCTTAATTCTTTAGGTTTTATTCCACAAGTTGAAAACATATCCATGAACATGTTATGATGGTTGTTCCCATATATCACACCAATGAATTGGGTAATTTTTATTATCATTATACTTAATTTATTGGATTAGGGAGTAAACCTAATCCATTATGGTACTTTTTCCACCTTTAGTCATTATCTTAGCAGCAATCATTGACTCCTGTTTATTTCATGGTGTATGTTTCTTCCATATTAAAATATTTCCATGATCAGGTAATTATATGTTCTATATTATATTATTCACTATGTTTACTCATGATAAATTCATTTTGTTATCATGTTATTCCATTGTAACACGTATTTTATTTTTCATTAAAATGTTTTATCCCTTATTAGGATATTTCTTTCATCCATTTTTTTATCTATTACCCAGGTTATCCTAAGAAGATGTAGGATCCATATAATTTAGGTGCACATTATGTGATATTAATAAATAGATATTTTATTCTAGTTCCATTTTTTAATATTATGTACATAATATCCCAAATAAACTATACAATATGATCGTTAGATTGAATGTGTTGGATGACTATCCATAAAAAATGCAATCAAATTATTTAATGGATAGGGTCCTCTTTTTCACTAACCTAAAACTCTAATGGCTGACTAAGATTCTCCATAGAAGTTTTTTGATATCTTAGTGTCTTCAAAAATCTCATTTGAATCAACTGCATCATCTATTTCATCTCCTAAACAAGGATCAAATTATCTAAAGATCGATCTCCCAACTATTCCCAGCACAAGGGAGATCTATTTTGTTTCCCATAAAATGACTCATGGGGCTCCAAATCTATCAAAGATTGAAGTATATTTTTATAATGAAATTTTAATAGAGGAAAATTATTTTCACATGATACATAAAAATCAAGCACACAATCCCTAAGCATATCATTGAAAACCAAGATATCCCTCTTTATCTATCCATACAACTATGGTTTATAATTTGTGATTAAATTATTATGGTAACCCATTACAACTCAAACCATTTCTAGAATATAGAGGTGAAACTCGGGTCAATTATTTAAAAAACACAAATGGAACCCCATGATGTCTAACAATCTACCAGATACAAAAGTCCACATGCTATTATACTTTCATCATCTCCTAAATCGGGAGGAAATGTCCGGATTTTTTATGTAAATATATGATCACCCAAATTGCGTCCTTCTAAGTAGGAGTATGTGGAAAAACAATGAAAAATACCTATGAATATAATCCCAATTCCATAATGGAATGGGAATGGGATGTAACCATCCATTTGTTCTGTAGTGTTCAACCTTTATTCTCTAACATGTAAAACACAGTGATAAAAAATCAATAATCAATTGTATCATCTCCATCCACCATTACTGACATCTCAAATCATGATACATCTTGGTATCCTCATGGATCATAGACCAACTATACGGGTGTCCATTATCTATTATGTCCATTCTCTAGAAAACAGAACAACCAATCTACTACAAAAATATAAATCGCCACTAGGAGGTCGATACCACTAGCAAAATGTCTGCCCCCAAAACATTCTTTTAACCATTCAAAATATCTTAATGTATGTCCCCTCCTCAAATTCAAATTATTCATACAAATATGAAACACATTTTATTAAATCCAAAAACACATTTCCACCAACCTATTACACTCTCCAGATCATCTCAAAAAACAATCTTATAAGATACCACTCCATAAATAATTCATTTACTACTTGTGTGAGTAATTTTTGGCTCAACACATCAGCATCCACATTTCCCTTCCTAGGGGTTTAAACAATATCAATAATAAATGTTTGATGTTAACATATCCAGTGTCACTACGGAAATTTTATATCCCACTAGGTACAAATATATTTTAGGGTCATATGATCAGAATATATAGTAATAAACACTATAAAGAGGCAGTGTCACTAAATTTTGAGTGAATACAGAACTACTTATAACTCATGACCATTGTTATAATAGTTATTCATATGAGGGTGTAACTATAATGAGATAAATTCAACAACACCTCTCCACTACATCAAGACGAATGACAAACCTGTATAATAAGTATCACATAAAAATTTACAATTAGAACATTTTTCTAAAGTAAACCACTACATTAGATCCTAAATATATATCTATCACCTTTCATTCAATTCAAAATTTACACCTTTAAATGTAAAATATATAATTGAAGTAGTATGCATGGAAAAAGCCTAGACAAACCTCATATCGTAACCAACCAAAACCAAGATTCATTTAATATTAGAATCATTTTTGTGCTTATCCTAAGACATAAATCCTTATATATATTTAGGATCCACTGATACACCCCACTCAGATATCATGTACCGAAGAAATTTCACTTTCTAGATCAAAAAAATTATATTTGTAATGATTATCATTGAAATGATGTTCTATGAGGAGTTGGGGAATGCTACCCAAAAGGCCTCCATGATACTCCACTATCTTGGATTACACAAGAATATCATCCAAAAACAAAACAATGAATATTTCCATGAACTGAAGAATGATTTGGTTCATCAAATCGTTTAACACCATTACAGTATTATTGAAAACAATGTAATAAATAGTAATTAAAATTTCCCACACCATCTTCTTAATATTATCATTGTTATATCGTATTCTTTGACACTCAACTGGTGTTAACCTGACCAAAGAACAATATTTCAAAAGAAACAAATCCATAATATCTTTTCAAAAAGACTTTTAAACCATGGTAGAAGAAACGTTTTCATAATTCTCATCGTATTAATTGTATGATATTATATAACAATCCTCACACCCCAATTTTCATTTTTTTTAAAATAGGATAGTGGAATACTATGGTAACATGCTATGATGAAAAATAAATTTATCCTATAGGTTATCAAGAATTCCATTATGTGTCACCAAATATGTAGGTTCCACTCGATATGTTTTTATAGAAATGTTCACTATACTAGTGAGTAGGTCTATTGTAAACTCTACTTCTCTATATGAATTTAAACAAAAAATATAATCCATAAAGCATCGGGGTATTCACACACTAGTGTAGAATTCCATCTACCAAACCAAGGTTCATCAACATCCATAAACATATTAAATATTCCTCATGATATTATCCCTATATAAGGAACATAGGCACTACCCTTCCCAATATAGAGTCTCACTCACCCTGAAAGAAATTAGTGACCCATCACTAGATCACAATTTTACCCGATGACGATAATAATATATATGTTCCTTAACACTAAAAATCGAATCCATTTTGATAATCAATTAAAATATTTTGAGATCTAGAACTATGAAGTCCTACTCCATCTCAATGTTTTCTAACATCACCTCATACATGGCACACCTGAAACATTGTTCTCACATATTTCTCATAGTCCTGAAAAGTTCTAAAAAGTAAGGAATAAATTATAAACATGAAACCAAATGAAAAATTAAATATGCCAATATAATAATTAGTATCACCCATATCATACAATTATAGAATCATAGAAGAAAAAAATAAACATCATACCTCTAACAGTGGCTGGACCTGTTTCAGATTTCTCTAGGGAATACTCCAATTTATAAAGAAGTCTGGTCTCATCTCCTCTCTAAGATTTATTTTTCCCATGGAAATCCCCATTTTGTTTTCAATAAGACTATCCACTAATGGAATCATATTCATTGACCAAAAAATCCTTGGTGAATGTGGATCCTTACTTACCTCCCCCGGCTATACTATGACAAAAAAATATCATACTTCCAGTTCTTCCAAAAAGATGCAATATCATGGGATCCTCTACACATTTAGGCATGGTATATCCTCATCATTCACACTAATAGTTTGAAATATTTTCCAACCATGTTTAATCCCCATACAAAAGTCCTAACGAAAACTAACCACCCTTAGGCTACCACTATTGTATAGAACATGCTCCTTGGGAAACAATTGGACAAACTAAAGATCTACAAAATACTATATTTCCAAGACATTCTACATTATCCAAATATGTGTTTCCAACCACCTACAAAATGGTTGGAAGGTACATGATAAGATACATCAATATTATTTCAAGGATTAGTCCCAAATAAATCCTCCAAGCCTTTATTAAATCATTACTGACAACCCCAATGCGAGATGCACCATCATAGGAAAACATATATAGTAATAAATGATTGTACAGTCCCCCTACCCCATGTTCAGAAACTATATAGTATTTTTCTCACATAATGATTATTTGTAAAACTACTATTTAAACATATTCTTGAAATATTTATAACTAAGATACACATGAAAAATAATATTCACAGTTATGTCCCACCATCTACATTCCAGAACCTCGACCTTGGACATTGAAAAATCCACCATAGATTCTCTAGGAGTATTTTAAAAAAATTAAGGTCATGTCAATACACATAGGCCACAAATTATATTCCTTGGTCCCTTTTTCACCATGAAAAATGTGTGGACACCACTCAGTGAATTCTATGAAATGATCCACTGCATGTCATGGGTTCCTGAAACTAACAAAACTAACAATATCTATAGTCCAGAGTAAATATTCTACCAAGAAGGGGTGCACATTAGGATTATCCTATAGAATATTTTTCACAATAACCTATCTCATATATGAATTATCTCATATCGAATGAATTTTTTAATAAAATAAGAAAACCCCAATTACATCATGAGAACATTCTACATTCTAATGACCAATTTTAAAATTCAACCCATTTTTTTAAAGAAACAAGAACATAAAACAAAGATGAATTCTAAAATATAAATAAATTAATTAAATATTAATAGTTCTATTCAAATAAAAAACATTGAAAATTAATTAAAGTGGCCTCAAAACGGAAGTCTAAAACCTATAAAAAATCATTGTCCACAGATGGTAACATGGGTATAGTCTTGTAAATGAGCTAGTTATTCCCCTTTAATGCCCTTAATATCCATATTCTAGTGGTCCTAACTCCTAATTACCTTGATAAAATAACAAATCATTGGATATTTTAAGAAAAAACAGGCTGATGCATCCCTCTAATAGAAAATTATAATGGAAAAACACAATTCAACATGACAAGCCACCCAACCTGGCCCATTACAAGGTATGGTATAACAAAGAGGAAAACATGAATGATGAAACCATTTATTGAATATATCTTAATAAATAGATGAAACAAGAGTATAATGTGGAAGAAAATATATATAACCTACAACCATATAATTTATCAAAATTACATCTGAACTTTAATGTTTGAAAAAACTCTACATGATGAACAATCGCCTCCAAACAACCCTTATATGAATGAAAATACCAAAGGAGAAGTTAATATGGTATAACATTCTCCTTCAATTACCGCTATCATGAAATACCACATATACAAATACCTAATGTAAAAATTAGGGTGTGATAATAATGCCCCACAAGATACCTCCATAGTGTTTATACAAGGTATAATGTCAAGAATGCAATAGTTATTTCTTTAAAAAACAAAATGGGTTTACAATGAATTTTCCCAAACCCAAATCCATTTATAAATATATTTCCCTTTGGTTATTCATAAAATATTTTCATATTTTAAATTGATGTTATTTTAAAATTATAAGTGATAAAATATGAAATCATATCTATGAATCATATCATATTCGAGTAAAAACAAATCCCTAATATACCATCATGTGATATCATGTTATAAAACCACATATAGAAACATGTGAGCAAAAATCCATAGAAAAACAATCATACAATAAATATCAAATAATGACAATGATCCTTCTATTGGGCCCTATCCAATGTGAATATTTACGAGAAACTAAAGTTAAAAAATTGTCATAGTGTGGATCTATCAAATATCAAGTCCATACATAGTTCATTTATATCCCAAAGGTTCCTTCCTAGTAGTTCCACTTACACTATTGCTAGACTTGTTGTTTTCTTGATGACCCTAATTTCCATGTGTGCCAATAGTCAAAAATCCATTTCAAAACAATGTTCACAATTTTATAAAACATTATTGAAGACAATAAAACCTAATATAGTGTTTGAATACCAGTTTAAAAATGACAAAAATCTATTTTCAAAGAAAACCACATTTAAAATCATTTTTCATTCCAAGAAATCCATTGAAACCACATTTCACATTAAAAATTGGACAACCTAATAGAATATATAAAAAATGATAATAAATTTATAATATTAACATATTTAACTAAAAAACCTTCCTAAAATGATATAAACTCCTCCATCAATATTGGAGATTGGAATCTATTAGATCATCCTTCAGAATATAAGGCATGATAAGAAACCATAGAGCATTTATATAATACACCATTTGATCATGAATATGAAACATATCCATAATCAATTTGACAGGCATAACCAATGTAAAAAATCTGTATAGAGGATCACTACAACAAAGCTAATGATCGATCATCATATGAAGTGATTTGAAAATGAGGGAACCAAAAAAAGTTCCTATGTTGACCTATCGGTCGAGAAAGGGAAGGTTGTAGGTGGAATCAAAAATAAATCATCTGACCCACACCTAAAACCTATATTTAGTTATATTTACCAAGATGTAATCCCATTATATGTCATGTATTCCATGAAGGATGAAAACCCAAAAAATTCATTGCTATATTGCAAAAAAAATGATTTTTTAAATTAAAAAATGTGGACTAAATACATAGTTGGTAATACTTTTATTCCCTGAACTAGTTTCATGAATTATTCATAGAAACCATTTCACATCGTTTAATCCATTTAAAAATATTCTAAATTCCAAGAAGTTGGTCGAAAACACTTTTTTATGTTGAAAAACACCCAAGAACCTTGGAAATTCACCAAAAATGTGGAGAACCCCTAAAATCCATTATCACATTTATAATTGTAATCCATTAATTCAATTACAAAACAAATCACTCATTATTATGTAATTTACCCAAGATAACTATCTCTATCCCTGAGAATCCCACATATGAACCCATTGATGATAATAATACATGAATCCAGAAAATAGTACCTCAAAACAATAATTTGTGTTATAATGAGGAAGAAAAAAAAGAGTCTCTTAAAGAGAATAATTATACGAGAGTTATTATATGGAATCCATTACATAATGTAGAACATACCATTGAAAAAAAATAAGTAGGATTCTATGAAACAATGTGATCTATAAAGTATAATAACACTAATGAGTTTCATGTGGGATGGAAGTTATCTCCTCGCACTCACTATCAATGATCATGACGAATCCTATAATTTCAATGAACTAAGTTATTCTTGATTATCCATAAGAATAGGTAATTAATGGTAACATTTTATCTTCCAAATATGTATAGTAATACTCTATTTCTTTAGTAGATAATGACAAATAACTTAATTTAGATGATTCTTTTCTCTAGGGAATAGGTAATGGAAAAAGGGGAATTCATTGTTTTTGTTGTTTTCTATTTAATTCCATGGAAGAGGGTTAATAATACTGAAGATTAGTATTATTAACATAAGCTGATGATGACCATTTCACTTAGTAAAACAACTGTTTTTATGAATCCGATTGTTTAGGTCCAGTAGGTTTCCTTTAACCAGGATAAATATTTTTAGTTTGGGGAATGTCGAAGACAAGGATCCTTTTATTATCCCATCCATTTCACTAAAATGAATATGGTAATATTTTAAAATATTGTTATGATCAATTATGGTGAAAAAATTAAATTGTTGAATGTGATAATCGATCTTCCATTAGAAGATTAATCATAATGGGAGTCATTTCCTTATAGACTCAAACTGGACCTCAAATATAGTTTGATCTCTAACTAGGTTATACCAAAACATACACGTTAGTGGATAACATCCCATATAATTATTTCCAATATGTTTTGGAATTCATAATTTAATTCATTAAATATAATCTATATGATAAATCAGATCAGGGAATAATTAATTAAAATAGGAATACAAATCATTTTCCCATGGATTGATATTTCTATTTTGATGGATGCATTCTCCTAGAAACCTATGGTTATGATGGACCTTGTTTTTTATTGTTTTATTATTTACCACATTTTGGAATTTTAGACTACTGGTAGATATTCTATTCCCACTCATCCTTAATGTGTTTTTTGTTTCCATTTTTTATGAAGAAAAATTTATATTTGATGATATGTTTTAGGTTATCTTAATTTTAGTATGAATACATATTATTTTTATGTTGTGATTTTATTATATGGTATTTTTCATTATATAGTGTTATTTAAATCGTAGTTAAATTTTATGAAATATTATAATGAACCTATCATTTTAATTATATTATTAAATGATTTTTTTCATTATGATCCATCAAATACAAACCAAGGATCGAAATGTATAGTGTCATTAGAAGACTAGGTATATAATTAAAAAATATGAAACAAGAATAAATAAGTATTTTTAAATTTTGTAATGAGCTACTAACTTCTTATGATCTCCTTCATCTGCATAGCATAACATGGGATAACCAATGCTAAATAGATGAGCTAATAATCCTACAAAGGGAATAATCATGAAAAAGAAGCATAACACATGATTTAAAAGGAATAATATGATAACAATGTAGGTATGGATCATGAAAAAAATATAAAGGAAAAAAATATAAAAAATAGAATCATATGATATTGGTAATATAGAAATGTGGTTACAACACATATTATGATATAGATATAAGTCATGGATAACTATAAAAATTGTATCACATTGTGGATAATAACCCATAATGGATTTGGTTTACTCCCATATACCATATATAACATCTCATGTGACTACAACATTACCCAATTCAATGGAGTAATATTTGGGTGCATCCATAAAAACATGAACATGTGTATATGTTCCACATAATGAAATCAATCATATGGAATAAAAAAAGGGTACCCAATGGAAATAAAATGGTTTCATAATCATATCATAAGGACTAATCGAAGGGGGAATCATAATGGTGTCCATGAAAGAAGGGATTAAATCAATAATTTTCATTAATAATGCTAAAATATGAATAAATCATGAATAAATATGTTCAGCTGAATAGAAAATAAGAAACAAAGTGGTTGGGTAACATTACAAATGTGCCATATAAGTGAAATTTTAAGGGTAAAAATTAGTATCTTTATAGAGGAAAAAAGGAATGAATTTTTGAAAAAAAATGAAATAAAATATACTTTCATGATAAAAATTGTGAGTTTATGAAAATGTTGGTGGTTTAAAATAATTTAAGCAGTGTTAATGAAAAGTGGTAAAAATAGAGAAGTTACCTTTAATCGGGCTTGCTTATCGAGTAGAATTGAGATGGGGGCCTTTCAAGACAACTATTTACCAATAAATGAAAGACTAATTGAGAAATATATATTCATATGTGGAATATATAAGTAAAATTTGAGATAATTATATAATAATAATGAAGAAATAAATTGGGGTATAGATAGTAAAAATGTAATCCATTGGAAAAAATGGAGGTTCAGAGAGATCCCTACATTATGTTTGAACGTGCACTGCACATGAACATAATGACCAAGATAATAAAATTATATCTGTTAAATACATAATTAAAAAAAACTATTCCAAACAAATTTTATTTATTATTATTTTATTATGTTTAGTTTGTTTCCATTTTTATGACTTATAATTTTTAATTTCATCATTCCAGGAGCCTTTATTCCACAGTTTCATGATTAGTTCACTAGTTTATTATTATGGATGTTCATTTAAAATTGTAATAGTACTACTGAAGTGAATGAATATGTTATTAATGTATAAATATAATTTTAAATGGTATGATATGTCATTTTTCATAAATTATGGGGATTAATTGGATTAAATGTTTATGAAAAAAAATTAGTTTGATATAGAAATTTTTATAGCGATCATGATCTTGTATTATTTAATCCAATATTATGTCTATATATTTGTTCTATAAAATTAAAGATGATATAATCTACATATTCATATCTTATTCAACCTTAATAATGCTTTTATTACTAATCTTGATGGTGTTAATGTAAAATAGTAACTCTTCATCCACAAAGGTGGTGATCCCACTTATTACGGATGTTGTTTTCATTTTTACAATAAAATAATGATATAATAATATTTCTGAGGAATATTCCATTAAAAACAAAATTCAAATAAATTTTTTAAACTAGAGTTATTTAGTCACTTTTTTCATCAATTAGAGGGTTATATAGAAGGAAGAACGAACTTAAAAGAGAAATATGGCGGATTTAACCACTAAAATGTCGTCTCCTTGAGATCCTCCTTAAGGAACATGGAAGTGGCCTTGTGAGGAGATAAAAAACACTATGAAGTGGGGAATAGGATTCAGAATACATGTGGTAAGAATATTTGAAACATCCATATCGCATATTGTGTAATCAGAAGGGGTGGTGAGGGTTGTTTTTTATAAGTGGTGTATAGGGATGTTTTTTATTATTATATCCCTTAGTTTGTTATTTTAGCTCAAAAATCAATATTATTGATTATTATGAACATATACAGAAACTAGTTCATGTGTGTTAGAATTAATTTTTAATTACATAATCCTTGATTCACAAATTCATGTACTTAGCATAAAGTATTAAATACTATAAATTATCGTATTTCACTATTAACTAGAAATTCAATTACCTTAGAAAAATCCCAAAATATCACACTAATATTTTTTGAATGTGTATACTTTAAAATGGAATCTATTTTATGAAACTAATTTTCTAAATATAATAAATTTATTTTTTAAATAAAATCCTCATTTATTGGAAAAATATCAATTTTAATATAATAATTGATTTTATGACCCTTTCATAATTACATATCATCTCTTAAAATTATCATAGGATTAAAATAGAAAGTAATATTATATTAAGGATAATTATTATTAATATTACGTTCCTTTTAAATAATTATATTAATTATATACTTTTAAAAGAAACATTTACATGCTAAAAATTACTAACACATAAATTATCTATTTTTGAATCATTTATTCACGTTTATCATTGTTTAAATATATTACATTTTAATTTTACATGATACAGATTATTTTAAATTTACATAGGTTTTGTAACTATTATAATTTTCATATTACTATCCCTAAGAGTCCAATTAATATTTTAATGGTTATGTTACTATTCAAATGGATAGAATTTTATTTGAACAATCAAATTACTATACAAACTACCATATTAAAAAAAGAAAATGTTTTCAATACATAATATAAATTTCTCAAATAATAATCATTCTTTGTTATATTTTATATTCTCTCATGGTTATTTAAACATTCATCTTGAAAATCCATTTTTTATTAACATTATGTTTTATTTCGATAGCTATGATCATGAGTGTGCTCATTTTGGTAGATCGAGTAAATCCATATTAACCAACTCTTGTTCAATAAATTTTCATTTATTGTCTTATTGAAATTTTTTGTTCTTATTCGATAATTGTTGACTAATTTGTCATTATTAATTTATGAGAATTTTTTTGTCGGCTTCTCTATGTAATATGTGTTGTTATACCACATGATATAATTATAAGAAGTGAATTTTCATTGATAAAATTTTTGGGTCATTAAATTCATCATAAATTATGAAATTTATCCCATGAAATTTTTTTTCTTACTAATTTGAAACAATGTGAGGGTACTTGTCCTTTATCACTTCATGTGGTTCCAATGTACCATTTTCACACATATTTTATTTCCATAGAACTTTTACTAGTTGAGTTATATAATGGTGTATAAATTTATCTTTATAGTCCATGATCTTCACTAGCTACTCCTCATTATAGAGTTAATTTTTTGGCTACAAAAAATTTGTATTTAGTATGTGTGAGGGATCAGGTCTATAATTGTCCAAGTGGAATATGTTTAAAACATCATGTATTTAAGACCTGGTAAGTGGAATTGATAGTTAGTAGACCACAACTTAATTACAATCATGAATCTCAAAGGTTACTATATTCATGGTAATTATCTTTCTATTATTCTAAAGTATCATGACCCACTTCCATGGATATATATAGAGTAATATCATGTCTCCAAACTCATGCTCTATTTCCCACCGATGATTATCTATATATCTCTTTTGTTGAATTTGGGTTTCCCTGATGTATTGCAGAATGGGTTTTTACCTTTTCTACCATTTCATTAAACATTTTAGGTCCAAAATCTTATATTCCCTAACCTCATCCTAGCATCTGGGAGTTCTACATCTCATCCCTTAAAGGCTTCATATGGGTCCATTTTGATGCTTGAGTGGATACTATTTATTTAAACAATTAGAGTAGTGGAAGATATTGTTCATATCCTTCATTAAATTATATTGTTGATTCTATCAATATATATTCTAGTTTATGAATATTCTACTCAGATTGGCCATCATTTTTAGGATGATAAGATGCACTGGAGTTCATCTCACTGTATAGATAATTTTATAGACTCTTCCAAATCGTATAGTGGAATATGAGATATCAATTGAATATAATTGATAATGGTACCCCATGTATCCTCATCGCTTATCGGATGTATATATGTGCATTTTTATCAAGTGATACGTCCTAGTGAATTATCATTAAGGGATAATTCTATATAAGATAGTCCACAACAACCCATATAGAATTATTTCTTCTAGATGTCTTCAAAAGTCCAGTGAAAATTTTAAGGGTGATGTTTTCCCATTTTCATGTAGGTATGGATAATGGTTGCATCTTACCCATAGAATTTTTTCTTTCAGCCTTCACATGATGATGTACCCATAATATTAATTTATATTCAACAATCTCTTTCTTCATATTTTCCACTCAATAGCACTATTATATATCTCAATAAATATTTTCGTTCCTTTTGTGGATAGAGAAGGTTGATATATTTAAATCATTCAACATATCCCCATTTATAACAAAATTTCATGTTACAGATAGTCATAAAAAAACTATGAAAATTGATTCCACATCAATTTTAAACTATTAGGAATCTACATTTCTAATAAATTCAACCTTCTTAATTTCCGCATTATATCATTGAGAATCCTTTATTTTCTATAAACTGGATAGTGGATAAATCATTTTAGAAAGGGATGATTGTGTTATTTTAATTTTTATTCTCATGTATATCCTTTTCATGTATATGAGTATTGGATCCTTCTCTATTATCATCCTTGATAAACTTGTAGGAACTATTATACATAGAGGATCTATGTTTTTATTTTCTATACAAGGATGTAAAAGGATTTAGCATTCATTATCATTGCTGATCCCTAAATATAATCATTATTTCATATTCATTTATTTATGTGTGAATACATATTTTAGAATCTTATGATCTATATATATCTCACACTTCTCCCTATAGATATAATAACGTCATATTTTAATTATGAAAATCAAAATCATCATCTATAAATCAAGATTGATATTGTTCTTCTCTTTATATTTCTACATACATAATGTCTAGTGTATATATTTTTCATTTTTAATTAGAAAATCTTAAAATAAATTTTTTAAAGAATCAATAAATACCTTTAATAGTTCCCCACTTATCAATATTGTATGTATTAGTGGAGTGATAAGCCTCTTTTTCAACTCTTTAAAGTGGTTTTCACTTTCACCAGTACAAGTAAAGATTAATTCCATTCAAGTAATCATAGTTAGTGGGTATTAAAATTGTGAGTAATTCCTCAAAAATTATCAATTATACCCACATAGATCAAGGAAAATATGGATCTTTGTAATAAATGTTATTATGTTCAGTTATTTGATTTCCTTTTTTAGAAGGTTCCAATCATATCCATTTTCTAGTAATAACATTTCCCAAGAATGATACTTCCTCCAAACATAACTCATGTTTATTGAACATTTCATAACATTTCATATAGTTTCTCCTTTCACAATTATATTAGGATAATATTCAAATGCCTCTCATTCTCATCCTTTCTCTTGGAATATAACACTATATCATTTTAAACAACTACAAAAAAATGGTTGAGGTAATCTCAAAAGTCACTATTAATTATGTCTATGATTATTTATGTAAAATTATTTAGTCGAAAAAGTATTATTATGATCTCATAGTGAAAATACCTCTTTTTAAATGTATTCTTTAGAATATATTCCTTCGTCTCCTTTAATTGGTTATATCAGGATGGAAGATCAACCTTATAGAAATATTTGTCCCCATATAGTAGGTCGAAAATTCATATGAAAATGGTAGGGGATGATTAATTTTTTTTTATTTTTTAATGTCATGATAATAAATTAATTGGTACATTTATACAAGTTTCTTCTTAGTTAAGAGAAATGTATTACCCCATGGTCAAGAACATTGGCATATCAATGACTTTTCCATATTCCCATATAACTACTTAAGATCTTCCAACACAATGTTGATCATCATATAAGGCATATTTGGTATGCTTAGAGATCCTGGTATATGTTCAATGGATTACCCAACCACTTGTTTATGAGAAATGATGGGTAATTTTTCATGGAACGCATTAGTGTAGTCTCTCACAATGGGAGTCTCTTCATGCATGATCCTCTGATTTGTCTCAATCATTTGAGCATGATATGTTTTCTCATAAATAAATAGTATCCATGCATGTGATGATGATTCCAATGGATATCCATCCCCTCCTTACACATGAACTAAATTGGAAAATACCATTGGATGTGATGAGTTATCTCCCTCTCCCAACATATGGTGTTGTATTTACATAAATATAGCAATTACATTCCCAAATTTAGCATCAAACACTACTAAAATAAGAAATAAGATATTTAATGGGATGATTATTGCATAGAAATTGATTGGGTATGAGTAATAAACATTATAAGGATTAATATACTAATTCTTATTTCAAAAAAAACACAACCTTTATAATTTTAGGTGGTGTTTGAATGGTTCGAAAAACATACATGATATGAAAGAATGCATAGAACCAGAATCAAATAGAATGTTCACTATTAATGAATGAATAACATACATACATATCACCACATCATTGTTTGAATTCACCTCATTAATAGTGATAGTATATTCCCTTCGCTATTTCCTTGGAGGTTATTGTCGTTGATTGTCAACAATAACCCTTGCCTTGGGGAAGTGGCTCGAATAATGTATGTTGTCCTTGTTGAATAAATATTGTATTATAGGAAGAGTTTTGAGTCAAAACATTCATTAATATTCCATATTTGTGGCCTTATTCATATCCAAAAAAGAATTATAAGATTGATATCCCTTTTCCAATATTTTAAATATCTCATGGTTCCCTTCAGCTAGTTCCTGAGATGCTTCTACTCAATCTTTTCACATGTGGGGTGTTTTTGGTCTCTCCCCCATGGGATTTATTTGTGGATCCTATCATATTAAAATATTTTTCCTTTTTTTATCATTGATCCCATGAGACCATTTAGAGCCTACAGTATTCATCTAAAACTTAAGGGCATAAAAAATATTATTCCCATGTATTTCAAAGCCTAAAATCAATAATAATATTTATAAATATTTCATTAATCTGTTGAATAGGTGATACACATTAAATTCATGGTTCATGAAAATGATGAAGGCATATAAATAAAAACTTATAAATTTTTATTCACAAACCCCAAAAGACTCGTTTTATTTTTCCTACAGTCTGAGGAACCCCCTCTTCATCATAAGATGGAATGTTTAAGGAAAATAATTATTAAAAATATTTTCTTGAATCCATCACATTACTTTTAATAAATTTCCTCCATGTAATTATTTTATTTATTAGTTCCTTTCACTAATTATATTCATCATTAGAGTGATAGATTTACAAAAAATCATTATTTTATTATGATAATTTTGTAGATAGAGTATATATTCTTAGTGGATTTAATCTATTATATCAGGATGAATAGATCATACGATCCACTAAAATTATGGGGAATTTTTCACATAACATATTTTACCACAGATTGATATTTATTAGGAGAACGATGGTATACGACATGTTTCAAGTAAATATTCCTTACTAGATCTTGTTTATCTAGTACTGTCATGCATTTTTTAGCCATCATTTCCATCAGATTTTTAATATCATTAGTTAAATCATCACATTTCCAATATCATCGGTTTTTATAGTAGGTTATCTTATTTCTATCCATTTATTAAAAAATTAAAATAAAATTGGGGGGATTGAATACATTTATAATGTCCAAATAAAATACCATTTAGGAATATATAAGGATGAACATACTAATGAAATGTGTCTCCTATGTTATGTTACCGTAAGATTTAATCAGTGTTAAACGTAGTGATAGAATTACCCATACAGATCTTGCTAATGTTTTCTAGTCCAAATCCAAAAACAAATAGACCACTATCTAATACCAACTACAGAGAACATAGTCTTTTATATATAATAATAAATTATAATAAGAATTATTATCTATTAAATACAATCCATGTATTGAAAAGTCTAGTCTTTTTTGAAGTCATGATACATAATTATAAAACATGAAAATAGAAAGAAAAGAAACATATTTTTTTAATGGCCATAATGTGATACTAACTTCCATTTAGATTATATATGTTTATAAGATAACCTGGTAAATACATATAAAAAGAGATGAGCTCAAAAATCCACTAAGGGGATAATATTGGAAAATAATCATAGAAACTGTGTTATATGACATAACATGATAATAGAATCAGCACAGATCATGAAAATTCATATAGAGGAAAAACATATATAACATTGAATAATATCATCATGGAAATTTTAAAATATGGTAGCATTATATTACATTACCTAACATGAGTCAAGGATAACATCCATGATGGTATCAGATGGTAGACAAAGACCCATAATGGATTATGTTAACTCATTAATCCAATTAATACCTTATCATGTGACTAAACAATTACCCAATACATTAGAGATCTATCTAGGTGAACCCATAATTACATGTACATAAATACGTGTTCCACCTAAATAAATCAAAAAAAGGATTAATCCTATGGTTTACCCAGGGGAAAAATCAGTTCTATAATCATGTCATAAGGCATAACCCAAGGGTTTATCGTTGTGGAATCCCTGAAATAAGGGTTTTAATAATTTTTTTTCATTATTTATATAAAAAATAAGAATATATATTTAATAATTATGTTCATATTAAATGAAAAAAATTATTGTGAGCAGTTAGATAACATTTTAAATGATCCACTTATGTGTGGTTTAAGGGAAATAGTAAAAATTATTTAACAACGAAAATTAATATTTGTTTTTATAAATCTAAAAATAAAATAAAAAATTATTTTCATAATAATATGATTTATTTTATAAAATAATTTTTTGATTAAAATATTTAATGGAGTGAACATGAAATTTGTAAAAAAATTGAGATGTTCCCTTTATTTGGGATTTTTAATCAAGAGGAATTGAAAATGAGACCGTTCAAAAATGTATTTACCCATGAAAAAGATGAATTGAAAAATATATAAATTTTTTACACAAATAAAATGAAAATATGTGAATTATATAAGAATAATGAAGAAATAAATTCTGTTGAAGAGAGATAAATCATAATCGAGAGGAAAATGGAGCCTTGGAGAGATCCAATGAATTTTCTATAAATGCGTTCTTCACATGAACTTATTATCCTTGATAAAATAATTAGATCAATAAATTATATATTAAACGAAATATTCCACATATATTTTATTTATTTAAATTTTATTTTATTAAATAATGGTTATTTAGATGAGTAATAATGTCTAACTTCATCAATCTGGGAGCATTCGATTCTGGTTTCATGATCTATTCACATATATATAATATTAGAATTTCATTTAAAATTGGAAAAATTATAAAAAATGGAATTGTATAAGGTATTAATTCACTTAAATAAGTTTAATTATTCCTACTTATCATTTATTGTGAATTGTGGATGATTCATTTGATAAAACATTAATGAAAAATGTTTTGTTTATTTTGGAGGATTTTATGACAATCAAAATATAATATAATTTATCTTAATGTTATTAATATATATTAGTTATATAATTTTAAATAAGTTATATTATACATATTAAAATATTATGCAACCATAATAATGGTATTTTGATCATCTTTTAAGGAATTAATGGAAAATAAAATCCCATTGTCCATGATGGTAGTGAACCGACATATTGTGGCTAATGTTTTGGTATTTACAATAAGTGGAGGAGAGAATGGGAATTTTTGAATAAAATTATACTAATAAAATTAAATTCAAGTATATATATTATATTAGAAATATAATTTATCATTTTATATGGGGTAAGGATAAGGTGTAAGAAACATATAATTTAATAATGAGAGATGAAGGATATTGCTTTTTGAATGCCGACTCCATGGGATCCTCCTTAAGACACTGGGAATTCATATTTTGTTGAGACCAGAGACCGTAGGTAATGTAAAATTGTATAGATAATATTATTGGGAAGAATTTTGGTATGATCCAAATCTTATAAGGTTTTACAATAAGTGGTGGGAAGGGTGGTATTTTTTAGGGGGGAGAGTGTTGTTTTTTAATATTATTTTCATTAATTTTTAATTTTGGAAAATGTTTATCAATATTGTTTTTTCTTGTAACTATATATAGTATATAATTCATGATATTTTTAAATAACTGGTGGTTACATCATCCCTAACTCCAAAATTCACGTATTTGGTCAATAATGTCAAATACCATAAATTACTGCATTACACTAATCACAAAAAAAAAATCAATTATTTTAGATAAAAAACAAAAAAATAACCATAACCATTTTTAGACAAATATATTTCAAAAATTTAATCTATATTATAAAAATAATTATATTTATGAGAAATTTAATTATTAAATAAAATCATCATTATATAAAAATGTCAATTTTAATATTATAATCAATTTTATGACCTAGTGAAAAATTACTTAAGATCTCATAAAATTATATATTAATTATTATATAACATAATATAAATTTATAAACCCACATTATTATAAATAATTTTTTTAAATATTTATATTCATTATTAAATTTCAAATAAAATAAAATTTTTCCCAAAAATTCTATCATTAATTTTTACTTTCAAAAAAATTTGTTTCTTATGATAGTTTAGATATATTAATTTTTAATTTTATATTATATGATTTTTTTATTTTCCATAGGTGAGGTTGTTGTTCTAATAGTGAGGTTAGTATTCCTTACTATCAAATTACTACTCTAATGGTTAGGTAACTATTCCAATTTACATATTATAATTCCAATGGTCGGATTTATAATGGACGTATGGGTTCACTACTTATGTTGATTAACTCTTATCCAATTAATTCATCAATAACTTATATATTATATCATGGTTATTTATACTTTCATCTTAAAAATTAATTTTTTATTATTATAATTATTTTTTATTTATACAACTTAGTTTGTGACTGTGATCATTCTGGTGGATCAATCCGATCCAAAATATCCTACTATTATAATATTATTTTAAATTCTTCAAGGTTTTTGTTGTAGAAAAATATGTCATTGTTCATTAATGTGAATTTTTTTTTCATTTCTCTATGTGATGTTTCTACTTATACTACATGTCATAATTCTGAGAATAATATTTTCATCGATAAAAATTCTGTTCCATTACAAATATCACATAGAATAAATACAATGGCTTTTTTTACTCAGATATATATATATATATATATGAATATGGGTGTTATAAAATACTTTTGACCATGCATATACTTTTATCCAATGCATTCTAGGAAATTGAATGTTGTGATGGATAATTTAACTTCTAGTTATTGGATATTGTCAATGTAGATCTAATGATATACATAATAAAAAATTCATTCATTTTTGGTTGATATGATACATTTATGAGTGATATTGGATTATTTTTTTGTGACATGAAATTGGTTTTTATACATTATATGCACATTCAAGAATTTAATAATTTATATATATAAGATTATAATTTTTTACATATATTTAATCATGGTATTTTTTATATCTCTGGTATATAAAAAAATAATTATCTTATTATGTATAAGATTATATATTTTAAATTTTTTAATTCAATACAGGGGTAAAAATATTTATTTCACAACTGATGTTTATGGAAGTTTATAGGGGAATAATTGTGTCTGACGTATTGAAAACTACACATACAATAAAAAGATACATTAGATGTTGATAAATCTACTTAATATAAATGACTCATTTCAACATATTATGACATTATTAACTCACACCAAAAGATTCCTAATCATTTATTTTTTTATTTAAATATATTATGGAGGAGTAACTGAATTATTTTCTATAAAAACATAGAACATTACAAAAGAATTAGGGACATTCAATATGATATCTTAAGAACCCTAATCTATGTAACACCATAGCCCAATAACATATACCATGAGACCCAAATGGGGGTCTCCACATAGCCTCATGCATTCCCACTGATAACTAAATATCTGAAACAACTGTTTTGGTTTGGATATAAAAAGTTAGAGAATTATTTTTACTCAACATAAATATTTTAATGTGGTATGTGTCATATATTTATTAATTTAAAAAATATACATTGCATTAAAAAACTTTAAATATATTCAAAGTAAGTCAATTACATATCAAACATATATAAGGATTTAAATAGATTTCAATTAGAACTTCTATTATCCTCCATGAAATTCCCAACTCTTCCATCGAACATTTGACTAAAAACTAACACATCCCCTCTCCTAAACAACTCTTAAAACCCAATATTTATAAATTATGAAACAATCTATTTTTCTATATCGATATATATGACATATAAATTCACACTGAGGTATTCATGCTTGGGTGTATAAATATTATTTATTATTAGTTTTCCAAAATTTTAATATGTATTCCCATGCATGATCTATTTATAATTATTAAGTATATGAAATTTTAAAAATAAAATTAACCATTTTGAAAAAATAACATTTTAACATATAATTTCACATAAAAAATATTTGATCACCTACTCCCCCAAGAGTTTCCAAAATATAGGTATCCCTACTATTTTCAAACATATCAATACCAAAATAGAATCATCATCAAAAATGAAAATTCATTGTCAATAAATACTAGAATTATTATTGGAATCAAGTAGAATAAAAAATTAATAGGAACATAGGATAATAGTTTCACCCATACTGAATTTTCATCCTTCCATTTGTCTACATTCATGATTTTACCATCTGTTTTATATTCCTCGTTATTAATGGTACATATGGATTCATCTACTATCTTCGTCCCTTGTATCACTTTTATAATACATACATTTGTTTCTCATATCGTGTCTCCATTATTTTTTGACAACCCGTTTTATTCCCAAAAATATTATTCCAAAATAAACCACCATTTGGATAATTTCCTACAAGTAAATTATTTAATATTCAAACATGTTTTAAAATGAAAATATTATTTTATTAATTATTCGCCCCAAATAATTTTCACAAATAATAATTATTCCAAACCAATTCCCATGATATCCAGAAAAATGTGACTTAACCAAATAAAGTCTCTTTGTTTTCCTAAAACAATAAAACAAATTATCACATCAAATGATATATGATTAAATAAAATAATTTAAAATTGATAGTAAATATATATATCTAAATAATTAATATTCAGATACAACAACACATAAATTAACAATTTAGAATATCAAAAAACAACATATGAAATAATAATATCCACCAATCTTTTTACTGAAATTTATAAATATAACTTATCATGACATAGTGAAGACATTCTAAATCCAATCCATCAATTATTAAAAACCAGAAACAAAATCACATGATCCTTGAATTTTCTATCCAATCATCAAATAATAATTTCAAGGATATAAGTACAGAATAAATATTAATATTTATAAATAATTAAATAAGATAATAATTCCCCCATATAATTATTCTAGTTTATATTATCTCAATCATTGATAATGAACTATATCAAATTGGTGGGAAACCCTTAAAACAACCTTGACTATTTCCAAAACCTATTCAAAAACAGATTGGGATCTTAGAGGATATTAATGAATTAATAAATTATATTTTAAAATGAAAATTATTATTTTTTCCATCATTCATGGTTAGTATAATATATTAGACTAGTCTATTATAATACTCTTTACTTATTTACCACATGGTTAACCCCCATGAATATTACCAACTGAGCATATCCTAAATCGTACATTCATGGTGGGTGTACATATTTAATTACCCTTGAGCCTAATTATGCGTCAACCAGTAACATCTATAGAGACATCAATTTCAACTACAAATTCACCACAATCAAAATTAATACTTATGTAATAAATAAATTAATTTATAAATCATCCTACAACAATACTATCTAAACTGAAATATTTTTTGGACTCCTTTCACAGATAATTTCTTCAATTTCTATCATATATACGGTTCTCTCTACGAATTATATTTTTGATCTCATTCATGCTACCAGATGATTACAACTATTGGAAAACACTTCTACCTTAAAATTTTTCATTTTTGGTTAATTACTATAACTAATTCCAATATAGAAAAACATCTACTTCTAAGAAAATTTCCACTTAATTGAGATCATGAGATGAATATTCTCTATATCAACTCAATTGATTATAGTGAAAAATATTTTTATTTTACTCATATTTTGAAGGAAATTCCAATTGTTATTTCAAATATCAAATATATAAGGCAGTATAAAAATTTTATAAATGATAGGGGTAAACATTCCAAGAATATCAATCCTAAAATGTCCAAACCAAAGAGAAACTCTTGGAAATAGTTGATCTGCAACACATTGTAGTTCCTTGTAATGTAATAATTGTCTTCCTAATTAAATGAATGCAGCCAATCATCTCCAATTAAAGACCATGAACTATGTTCCTTCTCCCATATCTCATTCCAAAATATTAGAAATTTACACAATATAACATAAAACACTTCAAAATGTTCCATATGAATTTATGATTCATAGAATTTATTATAAAATAAATCCTCAAAATGAATATTAAACTCCCATGATTAATTTTAATCAGATATTGTACAATAAATAATATCCTTCAAAAAAGGTCTTGTATCTCATCCCAAGTGTTTGAGGAAGAAATTATTCCCTCGTCATTAAATTTTTACCAAATAAAATATAAATAGTTTAATGAACAATGATCAAGAACACATTCAATGATAGATTCTACAAACATCAGAATCACATGAGCCCTAAGTACATCCTGCACATATTTCTCAACAAAATTACCTTGAAAAAATATTTTCTCAATTGGGCTTGAAATATGAATTTTTATATGTAATTAAATATATACAAAATTTATGTCATTATTATATGGTGATCTTGGAAAACTAACCAAAATATTTTTTTATATTTCACATTTTCATGTTTGGCAAGAAAATTTTTACAATAATCTCACAGTTAATTTATCCTTAGTCAAAACCTATTCACAAGTTAAGAATCAATAAAAAATATATATTTACATCATTATAAAATCATGGATACTAAAATTACTACATCACATCATGATAAATCATAATATATCCAAGATGTATATCCCATATAGCTTTATAAATCACATTAATAACATCTTACTTTAAAATCAAGGGAACCAACACACTATTCGTGAAGTAGATTGTTGGGATAACAATTAATGACCACCCATTACAGTTATCTAAACCATAAAATGTGTCACATTTCCACTCATATTTGAAATCATATGTCGGTAATTGAAATCCAGACAATACAAAACTATTATCCCTCTTTTACCATCTTTATAACACACCAAAAATTTATCGTATACTTTTCTTAAATACATTCAATTCATTAGATAGCCAATATTTATTGAATAATTTAGTCTATATGAAACAACACTTCTTTATTTGTAGGTTATAGTCAAAACATGTCCGTTAGACTTAAAATTCCCGCTTCTGTGCTTAGAATTTTTACAGATGAACAGACACGGTTGCGATCAGGGTGATATTTGGAGTCTAAAAGAATCACCTAAATTTTGGATGAATAGTAACATACCCTAGGGAATTGTAAATTACCCATATTAATAGTAACATAACCTTATAAACACTAATTTAAACCTTATGAATGGTAACCTTACCCACTAAATTATAAATATATTATAGTCACCTTAAAAATGTAAATGAATATTTTAAGTGTTGATATTATTTGATTACATTATTATTTTAATTAAAAGATAAATTTCGAATATTTAAATAATTAATTTATAAATATTTAGTTAATTTTAGTATTATATACTTTGAAAAATTGTTATGTTGAATTTTCGGTATTTTTATAAAATACTAGAATTTTTGGTGAATAGTAAAATATGGTAATTATGGTATAAATATATTATGAGATAAATACACTATTATCTGAAGCACAGATGATGTAAGTAACCATTTTTTCGAATTCACATGAATTTATTACATTTTTTTTCTTATGGAATCACCCCAATTTTTTCATAGGTAAAAATAATAAACTATTGATTGCAAAATAAAGAAAATCCTCCTACCCTCCACTATATAAACCACCCCTAACCACCTCTTCCTCTCAAAAAATTCATGCTTCAAGAAATTCCCATGTTATAAGAAATACACATCCAAAGAAACCCACCCCCCCACGTAAAATACCATATGGCATCACAAAAATGACAACTAAAAGGCCTTAAAGAGATTCTCAAGGAGGAGTACTCAAGAGGTGAACCTATCTTCCTTTTTGTTTCAACTTCTTTTACAAGTTCTATTATTTTGATTCAATATCATCACCTCCCATAATCAAAATTCTATGAAAATTATAGTGTATTACATGAATGATAATTTTATTATTCTAATGTAATATTTCATCATCATCTCTCTTTTCCCCCTCCTCTTATAATAAAAAAGAAAACACTATCTGAAATGTGTTAATTTTTCACATTCAAGGATGAATGGTTTTCAATTTATATTACTATTTTCATTACTAGTCAAGAAAAATTTTTAATTCTTCAAACATATCATAATATATTTATTTTATCTTATTCAAATTTATGATTGAGAGAACTGGCCTCTGAGCAGCGTCTTCCCGAGCTTCCGCGGCGGCTAGGGTTTCACCTCCTCTCCCTTTCCCCTCCCCCCTCTAGCCTGGATCGGCTCGGCTCCTTCGGCCCCCGGGTCGGCGTGGCGTTCATGTATGACGCGTCTGGGTTCCGAGGGTCCTTCTCTGGCTCTCGCTCCTGGTGTCGCCAGATCGGTGGTGTTCCGGAGTGCGGCTCGGCGTGCTCGTGCCTTCCGACGACGACGTGTTCTACGAAGTCTCTGTGGTGCTTCGCTCAGATCTGTCGAATTGTACACCGGCGATGAATGTGTTCCATCTCGGTTCTTCCGTCGCATCCTGGCATCGCCTCGAGTGGTTCCGGTGGGATTCCGTGGGGCGCGATGTCGATCTGCAGTTCCGGAGGGGGGAGGTTTTTTTATCTTGCTACTGTGTTTTTTCTGCAGGGTTTATGCTTGGCTGATTCTGGATGCTGTTGGTTTGTGGATTGGATCTGGGTTTATGGTTTGCGATTGGACTGTTCCGTTGTTGTGGCGGCGACATGTTCCGACGATAGTATACCATGATGGATGGTTTTGTGATTTTCTGCAGTTTAACGGAGGAGTTGCAACTGTGTACCTGTTGGTTGTTTGTGTCAATTTCAACGGTGTGCTAGTTGATGTGGATGAGGTCGTTCGATTCGCGGCTGACTGTGGTTTGACGTCGCAGATCTGGCGTTTTGGTGGATCGTGGCGCTTGATGTCGACTATGGTTGTTTTATGCTTTGATTTTGTTTTTATGGTGGGATGTGATGAAGATGGCGGTCTGTCATTGTCTCGGCGTTTCTCTCTGGTGATGTTTGTAAGGCGGGGAGTATCTCGGATTCACGGTGATGCCAGAGGGGGTCTCGCCGCCGATGAACAGTCTGGTTGGTGATGGTGAAGCAAATGGGTTTGATGGCTGGGTGAGTTTCGAGGTGTGAGCGGCCCGAGGAGGCATGGAATGGTGTGCGGTAATGGCATGCTGATCGAGGACAGCTGGATGGTTTTGTGAGTTTGAAATTTGAAAGTTATTTTGAAATGTATGTCACGGGGATGTTTTGTAATTGGTACCGGCAACCCTTAAACCAGTTTTATTTCTCTTTTTAATAAATGGTTAGAGGGTTATCCTCTGACGGCTTTTCTGGTATCTTATTCAAATTTATGCAATCCTCACACACTCAAAATATAAAATAATAATACAAAACATGTTCATTGTTCACAAAACTACAAAGTTAATCGAAGTATTTATCATTAACATTTCTCTAATGAGTAATCCTCATGGTATATAAAAATAATAATTATATGTTCATTTATAACTCTTTACATTCACTAATAATATATATTATCAATTATGTATGTTTAACCACATTTCAAACTAACTTCCATTCATGAATACTCAAAAATTGATCATGAAAACAAAGGAAGAAAATGCTTACAAAAAAATAATAGTGAACCTCTTTAACCCTTCATAAAGGCCAGGAATATAACTAATAAGGTTATAATAAATCATTTATAGGTATTTAAGGTGATTTAAATATAAATTAATGAATCTAAATTTCATTATTCAGGTCTTTAAGATCAATCTAGGAATACAGTCGGGCATATGGTAAGAGTTTTCTTATCTCACAATTTATTCCATGAGATTACCATTGTTATCCAATTATTTGTTTCATTTGTTGCATGATTAAAATAATTTAATATATAATATCATTATTCTCTTTATATTAATGATATTCTATGTTTCATTTGATGATTATTAATTTTTTTCCAAACGAATCAGTTGATTACAATGTGGTAAGGGACTTTGTCTCAATTTCCATTTCATTGGGACTTACTTGGTATTGTGAACCTAATATTTCTTATGTGTTTTACCCACATCCCATTTTAGATAACTTTTTATTTTTAATTATAATTCCCGTAAAAACAAATTTCCAACTATCATTGATAATATTATTTTCTTACGATGCATATCATTTCATATATATTGTTTATTTTGAATGTTATTTTAATTGAGGATATATTGAGGAATCAATATCTTCTATTATATAAAAATATTAAAAAGGAATATTTTTCTTTTATTACATATATCTATAAAGAATTATTTTGACTGGTAGTGATGGGAAGGTCCTTCTATAGACCCCCGATGCATCAATGGGTCTCATGAGACAAATCAGTTGGCCAAAAACCCTTCGAGTTTTTTCCAAACATCAGATGGGTTTCCAACCACATACATTGACCCTTGCAACAATTTACTGGTTCACGTTCTAGAAACATGAAGTCCAAATAATTAATCATTTTTCATTATTCATTATTTAGTTATTACAATACATGAGTTTTTCCTTATGAAAAAATCAATGGAATCGTTTTTATTCTCTATGTATTGAGGGGAAGTATTTTCCTTTATTCATCAATCCATATTACTCATGTAAAGTTTATTATGATTAAATTGTTATTGATTCATTATTCCATTATATGTAACAATTTTTGAGAATTTCATCTCACATTTATTATGTTTTCTTTCCCTATTTTATGAATAAGAGAACCTTGAATATGCTTTCAATGAGGTAGTCTATGTTAGTTTTTTATGTATCATGTTGTGTCTTCAATATTTCCAAATGTACTTTGGATATCATGTATGTACTATGGTCTTCCAAAACTACTAAAATAATATGTCATTTATGATTTTATTTCTTTTAATCATGCCAATATAACAAAGTAATGCATCAGCTTCAAGAATCTTTGGTCGTGGCATTATAGTTTGTATAAAAATAAGTTTAGCAGCAACCATTGAAACAAGATTTTGGAATCGTAGTTTAAAATAAATAACCTTAATATTGACATTGATGATAATCATAGAGTAACATCCTGGAAATTCTTGTAAGGTATATACAATGGGTATATTCCTATAAAATACATCCATGTCTAGAAACTACAAGTGGAAGTCATTCTGGAACCAATGTAAATAGGAGTAACAACCCTGAAAAGGAGTTTTGGTCTTGAATGGGGTATCATGGTACACAAAAACAGGCCTTACTATACACTTGGTATAACACTCCCTTGGGATATGCTTATGATTGTGGAATTTTTTTAAACCATTATAAAGGATTTAATGGTAAATAGAAACAATGTTTATGATAATGAGATTAGTTTTGCCCAAATTTTTAGATTATGTTAACTGTCTTATAGTTTAATATTTTGAATTATGACCTAATTTTTGGTATTCCATTGTTTATTGATGGAACCTAATTAAATAAAGGGAATCAATACCCATGGATAATGTAAGTATTCCCTTACTGAGGAAGTAAACACATTCAGTGTGGCAGTGGATCAGATCATGAACATATTGAGACAACTTACTCAGGTTGTGATTATTAACCATGCTACATGTGTGTTAGATCGTTTAATGAGACATATTTTCCCTATGTTATAGTGGGACTATAACCCAGTGGTTGTTGAGAAGTGTATCAAGTCCATTCAAAAGTTATTCTGGGAATTAATATGCAATGAAGATGAAATGATTGTATTGGTAGTATATTGTCTCAAGGGTGATGAGGATAAATGGAGATTTATGATACATAATACTATTAAGGAAGACGAAATAGAATATATGGAATGGAGGAATTTTAATGAGAATTTCTTCAAAAAATATTTCCCTCCTGAGCAACATACTAAAATGAAGGTGAAATTTCATAGCATAAAATAAAGGGAAGAATAGAGTGTTGTAGAGTTTGAGGATACCATCACAAGATTAGTCGGGTATTTTATCGATTACATGTGTGATTCAAAAGACAAGATTGTTCATTTCTTTGAAGTTATTAGGAAAATCTTCAAACATCACTGGATTCTCAATCATTTTCATCATTTGATGAAATCGTATTAAGTTCCATTAAAGTAGTGAAGGAATTATCTATATCAAAATTATTGAAGAGAATCCAGGATAAGAAGAGGTACATTGATAACCATGGAAAAGGTGAAGAACATAATAAGAAGAATGGAATAGAGAAATTTCCATTACGTGAGAACTGTGGAATGAATAATTCTGGGAAATGCTGGAAGGGAATGTGAGTCTACTATAAGTGTGGGTAAAAGGTTCATTGATATAATGAATGCAAGGGGAAGAAATATTCCAATGACGTTCAAAGCAATAATTCTATAGAAATGGGACATTGTGGAATTTGAGTGTCCTAATCTCCATGGAAACATGCCACAGAAAATTCCATGAGATTAATGGAAAGCTTATTTGATTACAACCGTAAAGGTTGAAGTTTATAATAACATAGTGGAAGGTATATTAATTGTTTCCTCAAACATATCAAATGAATTATTTTATTCGCGATCAACACATTCATTTATTTTCTCCCCATTTTTTCAAAGAAGATTATACATATCTAATTTGATCTTATAAAGGAGGTGTCTGTCAAAACTCTTACGGGAAGTAGCATTTCTACAAAGATGTGTTGATCTGTCCCTGTCATGACACATAAATGTTCTTTAATTTCTAACCTCATCATCATACCAATGATCGACATTTATATATTCTTATGTATGAATTGGATGTAAAATTATTATGTCATGATCTATTGAAATAATAAGGATGTTACAATTTTTGATAATGTTGTATAATCCATTATCTTTAGAGAATAAACCTCGCTATCTGATTCATTTCTAGATCCACCTCCAGTAGCTTTGCTGAATGAAATAATTTTGTTTTAAGAGAACACAATATCTATGGGTGATGAATGAAATATTCAAATTGAATACAAAAAAATCGTGAAAGAATACATTGATTAATTTCTAGATGATTTACCTAGTCATCCTCTTAGGTAGGAAGATGAGTTCAATGTTGGCTTAATTCATAGTGAAATACTTATATCAAGGAATCCTTATAGAATAACCACTATGAAATTATTGGAGCTAAAGAAACAACTATAGGATTGAGTGATAAATGATTGTTTTTATATAGTGTTTCTCCATGGGGATCCTCGATCATCTTTTTTATGATGAAATAAGGATTAATGAGGATATTAATTGATTGTATGGAAATAAATGATATTAAAATAAATACCATATATCATATGCCACACATTGATGATTTGTTTGATCAACTTCATTGAGCCAAATAGTTTTCGATGATTGACCTTAGATCTCAGAATCATTAGTTATGTGTGAGGAAGGTAGATATTCCAAAGATAGAATTTCAAAAAAGGTTAAGGCATTACAAGTTTATAGTAATGCCTTTTGGACATACTAATGCACCCTCTGTTTTCTGGGATCAAATTAGTAGATTTTTCCATGAACATATTGATGAATGTTTTGTGGTATTTATCAATGATATCATAGTATACTCATAAATATACGAATTCCATGAGAATCACTCAAATATTATTACGAAAACACTTATAATAAATCAATTAAATGGGATGTTTAAAACTTGTAAATTTTGGCATCAATTGGTTTTTTTCTTGGCCATATTATCTCTAAGGATTGGAGCATAGTTGATACTGCAATGATAAGGCAATCCAAGAATGCCCTATTCCAATGAACATAACCAAGGTATGAAGTTTTATTGACTTAGCAGGTTACTATCATCATTTTTTCCAAATTTTTCTTGATTGGATAACCCTATAACAAATATCACATGTAAAAGTGTTTTGTTAGTATATATGAAAGAATTTATAGAATGATTTGATGAATTGAAATAGTGATTGTTCAATGCTCAAATTTTGACTCTTCCCTATGGAAATGATGGATTTGTGATATAAATTGATGCATCCGAGAATGGAATTAGTTGCGTCCATATGAAAAATTTAAAAGTTAGTACATATTAATAAATACAATCGAAAACACATGAACAAAATTATCCAACTAATGATCTTGAGCTAAATTGCATAAAATGTTCTCTAAAAATATTGGGACATTATCTCTGCAATTAAAAATGTGAGATATATACAGATCATAAGAGTTTGGAATAAATTCTTACACAGAAAGAACTCAACTTGAGCTAATGGAGATGGATTGATTTACTCAAATATTATTATTGTTCAATACAGTACCACATAAGAACAAAAAAAGGTGGAAAATTTATTAAGGAAAGATCATGTACTATTGAACCAAATGAGGATTGAGAGAGATCATATATACATGGATCTTCTAAATTTGGATATAGTAATTGTTAAATATGGGTAAAAATCATTTTTTATTCAAATGATTACTAAACCCTATTTACTTGAAGATAAAATTCTCTTAATCAGATGATGAGATTCTATAGAGGAAAATCAAAGTTGTTAATGATAAAGGATTGGAAGTCTTTGTGTATGAGGATGGTGTTCTGAAATTTTCAAGGATTTTATGCATTTCATTAGTAATGGAGCTAAAAAGGGAACTATTAGATGATGCTGATATATCAAATTTCTCCATAATCCTTTGTAGCACAAAGATGCATAGTGATTGGAAAGATCATTTTTGGTCGGATAACATGAAGCTAGATATTGCTGACTATGTGTCAAGGTGAATAGTTTTCAAACAAGTGAAGGTTGAGAGCGAACATCCTAGATTGTTCATGTAACCTATACCTATCAATTTATCGAATTGGGATGACATTACAACTGGCTTCTTCCACATGAAAACTAAGGAAAAATAGAAGGAATGATGAAATATTGGTAATTTTTTATCATCTTACAAAATAAGCACATTTCATTAATCTAAGAGTGGATTTACCACTTGAGTGACAAACATGATTTTATATTAATGATGTTGTAATACTTAATGTTGTTCCACTATAAATTTGTTCTAATCTATATCCGTGAGTTACATAATATTTTTTGGAAAAGTATCCAAAAGGAATTGGATACTGAGCTTAATATGAGTACTTCATATAACACCCAGACTGATGGACCATCAAAAAGGATGATTCAAACACCAAATTCCATGTTGAGATCAAATTCTTTTGACTTTCACAGTTTGTGGGATTAATAGTTGCCTTTGATGAAATTTTTCTACAATAATATTTTCCATTATTTCTCTCAAATGGATCCATATGAATCATTTTATGGTAAAAGGTGTCTAAATCCATATTTTTGGAATGAAGTTGGTGAGATTAAACTCGTATTTTTATAACATAACAAAGAGACAATGACAAAGGTAACAAAAATTCAGGCCCATATTAAAGTAGTAAAAAATTAGAAAAATTTTATTATTAAAACTGGAGAATGTTTTTTGAATGTCACATAGGAAATCATGTATTTATAAAAGATTCTCCTTATACGGGTGTCTTAAAATTCAATATGAAATGGAAACTAAGCCCCAGATATATCAGACTGTTTGAAATTCTACAAAGGAGGAGTGATTTAGATTTCTGTTTGAAAACTCCACCAAGTCTCTCAAAATTCCATAATGTGTTCCTCATGTCATTGTTAAATAAATATATACAATAACCAACCCATTTACTCAACTATGAAAAATATAGTGGGATCCTTATTTTTCTTACTGTGAATGGCCAATCATGATTCTTGACACTATAAAGAAAGTATTGAGAAATTGGATGACTCTTCTGGTAATAGTTCTTTAGAGAAACCATAAAATGGAGGAGTAAACATCAGATCATTTAGATGTTATTAATAATAACCACCCGTATCTTTTTAAATGGACTTATACAACAAAAATTTGGAGGAAAAATTTCTGAAATTGGGATGAATATAACACCCAAAACATTTTATGGTATGATTCTCTTAAAAAAATTAAATTCATTATAAATCCTATATTTCATGAAGAACTAAGTCTCATTGAAATAAAACATGGTTATTTATTTTATATAGTCATAACCAAGCCATTAAACATAAATTTTCCAATTATGTGTGTTGATTTTCAAAAAAAAAAGGCACACATGGTTGCGATGATGGTGATATTTGGAGTCTGATAGTATCAAAAAAAAATTGGTGTACAGTAACTTATCCTTATTAGTTTTAACCTACCCTTATGAAAAATAAATTACCCTTATGAATATTTATATGTCCCTTGTTGATGGTAACCTTACCCAAGAAAGTATAAATAAAATTTAGGCATCGTAAAAATGAAGATGAATATTTCACTTGTTGGTATTTTTTTGTTAAATGTTTATTTTAAATAAAAATTAGATTTCTCATATTTATAATATTATTTTGCAAAATCCAAGTTATTTGTTTGATTCTTCCCATTGAATAATTGTTAGTGTGAATTTTATTGGAATTTTGAAATACATGAATTTTTTTGAATAGTAAAATATGGTAATTACGTCATAAATACATTATAAGATAAATAGTCTCTTAATTTTATCATGGATGATGTAAGAAACCATTAGTTAAAACTCAAATTCACTTATTACTATATTTTGTATGTAATAATCATTATTAATTGTCATAGGGAATAATAATAAACTATTGTTTAAATTATTATGAAAACCCTCCTCCCATCCACTATTTAAACCACCCATCACCCGGTTTTCCAATCACACCACTCAAGATTTGATCATTGAACATGTTCTACGTAATAAAAGTTAAAATCACCCCCCCCCCCCCCCTCATGTTCAATACCTTCTGGTATCTCCAAAATTCCAAAAACAATGGCCTTAAAGAGATTCTCTAGGAGGACCACTGAAGAGGTTAACCTCTATTCCTTTTTCTTTCAACTTCTTTTACAAGTTCCACTCTTTGGTTTCTCTCCCCTCACCTCTTCTCATCAAAATTCTATGATAATTCAATTTCCTTATATGGAATATTTCATCCTCATCTCTCCTTTCCACCTCCTCTTATACAAAAAAGGAAAACACCTTTAGGGATGTGTAAATTTATCAAATTCAAGGATGATAGGTTTTCAATTTCTATTACTATATTCATGCATGGTCTTGGAAACTTAATAATTATTGAACTAGATAAAAATATATTTATTTTATCTTAATAAATTTTCATTATTTCTTACACTCATATAATATACAATAAGAATACAAAACAAATTCATTGTGCACCAAACAACCATGTTAATCAAAGTGTTTATCATTAACATTTATATAATGATTCATCCTCATTGTATATAACCAAAATCCTTATAATATTATTAATATAAATTTAATTTCAATAATAATATATTTTAACAATTTTGGATGTTTAACCAAATTTCAAAAAAAACATTCATTCATGAATACACGTAAATTGATCATGAAAACCAAGGAAGAAAATGCTTCAAAAAAATAAAAATAATCCTCATAAACACATAAAAAATGAAATTAATAATACTAATAAGGTTATAATAATTAAATAACATATATATGATATTATATAATTATTAAATAATGAATCTAAATATAATTATTTAGGTCTCTAAGATAATTCAAAGAACAGATTCAGACATAAGGTATGCATTTTATCATATCACTTTTAATTCCATGAGATTTAAATTGTTCTCTAGTAATTTCGTACATGTGCTCCATGTGATATTACATTTGATATAAAATATAATTGTTTTATTTATATTCATTAATGTTTTTGTGGATGAGGAAAAAAGTCGGTTATCTCTCGCTCTCCCTTCCGATCATGGTGTAACCCTAATGTGGTGTGGTATTCCTCCCTCCTCTCAATCGGAGGAGGGAGGTTCGCGAGTTCATTTGCAGAGTAAGATCGAGTCCTTCTTGCCATTATCAAAATCTGATTCCCCCCCCCCCTTCACGAAGGATTCGTTGTCTCTGAAGGTCCCTGATTTATTTCAGGATGCCCCTCAACTCCCTCTATCCCTGACAGATCTCACATGTGCCAAAGTCCATTTCAAGTTCACTCTGGTTTCTAGCTTCCACCATCATCGTCCATCGGTTGATGAATTTGATCATTTTATCTCTGGTTACAGGAAGCTACAGGAGTGCGTGGTGGTCGGGCTTCTTAATCGGCATCACATTATTATTCGGTTTCGATCGGAGGTGGATATTTTGGTCGCCAGGTCTGGGGAATCCTGAAGATACAATGGATTTTCATTCCTTATGTTTCACTGGTGCTTCGAGTTTCATATGCGGCATGATCCATCTACCATCGCAACCTGGGTCAGTCTCCCTCGCCTCCCTCTTTCCTATCAAAATCCATCGATATTGTGTGTTATATGGAATAAGATTGGAATATATCTTTATTCTGATCGGAGAACAGAGGTCCTATGTCACCCTGTCTATCCATGAATTTGTATTGAAGTCGATGTAGTGAGGCCACCTATGAATTTGGTGTGGATCATGGATAGGGAAGAATTATGGGGGAAGCGGGATGTCATCTTTGAGTCTTGGATGAGTTACTGTGTAAATTTCTGTCGATTTGGTCATCTTGCGCCAATCTATCGCGGTAGGAATGCGTCTGGGAATTTTCGAGCAGTGGAACTAGGCGCTGGTGGATCTGCAAACAATGGCATGGATCAGTTGCGAGTTGAGGTTCAGCCTAGTATTTCCTTGCATGGACGAAATTCATATGATGTATGGGAGGGGAAGGTTCTACAGTCAGAGGTCACTAAGTAGGATGGAAAGATGATCTCTTGTGAGCAAGGAGTGAGGGTGAATGGGCGGTCGCATCTGTCTATGGAAGGAGAGGTTTTATAGGCTCATGCGGCTGCAGTTTTGGTGAAGGAAAGGCAGCCTTCTTTGAATCTGATTGTGCAGCAGGTCTTTGATCACCTGAAAGTGGATCTTGGGGGCTGGAAGCGGCCCTTGCCTGATGTCAATGGAAATGGTCTAATGCAGGTTTTTTCTGTTTCAACCCATAACCAGTTTAAGGTGCTGGAGAATGAGAGGAATACTCCCATTGGGGAAGGCTCGCAAATGGTTGAGTCTGAAAGGATGTAGATTGTTCCCTTTTCTCAGTCGGCAATAAGTGAGGTTATTCTTGGGAAGGAGCCTCATGATTTTTGTGGCAATGAGCTTCCCCTTAAATGCATCAAGCCGATTGATGTGCATTTTCAGTCAGTGGAGGGGGGTGTGTTTTGGTTCCAAAGGGTATGTTGAGTGGTGGATCTGATAGAGGCCAAGGAGTGGGTTCCGTGCGCATCACTGGAAAATGGGGATGTGTCTCTGATAGTGACAAGGAGAATGTGAGTGATGTCAACAGAAAATCTTATAGTGATATTGATCAAAATGAAAAAAGTAAACTGGCTACAGGTGAAGGGGGGATGACTGCTCCAGCAAAAAGACGAACGAGAAAAGATTACTCATACCTACCGAACACAGCTACTACTAGATCATCCTCTAAGAGGGAGGAATTTTCAAGGTATGTCAATGGCATGAATAAGGGAATGAAATCTCCTACGGTGTTTCTCACATTGGAAAAGCTGTATTTGAGAAGGAAGTAAGCTAATTTTCTGATTCATTATGAAAGCTCATAGTGGGAATCAGATACTGCAGACAAAACATTCCATCATGAATATGGTGACGGGGATGATTTCTACGATTTGTAGTGTCCTTGTTGTTATTTTCTTTTTTGATGTACTTTTTGGTTATTTTAATAAATGGTCAGAGGTCTTCCTCTGGGTGGGCTTTCTGGATCTATTTATATTCATGGTATAATATGATTTATTTGGTGGTAATTACATTTTGGTCATACAATTCGATTGATTACAACATTGGAAGGGACATTATCTAAATTTCAATTTCATTGAGAATTGTTTTCTATTGGGCAGCTAATCATTCATATGTGGTGTATCCTCTTCCCATAATGGATCTTATTTAATTTGAAATTATAATTCAGGTAAATAACCATTTCTTGTATCATGGGTATGATTACTGTCTTAAGCCGTATACCATTTCACATACAGTATTTATTTTAAATTCTATTTTAAAAGAGGAAATATTGATGAATATTTATCCTCTATTCAATAAGGATATCAAAAATGCATATTGTTCTTGTATTAAATCTATGTATAAAAATTGTTTTAACGGGTATTGATTGGTGGGACCACTCTATTCCCTTGATGTATCGATAAGTCTCATGAGACAAATCAGTTGGTATCAAACCCTTCAAGTTTGATTCCAAAAAAATCAAACGGGTTTCTACACACATACTTAAACCCTCTCAACAGTATAATGGTTACTGTTCCAGATACACGACATCCAAATAAATAATCATTTTCATTATTCATTATTTAGTTATTACTATCCATGAAGTTTTTAGTATGACATGATCTATTGATGCATTTTTATTCTCAGCTTCTTGATGGAAAGTGTTTTCATTTGTTCATCATACCATATTAGTCTTGTATAATTTATTATGATTCACATATTATTTATTCATGATTCCAATATATGTAACACTTACTGATCATTTTAACTCACCCTTATTATGTTTCCATTCTATAGGTTATGAAGAATATAACCTTGAATATTCTTTCAAGGGGGAAGATTATTTCAGTTTTTTTATGTTTCATGTTGTATGTTTTTTCGTTCCAAATATAATTTGGGTATCATGTATGTAATATATTCTTCCAAAACTGCTAAACTAATCATTACTTCTGGATTTTATTTCTTTAAAAAATTCCTATATAATAAATTAATTCATCGACTTTGAGTTTTCGGGGTCTGGGTGTTACAGTTGGAATCAAAGGACGTTTTGCAGTAACCATGGAAACTAGATTTAGGAAACATAGTTTACAGGAAATAACCCTGAGATAGAATTTATGGAAAGTCATATAGTAACATCCTGAAATTTTTGTAAGGTATAGATATTGTGTATCTTCATATAATATAAATCTTTGTCTGTATACTATCAGTGGACGTGGTTCTGGCACAAATGTACCTAGGAGAAAAAACACCAATAAAGAGTTTTAGTTTTGACATGGGGAATCTTGGTACACAAAAATGGGCCTTACTACACATCTGTTTTGAATCACCCAAGATATATTCTTATGATAATTATTATTTTCATAACAAATGATTATGAAGGATTTATAATTTAAATGAAATTTATTTATGATTATGAGATTATTTGTGCACAAATTTTCCAATTTTGTTAAGTGTTTTCTAGTTAGAAATTATGAATTGGGACCAAATTTAGTGTATTCCATTATTTAGTGATGGCGCCTATTGGATGAATGGGAATAAATACTCACAAAAAATGTAGGAATTTTCCTACTAAGAAAGTCAACACTGTTAGTGTTGGAGAGGATCATATCATGAACATATTGGGACAACTTGCTCAGGATGTGACAAATAACCATGCAACACCTTTGTTGAATCATTTCATTTAACAGAATCACCCATTATTTAGTGGGACTACTTTCCCAATTATAACTAATCAGTGGATAATATCTATTAAAATGATATTCCTTGAATTAATATTGAATGAATATGGAGTTTAAGTAGTTTAAGTATATTGTATCATGGGTGATGTTGATAAATGGTGGTCCTTGATCAAGAATACTATGGAAGAATAAGAAATAAATGATATGGAATGGAGGAATTTTAAGGAAATGTTATTCAACAAATGTCTCCCACCTGAGAAATGAACTGGAATGAAGTGAAAATTTTGTATCCTAAAGAAAATGTATGAAGAAAGAGTTGTAAAGTATGATGCTACCATCACTAGATTATCCAAGTATATTATAGATTATTTATTTGATTAATAAGACAAGATTGATATCTTCTTTGAGTTTTTGAAGCCAAGTCATCAAAGGGAACTTTATTCTTAGACATTCTAATCATATGATTAAATCGTATAAAGTGACATAAAAATGGAGAAGGAATCTATTAGATAATGTTTGTTAAGGGTAATCCAAGATAAGAATACATAATCAAATAGCCATGGAAAATGTGAAGATTAATGGAAGAAGAAGGGAATGAATCAATTTCCATTATTTGAGAACTGCGGAAAGATTCATCCTGGGGAATGTTTGAAAGGTATGGGATTCTTCTATTAGTATGGAGAAAATGGTCATCGTTCTACTAAATACAAGGGGATGAATGAAGTCAATGATGTTCATTTCTATAATTATAGAGAGATGGGAAAATATGAAATCTAGTGTCCTATGATCCAAGGGAACATTCCTCAGAAAAGGCCACAAGAGTAATGGAAAGCTTATTTGATTACAATAGTGGAGGTTGAGGTTCCTAATGATGTGGTGGAAGGTACATTATTTTTTTCTAAAACATAGCCAATTCATTATTTGATTATAGATCATGACATCATTTATATGTCCACATTTTTTCAAGAAAATTAGACATGTCTAATTTGATATAACAAATTAGTCTTCAGTAAAAACTCCTATGGGAAGTGTCATTACCACAAATATGTGTCGATCAATCCCCCTTAGAACACATAAATGTGCTTTAGTTTCTAACCATATAATATCATCCATGTTCATCTCTGATATAATTCTTGGTATGAATTTGTTGTCAAAATATTATTGAAAGATCTATTTCAAGAAGAAGAAATATATTACTTTTGAGAATTTTGTAGAATACATTTCCATTAGATCAGAAACCTCAGCATCTGATTCTTATCTAGTTCCACAACCAATAGCTCTTCTGAAGGAAATTCTTGGGGAGGAAGAGAACACAATATCTATGGGTGAGGAAATAAATCATCAAATTGAAGATGTACCTATTGTCAAAGATTACATTTATCTATTTCCATAGGATATAACAATATATCATCTTGATTGTAAAGTAATGTTCCCAATTGATTTAATTCTTGGTGAAAAACATATATCTAAGACACCATATAGATTGGAAACTGTGGAATAAGTGGAGCTAAATTGACAAAATGATAAATTGAGTGACCCGTGATTTGTATAACCTTGTCTTACTCCATATGGATCCCAAATACTATTTGTCAAGAAGAATGGAGGATCCATGTGTCTATACATTGATTAAAAAGAAATAAATGGTTTTAGAATAAAGAACAACTATCCTCTACCACACATTGATTATTTATTTGATCAACTTCATGGAGCCCAATATTTTTTTAAGATTGGCCTTCGATTTGGATATCATCAACTATGTGTGAGGAAGGAGGATATTACAAAGGCAACATTTCAAACTAGATATGGTTATTCGAGTTTACAGAAATGAATTTTGGACTGAATAATGCACCCTTTGTTTTCATGGATCTTGTTAATAGAGTTTTTAGGAATATATTTATACCTTTTTGTGGAATTTTTTTGATTATATCCTTGTATACTCTAGAAGATATGAATACCATGATAATAACATTGAAGTTATTCTGAAAACAATTCAAATAAATGGAATATATGGGACATTTAGAATGTCTTGATTTTAGCATCAATGAGTTTCTTCTTCTTGGATATATTTTCTCAATGGATTGAATCATAGTTGATCCTACAGATACAAAGGCTATCCAATAATGGGCTACACCAATAAACATAACCAAGGTATGTTGTTTTATTGCCTTAGCATGATACTATCAACATTTCATTTAGAATATTACTCAATTTGATAACCCTCTAACCAAGCTCACACGTAAAGGGGTTACTTTTTTATGGATGAATGAATGTATTAAATGAATTTATGGTTTTAAAAGGAGATTGGTCAATGCATCAATTTTTAATCTACCATTTTTAAATGATGGATTTGTAATATAAAGTGATTCATCAATGAATATACTGGATTACGTCCTTATGGAAAATGATAATCTTATTACTTTTTCATCAAGACATTTGAAGTCACATGAAAAAAATATCCAACTATTGATCTTGAGCTAGTAGCTGTAATATTAGATCTAAAAATATAAAGACGTTATCTATATGTTAAAAGATGTGAGATATGTACAGAAAATTAGAGTTTGAAATAATGTTTCACACAAAAAAAATTCAGCATAAGGAAAAGTAGATGTCTTGAGTTACTAAAATATTATGATTGTTCCATACACATGAAACCCAAGAAAGGAAAATAAGGTGGGAAATTCATTAAGCATGAATGATTATCAACTTCTGACCCAAATATGGATTGAGAGATATCCTATATTCCTAGATCTACTAATGTATGGTGTGGATATTTTTATCAAAGTGGAAACATAATTTCATTTACAAATGATTGTTAAACCATAATTACTAGAGAAGATAAAAATCTCTCAATCTGATGCTGAGATTTTACAAAAGAATATAAATCTGTTATGTATGGAAGATTGGAAGACTTCATGTGTGAGGATGGAGTTTTTAAATTTGGATGGAGGATATGCATAACATTAGTACTGGACCTAAAAAATAACTATTAGATGATTCTTATAGATAAAATTCCTCCAAACACCCTAGTAGCACTGACACATATACAGATCTAAAAGAACATTTTTGGTGGGATAACATGAAGTGAGAAATTATTGACTATGTGTCATGGTGTCTTGTTTTCTAATAATTTAATGCCAAGAGACAATGTCCTAGAGGGGTCATGAAACCTCCACCTATTCCAATGTGGAAGATGGATGACATTATGATGGAATTTTTCATATGACTACCATGTAAACCTAGAAAGAATGATCCAATATGGGTAATTGTTGATCTTCTTACAAAATCAGCACATTTCCTTGCTACAAGGGTATATTTGCGACTTCAGCGCATGAAAAGACATTATATTAATTAAGATTTAAGACTTCATGGTGGTCATATATAAATTCTTTCTAGTCGATATCCCTAACATACATCAAAATTTAGGGAAATTATCCAGAATGCATTAGATATTGAGCTTTATATGAGTACTACTGAACACCCCCAAACCGATAGACAGTATGAAAGGACTATTAAAACATTGGATTACATGTTGAAATCATTATCTCTTGACATTAATGGTATGTGGTATAAATACTATACATTGGTGGAATTTTCATACAATAATAGTTTATATTCTATCATTGAAATGGATCCATATGAGAATTACATGGTAAGTGGTTTCAAACTCCAAATTTTTGGGATGAAGTTGGTGAGAGGGAACTTGTTGGCCCTGAACATATCAAAGAGAAAACATAAAAGGTAATAAAAATTCAGGCCCATATTAAAGCATCCCAAATTGGTAAAAAAGTTGTGCTAAAAACTGGTGAAAGGATTTGAAATTTTAACTTGGATATCTTATCTTTCTAAATGCATCTCCATGGAATGGTGTCTTAATGTTTGGTATGAAAGGGGAAATGAGCCCCATGTACCTCAGAATAATTGAAATTCTAGAAATTATTGGAGCTGTAGGTTACTATTTAGCAATGAAACCAAGTCTCTCCAAAGATCATAATGTGTTCCACTTGTCTTTGTTAATGAAATACATGCCAGACCCAATGCATGTACTCACCTGTGAATAAATAGAGTGGTACCTGATTTTTCTTACTCTGAAGAGCGTATAATAATTCTTAACACTATAGAGAAAGCAATGAGAAATCGGATGACATATCTGGTAATGTTTCATTGCATAAACTATAAAATAGAGGAGGAAATGTGGGATCTAGAGGATGTTATGAAGAAGAAAACCAACATCTTTTTAAATGGATTTATTCAAGATACATTTTGTGGAAGAAATTTCTGAACATGGGAAGAATATAACTGCCAAACAATTTCATGGTATGTTTCACATAAATACATTCAATTATATAGATAGCCTATATTTCATGAATAACTGAGTATTTGTGAAAAAAATTTCGTTATTTTTAGGATATAGTCTTGAACTAGCCATTAAACAATAATTTTCTACTTCTATGTTTTGAATTTTTAAAAAACAGACATACACAGTTCCGATAGGGGTGATATTTGGAGTATGATAGAATCAACATAATTTCTTATGTATTGTAAACCACCCTTATGAATAGTAACATACGAATATGAATAGTAACACACCATTATTAATAGTATTATAACCCTTATGAATGGTGACCTTACCCAAAAAAGTATAAATATAATTTAGGCACCTTAAAAATGAAGATTAATATTTTAAGTGTTGGTATTTTTTGATTAAATGATGATTTTAAATAAAAATAAAATTTTTCATATTTATAAATTTTTTATTTAAAAAGATTGCTCATTTATGGATTCTATCTATCAATAAATGGTTTTGGTGAATTTTTCGGTTTTTTCTGAAATACAGGAAATTATTATGAATATTAAAATGTTGTAATTACTGTATAAATACATTATGAGATAAATACACTATTACCAACATCATGGATGATGTATGAAACCATTTTTTAGAATTAACAATAACTTATTACTATTATTGGTTATTAAATAATCACTATTTATTGTTTTAGGTAAAAATAATAAACTAACGATTTAAATATTAAAAAAACCCTCATATCTTATTCTATATAAACCACCCTAACCCTCTTCCACTAACACCACTCACAATTTGATCTTTTCCCATGTTCTACCCAAAACCCATCCCAAGACGTCCCCTCACATCCATCATCATCTACCCTCACCAGAAGGAAAAAATTTCCTTGAGGATATTCTCAAGGAGTACTCATGAAGTGAACCTCTATTATTTTTCTATCATCTTCTTTTAAAAGATATATTCTTGTGTTGCCCTCTACACCCATCCCCTCATACAAATGCTAGGAAAATTATATCACCTTACATGAACTGAAATTTTATTATGATAATAATATATTTCCTCATCATATCTATTTCCCCTCCCCTTATACTAAAAATGAAACCATCGTTCGAGATGAGTAAATTTATCACATTCAAGGACGATGAGTCTTCAATTTCTATTACTATCTTCATGAATGGTCATTAAACCCATTTAATGGATGAAATATGTCAAATTGGGTTTATTTTAACTTATTCAATGTTCTATAATCCTTACACTCGTATAATATAAAAAACTAATATCAAACAAGTTAAATGTCTACAAAACGACCATGTTTATCCAAGCGTTTATCATTAACATTTTTCTAATGAGTCATCTTGATGTTTTATAAAAAAATCATTATAATATCATTGATATCAATATAATGTCAATAATATTATAGATTAACAATTATGTATTTTTATCAACATTTCTAACAATCATCCAATCATGAATACAAGTAAACTGATCATGAAAACCAAGGAAGAGAATGCTTCCAAAATAATAAAATTGAACCTCATAAACTAATTAAAAAGGACACAAATAGACCTAATAAGGTTATAATAAATAATATAAATATTTACAAGGTTATATAATTATTATTATATGAATCTAAAATTGTTTATTCCGGTCAATAAGATCATCCGAAGAACACATTCGAGCATATAGTAAGATTTTTCTCTTCACACTTTTAATTCTGTGAGATTTCCAATGTTCTTCACATATTTCCTACTTGCGGTGTATGTATATGTCCATTTGTTATAAAATATCTGATTTTTTTATTATTCTTTGTATTCTATGATTAATTTGGTGATTATTAATTTTTGGTCATACGACTAGATTGATTACAATGTGGTAAAGGACTTTGTATACATTTCCATTTAATTGTGACTCACATTGTATTGTACACCTAATCATTCTTATGTGGTGTATCTGCTTCCCATTTGAGATAATTTTTAATTTGAAATTATAATTCTATTAAATATCCCTTTTCAAGTATCATGGATTTGATTATTTTCTTATGTTTTATACCATTTCACATACAAATTTTTTTATTAATGGTATTTTAACAGGTAAAATATTGATGAATCAATATCCTCTATTCAATAAAGATATCGAAATTGAATATTAATCATATATTAAACCACTTTATAAATAATTATTTTATCTAGTATTGATGGGATGGTCCCACAATATTCCCTTGATTCATCTACTAGTCTCATAACACAAATAATTTGTCCACAACCCCTTGGAGTTTGTTTCCAAAAACTTATACGAGTTTCTACCCACAGACTTAAACCTCCTCAACGGTATAATAGTACATGTTTCAGATACATGAAGTCCAATTAATTAATCATTATATTTATTAATTATTATTTTAATACAATCCATTAGGTTTTTAGTATGAAAAATTCTATGGATGAATTTTTATTATTAGCTTATTGATGAATAGTGTTTTCTTATATTCATCCTACCTTATTAGTCATGTATAATTGATTATGATTCACTTATTATTGATTAATTATTCCACTTTAGTAAACCTTACTATGTATTTTATATAAACCATATTAGGTTTCCTTTCCCCATGATACGAAGAGGAGAACCTTGAACATTCTTTCATGAATGCAGTTTATTTCTATTTTTTATGCATCAAGTACTATTTTCAGACCTTCCAAATATACTATGAGAATAATTTATATAATCTGGGCATCCAAAAAATTATAAACTATTTTTTCCATTTTGAATTTATTTCTAGAAAACATGCCAACATAATAATGTAATACACTAGCTTTGGGTTTATTGGGTTGGGACATTCCATTCGTTAAGTGAAAAATTAGGAATAATCTAATCATTTTTAATTGGATTTCTTCCTCCTTTATTGAATTCGAGAGTTCCAATTCAAGTAATTCAATAAATAATTCTTTCTACTTATTACTTAATAAATTTAAATGTTAAAATTCAAAATATATTTTACTCACCTTTATTGTCTCAATTTCATGTTCCATTGATGAATGATTTGATTCAAACATTTATGATTTCTAATACACAATGAATGCATCATAAATTATTTAATGTATTAAAACTATTCAAATAATTAATAATAGTAATTAACCTTTACATCTCAAAAATTTCTAGGTCCTATGTGATATGATTAAATAATATCGTACCTTTTCTGAGAGATTGGTTGATTAAGAATTTATCATCGATTATTGGATGTATCTCTTAAATGTCACTATGGAAAAAATGATTAAATACATACCTACCAAGGTAAATAACATATGTTGATCTTCTACTTTTAAAATTACAAGATCTAAAATAGAAAAAAAAACAACTCCTCTAGGAAACAAATAACAAGTTCTCTCCATCTCACATTAATTCCTCACTCTCTATTGAATCACAAGTCACTCCAATATTGTGAGAAAAAAGAAAATAATTAACAAAACATCCAGTACAATCGTTTTATTTCAAAAAGAAATCCATCAAAATAATGTGGTTAATACTATAAACATTAAGATTGAAAGATTCCAACTATATTTCTAAATCACCAATCATAATAGAATAATAAGGGAATTTAAATCCTTATTCCACCCTTTCCGTTATTATTATAACCATCTTTATAGATTATGGTATCAATTACACATGAAATAGAAATTGATATACTAAATTTAAATGTAAGAATAAATAAGATATACTCATAAAAAATAAAATTTAGGTTATATTATAGTTAATGTTTACATAATCACATATTATTCTTCTTATATCCTTAAACTCTATTAGAACATGCCCCATAGAAAACATGGACCCTTGAGTCTTCTATGTGAAACAATTTCAATTCCTTACACAAATCCATGTATAGGAACTATCTATATCAAACATGGGAATATTATCCAATAATATTGATCTTTATATCTTATTCGATGGCCTAAAACAAGTTCATTCATTAAGGGTTTTCCAAATCCTGCTCTGTTATTCTATAATACCTCCCCAATGAAAAGACCATGGTTTACAAGGACTTTCACACATTATAAATCCTACATTATAAAGATCAAAGAACATTTGTGTAACCCCCTTAAATAGATAATCAAATATAAAATTTATTCTTATTATATCCCTCCTAGATTTCATTCTACATCCTTTTCTGTCGAAAGTATAATTCATATCACCATCCGATTAAGTAAGAGAAGTTCTTCCATTTTAATCCACTTTATATCCACTTCCCCAATAACTTCCTTTTTACAACGTCAATATTAGTATAAACCTAAAATAGGATAAACTTCTATAAAATCTCAAATCGGTGTTGTATCTCAAATCATTGGCCTTTAGGTATGGTTTTTTATTACCTTATCCTATATAAATTTGTGAAATTATAAAAATTAGATATATACTGAAGATTCATCATGTCCCATGTTCCATATTTTGGAACTCATGAGATTTTATTAGATTAAATATATCCTAATAAAATTTTTAACTAGACAAATTCTGATACCCAACCAGTGAAATAACATCATGGAAACATGTCACTATTATTATATTCTTCATCTTACATGATGGTCCCTCCCCCTTATAAGTACATAAGTCCAACTTATAATATTTATGTTCACATGGAAATTGAATTATTTATTTGATTCTTTCTAAACAATCCACTATATCGTAAACCTCATTGACACATCTAAATAGTATTTATTTCCTCCCCAAAAACATTGAAAGTAAATAAAAATTTATCAACCTATTCTAGATTCCCTCCCTCCCAAAAATTTTTGTAAATAATAAAATATTATGGGATCTATGGGATATCTCCATTTACACAGTTTCTATTTCAAGAAAAATGTATCTTCTCAATGGAATTACAAATTATTTTCAAAACATTAATCATGGATAACACAATACATTGTATAATTTTTATGATGGTCACTATAACCAAAAATATCGTAGTTATAAATATTAAAATCACTTATTAGGAAATATATTACATTATAATTATGTATCTTCATGGATATATTCATATGGACTATATCATTATTTTCCCAATTCTGTTTTATCCATGAAACATTATCATATAAATCCAACTAAATCATTATCATAAATTATAGAAAAATTATTTAAAATAAATATTACAAAATCTAACTTTAATGAACACCTTTGTAATGACCCAAAATTTCCATGTGATTTTTTTAAAATATATGGGAATTTTACGAGTCCGCAAAAATTGATGGCGCGTGATTTCGAGGCCCGGAGTGCTCGAAATGAATTTTGGATCCTTTGTTTCGGGTATGTTCAGTAAATGTGGGAGCGGGTATTTATAACATTTAAACTGGTTCTAGGAATTGAAATCGGAGGGCACCATTGAACTCTCAATTCCGATATTCGCTTAAGAAGAACTTCACCTCGACCATAGTAGGTCAAGGGTGAAAGGTAGTTTTTGGGTTATTCGTGAAAGAATAAAATAAAATAAAAATTGTGTAAAATTTTAATTTTATTTTTATGATCTTCCATGTGGAAGTTTAATAGGTGGAAACCACCTGAATTAACCACCCATGAAAGGTTATGGTAGTGGGTTCCACCAGAGCCTAACCTCCCATGACAAGTTATGGTGGTGGGGACCACCCGAGGCTTTAACCTCATGAACTCCCCTCTTAATGAGGGAGAAACCTCTCAACTCCATATTTAATGTGGAGGAGCCTCTAGAGCTTCCCCCACATTAATTATGATAACCCCTTTCATTAATTAATTATTACTTTTCGAAACTATGCCAACATATTAGATTATATTGGCTACCCTTTTCTTTTTGGTGGGTTGGGGGAAAATAATCATTGGAAAAAGTGGGAGCGTGGGAGAACTTTTAGGAACACATCCTCCAACGAAGAACGCCAACAAAGAATGCTTCTCCTTCAACGATTTCTTCTCTAAAAACCGTCGAAGGATCGCCAATGAGGAACATCTCTACCGACCAATGAGGAGAATCTGATGTCACTAACCTCCATCTATTCCCAATGGAATCACCTCTTTCCCTACAGACAATATTCAACGAATCAAACGAATGAGGTAGGTTGGTTTTCTTAAATTCTTCCCTTATTCGTTCTTGATGACTCTTCGTAATTCAAAGAGAGTTTATAGCTACTTTCTACCACTCTAATACGGAGAGTGTAGGCCAAACATGCACGGATCATCCTCTCTGTAATTAATTTAATGATTTGTGGTGGTTTTCACGATAGAGGATGTCATTGACCAACCAATAAGGGGCACGAGAATGGTGGTCGACATCACCACCGGCCGCGACGAAGGCGAAAATGCAATGGTGTCGCACCGCGGCCACCTCTGCATGTGGCCCCTACTACCCATGGCTCACACTGCATGCGGCCTCCACACTTCCTACCACACTGCCCCACATTTCATGCTCACGGCACCCCGCGGCCGAACCGCTCTTGTTGAGCTGCCTCGTGGTTCGCCCTCGCGGCTCCCCCGCGGTCGAGCCGCCCCACACCCTTGCGGTATATCTGTGGCCTCGTGGCCACCCAAAGCCCTCAACGGCCCCTTGTGGCCTGCTAGGACGGACCCAGCGGGCCGAGCCGCCCTATGGGGTGGGAAAAATACAATGTTCGGGGTCTCTAAGAGGGCTCGGGTCGGGCTGGGTGGGTCCGACCAGGACGGACCAGACCCGGGCCCACTACGACCCATTTACATTATTTTTTCCATAACATTTGCACTGGACATCCGTTTGATGTACCATTAGCAGCAATGTAAATCTTTTAGCAAGACGGTCCCTTTGAGTATACCCCACAGAAGATTCGGGTTATTATAGGGTACGGTCGAGTTGGATCAAGCACGAATCCAACCGAACCCACGGGACTAAAAGGCTAATAACTCACAGACCAGTCATCTGATTGATAAACTGTATATTGTGTTGAGACCCCAATGATGTGGATTTCCATTTATATACTTCTTCGTGGGACTTCTTGGTAGTTGTATAATCGACTAGTGGCATGGGGAGCAGACACTCCAGGAGATGATCAAGCCTAGTGCGGAATACCAGTAGCTAGCTGTGAAGAGTGCTCCAAGATATCCTGTGTGGGTCAGCTTCTAGAGATCCTATATGGGTTATCTCCTAGAGATCATGTGTGGGTAATATCCAAGTGATCATGTGTGGGTAATCTCCTAGAGATCTTGTGTGGGGTCATTCCAGTGATCCTGCGTGGGTCAGCTCCTAGCGATCCTGTGTGGGTCAGCTCGAGTGATCCTCTGTGTGTCAGCTCCTAGAGATCATTTGTGGTTCAGCTCCTTGCGATCATGTGTGGGTCAGCTCTAGTGATCTTGTGTGGGTTATCTCCTAGCGATCCTCTATGGGTGAGCACATAGAGATCCTATGTGGGTCAGCTCCAGTGATCTTGTGTGGGTCAGCTCCTAGCGATCCTTTGCGGGTCAGCTCCTAGTGATTCGGTGTAGGTTAGTAGTAGAGCCTCTCAACAGAGTAAGATGATTCAGTAGTTACATATAATCATATCTACTACATTACATAAAGATTTATCAGGTGTGAGATGCGTTAGTACCTCTGTGTTTTCCTCATTATTGAGATGTATTACTTGAAAACTCAATTATATGTATGGGCATATACCAGAGTAGGGATATCTCTTGATTTCATACTTTGTGGTTTATCCTTGGTGGATTTTGTGAGACCTTGAGGGTCTCGAGGTCCCTATTGAGTATCGTTATACTCACCCCTGTACGGGATATGCCCACACCATGTTGTCTAGGACGCAGACGACAGATAGCGCCGACTGAGGAAGAGGGTACCAGGACGGGACGGTGCTCGGAGGTGGACCATACATCATGTCGGTTTGTAGAGGAGACATGTGAACATGGAGTGTTGAGGAGGCGATCAATACCTATCCTTCAGGTAGGAATCAAGGTGGACGACCGAGGAGCTACATTTCACCTATAAACCGTCTTGTAATTTACAATTTTCCTTGTACATTCCAGTTGGGCTTATATTCTGGCACCTTTTTCTTTCTGTACTCACTCACATTACTATTCAGTTTACTTGAGTTCATATCTTTCTGCGTGCTTGGTTGTGTGTTTACCTGTTATAATGGAAATTCCTTCCCAGTTCTAGGGTTTGACGCCTTTGGTGATAGTCACCAACCTCTGGCCTAAGGAAGGTAGTATTGGGGTTCTCATGGCATGGTCCCTGGGGGACGGGTCATGACACCTTTGGAATGAAAATAGTTTTCATCATCCCTAAATATATATATATAACATAGATCCTTTTATACAGTGATTCAAGAATTAACTACCCATTTCAACCCATTATGGTCGAATAAACCTATTTAGAAAAATAAAAAAAATATACTATAACCCATTATTTGGTCCCCTATTATACTTAAACTCATTAAAAAAATTAATTTTGATATAAAGTTGCTAAATAATCCTTATTATAGGTATATATGGGTTCCAAATAAATTATATCTACACCTATAATATACAACTAATGACAAAAATTAAAAAAAAATTGATACCATTTTGTAACATTGTATCCTGAATACACAAATTGCAGGACCTTTTAAAAGTCCACCATAGGGATTCAGGCACACAACATGATCATTTTTAACATGATACCAGTTCCATCAGATTAAAATAAGTTATTAGGAATAATTTTCCCTGAATTAAAAAAACTCAACTTATAAAATGAAATATTATTTCTCATTAAAAATAAATATCAATTTTTAAGCATAGTGTAAAATAAAAAGAATGTGTAGTGGAAATGTATTGACCATGTTTGGGCACATAATTAATCAAATGTCAATAAGAAAAAACAATATATTGATATATTAACACCTAAAACATGTATATGGTGGAAAATTAATATGTTTCACTTCCATAATATCTCTTAAGTTCTATCTTTCATAAAAAAATAAATTCTCACCTTTTGTATCATCATGATATATAATTGTTACATGCACACTATGAGATGCATGTAATGATGAGTAAACAACCCCTAGTAATATTTTTCTAAATGAATTCTAGGAATTCATTTTCTAGATATATCTAATATTTTTCAATCAATTTCCTTTATGAAATAACTAAAAAAATTAAAAACATTTTAAAAACAATTTTTTATGAAGAAAACAAAATTTTAAAAACAACTCTCTAATGGGATTTCAAAACCAAGGTAATCTTGTCTAGTTCGCTATTATACCAAGGGAGGCGCAAGATTAGGCCGAGTGCCCAGTCCCCCAGAAATATATTAATAAAAAGAGAGTACAAGGTACAAAGTAGAGAAAGAAATCAAACAGAAGGCCTCACAACATCATATATCAGAAAGCATCAGAGACGTCGCCACCACCACCTTCGGAGAACTCATGGAGATCCGCCGACTCCCATTCTTATTGAGGAGTTTGTCGACTTAGAATTTTGATGTATTTCTCCCTCAGATGTAACTGTACATGATTCATGGGTTCAGTGATTCTATTTAGTCCCCTCTTTTGATCCATTTCATTCAATTTTCCATTTTTTGTAGAAGGCCTGGTGGATATGGTCGTCGGCATGTTGGAGTAATCTTTTCTGGGTTTCCTCTTTGGTGGAGTGGTGGAAGCTCCATTTCATTCGTTCTGTTTCACACCATTCATGAGAATATCACTATGATATTCCTTCATATGACCCTTTTATCGACATCCATGGTTTTCCTTCCCATCATACACCATTTGGGAGCCCTCATGCACCAAGGAGACTGTATCCCGGGAAGGTTCCTTGTCACCATCCATGGGTGTCAAGAACGGAGAATACTCGCCATTGTTCTAATTCTTGCCACTTTATTCTAAGGAGTCATGTCTATCCAAGGATATCTCCTTATCATTTTGATTCTCTATAGTAGCAATATCACTCTCCACTTCCTCAGAAATTTTTCCACCTACTGTTTGAGGAACCTCCTTCGCCAGATTCAGAAGTTCACGCTTCTGTGGTCCACCACATCCCTCACTTGTTTCCTCCTCTACTATCTCTTCATCCTCCTTCAACTCTGCATTTTCTAGAACTACATAACTATTAGTAGAGAAATTTATGAAATCATCGGACCTTACCTGCACCAGAATAGAAGATGTATTCTGATGTGTATCGACATGGGCATCAGAAAACTGCTTCAGCTCAAGTCCCCTGCCCATAAATTGAAATTCATATTTTGCAGCATCCATGCCCAAGACACCATCATCATGATTCAGTTTTTCAGATTTCTCATTCTTAGTAATGTGCACATTATAATCATCTAAGTGATTATGATCACCAATTTCACAAGTAGAATCCCCATTTCCAAACTAATCCAAGCTTCTATGTCTTCCCATGGCAGCAGCACTCAAAGAAAATTCAGTGGCATACCTCAATTCATCCATGGAATCCTGACCGGTAGGACCAATATCAATGGGATATCCCTTCATCATGTCCCCTGCTAATGGAGACTAAGCATCCGCAGGATTTATATTACCCTTCAGACTGGATCCTCCATGTTTATTCTCATCTGCGGCAGCAGCACCACCCAACGCTGCTGCAGTGAAAGCCGCATTCGGGGTAGGACCCAGACGGTCATCGATGGTTTTCTTATGGAAATAAGAAGAATCGTGTCCCCCTTATGAAAACCAGAGTAAAAAGGGGTCCAAGAATCATAGATAATGTTCTGGGCATACCTTTACTCACCTTCATCCATAATCCACACGATCATAGGTGGGACCATTGAGAGATCCATCTCAACACAGATCTTTGCGGTTGAAGGGTTTGTCATGGAAGTCGTTCGGTGATCATAGAAAATAAACTGACCAATTGAGTTACCTATTGACCTGACCAACCCAGGGTTTTGGAACGGAAGAGGAAGAACGGGAAACTGTAGCCAGATCGCCACGTTGGGGGAGTCACGATTCATATGGTACTCAAAGGACCACCGGTGAAGATGAAAAGGAGACTAAGAGGAGGCTTTTCTAATTATGCACCACACACTACCTAGGTCATCCTCGTTAGTGAAGAGGATAAGGAACTGTCGCGGTCCCAAGATCCCTACCTACGCATGACTCTTCAGACCCCAATCTTCATTAACAATCCTATCAAAATCTTCACTAGGGGTCTCTACAGCACGAATCATGCAATCAAGGCTGTGGAGAGCATCGAAGAGGCTTCAGAAAACTCTTGGACCATCACTAGAATGACGGGTTGACCGGAGATGCAAACTGGGACCTTCGGAGTGACCTGTATTCCACGTCACATGGTACATTTATAAAACTTCTACAATAATTTTATACATGTTAATGGTACTTTTATTGATTGAGTATAGTATATTTATAAATGTTTCCAAAAATTGATTTATTTATAAAAATAATTTTCTAACAAAGTCAAATATTTAAGGCTGTTTTCCAAAAAAATACGCCATTTTAGATTTAACAAAAAATTAATGTGAACCCAATTTTTCTAAAGATACTTCGTATAAATATTATACCATTTTTTAAAACTAAATATCATGGTTTCTAAAATATAATAATTCCATTAAATAAAATCCAATAATATTTATCAAAATTAAACCATTGATCATAATAAAAAATCTAGTATTTATCATTTAATAGTGAAAGTACAAATTATTTGATAAAACTAAATAAATATAATTTAAATAAAAATTATATCAATAAATTAATCAAAATAACATAACCTACTTACTAAATAATTGATTCCCCTACTATATATGGGATTTCTAGAAATCATTAGATATATATCAATTTATGATGTTCTAAATCTATATTCTTAATTAGAATCATAAAGAATCCTAATTTATTGATACATTAAATAATGATCATTTCCCAACATGAATGTTTCACAACAAGAAAAATAGGGGGAGAAAACGACTTTCTAATATAGAATAGATTAAAGAACTGTCACAATTGATTTATTGTTAATCTACTCAATCCCAGAGACTCATTAATTCATAAATAGTGAGAAACCATTAAAATTATATTGGATGTGATATAAACACAATAAACTATGATATATGATCTTAATGGGGTCCAATAAAGAAATAATTTTTATTTTAAAATTAAATTATAATCTTTCCTCATCATTCATGATTATATGGACTAATTTGTTATCTATGAACCTATCTTTTCAAGACTAACCCCCCCCCCCCCCCACAAAAAAAACATGCATGGTTAGACCGCATGGCTAACCAACTATTCAGTAAATCATTCAAGACATAATTTATAAAATTGAACCCACATGGTCGCCTTTTTAGTTGGTTTACATTGAGTCTAATGCGGAATCAACCAAATAGTTTATAGAAAATACAATTTTATCCTGCAATACATCAAAATTTAAATTAATAATTATATATTAGAATAAGGGTTCTATAATCAATGTGTTTTTTTCATAAAAATCATGTCTAATAATGTTTATAGTGTAGTACTTTGTTTATCAAAAACATTTTAATTTCATAACACCAAATAGATAGGTAAAAATTATTCATTTCTCGCCAATGAGAATTCCTCCTCTCTAGTGACACAACTATTTAGTGATAATTATCCTTCTATTCTCTTTAATCAGGAGACTTCACACCCAAATTTTGTGACATAGAACCTAAAATAATATATTTGGACAACATGTGACCCTAGGTCACAAGTGACCCTTTTGGTAACTAATTAACATTCCCCCCATTCCATATTCCCTAAATCCAATATTTTTTTACATCAATGGAAATATTTTTTTCCTTGAATATTATTATATAATTAATTTAGGATTTAAGTATTTCAAAAATATATGTTTACATATAAATTATTTTGACCATGTAGTGTATTATATGAGGTTAAAAACCATACCATCATGATATATGAAATTTTCATTGTATTTTATCAACTATTATTTTTTCTATTTTTTAATCTTAAAAATAGTAATATTATAATTATTGTAAATTATTCTTCATGTTAATGGATATAAAAATTTCCCCAAACAATAATTGTTTTATGAGACTATTTTAGGGTACCAATATTGGTAATTAGTGTAATGTAGTATGCAGCCAAGTTATATTCAATAGTTTTATATTGTCATGAAATAATATATTCCATTTATTTTTTTTCGAATTTAAAGTGGTTGATAATTATATATTATATTTTAAGTGGTTCTCATTACTTTTAATATAAAATATTAGTTTATCAATAATATAAATTTCTATTTTGATGGATTTTATAACTGTTTTTCAAATATTGAAATGATATCTTTTATAAAAAAAAATTTTCCATATTTTTTTTATTGATCTATTTAACATAGAAAAAAAGTTGATTTTTTAAATTTTTACAAAATTTATTTCAATCCTAATAGTTTTTGATAAAAATAATCTCTTTTATCCATGTAGAAAAATTTAAAATAATAATTGTTATAATAAGTGATAATAAAAGAATACTCTATTCATAATGCATTATTGAAAATTTTAATAATTGGACTCATGATGTGAAATAGTATGTATCTTATCAATAATGAGAATGTATTGAAATACAAATTTATTGAATGAAAACTGATCTAATATTCGTGATAACATGGGATAATGTTTATGGTTAGGAACATGACTTAATTGACATTGAATAGGATTGGATGTAGTAAAAGTTACTTAGGTATTGATGGTATGTTTTTTAACAAATTAATATTACAAAATGATATATAAAACATTGAATTCCTTGTATATACTATGTTCAGTTAATTTTCATTTATATAAATAATATTAAACATTATAGGATTAAATCAATGGAAATATATTTCATTCAATATATTTGTATATATATTTTTATATATTTCTCCTTTTTGGTTAAAGGATTCATAAATTATGAAACCATTTATGAATGGTAAACAATAAATTATGTTCCATATATCAGAGATGTGATGTGTAATTTAAATAGTTCATCTTCTTTAAAAATTACGATTCCACTTTCATTTATGTATTTTTTTTTAAACTCTGTATAGTCATCCTATTATGGTGTACATTACAATCATTAATGTAACTTATGGGTAATTTGAATCATGAAATGTTAATTGATAAGATAATTTCCACTAATCACATTGTTATGATATTTTTCATCGTGATTTTATGATAAAAACATCATTATAATATTAACTCTCTCTCTGTGGTGAGGTTTTGAGTATTATAATTTTATGAAATATTGTACAACCCTAAATATTACATTAAACAACACATGTAAAAAATATAAATTTATTGGAATTTATATGATTTCATTATATCCATACCACGTATATCTTGAGAGTTTTCTTCTATTTTAGTATTTATCTGAGGTGGAAGGGAGTCGGTTTTCATGGAGATGGGTTATCTGCTAAAAAAGGTCTTTGATATAGGAGTAAATGAGTAACTTATATCTAATTCTAGGTTCCTAGTGGCTTTTTTAAGATTATACAATGACATAGGTGGGACACTGGTCACCTCACGGCCTTGGTATAGTTACTCGGTGGGGTATTAGATACATAGTTTTGTGGAAAAATGTGCTTATCTCACATTCATTAGATTAAAAATGAATTAAATTAAATGTTTGAAATGTTTTATAAAATTTTAACCCCAACATTTCCAATAGTTTCACTGATGCTAGAATCTATCTCTTTTTTCTTTCCCTTATAATTGATATCACACATAGTGGTGTGTTGATACTACTTCTTTCTATCATGATGGATATCAAATGGTGAGTGTAACAATCCACATACTTTCATTATTGACATCACTAATTATTTCTTCATCAATCAATGAAAATAACTTATTTTTGGATTTTTTTGGTTCTTTAATATTTGCTCTAAACAAGGTTTATACCTATAATGATTATCATTCATTAGCGACATACCGAGACAAGGTAGGTGGTATTTAGGCTTTCATATTATTTTATATACATTTTCATGTCATCTTTGATGTGGGATATGAGAGATATGGCTATATTCAATGTATAATCCAAAATGAAAAGACAATGCTTTTACTGTTTCTTTGTGGGTATAATATGGATAATTAAGGACATGAATACCAAACAGGGTATTCAGTTTTTATTCCATGGATACTTATGACCACATTCCTAATTAAACTCCTATTGTACATATATTTGGAACCCCATATGGATTTTCCATGATTTTATCAGACATAGTGGACCAATATTATTTCATTGTGCCTCCTTATAAAAGGGAAAATATAGTTTTTTCATGATATTGAATGGGATCTCGGATTGGATTATTTGTTTCAATGAAAATTATGATTGTTATTTTAATTTACATGATAAAATGGTACATACTTCTTTACTTTTAATTATATAATTAAAATTTTAGTGTACCATGTTTATGTGATAAATAAAGGACTATCTGTGTGTGATACCCAACATTATATTTTTTTGAAAACTGGATTGGTTTATATGAAAATGCTTACTATAATTTTAATAAAATATGGTTGGTGAATTATTTAAAATACATGAGATATTACGATATGTAATATGATGATACTAGAGATAGATTACAACATTGTAAGGAAATGGGATGATAAAACTACTTTTTATTATTATGTGAAAGGAATGGGATGATATTCCTGCTTTTATTTTATCAAAACCTAGTGATCTTAAGCCCTGATATATTATAGGCCTATAACCCCTGATTATAAACCCATTTAAATTAATAATGATTTTGAAGAGGGTTGATATACTAACATAACATGTTCTTTCTTGTGTAATTTGCAATTATTCTAATTTTATTTGATATTTCCATAGAAAGGGGATGTTATCCCTACATATATTAATCTTACAAGGAATGAGGACACGATTCCCACATTTTTGATACTTTCTAGGGAAATCAACATTTTGACCACTAATTTATCTTACAGTGGATTTTGACTACAAACCCACTTATTATAATATGGTTATAATCATTGAATTTTATTTTCACTTTTTCTTAGTGTGGTATTTATCTTGGGAAAATAAACCCTCTTTTTTCTGATATAGTATATAGAATCGGTCGTTTTACACACATGATTAAATTTTTTTATCATAAGAATCATTTTTCCATCATATTGGGTGTTCTGATATTATGTGACAATATTTTATTTCGTTGAATTAAATACATCTAGAGATGGTGATACCATTCAACAGTAATCTAAATTATAATATGGGACCTGATTCCTTATTAAAACCATATAATATGATTGTGAATATGTTATTATAACCCTTGGTATTAATGTTTTTGAATTTTTAGACCAATAATGGTGATGTATGAAACAAGTATGGATAGTCAACGAGTGCATTATATAGAAATCGATGACATGATGGTTACTTTTTATTGATTATTAGCATATAAAATTGTAAATTCACATATATATTTTATATTTATTAGGGAAATTGATATGGGTTGTGTACTACATTTTTTTCACATTATGCTTGTGAATCATGGTGAACATGTAGATATTATGAGTAGGGATAGAAGTACCAGAAAAGTTAAATTCAATGAGTGAGGTCAATATATATCTAGAGTACGAGACATGACCAGGAAGGAACTAAGATATTTTTTTGGCTATCGACTATTTTTGTTATATTTTTTAGCATGTATAGGATCAACTGTATGAATATCATGTTGTCTTATGAATGAGTCATGTGACATTATAATTTTTATTATCCTATTATAGCTTGTGATATGTTAATTTATGGTCGACCCATATTTTTAATTTATATATTTTTTTTGACTTTTGATCATTTTATTTTTATTCCTTCTATTGTTATTTATAGTTTTCTGACTCGAAGGATATTGTATCATGATGTTACTTATAGGCCCTTACTACAATTTGTTTGCCTCTGGGATATGAGGAGGCATGAATAATGAAATATAGATCCTCTTGGTTGTATATTCATAGGTATAGAGTCTGCAGAATTATATTATACATGTTATTTAGAACTTTTATTATTATATTAGTTTTACCAAAAAATAATAACAAACCTTTCATTTGATTCGTCCATGTCTAACAATCACATTATAGAGTTATATTCCATTACTAGTATTATTCAGTAATGAATCATTCTATTTATATAACGAATAAAATATGATTGAGTACAAAATTTTATTATGGTGTATAAAATTATAATGACCAAAATAATAAGTCAATATCTCATGGTGATGAATTCTAGGATATTCAATGTAAAAATAACATGAATTCAATTAATAAATAACCATAATAAAATATATATTCTATAATTGAATAAATACAACCATTATGAAAATATTATGTAAATAATATTCATAAATTCTTATTTCCATGTAATATATTTTTAACAAAATAGTAAATCCTACCATTTTAATCACTACATAAATTTCATGGAGAACATCTTCTTAACCATATTCATTTAAGAGATGTATAATTTTGATCATCAAATTCATCATATGAAATATGAAAAATAAAAAACAATAATATATTATATATTAATTTATATCAATCTATAATCTTAATCACAAATCATCAAATATTAATCCCAAAAAATGAAAATGAATAAAATAGAATAATTTAACCAATTACCTATTGAAGGGAAAATTATAAAGAACCGTAGATTAATAATCATGAATGGTTATAAATATAACAAAGCAAATATTTTATCAACCAATAATGAATCACAATATGACCCAAATACATTTTCATATTTCCAGTGGCTGGAGACTAATGTTATGGGTCTAGGTATCATATCGACTAATGTTTTACCCTCTCAATGTGATAGACTATATCAATGTTGTACTTTTTTTATAATCCTCATAGTCTATTCATATATCCCACAATCCAAAAACTAAAACCACTGAACCTGGGGTTCCTATTATAACACCATAATGATATATGATTTAAAAACTATATTTTTAGACTAAATATTCAAAAAATATTTTATAATAGTATTAATTAATTGGTAAAACATCTTATACTAATAAAAAAATTAAACAATAGAAACAATGTGTAACTTTACATCTCCTAATAATGTTTACTAATAAAAACTCCACATCCTAAAATATTCCTAACCAACTGCTAGAATAGTACTAGTATATATCACAACTATGATGACATAAATGAAAACTTAATAATACCTAAAACATGATTTGTAAAAATACATTTCCAGGGAGGTGAACATGTGTGGTGTGGGTAAAATGAACCATAAAGAACCAAAAGGAGGTCTAAAAATCCAAATATGTAAATGATCTGGTGTATATTTGAATTTTTGTTAGTGGTAAATACATATATATATATATAATTTATCAAACTAAAAATAGATAAAAATAATTATTTAAAAAATCAATGAAAACACCATCCCCGATATAATAATAGGTAATTCCTATAATACTAAGAGTATCCAAAGCTACTTTGAGTGTAGAAATAAAACCTTGAATGAAAGAATCATTCCTTATTAGTTAATCCATGATAGAAAATTTACATTAATTTATGGAAAGGGGCTATGGAAAATTTGGTCATCATAGTGCTCAAGCAATGTGAATGTGGTGAAATTGTGATTAGGAGTTAGGGAACCCTAGTGCCCATGAAATATTTAATTATCTTACCTTAGTATCAATGCCATACTGATTTACGTTATCATTGAGTCCATAATATCATACCCCATAGGATCCTTCATCAATTTGTTTTTAAGACTTGTTGAACCTAAAAATAATTTATAACAACATTAAGAATGTATTTATTTAAACCATATAAATGGATAAAATTTCTTTCGTTGGTATATACAATATCAAAGAATCTCTTAATATGTTGTTATAGTCATATAATTTATTGATATACCATATGAAATTAATACTATTTACCCTAATAACTATGTAATATATCATTTCAAAACCACATATATAATCTATATAAATATTATCCAACAAGATTAATATGTTTTTATTAAGAAAAAATGTCTATGAAAATAATTTTTTTGTAATAATGTTTAATATGTCAACATACATTTTGTAATCTTAAAGATATCTCATTACCTCATCCAAAACCCATATAAAGTACTCACTAAAAATTTACCCTTACTTAATTCTTCTTTTAGTAATATAGCCTTAGAATGACATACAAATCTAAACACAATTATTATTCCCTATGATTTTTCCCTCAATATCACTACAATTATACCATCACACGCTCCCTAGAAATATCTAAATAACAAAATCAATCAGTCATAAATAATAATAATAAATCAAATACATATTACACATATATGGTTATGAAGATAGTGAAGAAATAATTTGGGTACCCATATAAATAAATAAATGATAATTAATAAAGAAGGCCCCAAGTAACATACTGTCATTATCTTGAAATTTTAAAATAATGATAATTAAAAAAATTCATAAATTCAGATTCCCAAAACATATAAAAAATAATCAATGGTAAAAAATTAATTAACTCAAATATATAACCAAAGGGAACTCTAATAAATAATCAAAATATTTGAGGAAGAGTAATCCCAATCCATGATAATAAATGGTTTTTTAAGAAGAGAAAGGAGAATAAATAATGCATAGAACCATGTGGAAAAAACACATATTAAAATAAATATTTTCTAATTTTTTACCCTATTCTTACCATACATGATAACATTTTATGTAGAAATCAAATACACAAGTGGTTATACAAATGAAAAAAATCATAATGAAAGGTTTTTTGTTTAATTTTGTTTAATTTCACACTATTAAAAAAATAGGGGAAAATATTTAAAATTTATTAATTTTTTGGAATTAATTTAGTAGGAAAATAAAATAATTAATGTGTTTGCATCAAAAGGTAGTTAAAAAACCCCAAATGTATGTTCCAAATGGTCATGCAAGGACCCTGTGATGGGTATCTAGTGTACCGAAACATTTTACCATGTTTTCACATACACTATAATTGAAACTTATTTTACTTAAAACATTTTTCTAATTAATAGATATGGATTTATATATATAGACTCAACCATCACATCAATATACAGTGTATAAATAACCAAGAACTGACACACCTATGTTTTTACACAGTTTTGTTCCAATCAGAATAAATAGCCCTCATTTTGATTGACTCCAATTGATATAAAGTGTATAAAAATTATGTTATAGTGATTATTGGATCCCTATCAATATGAACACAAGTGTTGGGAATATGTTATCCACATTACCTAGGGAAATCATCAACCCCTTCCCTAAACTATGTCCCAATATATCATTTATACTACATGTCATAGTCTTTTACTCTCCTTGGCTTATGGATGTCTTTAAACTATTACTATCGATCATTAAGGTTCATTAATGAACCAATGACCATTTATTAAACTACAAATATAGATAACAAAATCATCATCATCTCTTCTAATCCTCAATTTAATTCCATGATACTATTTTATTATTGGACTCTTAAAATTTTTATTCAACTTATATGGGAAATCCATAATACTATCAGGACCCGTCCTCGAGACCCGTGTCGTGACTACCCCAAGCCCGTCTTCCATAAGCCAGGGGCTGGCGACTAGCACCAAAGGCGTAAATCCATAAGCTGGGAAGGAATTTCCATTATAAAAATAAATCACACACAATCAGAGTATACAACTGGAAGCAAAACACTATGTAAAACTAAATACAAAGGTAGTACAGAAAGTAAGTGGGCCATTATACAAACCCAACTGAACAACAAGAACAAGTACAAGTAAAAAGGGAAAACAGCTCCTACATCATCCACAGGAGAATCCTACCTGAAGGGTGGGTACAGAAGTCAAACAACTCTCCCTTGAGGTACGTCCCATCTAGACTAGCTCCGAGAAGCCTCTCGCCGTTCACCCTCAGTCTCAATTATTGTTTTCTGTCATCTTCACAGAACACAAAAAGGTGCGGGCGAAGCCCGTGCTGGGGTGAGTATAACAATACTCAGTAGGGGACCCTGAGACCCCAGAAGGTCACCCAGAATCAAATAAAGATGAACCACAATAGTAATATATAATAAAGAAGTATCAAACAACCCTACTTAGGTAGATGCCCATACATATACCTATGTTACCAGTCACCGTCCGGCTCCAACCCTCGAGCCCAAGTACAGCCCAGTCCACACAAGATGTAAATTCAGTCACCTCGATGATAATTATTGAAAGACAAGAATCAGAAAACATAGGTATACATATTTTGTAGGGTGGAAGAGATGATCAGATGTAGTCACTAATTCATCTATGTTGTCGGACCCACACAGGATACAAGACAAGCTAAGTTGTCAGACCCACATAGGATACATGACCAGCTATTCTATAAGATAGATAGAGATGATCAGATGTAGTCACTGATTCATCTATGTTGTCAGACCCACACAGGATATAGGACCAGCTAATATGTCGGACCCACATGGGATAAAGAACCATCTATTCTATTGAAACCATATAGGATACGTGAACAAAAGTCAAAATGGTCAGACCCACAGAGGATCCCTGTACAGTAGTCATTGCTATCGAACCCACAGAGGATTTTGGTACGTTTTTCATCTCTATCAAACCCATGGAGGATCCTGGTATAGTATCATGGCAGCCTGCCACAGGTTTTACGCACTCAGCATGCTCGATTCTGGGAGGGTCTACTCCTCGAGCCAAGTGTTGATACATCAACTACCAAAAATTATTGAGTTGATGTATCTCGTAGTTCCATCTCATCATAAAGAACCCAACGCGATAGACAACGCGTCAATCGGATGCTCGGTCTCAGAGTTATTGGCATTTCCATCCTAGGGGCCCGGTTGGTTTTTAGGCTCAAACCAACATGAACGTACTAAAACATCGTCCTATACTCAAGTGAAGTATTCCAAAAGAATCTTCTCACTCCAAGAACTCCATCTCCACAGGCGGTATGTCAATCGGACACTCGTAGCCCAAGATGTGGGCTGAATGGTGTAAACGGCCATAGCAGGTCTGGGTCCGGTCCGACCCAGTCGAACTGACCGGGCCCGACCCGGCCTGAACCGAGGTCTGACCCGATCTGCTGGTCCGACCCAGTCTGAGGAAGTGACCCGAGCCAAGGGGATGGCCCAACCCGAGGGAAGACCGGCCCATAGGCAGCCCGGCCAGGGGGTGGCCCGCCCGTGGGCGGCCCAGCCGAGTTTAAGAACCCAGATCTTTGTTTCAGGTTTGTTTCCCCTTTTCTAGTCATTTTTGAGGTAAAGAGAAAAATCTGGAAATTTTATAAGTACACATCGTGTACCTTATAAGTACACTCCGTGTACTTTGATCTCGTGTGAGGCCATGTGCTGGCCATGTCCGGGCCACACACACGGTGTGTGGGGGTGATGTGGATACCGCTTAATGCGATATATGGAAAAGGCGAGTACAGGACATTTACTCAAGAATTAAATGCTGTTTACTTTTCATTTTATTTCATTAAACAGACCGGGGTCACGTCTAATCCTTATTTATATTTTCTTCTTCGCCAAATTACATCCAGAGCATCCGAGGAGGCCTAATCTTCTCTGAGCCGGTGATTCGTCATCAGTTATCTGAATTGAATGTCGTCAGTTGCAATAGAATCGTGGTGGTGTGTTCTTGGTTCTTCCTTGTCCATGTTTCCTGATTCTTTCTCTTAGGAGAGTTATCTGAGAATAATAGTTTTAGATATTTTTCAAATCTTCTCCATTTTTAGGATGATTCACAGGCCAAGGTTCACGTATATCGATCTCCTAGGATCGAGGTAGGTGGTTTGTTGCCCTATGTTGAATGTCTTTGAGTTTTTTTTAAATAAGTGACATATTCCCATGTCTTTGGTATCTCGGGTTAGGGTTTTGAACCTGTATTATTTCTTTCCTTAGATAAATTTTGTACTTGAGGTTATTAGATGATTAATGTTTTCTTGTTAGCATGTTTGAGGATCACCCCATGGGTGTTTCCCGTGTTTTGGATATTTACTGTCGTTTGGCTTAGGTTTCCTGGGAGGAAAACCCTTTTGAATTGATTTCCTACCTTGATATAATTGATTTCATGTATGGCCTGCTATTTATATGCTTCTGATGCATTGTAGCTATTAGCCAATTAGTTGTTGAACATAGTTAGGGCTGCTGACAGTCGATTATGCACGACTAGACTGCTCAGGGATGTGTGAACCTGGTGCGGTAGAATAAAGGGGTAACAGACGATTAAGGGCTTCCCTAGAGAGTCTGTTATAAATTACTATCATTCGAAGGACCTATAGGAATTGGAATTTGTGCTTCCTCAGAGTTTAATTAGTTACGTATCGAGACTATATGGGGAATTAGACATAAGTGCTTCCTTAGAGAGTTTATACCTATCATTGCAAGACCACATGGGAATTGATGGTGAGTGCATCCCCGCGTTTTTGTGCCTTTGTATGATTACATGACTATAGGGGTATACTAGTATGAGCCACCTAGATAGTGAGTGTGAATATTGTTTGGTTGGTTGTGACGAATCCACCAAGCCAACGAACAAGCTTGTGTTTTTTACTACATGTAGTTTAGGTAATCTGCTGAGATACCTGTTGTATTACTTTCTATGCTTCGCGAATATAGAGCTATTTCTAGATTCCGTGGGAGATAATTAAATGACTGAATTAAACTACTAAATAAATGTGAATGGAGATTTTTAGGATTGTTTACATAGTTGACTCTTGTTTCTCTACTGTATTTATTTCCATTACTTTTGCTACATTGCTCACTGACAGTTGGGCACAGATCTCTTAGTGATTGCCTACTAGGATTAGTCTCACACCCTATTTTGGTACTGCTTTTTGGCCCAAACAGGTTATATGGTTGCAGGTGTGGATAGGTATTATGTCCCTTCTACTTCATGTACATGATTACTAGTTCGAGCTGGAGAGCATAGGACCGAGCCTAGGTTTGCGATGTTGCTAGAGTTGTTGTTTACCTTTAGTACTTTGATCTCAGTTGTATTTCATCATGTTGTTGTGTTTGTTTCTTTCCTTAGATACTTGTACCTGCTGCATCATTTTCTTCATTATTATATTATACACTACTTTCGTTGTTTAGTTTTAGTTATTGTATGATGTTTACTGCTTCCGCTATTGACTGCTATTTAATTTTCTTTGTATACCTTACCAAATGAGGGAATAGTTTCCCCAATGACTCACCAAGGCCCTCCATACTAGTCGGCAAGATCTAGATATTGGGGAAACGCACTTGAGGTCATGTGGAGAACCGGTTAAAGGGCACCTGTTGAGTGGCTCTGGATTTAGGTTGTTACAAAGTGGTATCAGAGGTAGTTCTTTCCTTTTCTATTTCCTTACTGTTTAGAGACATTAGACAGGGATATGATGGAATAGGTAAATGGTAAATAGATATTCCTGGGAGTTCTAGAACCCATGTACAGGGAAAATTCCAGATTACCTCGAATGTTACAATTTTCATGTTTTGAAAATGTTACAGTTTACTTGATTTCACCGTTGGGTGGTGCACTTGTTTTGTGTTGTTACTATTTATATGATTGTGGTTCTATTTCTTTGCAACCTGATGAGATGAGGGTATTCCATATCATGCATCATATTGGAACTTGTTATAAAATAACTTGTCATACATTTTTCCATGCCATCTGGGTTGCATTAGAATTTTCATGTCGTTGTGATAGAATTTGTGATATATGATGCATGTTGTTGTTATAGATGCTATGATAGAATACCTTCCATGTTGGTAGGGTATGATTTTTTTGTAGCTTCTTTATCATGGACACCAACGATGGTCTTATAGGTGTTATGGGCCCTTGAGGATCGGATTTTGGTGGGTCATGAGTTTGTTATACTGTTTACTTGTTATATGCGTTGTTATGATGCCATGCTTAAATTCGCGGGGAGTATGGGCCCCCACGGATCAGAATTTGGCACCTTAATACTTGTTTTTCTGTGTTTTCTAGGATCTGGTGCAGTTATAAGGAAACTATTCGGAAAAACACAAAATTCACGGCATGGACATCATGAATACATGCCATATAGTTTTTAGTTGTGTCTCTGACTGTGTGGACAGGGACATGGGGTTGTGAATGTTCTTGTAGGAACACGTCGTGTACGAGTTTACATGCCATGTAGTATGAAATGGGTATCCGGTCGTGTCATGAACAAAATGGGTCGGGGGTTTCCTTCAAGTACACGTTGTGTCCATCTAGAACACGCCGTGTAGGGTCGGCCATGTGTCAGGCCGTGTCGCTACCAACACGGTCCTGGTAAGGCATGTCTAGTACACGCCGTGTATCCTTTGAAAACACCATGTTGTTTTTTCATATGGGAGATGTGTGACCACGTCATGTATATGAATACATGGGTTGGAAAAATCTGTAGGGAAACACGTCGTGTACCATGTTGACACGCCGTGTAGTAGTGGTCTGTGTACCAGTCCGTGTGACCAACGACATTAATAGGGGATAAATCTTAAGGACACACCGTTTAGTGGACCAAAACGCCGTGTAGTTTCCTGCTAGGACAAACCGTTTTCCTAGATTTGTAGGAGTGATCAGGTAGGGAGAAAAAGTATTAGTAAATACCATGTAGTTTGAGAATATGCCGTGTAGCCGGGTGGTTTACACAGCCATGTATGGACAAGGTATATGCCCAGGGTAAAATTTCCAGAAAAACACGTCGTGTAGTCATGTGTTTGCAGAATTTCAATGTTTTTCCCTCCTTTTCCATTTTAATCTCTTATGTTTCAATTTTTTTCATCGTTAATGAAGGTGTGATTTTGAAATTTCTTAGTTATGGCACCAAGACGTCCTCCTGTTGCACTTCAGGAACCAGGAAGTGATTTCATGAATGATACAACAGACAAGGGACTACCAGTGGTTCCACCTATCGTTCCATACATGGAACCTATAGTGATTCCAGACACTGGTTCCGATGATTAGTTCAGAGAGGGTTTCATGAGATTCATGCAGACCTTCCAGGGAGCTCAGCATCCCGCCCCATCTATGGTAGAGCTGACGCAGGTTTTTCAGCAGCAACATCCTCCAACATTCACAAGGGGGGGGGGACCATATGCTGCTGAGTCATGGCTATAATCTATGATATCCATATTTGAGCACCTAAATATGCCTCCATAGAGGAGATTGAATCTTGCGACTTATATGCTGTGATATTTTTTCAAGAGATGATGGGATGTGGTTTCACCGGCAGGGTGCCAACAGGCTATGGCTTGGGATGAGTTTTAGTGCACGTTTTATGACTACTTCTACACGTCGACACTGAGGGATGAAAGAGCCAGAGAGTTCATGAACCTTTAGAAGGTTACACTCATAGTTATGGATTATTCCTCTCTCTTAACATAGTTACGGCATTTCACTCCCATTCTGGTGAATGACGAGCTATTTTTAACGAGGAAGTTTGAGGAAGGACTCAGACTGGACATCATATCACAGGTGAACATCATTTAGTTGACTTCTATTACTCTGATATTCAACCAAGAGCTTATCACAGAGAGAAATCTGAGGGAGACTGGAGCTGTGGACTAGGGTGGTTCAGCTTCCAGGGATGATTCCTTTCTGGTAGACGGCAAGAAGCACCACCTAGAGTCTACATGAGGTGACTCGAGGAAGAGAGGCATTCCTTTTGGAAGAGGGGGTCTTCCCTTGATCAACCAAGTGGTGTGATATCAGTGTGGAAAGAACGGGAATAAGAAGCCTCAGGGCCTAAGAGACCAAGTAGAGTGCCGATCATGTGGCAAGATGGGTCATCTGCATCGTTTCAGCAAGGTTCTTCTTCCAGCGACTAGTGATAGAGGATCAGTTTCAACTCTGCGTACATGAGCAGGATTACCAGTTCCCCAGCAGACTGGGGGATGGAGTTCTTCAAGTCATTCAAGCCAGGGTAGAGGTCGTGGATGCAGTGGTCAGGCTCAGGGAGGGTAAACTCAAGGATCTCAGGGTTCTACACAGTGCCGCAGTGTAGGCCAGATTTTTTCTGTAGAGTAGACTTATCAAGAGCAGGATCCTAGAACTTCGATAGTTTGAGGTATGATTTGGTTATCCACTATTTTATCCTATACAATATTCAATACAGGAGCTTCTCATAGATTTATTTTTGTTCATAATTTGGAAAGCCTTAGACATACTATTTATACTTCTGAGGATATGATAATTCTATACACTCCCTTGGGAATTAGAACTCATAGTGTGCATCACTGCTTAGACTGCCCCTTGAGGTTTGTGGGTGTTGTTTTTCGTGGAGTCTCTATATTTTGGAGATGATAGGATATGATTTCATTCTTGGGATGGACTGCTTGGTTCCCTTCTAGGACTATGTCGATTGCTATCGTCGTAGGGTGAGTTTTACATCACCGAAGGGTGGATCTTTTCTTCACAAGGGAGAATGGGATGTCCAGGAGAGCAGATATGGACCAGAGCATCATGGGATGAGTGGTGTTACGGCCCATATTCCTAGATTTTTTATAGATAACCATGGAACTTTTCAGATAGATTTTCCTCTAGTGGATAATCTCTTACCATATTTCTTTCCAGAAGACTTTTTAGGTTTTCCTCCAGTGCGAGAGGTAGACTTTTCTATCGAGATTGTGCCAGGAGTGGCACCAGTGTCCATTCCTCCTTATAGGATGGCTACACCTGAGTTTCAGGAGCTCAAGAAGCAGTTGGAGGAGTTGCAGGAATGGGGTTTCATCTGACCCAGCACTTCTCTTTGGTGTTTCCCTGTCCGGTTTGCGAAGAAGGAAAATGGAACCCTTAGGCTATGTGAGTATTATTGGAATCTGAAACAATTTGTGGTTAAGAACCTATATCCATTGCCATGGATAGATGATCTCATTGATCAGCTTCATGTATCAACAGTGCTCTCAATGATCGACTTGATATCCGGCTACTGTCAGTTGCGTGTCAGACCATCTGATATAACTCCATCAGCCTTCTTGTGCAGGTATGGTCTGTATGAGTGTTTGGTTATTCCGTTTGGTTTCACAAATGAACCAATAGTTTTCATGGCGCTGATGAACAGTGGTTTTCATCCTTACATGGATTCTTTCATGGTGGCTTTCGTGGATGACATCTTGGTGTACTCTCACACTCGACACGACCATGATACCCATCTTGAGATCGTTTTGAGTACACTGAGGGAGCATCAGTTATATGCTACACTCTCAAAGGGCCACTTTGGGATGGACGAGATTCACGTGCTGGGTCATGTCATCTCAGAGACAGAAGTATCAGTAGACCCAGAAAATGTGAGAGCAGTAGTTACCTAGAAGCAACCGAAGAATGTATTTGAGGTACGAAGATTCTTTGGGATGGCCGGTTACTACATACGGTTTATACAGGACTTATCACGCTTAGAAGTGCCACTAACGAGCTTGACTAAGAAGGGGGTGTAGTATTTCTAGTCAGAAGCATGTGATTCATCCTTTCAGGAGATGAAGGGGAGATTGACTTCCGCACAGATTATAGTTTTTCCAGAGCCGGGCTAGAGTTATAATGTTTCCTCTGATGCATCTGGCATCGGGCATGGAGAAATGATTATGCAGAAGGATCATGTTGTTGCATATGGATCTCTACATTTGAGGCCCCATGAGAGGAACTATCCTACGCACGACCTAGAGTTGGATGCAGTTGTTCATCCTTTGAGTTGTCGAAGACATTATCATTTGGGAGAGATTTATGTGGTATATACTGACCACAAGATCCTCAAGTATATCTTCACACATCGTGACATGAATCTGAGATAGCGGAGGTGGGTTGAGTACCTACATTATTTTGATTTCGATCTTGCTTATATGCCTGGGAAAGGCAACGCTGTGGTAGACACACTGAGTAGGGGGACACAGATACCGGATGTTCTGGAGGCCTGCAGTGAGTAGCAGCTTATGGCTCTGTTCTCTGAAAAAATAATTGGAGGAGCATGAAAGACATGGACATAATTTTCTTTCTTCTATAGTTCTTATCTCTACCCTTCCTAACCGAGTTCAAATGAGGAAGATATCATACTCTGAAGGCCTAGTCCTATGGGAAACCATGACAGGAGAGGACCCTCTTCCTAGATGGACCATAGGCGAGGATGAGATCATGTGTTTCTAGGGACGTGTATGGGTGCCAGCAGATATACGCGAGGAGCTGATGTGAGACATCCATTCCTCAGTTTGGGCAGTTCATCCTGGCATCACCAAGATGTATCGTGATCTGCACTGCCAGTATTGGGGGCCAGGTATGAAGAGATATGTTGGTGGTTTTTTTCATGAGATGTTCCACCTGTCAGCAGGTGAAGGTAGAGCATCAGCAACCAGCAGGGCTTTGAGAGCAGCTACCCATTCCTGAGTGGAAGTGGAATGATATCATGATGGACTTCGTGATAGGGTTACCATGATCACCTAGAGGGAATGATGTGGTATGGGTTTTAATTGATAGGGTCACATAGGTTTCTCACTTCTTTCCAATTCAGAATACCTTTGGTGTCGACGAGCTCGGATGGTTGTACATTCTTGAGATTGTACACTTTCATGGGGTTCTGAGTACTATCATTTCAGATAGGGATGCTCGCTTTACATCACATTTCTAGTAAGGGCTAAAAAGGGTGTTGGGTCCATAGTTACTTCTGAGTACATCTTACCATCCTCAGACAGATGGCCAGTCAGAGCTCACGATACATATGCTAGAGGACATGCTACGATAATGTGTCCTTGATTTTGTAGGTTCTTGGGAGAAACACATACCTCTGGCGGAGATTGCCTACAATAATAGTTTTCATGCAACGGTTCAGATTGCACCTTAGGAGGATTTGTACGGTAGGTCATGCCGATCACCCTTATGTTGGCTGGAGGTAGGATAGGTAGCTATGCTGGGACCTTGTATTGTTCAGGAGACCACAGAACATGTGGAGTTGATTCCGAAATGGAAGGATATTATACAGTCTCCGCAGAAATCTTATGCTGATAAACAGATACGACCTTCGGAGTTCATGGTAGGAGATCAGGTTTTCCTACGTGTTACGCTGAGGTTGGGACACAAGAGGATCAGAAGATAGGGTACGCTTTCACTGAGATACGTCGGGTCATTTGAGGTTCTAGAGAGAGTTGGTCTAGTTGCTTATAGGTTGCAGTTACCTTAGAGGTATCAGGCTATGCATGACGTCTTCCATGTTTCTCAGCTTCGACGTTATTTCTCAGACTTGTCTCATGTCTTTCAACCTGAGGAGTCTGAGATGGATAAGGATGCATCGTTCGAGGAGCATCCTATCAGGATTTTTTATCGTAGTCCAAAGGCACTCTATGGTCGATCTGTTACTCTGGTACGGGTGTTATTGCAACACGGACGTGTGTAGGACGAGACTTGGGAGAGGGAGGCTGATATGCGATCATAGTGTAACATCCCAATTAAGTAATGAATAATATATATTTTTATCTATGTCTATTAATGAACTAGATAGTGTTTTAGAGGCTTAAAATGAAAATAAATCCAATCTTAAGCATGGAATACACTAATATTCTTAAAAGATTGTTTTACTACCTTATGATGGAAAACCCTTTTTAAATCTATCTTTTGACTATTTTATAAACTATGTTTGTCAAAATAAACTTATTCTTTATGATTGGGACATCAAAATTTACTTTGTTTGAATTTTTGGTATTTTTCTGACAATGTTCATTTTTTAATGAATAGTGAAAAATACTACATTTTACATCAAAAATGATTTTTAAATTAATTTATTTATATGATTAGATTATATTTTGAATTGGTTTTGAAGTTAAATTAGAATATATTTTTACCATTTAATCCAATGGTGGTCATTGGAATCAATTTCACTTTGAAATTGGACTTAAACTGGTGTCAATCTTTTGATACTTATTGTTTTATAAAAACACGCTATTTGTTCTGACAGCGGGAATTAATTATTAAACTAATTAATGTGACTTATATGTTTTGAATATTGTAAAATATACTTCATTTTTGAATTCGTAATATCAAATATAGCTTAGGGTGATGTTTTGGTATTTTTCTGAAAAACTCCAATTTTTGATTAATAGTGAAACCACTGAGTGGTAATCAAACAAACTGATTCTTCAGTTAAATGAAATTTTTCCACTAATGTGTTTTGAATTTCAAAAATCTGACATACATGGTTGTCATTGAGAAGTAAAATGTGGTTCAATGATATTATAATAATTTTTTTGGTGAATAGTAACTTATTAAGTTCTTAATCGTGATTAGTGTAATTAGTGTAGTTTAAGGTAAAAATAATGCTTTAATAAAATAATATGAGCTTGAAACATGTCTGACCCTCATTGATTGTGTCATGGCCGACCAAGACAAGCCATGGGTCAACTTGGGGACCCCATGGAGCCACTTTGGTTGGGAAATGACATAAATAACTTTTTATTTAATGTTAAATTCAAAATGACACAAACATGAGTTATTTTACGAAAATAATTTTTACATGGGGTTATAAAGATCAGATTTTTTATTATAAATAGTCATTGGAAAGAAAAAAAGATTTCCGACATCATAGTATTTTTTTAATAATTTTTAGAAATTAAATAAATTAAATTATTTATGACATCATGAGGATGCAGCGATGACCTCATTATTAAACGATTTAAATAAAATGGAAAGTTAATGTAATATCTAAAACCTACACATGTCCAAAACCTATTGTATGGGTATAATTCGAACCCTTATCACCTTATACTCGAATTATATCAATGTGGGACCATTTAAATTGGAAACTCATTTTCAAATAAAGTAATATTTCTTTGATTTCCAAAAGTGCCCCTCCTCTCCTCTTATAAAAGGCCCCCACCTCTACCTCATTTCACACACTCCTCAAGACTTTGTCTCGGCCATACCATGCCCATTTACTCTCTACACATCCCTATCCTCATCCTAGAGGATTCCCTTTGGGAAGAAACCTTTCAATGGAAGCCTTTAGGCTCAAATCAAAAGGAGTTACACTTTAAAAGGTAATTCATTCTCTCATGTTAATTTGTTTTATTTTGCTTCTCCAACCCCCTAAACTCTATTTATTTACTTCTATTGTAACAACACCAGTATCATCAATATACTAGGATGTTGGTATAAGATTTATTCTAGCTACACTCTCACACAACTACATCAAATGGTTAAAGAACATACGGTTTCCGTGGATGGAGAAATTCTGCCTCCCGAAACGATGATTGTTCAATACTCATTTACCACCTTAAAAGGTGGCCATTATGATGTCACTATTTTTATATATGATATATAATATTTTTATTCTTTCTTTAATCTTCTGTATTTTTCATTTATGGCATACCATTATTGTTTCCATTATGGGTAAACACGATATCTTCATTTTAGGAAGTGTGGACTACCGCCCCCAGAAAGTGATTTGATTCGTTAATACCATATGTGGGATGTGTAAATGATAAAGATAAAGATATTATATATGTTATTATACTGGAATTATAATATACTCTTATATCATTATGATTCCATTCCAGAAAATACGAAATAGAAATGGAAGTAGCGTCCATGCGTACGTACGGCTTTCCGTCTCCATGAACGGTGCATTTCATTTCTTACCTCTAAATGTGATGTAATATTATAAATACATGTATATGATGAATATATACGATATATATTTTATCCAAATCATTAATATCATTCTGGATATAACGAACCTTTGACCAAATTAACAACATGTAAGTGTAAGAAGTCTATTTTTGACTTAAGAACCAAATACCGACAAAATGAACATTATTAACTTAAATGATTACATGATATTCATAACATGGTATAAAAGTAATAATGAACTTGAAAAAGGTTCTTAAGCAAGTATATATTAACTCAAGTTTATTATTCAGGAGATTAAAGAACGGTCGGGTCAAGTCGGATACGAGGTATGGGACTTCATCTCAATCTCCTTTCATTGAGGCATATTTTGTTTTATACACAACCTTCTTTTATACGGTGTATAAACCCCTTTGACTTTTACATTTATTCAAAAGGAATATTTTTTGTATGAAGCGTTTACTAAACAACAAAAGGGAATGTTTTTGTCGTATGTATGCGGCGACAATGACTTCTTCGCCGTCGTGACCGTTATTTGAGTTTCGGCTTCCTCTACAATCCATACCTTCTTTTTAAAATAAAAATAAATACCATGTTTTACTTTTTTTTATTTTGGTATTGAAAATGGTTTTCATAATGTTTTTATATCAATGTGTTGTATTGATATCTTGTGATTGAATGGTGGAAATGTTATGTTTCCTTTATGCATGTTTTATGTGATATGATTATGTTGAGGTTCTTGGGCATTATTATGAAGACGGGTGGTTCCGTGATAAACTAAGGGCGGGTGAGCCCGATATAGCTCTCCAATGCATTGGGTAATGCGAAGGAGTGAAACGTTAACGTTTATTCGAAGAGATTTAGGGAATATACTGTGATGGGTATTCCAAACGTAACCAATAGGGCTACTCCCTATGTAAGAATGTTATGAATGCCTCAAGTTACCTTTATGTCTTATGATTTCTATTATTTATCCATGATTTGATGATCTATGTTAATGTGCTTATGTTTTATGGGTAAAGTATGATCTCATCCTTATGTATATATGTACCCATGTTTCCTTTCCATATTTTTATATCCCTTACTGAGCTTTTTATGCTCATCCCAAGTTTTTTTTGAAATTTTTTTCACAGGTAAAGGGAAAGGTACATGATATGATGATAGTTTCAAGGAAGTGTTAAGAATGAATCCATGTTTAATTTTAAATATGTTTCCATTGATGGGAATGAAGAATACTATCTTTATGTGACCACTTTGTTTATATGTGGAATGTAATGCAAGTTTTAGGATCTAATTCTCTAAAACTCTAAACCCAAAAGATCCTCAATGTGTAATATTGTAATAACTCAAGATTAAGTAAGGTTTAAGGCTGGGGACTTATAGTTGGTATCAGAGGTCGGTTTAGATAACTTTAGGAGTTAGAATTCTATTAAATGATTATCGAAAAATATTTTTTTTGAAATGTTATAGAATTTGAAGATTACCATGTTGCTTCATATAAGACATGTTTTTTCAGAATGGTTTTCCGCAAAGGAAACAGGGAAGCTGTTCTAGGAAGGCATACAGAAGGAAATAACCTTCCGAATCAGCATCCTGAGATGGCCAGAATTGGAACTGAACAGTTTGTTGCAGTAATGGCGCAGTTGACTCAAGCGATAAATGGCGGTGGTATCCATACATGAGATCATCCAGATCAACCGCAGAGGAACATGTCAGTGGTGGAACATTTCATGAGGCAACATCCCCCATCATTCAGAGGATCATCTGACCATGTGTTAGCTGAAGGGTGGATTAAATCACTGGATAAGATTTTCAATGTCATGGGGTGTTCGGACAATCAAAAGGTTAGTCTTCCTATTTACCGTTTGGAGAGTGAAGCAGATCAGTGGTGGTTGATGGTTAAAAATATCAGGGACGCTGATGAGATTGATGCTCTTGACTAGGATGAATTCAAAGGTACATTTCTTGAGAAGTATTTTCCTAAGGCTGTTCGACTTAGGATGGAAAAGCAATTCTTGGAATTGAGGCAAGAGGAAGACTTAGTGGCTGCCTATGAAGAAAGGTTCACTCGATTGGCAAGGTATGCTCTAAATTATATCTGAGACCTTGATAGTAAAATCAATCGTTTTTACTCAGGATTAAAGCCAAGATATCGAAGGGCATTATCTTCTCGTGAGTTTAAAAGTTATGAAAATCTTGTTCGGTGTGCTGAGAAGGTGGAAATGGAGTTTTCCGATGATCAAGTGTTCTATAACAACCAACAGAAGAAGAGACTGAGGTGGCAAGAGAAAGGTAAAAATTCTTCAAAAAATTTTGATGGTAAGAAAACTAAATTTCCAATTTGTGATAAATGTGGCAAAAGGCATGCTGGGGAATGTCTTCTAAATTCTGGAAAGTGCTACCGATGTGGTAAGATGAGACATAAGGCTCGTGATTTCACTGAAAAAGATCAGGGTGATGGTAAGACCAAATTTTATTTACAGTTAGTGAAATGTTATAAGTGCAATGAGATGGGTCACTATAAAAACGAGTGTCCGACAAAGATCTTGAGTGATGGGAAGCAGTTATACTACAAGCAAAAAGGGGTGGTGAAATCTTTTTCAACTACTTCGGCAGACGTCGGGACATCAAATGAAGTTGTATCAGCTCCAACGAGCTCAGTATTTTTCAAAGATTGACTTGAGGTCGGGGTACCATCAGTTGAAAGTAAAAGAAGCAGACATTCTGAAGACTGTGTTTTGTACAAGATATGGCCACTATGAATTTGTAGTAATGCCTTTTAGGCTAACCAATTAACCTGCTGTATTCATGGACATAATGAATAGAATTTTCCATGAGTTCTTGGATAAGTTTGTGGTGTTTTTCATTGATGATATTTTGGTGTTTTCTAAAGGTAAAGAGGAGCATGAAAGACATTTAAGGGTTATCTTGCAAACCATAAAAGAAAAAAAATTGTATGGGAAATTCAGAAAATGTGTGTTTTGGTTGCAACAAATTTCTTTCCTTGGTCACATTGTTTCAAAAGATGGTATAACCGTTGATCCTGCAAAAAAAAGTTGTTGAAGAATGGCCAAGACCCACAAATGTAACTGAGATTCGTAGCTTCCTTGGTTTGGCATAATATTACCGAAGGTTTGTTAGAAATTTTTCACGGTTATCTAGTCCAATGACTAAGCTAACTCGGAAGGGTGTTAAGTTTATCTGGACAAAAGAATGTGATGATTGTTTTCAGGAATTGAAAAGAAGATTGGTGAATGCTCTAGTTTTGGAACTACCTTCCAGGAATGGAGAGTTTGTTATATATAGTGATGCTTCATTAAAAGGACTTGGTTGCGTCCTAATGCAGAATGGTCAGGTAATTGCTTATGCTTCACGATAGTTGAAAACTCATGAAGTAAATTACCCTACACATGATTTGGAATTAGCTGCTGTTGTTTTTGCTTTAAAAATTTGGAGGCATCATTTGTATGGAGTAAAGTGTGAAATATATACCGATCACAAAAGATTAAAGTATATATTCACTCAGAAAGAATTGAAGATGAGACAAAGGAGATGGCTAGAATTAATCAAGGATTATGATTGTACAATTCACTACCATCCGGGAAAAGCAAATAAAGTGGCTGATTCTTTGAGTCGAAAAAGTAATGCTTCATTAGCAATGTTGCGTTTGGAATGTGATCCTTTGGTTAAGTATTTGATGATATTGGGCATGGAAGTTGTTGGTGCAGGAAGTTCTTCTGTTTTGTTTTAGGTATCAGTGAAATCTTCTCTATCAGACAGAATGAGGAAAGTACATAATCAAGACAGTGAGTTGCAGAAAAAGGTAGAGCTGGTTCAAAAAGGTATGTTCCCTGAATTCAACATTGAAAATGATTGTGTTTTGAGATTTGGAAAGAGATTGTGTGTGCCTTGTGATTCACAATTGAAAAGGGAGTTGTTATGTGAAGCTCATAGTTCTCCGTTTTCAGTTCATCCAGGCAGTACTAAGATGTATAGAGATCTACGGGAGTATTACTGGTGGGATGGAATGAAAAGAGATATTGCTGATTTTACTGTGAAGTGTTTGACATGTCAACAGGTTAAAGCAGAGCGGCAGTTACCGAAAAGGATGCTTCAGCCTTTACCAGTGCCATAGTGGAAATGGGAGAATATATCTATGGACTTTGTTGTGGGATTACCGATGACATCTCGAGGTAATAATGCAATCTGGGTTATTGTTGATCGCTTGACCACGTCTGCTCATTTCCTTGCTATACGAGATACTTTCTCTCTTGATCAAGTTTCCGGTTTGTATCTTAAAGAGATAGTCAGGTTACATGGAGTTCCTCTCTTCATTGTATCTGATCGTGATCCCAGGTTCACATCTAACTTTTGGAAAGGCCTTCAGAAGTCGTTGGGTACTGAATTAAATTTTAGTACAGCTTTTCATCCTCAATCAGATGGGCAGTCGGAACGAACAATTCAGACCTTGGAGGATATGCTATGAGCTTGTTCTATGGATTATCAGGGAAGTTGGGACCAACATCTTTCTTTGGTTGAATTTTCATATAATAACAGTTTTCATTCCAGTATACAGATGGCACCATTTGAGGCGTTATATGGGAAGCGGTGTCGAACTCCAGCTTTCTGGGATGAAGTGGGTGAAAGGAAGTTTATGGGACCATAATTAGTAGAAGAGATGGTAGAAAAGGTTCAGATGATTCAGAAGCACATGAGAACAGCTCAGAGCAGGCAGAAGAGTTATGCGGATAACCGGAGGAAGGATCTATCTTTTGAGGTAGGTGATCATGTTTTTCTCAAATTATCACCATGGAAAAGTGTTATGCGATTTGGTAAGAAAGGAAAGCTGAGTCCAAGGTTCATTGGACCATATGAAATTATAGAGGGAGTTGGATCAGTTGCATACCGGGTGGATTTACCTCCGAGTTTATCTCAGGTACACAATGTTTTTCACGTTTCGATGTTGAGAAAGTATATGCCAGATCTATCTCATGTTTTGAGTCCAGAGGTAGTTCAGCTGGAAGATAACCTATCTTATGAGGAACAACCGGTCCAGATTCTCGACCACAGGGAGCAAGTTTTACGGAATAAGGTGATCAAGCAGGTAGAGGTTTTTTGGAAAAACCACATGATGGAAGAGGCAACATGGGAATCTGAAAATGCAATGAGGGATAAGTACCCCCATTTATCCGATAAGTAAATAAATTGCGGGGATGCAAAGGATCTAAAGGGGGGAAGGATGTAACATCCCAAGTACGTAATGAATAATATATATTTTTATCTATGTATATTAATGAACTAGATAGTGTTTTAGAGGCTTAAAATGAAAATAAATCCAATCTTAAGCATGGAATACACTAATATTCTTAAAAGATTGTTTTACTTCCTTATGATGGAAAACCCTTTCTAAATCTATATTTTGACAATTTTATAAACTATTTTTGTCAAAATAAACTTATTCTTTATGATTGGGACATCAAAATTTACTTTGTGTGAATTTTTGGTATTTTTCTGACAATGTTCATTTTTTAATGAATAGTGAAAAATACTGCATTTTACATCAAAACTGCTTTTTGATTTAATTTATTTATATGATTAGATTATCTTTTGAATTGGTTTTGAAGTGAAATTAGAATATATTTTTACCATTTAATCTAATGGTGGTCATTGGAATCAATTTCACTTTGAAATTGGACTTAAACTGGTGTCAATCTTTTGATACTTATTGTTTTACAAAAACACGCTATTTGCTCTGACAGCGGGAATTAATTATTAAATTAATTAATGTGACTTATATTTTTTGAATTTTCTAAAATAGACTTCATTTTTGAATTCGGAATATCAAATATAGCATAGGGTGAAGTTTTGGTATTTTTCTGAAAAACTCCAATTTTTGATGAATAGTGAAACCACTAAGTGGTAATCAAGAAAACTGATTTTTCAGTTAAATGAAAGTTTACCACTAATGTGTTTTTAATTTCAAAAATCTTACATACATGGTTTTCATTAAGAAGTAAAATGTGGTTCAATGAGATTATAATAATTTTTTTGGTGAATAGTAACTTATTAAGTTCTTAATCACGATTAGTGGTAATTAGTATAGTTTAAGGTAAAAATAATGCATTAATAAACTGAGATGAGCTTGACACATGTCCTACCCTCATATTTTGTGTCATGTTCGACCAAGACAAGCCATGGGTAAACATGGGGACCCCATGGAGCCACATTGGTTGGGAAATGACATAAATAACTTTTAATTTAATGTTAAAGTAAAAATGACACAAACATGAGTTATTTTACGAAAACAATTTTTACATGGGGTTATAAAGATAAGATTTTTGATTATAAATAGTAATTGGAAAGATAAAAATATTTCCTACATCATATCAGTTTTTTTATAATTTTTAGACTTTAAATAAATTAAATTATTTATGACATCATGATGATGCAACAATGACCTCATTATTTAACGATTTAAAAAAATGGATAGATAATGTAATATCTAAAACCTACACATGTCCAAAACCTATTGGATGGGTATATTTCTAACCCTTATCACCTTATCCTAGAATGATTTCATTGTGGGACCATTTAAATCCGAAACTCATTTTCAAAAAAAGTAATATTTCTTTGATTTCCAAAAGTGCCCCTCCTCTCCTCTTATAAAAGGCCCCCACCTCTACCTCATTTCACACACTCCTCAAGCCTTTGTCTCGGCTATCCCCTGCACATTTACTCTCTCCACATCCCTCTCCTCATCCTAGAGGATTCCCTTTGGGCATAATCCTTTCAAAGGAAGCCTTTAGGCTCAAATCAAAAGGAGTTACACTTTTGAAGGTAATTCATTCTCTCATGTTCATTTGTTTTATTTTGCTTCTCCAACCCCCTAAACTCTTTTTATTTACTTCTTTTGTAACAACACCTGTAAATTCAATATACTAGGATGTTGTTATAAGATTTATTCTAGATAAACTCTCACACAACTACATCAAATGGTTAAAGAACATACGGTTTCCGTGGATGGCGAAATTCTGCCTCCCGAAACGATGATTGTTCAATACTCATTTAAAAACTTCAAAGGTGGACATTATGATGTCACTATTTTTATATATGATATATAATATGCTTATTCTTTCCTTAAGCTTATGTATTTTTCATTTATGGCATACCATTATTGTTTCCATTATGGGTAAACACGATATCTTCATTTTTGGAAGTGCGGACTACCGCCTCCTGAAAGTGATTTGATTCATTAATACCATATGTGGGATGTTTAAAGGGTAAAGTTAATGATATTATATATTTTATTATACTAGAATTATAATATACTCTTATATCATTATGATTCCATTCCAGAAAATACGAAATAGAAATGGAAGTAGCGTTCATGCGTATGTACGGCTTACCGTCTCCATGAACGGTGCATTTCATTTATTACCTCTAAATGTGTTGTAATATTATAAATACATGTATATGACGAATATATATGATATATATGTTATCCAAATCATTAATATCATTCTGGATATAACTAACCTTTGACCAAATTAACAACATTTAAGTGTAAGAAGTCTATTTTTGACTTAAGAACCAAATACCGTCAAAATGAACATTATTAAATTAAATGATTACATGATGTTCATAAAATGGTATAAAAGTAATAATGAACTTGAAAAAGGTTCTTAAGCAAGTAGATATTGACTCATGTTTATTATTCAGGAGATTAAATAACGGTCGGGTCATGTCGGATACGAGGTATGGGACTTCGTCTGAGTCTCCTTTCATTGAGGCATATTTGGTTTTATACACAACCTTCTTTTATACGGTGTATAAACCCCATTGACATTTAAGTTTATTCAAAAGGAATATTTTTTGTACGAAGCGTTTACTAATTGACAAAAGGGAATGTTTTTGTCGTACTTATACGGCGACAACGACTTCTCCGCCGTCGTGACCATTATTTGAGTTTCGGCTTCCCCGACAAGCCATACCTTCTTTTAAAAGAAAAATAAATACCATGTTTTACTTTTATTTTATTTTTGAATTGATAATGGTTTTCATAATGTTATTATATCAATATGTTGTATTGATATCTTGTTATTGAATGGTGGAAATGTTATGTTTCCTTTATGCATGTTTTATTTGATACGATTATGTTGAGGTTCTTGGGCATTATTATGAAGACGGGTGGTTCCGTGATAAACTAAGGGCGGGTGAGCCCGATATAGCTCTCCAATGCATTGGTAACACAAAGGAGTGAAACGTTAAGGTTTCTCCGAAGGGATTTAGGGAATATACTGTGATGGGTATTCCAAACGTAACCAAGAGGGTTACTCCCTACGTAAGAATGTTATGAATGCCTCAAGTTACATTTATGTCTTATGATTTCTGTGATTTATTCATGATTTGATGAGGTATGTTAAAGTGATTTTGTTTTATGGGTAAATTATGATCTCATCCTTATGTATATATGTACCCATGTTTCCTTTCCATATTTTTATATCCCATACTAAGCTTTTTATACTCATCCCAAGTTTTTTTTGAAATTTTTTTCACAGGTCAAGGGAAAGGTACATGATATGATGATAGTGTCAAGGAAGTGTCAAGAATGAATCCATGTTTTGTTTTAAATATGTTTCCATTTATGGGAATGAAGAATAATCTCATTATGTAACCACTTTGTTTATATGTGGAATGTAATGCAAGTTTTATGATCTAATTCTCTAAAACTCTAAACCCGAAAAGATCCTCAATGTGTAATCTTGTAATAACTCAAGGTTAAGTAAGGTTTAAGGCTGGGGCCTTATACATAGGGGCCAAAATTGTTTGAGGTTTCTTCTTAGCCTCCTTGATAGGGAAATTCAGGGACAAATTTATTTAAGGGGGGATGTTTTTAATAACACATATATTCATTTCAGGTATGTTTTTCCTTTTCTGGTAATTTTTGAGGAAAATAGTAAAATCTAGATGTTTTCTAAGTACACACCGTGTACTTTATAAGTACGCACTGTGTACTTTGATCTCGCACGAGGTTGTGTGTTGGCCATGTCTGGGCCACACACATGGTGTGTGGGGGTGATGTGGAGGCCACTTTATATGGTGTACGGAAGAGGCGAGTACATGTCGTGTACTCAAGAAGTAAACGTTGTGTACTTTTCTTTTTATTTTATTAAAAGGACCGGGGTCGTGTCTAATCCATATTTCCATCTTCTTCTTCACCTAATTATGTCCAGAGTGTCCGAGGAGTCTAAATATTCTCCAAGAGGCTGATCTGTCACCATTTATTTGAATCGAACACCGTCAGTTGCAATAGAATCGCTGATGTTAGTTCTTGGTTCTTCCTTGGCCACGTTTCCTGATTCTTTCTCTTATGAGAGTTATCTATGGTTGAACGTTTTAGTTGTTTTTGCTGGTCTTCTCTGTTCTAAGACAATTCATAGGCTGAGGTTCATGTATATCGATCTCCTAGGATCGAGGTAGGTGGTTTATTTCCCTATGTTGAATTTCTTTGAGTTTTTGTGAAAAAAGTGAAGGATTCCCTTGTATCGGGTATCTTGGGTTAGGATTTTGAACCTGTATTATTACCTGCCTTAGATTTCTTGTATACTTGAGTTTGTTATATGATTAATGTTTTCTTGTTAGTATGTTTGAGGATCACCCCATGTGTGTTTCCCTTGTTTTGGCTGTTTACCACCGTTTGGATTAGGTTGCCTGTGAGGCATACCATGTTGCATTGATTTCGTGCCTTGATATAATTGATTGCATGTATTTCTTGTTGTTTATATGCTTTTGATGCATTTTAACTATTAGCGAAGAAGTTTTTGATCTTACTTATGGCTGATGATAGTCGATTACGCACGACTAGACTATTTAGGGCTGTGTGAACCTGGTGCGGTAGACTAAAGAGGGAATTGACGATTAAGGGATTCCCAATAGAGTCAATTATAAATTAGTATCATTTGTAGGACCTATAGGAATTGGAATTTTTACTTCCTCAGAGTTTAATTAGTTATGTATCAAGACTATAGGGGGAATTAGACGTAAGTGCTTCCTCATAGATTCTATACCTATCGTTGCAAGACCACATGGGAATTTACGGTGAGTTCTTCATAGAGTGTCTATTCCTTTGTATGATTACTTGACTATAGGGGTCTGCCAGTATGAGCCTCCCAGAGAGTTAGTGTGAATACTGTTTGGTTGGTTGTGATGAGTCGACTAAGCCAAAGAACAAACTTGTGTTTTGTTCTGCTTGTAGTTTTGGTAGTCTGCTGATATACCTATTGTGTTACTTGCTATGATTTGGAAATATAGCGTTGTTTCTAGATTCCATGGGTGATAATTAAATCACTGAATTAAATTAAACAATAAATGTGAATGGACATTTGTAGGATTTTTTATGTAGTGTGCCCTTGTTTCTCTGATGCATTTATTCCATTTACTTTTGCTACATTTCTCACTGACAGTAGGGCACAGATCTTGTGGTGATTGCCTACTGGGATTAGTCTCACACCAAGTTTGGTTCATGCTTTTCAGACCCAACAGGTTATATGGTGGCAGATGTGGATAGGGATTTTGGCCCTTCTACTTCAGGTACATGCTTTTTGGTTGGAGCTGGAGATCATAGGACTGATCCTAGTCTTGCGATGCTGCTGGAGTTGCTGTTTACTTTTAGTACATTGATCTCAGTTGTATTTAAGCACATTGTTGTGTTTGCTTCTTTCCATAGATACTTGTACCTGTTGTAACATTTTCATCATTATAATATTATACATTGCTTCCGCTATTTAGTTTCAGTTATTGTATGTTGTTTACTACTTCCGCTATTGACTGCTATTTCCTTTTCATTGTATACCTTACCAAATGAGGGCATAGTTTCCCTAATGACTCGCCAAGGCCCTCGCTACTAGTCAGCAGCCTCTGGCATTTGGGGAAACATGATTGCGGTCATGTGGAAAACTGGGTATGGGGCACCAGTTGTGTGGCTCCGAATTCGGGTTGTTAAACCGAGGGTGGCCCGGCCTTTGGCGGCTCAGCCGAGGGGGGGCCCGACCATGGTGGCTCGGCCCATGGCAGCCAAACCGGCCACTCGAGGGAGGGGCGTGCAGCACCCTCCCCGGTTTGTCGAACAGAACTGGCATGCTGCGCGGGTTTCGGGGCCACGGGACCCAGCTGGTTTCGCTCATCCGGATCCACGGCGGCCGCCCCGGCCGGCCGCTGCTGCGGTTCGACAGCATTACGGTCCTCCTGTCCTCCGCACGGTATGTCGACGCCTATCCCCCCCCCCCCCCCGCCACGGCCAGACCTAGCCGAGACCTTCATCTCCAATGCGTCGCGCGATAGTTCCATGCTTCTCCATCCGCCACTACCCTCCTGACCACGGATCCTCACTGGTGCGGCATGACGGCACCGCACCCATTTTCAGCGGCCCACTCTGGTCGCGGTTCCATACCTCCAGCGCGGCATGGCACATCGGCGTCGTGCCTCTTTCTTTCACTGCGGCCCTCCCAACCGTTTTTCATCTCCGTCACGGTGTGTTGGCACCGCACCCTTCCGGCTCTGCCTCCATCGTCAACCAATCCAGAACCAATCGGAGGGATTTCAGGCCATGTTTGTTCATCCTACGCTTTCTGCATTAGGTGATAACTAGTGGCCATCATCGAACCCAAATAAATGATGAGGAATGAGGGTATAATTACTACATTAAAATAATCAAATCCCCCTACATCGTATTTTTCGTTGTACGTTTACGAGTTGCGGAAGAGGTGGCATCAATTCATTGATGTCGGGAGGAGATGTCGTTGTTGTTAAGGACAATCTTTTCAGGCAGCATCTTCCTATTCTTTTCCCCAGTTGAAGGAGGGAGAAGATGATGCTTGATGTTCTTTGGAGACTAGGAGCGTTCTTTATGTTCTTCATGGAAAGAATTGAGTTCTTCGGTGGTTCATTTTTGGAAGGATAAAGCTCTTCTCTCTCAATCTTTCTAAAGGATTATGCCAACCCCAAATATGACAAAGGATGGCCTATTTTAATTATTTCCCACAACAACACAATGATGGGTTTAATTAAATGAGGCAACTCATTTAATTGATTCTAAGGGGTGGTTCAAATTCATATTTAGAAGAGGTGAAGAGTTTAATTAGAATAAGCTACCTCACTTCATTAATGGGTGAATTGGAACCATTTATGGGGGAAGGTTGATGGTTTCAAGAGTTTCCTCCATTAATGGGGAGCTCAAGGGTTTAAAGGGTATTTAGTGGGGTTCTCGCTAGTGGGCCCCACTTAGTTATATCCTCCCAACGGAGGTTAGGGTGTGGTGTTCCCAACCTCTAACCTCCACTTGGTGGTTTTAACCACCAACCAAATAAAAATATGTTACACATATTTTTACTTAATTTTATTTAGAATCCCAAAAAAATTAACATCCAACATCGATAAAACGCAACTGCGGTAATGGTTCCCTTAAGCGAATATCGGCACTGCGGGTTCAACGGTGTCCTCGGGTTTCAATTATGAGCACCGGTTCAAAATATATAAAGCCACGCTCGTACGTTTACTAAACATACACGAACAAAACATTATAAATTGATTCCGGGCACATCGGGCCTCAGAATCATGCACCATCAGAAAATGCGGACTCGAAAAATTTCCATATATTTAAGAAAACAAAATTCTACAGGATTTCTAAGTCTTTACAATATCCCCACCTTAGGGATTTACATAACCGTAAGCTACAACACACACAAGGGGATCAAATGGGGGTACTGAACATGCATTAGAGCCTCCCTCTCCCATGTTCTCTCCTGGAGGTTCCTGTGCTGCCAGCGAACACGCACCAGAGGAATCGACCGTCAACGTGGGACCTGCTCATGTCAATCCTCAATCTCCACTGGAACCTCGGTAAATGTCACCCCTTAATCGATATCTAGCTACCTGTGGTCGATGATTTGGGACGGGTCAGGTGCGTAGCCTCTCAGCTAAGATACGTGGAAGATGTCGTGAACCCGGTGCAACTGAGGTGGAAGATCCAAGTGGTACGCCACCTCACCTACCCAACTGAGGAACTAAAAAGGTCAGATGAATCATAGAGATAACTTGTCACCTCATCCAAATCACTGTATAACTCATCGAGGTGAGACCAGTAGAAAAATGTGGTTACTATCCTCAAACACCAGTGGTCTCTGTCTCCTATTAGCATAGGACTCATGCCTACTCTGTGCAGTATTCATCTGCTCCTGGGTGATCAGTACCTTCTCCGGCGTAGCTTGATCCATCTACATCATAGCCAAAACCATCTCTAGTCTCATAAGTGCTGACTCCCATGGGTCAGTCTAGCATATAGGTGATCTGCAATGTCGGTCGTAAAGTGCCTAGAAAGGTACCATCCCGATGGTGGTGTGGTAGCTATTATTATACACAAACTCCACCAAGGTTATGTGATACTCCAGATGCAACTAAAGTCGAGGACGCATGCACAGAGCATGTCCTCGAGAGTCTGAATGGTCTTCCTAGTCTGATAATCCATCTAAGGATAGAAGGAGGTGCTCAAGCGAAGCTGCGTCCCGAAAGCCTCCTCCTACCCCTTTCGTATCTGGGAAATGAAACGTGCATCTCTATCGGAGATGATCGTCGATGGAACACCATGAATCTGTATGATCATTTAAACATAGAGGCGTCACAATATCACTACTGATCCCGGCTCTCTGATCGTTAGGAAGTGGGTCGACTTGGTGAGTCAGTCAACAATCTCCCAGATAGATTCATGACCTCTGTATGTACTTCGATGTCCCGTCACGAAATCCATGGATATCCCATCCCACTTCCACTATAGGACCTCTAAGGTCTGAACCAAGCCTGATGGAACCTGGTTCTCTACCTTCACTTGCTGAAAAATGAGGCAACGAGAGACAAACTCTGCTACTGCCTCCTTAATACCTTTCCAATTGTGCTGTCATCGGAGGTCCTGATACATCTTCACCACTCCTGTATGTACCGCCAGTGGGGAAGTGTGGAACTTCTTCAACACTTCATCCTAAAGTGAAACCGGTACCATTTTGTGTCCTATGAAGAAAATGAATTTCTCCCCACCTTCAGAAAATCCATCAGGTGCCTACCCTATGGATATCTGAGCACGTCGCATCTCACAGTCAATGTCCCCACACTGTGCCTCTCTGACTCGCTGAAGAAGTGGAGAAGTGACTATGAGAGACTGCAGAAAGGATGCTTCATCTCTTTCCACAATGGATATCTGCAACACGGCCTGCTGCTCTGTTGCCTCTCCTAGTAGCTAAATACCTGATATCATACTAAGAGCATATTCTACAATGTTCCCCTTCCTATGAGTATAGACTATCTCAAATTCATATTCCTAGAGGAACTCAAGCAATCGTCACTATCTCAATATTAAGTCCTTTTATGAGAAGATATACCTGGGACTCTGGTGGTAAGAGTATACTGTAAATCATTTGCCCATAAGATAGTGCCACCACATCTTCAAGGAAAAGACCACTACTACTAACTCCAGTTCATGGGTAACGTAGTTCAGCTCATGCTATCTCAAATGCCGAGAACCATACGTGATCACTACTCACTCCTGTATAATGACACACCTGAGTCCAGTCCCTGATGTGTCATGGTAAACTATGTACCCAACGCCCTCCTGCGATAGCCTAAAGATGGGTGCACTAGTCAACCAATGCCTCAGCTCCAGAAACCGCTACTGGAATCTCTATGACCACATGAAGGGTTTCCCCTTCTTCGCCAATGATGAAAGTGGGGCTGCAACTCTGGAGAAGTCTGGCACAAAGGAAACTCTGGCCGACTCATGAGTGATCGACTACACCCTCTTATGCATGATTCATTCCTGGCCTACTTGGGTTATCCATTTCGCCGACCAAGGAAAACCCCATCCCAATGTTGTAGATAAACCACAACCATTTTGCCTAATACAGTAAATATATGTATGATCTCTGATTTCCCAGTCCATAACCAAACTAACGTCATAAGTCCTGGACGCTGCAACCAAGAGGTTCCAAATGAAACTCTCACCTCAAGGGTTAGATCACACCGTCGACATATGTGTGATTATCCAGTCTCCTCCCAAAGGTATCTCCGGATTTGAGGGTCAAGTCTGTGGTTTAACCATAAACTCTAGGTCTGGGAAAAGATTCATGGAAAGAAGGAATTATTGGTACATATATCTATTGATATGGTAGCTAGTAGTTGACACAGACCGTACCTCATATCATTCAAGGAGCCCTTGGGTCATACTCCTTGACTGCATGCAGCTACTCTCTTCCTCATCCCTCCAGCTCCATGAGCCTATCGGGGACTACAATGTCAGGTGGTTTCAACATGTCAAAATGTTCACCACCTCATGCTGCTCTCCTAGATATCCTTCCATGCCTTCTGACCTATAGATTCACATGTCCTTAATACTTCCTCTTCCTGAAACATTTTACACACTCAGGTCTCTGAGACTGGTGCCAGTTCGTAGCTTCACACTACTAACATTCCCTGGATGCACCCACACAGCTAATCAACATTCAACCACAAAGGTTTTCTCTAGCACCCTAACATAAGTAGGAATGCATAGAGGAAAATTCCTGGCTCATATATCCTTGAACACACCTACTTCAGAAGTCCACGATCTAAAGCACTGATCGTATCATATTCACCGAGTACCTGGAAAGATCGGTATGCCTCAATGAATACTTAGCTACTGACACGTCGTCTTACCGAAGTTGTATAAGATCTAGAAAACTCTCTGCCACCTCCTCAAGTCAATCCTCAGCCGCCTGTGGGTTGGGATCACCTGAGGACTTGAGGGATATCTGGCGATGAAACACATGTAAAGCACTAAGCCTACATGTGTCCTCTACAGGTATCGTCGGTAGCATCTGCTGACCAACGGGAAGTGATATAGTTGGAACACTGCCCGAGGGTACCATATCAGAAAACAGTCCAAGTACCAAAACATCATCACTCTGTGGACCATCCTCATGGTCACTCACTGGAAAAGAATAGTACCTAAGATCAATATCTACTCTACTGGTGTCTCAACTAGATAGAAAACTCCAGTAATTGCCTCCAATGTGGCTGGTGGCATCTGCTGCCCAACGGGTGGTGGGGCTGCTAGTACACCACCTGAAGGTGCCAACATAGTAAGAGGGCCCTAAACCGAAGCCTCGTCATTCGGAGGGCTTTCATTGTGTACTCTCTCAGAAACGCTAGCTGGCTTTCTACGAAGTGGCATCTTAATAAGAAACAGGTCCACCATTATCAATAAGTTATATTTGGTGAGATGACTCAAAGAATTCACTATAAGACCCTTGAGAACACACTCCCATTCAGTGTTTTCGTGCACTGAGTTGGAAATCAGAAGTCTGGGTCCTGGTGTATGGATACCTCGGCCGCCGCACCATCACTGGACTCCAGGGATGGAAAACCACACTCAATACTCTTAACACTTATGATTCATAGTAAGAAAGATCAGATTCCAAAGTTCTGAGGTAGATCTAACTCCTATGATACCAATTTGTCATGACCCGTCCTCGGGACCCGTGCCTTGACTACCCCAAGCCCGCCTTCCATAGGACAGGGGCTAGAGACTAGCACCAAAGGCGTAAATCCCTAATATGGGAAGGAATTTCTTTTATAAAAAGAAATCACACACAATCAGAGTACACAACTGGAAGCAAAACACTAAGTAAAACTGAATACAAAGGTAGTACTGAATGTAAGTGGGTTAGTATACAAACTCAACTGAACAACAAGAACAAGTAGAAGTAAAAAGGGAAAACTGCTCCTAGATCGTCAACCGGGGAATCCTACCAGAAGGGTAGGTACATAACTCGAACAACTCTCCCATGAGGTACTTCATGTCTAGTCCAGCTCCGAGGAGCCTCCCGTCTGTCACCCTCAACATTGATCATTGTTTTTCATCATCTACATAGAACACAATAAGGTGCGGGCAAAGCCCGTGTAGGGGTGAGTATAACAATACTCAGTAGGGGACCCCGATACCCCAGAAGGTCTCCTAGAATCCACTAAGGATAAACCACTATAGTAACATACAATCAAGAAGTATCAACCAACCCTACATAGGTATATTACCATACATATACCCAAGTTACCAGTCACAGTATGGCTCCAACCCTCATTACCAAGCATTACCCAGTCCACACAAGAAGTAAAGACAATCACCTCGATGATAATGATTGAAAGACAAGACTCAGCTCAAATAGGTATAGATCTTTTGTAAAGTGATAGAGATGATCAGATGTAGTCACTGATTCATCTAAGTTGTCGGACCCACACAGGATACACAACCAGCTAATCTGTCAGACCCACACAGGATACAGGACCCGCTATTCCATCGGACTGCTAAAGATGATCAGATGTAGTCACTAATTCATCTAAGCTATCAGACCCACATAGGATACAAGACCCGCTAAGTTGTTGGACCCACATATGATACAAGAAAATCTATTCTGTCGGACCCACATAGAATATATGAATAGAAGTCAGAACTGTCGAACCCACAAAGGATCCCGGTACAGTAGTCATTTTTGTTGAACCCACAAAGGATTCTGGTAAAATAGTCATCACTGTCGAACCCACGGAGTATCCTGGTATAGTATCGTCGCAGCTAGCCTTAGGGTTTCCGCACACAGCATGCTCGATTTTGGGAGGGTCCGCTTCTCAAGCCAAGTGTTGATACATCAACTACCATGATGTCTTGAGTTGATGTATCACGTAGTTCCATCTCATCACAAGGAACCCAACATTATTGACAGTGCATCAATCAGATTCTCGATCTGTGAGTTATTTTCATTTTCGTCCCAGGGGCCCGGTTGATTTTTAGGCTCAAACCAACCCGATCGTACTCCAATTTCATCCAAACATATTGTTGAGTATGCTAAAAGAATCTTCTCGCTCCAAAAATTCCATCACCATAGGCGGAACGTGAATCAGACACATGTAGCCCTAGATGCGGGCTAAAAGGTGTAAACGGCCATAGTGGGTCAGGGTCTGGTCTGACCTAGTCGGGCTGACCAAGACTGAACCAGTCTGAAGCAGGGTCTGACCTGGTCCGTGGGTCCGACCTGTAATGAGGTAGCTACCTGAGCCAAGGGGATGGCCCGACCCAAAGAGACGGCCTGGCCTGACGGGCAGCCCGACTCGAGGGCGGTCCGGCCCATGGGAGGCTCGGCCCGTGGGCGGCCCCGGCCAAGGGTGGCCCAGCCATGGGCGGCACACCCGAGGGTGGCCCGGTGTTGTGCGGCCCAACCGAGGGGCGGCCCGGCCGAGGGCGGCCCGGCCGAGGGCGGCCCGGCCGAGGGCGGCCCGGCCGAGGGGGGCCCGGTAGTGGAAACCTGGCTGGCCATGTGAGGGAGGGGGTGTCGCGCCCATCCCCGATTTGTCAAACAGAACTGGCACGCTGCGCCGTTTCAGGGGTCGCAGGACCCGGCTAGTCCCGCTGTTCCAGCTCCATGGCGGCCGGCCAGGCCGGCCGCCGCCATGGCGGGACGACGATGTGGTCCTCCTATCTTCCGCACGGCATGTTAGCGCCGCCACGCCACTGTCGTGGACCGCCTGGCCACGGCCTTTGGCTCCATCTCACGGAGTGACGACGCTGCACTTTTCCTTCCGCCACAGCCCTCCCGGTCATAGATCCTCACCGGTGCGGCGTGACGGTGCCAAACCCTTTTTCCGCTGCCCACCCTGGCCACGGTTCCATACCTCCGGTGCGGAATGGCATGATGGCATCTCGCCCCTTTCGTTCGTCGTGGCCCTCCTAGTCATGGTTCTTCTCTAGCATGGTGCATCGGCATCACGACCTTCCAGTTCCTCCTCCATCGTCAAACAATCAAGAACCAATCGGAGGGATGTCGGTCCATGTTTGTTCGGCACGCGCCCTCTGCATTAGGTGATAACAAGTGGCCATCATCAAACCAAAATAAATGATGAGGAAAATGGTAATATTCATACATTAAAATAATCAAATTCCCCTACCTCATATTTGTCGTTGTACATTGATGAGTCGCGGAAGAGCGGGCGTCAATTCGTTGACGTTGGGAGGAGATGACGTCGTCGTTGGTGATGTTCTTTGCGGGTGGTGTCTTCCCTTTCCTTGCACCGGTTGAAGGAGGACGAAGATGATTCTTCATGTTATTCGGAGACGAGTAGGATTCTTTATGTTCTTCATGGAAAGAATGGTGTTCTTCGATGGTTCTTTTTTGGAATGATTATGCTCTTCTCTCGTAGTCTTTCAAAAGGATTATGACAACCCCAAATATGAAAAAGGATTTTTTTCTTTTTATTATTTCCCACAACAACACAAAGATGTGTTTAATTAAATGAGGTAACTAATTTAATTAATGATAAGGGGTGGTTCAAAGTCAAATTTAGAGGAGGTGATGAGTTTAATTAAAATAAGCTACCTCACTTCATTAAGGGTTGAATTCGCACCATTATGGGGGACGGTTGAAGGATTCAAGAGTTTCCCCCATTAATGGGGTGCTCAAGGGTTTAAAGGGGGTCAAGGGGGGGTTCAAGCTAGTGGGCCCCACTTTGTTATATCGTCCCAAGGGAGGTTATGGTGTGGTGGGTCCCACCTCTAACCTCCACATAGTTGTTTTAACCACCAACAAAATAAAAATATGTCACACATATTTTTACATAATTTTATTTAGAATCCCCAAAAAATTATCATCCAACCAAGATAAAAAGAAACTACAGTAAAGGTCTCCTTAAGCAAATACCGGCACTGCGAGTTCAATGGTGTCCTCAGATTTCAATTCTGAGCACCGGTTCAAAAGATATAAAATCCTTCACATACGTTTACTAAACATAACTAAACAAAACATCAGAAATTGATTCCCGACACACTGGGCATCAGAATCAATCTCCGTCAGAAACTGCGAACTCATAAAATTCTCCTGTATTTAAGAAAAAAAATATTCCACGGTATTTCTGGGTCTCTAAAAATACATTGGGTTATTCTACCTTAATACGTAATAGTTGTTGTTAGTGTTATAGTGATACAAGAATTATTATGTTTTATACAATACAAATCTTTTCATTTTCTATATATACGTATTCATGAAATATTATCATTAATAATAATTTCCAAAATAAAATTTTATAAACTCATTTATCTTCAACTAGAAAATAAATCTCATCATTATAATTAGTTTGTGGTATTCCTGATTTTTCTTTTCATTCAAACCCTTTTGAATGTGATTCAAAACACTACCTCAAGACTCATTTTATATCCTTACTCATTCAATACACAACATTTAAATATAATTATCCCAAAATCTCCTAAAATCCCTTAATTTTAAATTTACTCAGGATCATCATCCATGTGTTCATGGCTTCATGGACTGTGATGTGGCACCTCCCTTTACAATGTGTAACATTTCTTTCTTCAAAAAACCAAATTTTTTATTCAATTTTATCAACATGAATCATAATACATTTTTATGACTAAGATTCATTATTCCTTATTGTGTTTTCAAATAATATCAACAAATTTATTGAAAAATAATTAGAGTTTTCATTCGAAAATTATTCTATATCTTTAACATTATATCATTATGATATTTCATCTTTTTTAATTAAATTATTTGTACTATATTAAGTAACACTATAATGCTATTATAATATTTGAACTCTATATACCCACATTATTTATTATTGAATCAAACTTATGAAACTGATGTCTCGCCTTTACATGAAACTATCTAAACCTCACAAAAAACATCAGTAATTTGTATGAAACATATAATAAATCACATAAATATTATGAGAACATTTTATGAACCTTATACTAGTGGTTGTTTCAAACTTATTATGTATTTATTAAACCTTATTTTCTTCTCAAATTTGTAATGATTTTTATAAATATAATGAAATGTATATATTACTTAAATCTCTTTAGAACCTCTTCAACTAGTTTTACGTCAATATTAGTCACCTTAACTCAACTAAAATCCTAATACAAATATAATTTCTTAGAAAATTAAATATTTTTTAGACATCATTCTCCTTGGGAATGGACCTCCACATTTTAAGTTCAGTTCTCCCAAATTTAACAATGGTTGTTCAATGGTCTTTCAACTTTTCAAGATTGCTTCTTCCACTTTTAACTTAGGTTCCTAAATCTCCCATTTAGATAGATTCCTTTTAATATCATTAAATTCTATATAAAACACATCCATATCATTATATATTGTATTTTTCTTGTATATCAGTTCAAAAAATATTTCAATCAATTTTTTTGTACACCAATATATCCATCCATGATATTTAAGTAACATCATATTTTCTCATTTCAATTTTTGGAAGGGGTAGTTTCTTATTTATACTAATTAACATGTTTTATGTAATAATTCCTTCATATCATTCCATATAAACCAAACATATATTAGAATCATTACTAATTCAAGAATAATCAATCTATTAATAGACACTTGAATCTCCCCCTTTTTATTTTTTTTCAATACAACCAATATAATATTATAGAAATATTTGTGCTCAATTATTTTCCCCGTATATTGATTATAAATGAATATAAATATCAAGATAATATCACATTATCTAAATTATTTTTATATCATCTTATTCTCATTCTATATATTTGAATTAAAATCTTAAACAAATGTTGGGAGAATGATTGTACCCCACACCACTTGGTAAAGATCTTTTAGATCATCCACTCAATGTCTATATAGGCTAACCCATTTTATCATGAATGATAGACATCATAACGATACCATGGATAAAAATTTTCAAATCTATTATGTAATTAAATTCTTAATAACTTCATTATCCGGTCTACTCAAATAGATTCCTAAAAAATCTCATATAAACAAACATCTCTCCCACCACATCATATTGTTCAAGCAGAAAATAAAATTCGCCTCTTTTCTCTTACAAGATACATCAACCAAAACTCCCCCAATATAAAAATAATTTTTATACTCTAAAATGGGTAAAATGTGTTTCTGAAATACCATAATTATTTATTTAAAATATATATTGAGAAATTCCAAATTTCTAGTTTTAACATACATTTTACCACTTATCATTTTTTTCTCCCCCTAATGTGATGAACTAAATTTATCTTCATTATGGTTGTTGAAAAACTATACAATAAATGATATATTTGTTATATTGTAAATAATACATCATAGATATTTTCATATTTATGTATTGTCTTCAATTTCCTTCATTGAATCTTGTAAAATTGATACATTGGGAAAATATGAGATATTAAACATTTTATCAGTTGGAGAGGCATGAATGAGACATTAATCTCAACCTAGTGAAACTCTTAATTGTAGATCTAATGTTTTTGGAGCTCATTATTCTAGTTCCAATTTATATTTACAAATTTTGATATTATTTGTAAAACATGGATTCAATATTCATTTAATATTTCTTTTTGTGAAAAATGGGTTTGTTCACCATTTCAAATGAAGGTTATCCAGTAACTGATGCCTCTCCTTTTTTTATAATTTTTTAAGAACATATTCTTTTTTTAAAGGTAGTTATAATTTTTTTCCATTGTGAATATAATTATTTCACCTTCCATATAGATTTTTTTATACCTCCTATGTCACCAAACATGGGATAATATCATGAAATTTTAGTTCCTCTTTATGTGTAACATGTTTTTTTATTCAATACTTGTTTTTTAACTTCAATATTTTTTTATCATTTCTTAACACAATTGAAATAATATTTAGGAATTTATTTTCTAAAACATTCACTAGAACCCCATTATCATGACTTATATAACTCCTTGGTTCAGTCATAGTCTTATAGCTATTCATTCAAACATTAAAATGTGGGGGCCTTCCACTATCAAATTTAATAGTTTGGCATCCTTGATCCATGTTGTATGATGGTATTACATCCATTCCATCCATGGATTCATTTGGGGACATCATTTATTATTTTCAGTCTCTCTCATATAATTAATGAATTCTCAAGAATCTCATTACAGACATCATATTCTAGTAGAAATAGGTTAATAATTCAATTGTCACCTTAACAAGCTAACCACCTTTTTGAGTTATGAGTGTTATACACATATAATAAACAAACTTTGAGTCAGTTTTTAGCCTATATGTTTCTTCCCTATGATGGTCCCTATTGGAATAATATGTTAATCACATTTTGAATCTAATATTTAGGACCTAAGGTATCTAGTGATTATAATATATGAAACACTATACGTGTGGAATAAGGATTCCTAATATCATATCCAAGTGAAACCATGTCTTGTGACTAGATACTAATAAATCTAAAAACATAAGGAATCCTAAGTTTATCATAGAATGAAACTTATTTCCCCAACCTAAGGATTCATTAGATTGTCAACATAGGCATCTCATGCCAACAACACATGGTAATAATCATAGTCTCATCACCTAAGTGTGTATAACATAGTTCTAATGATCATAATATATGATAAATATGATCACTAACTAAGGAATTTCATTCTTGTCACATGATCCATAACATAGGATCATCACCTACGGATTGGGTGTAGAGGTTTTATGGTCATCACATATACTTATTATGCACATCACATAGGGAATATCATGATATTCACATGAAAAAGAATCTGAGTCACATGAAAAAGAATCTGAGTCACATTATCTAACAAGAGGGAGAATATATCCTATTCTCATTAAATATTTTTTATAGGCCCATCACATAAGGCATCCTATAATTATCACCTTGGGATGGATTTTTGATATACCAGGAAATGTTAAAAATTCCATTTTATGTAATATGAAATCAATGGATAAGAGTATAGTCTGGAAAATACAACATAAACTCATCATGTATGGGATAGTAACGGGTTTATGGTCTATTGGGGATACATCCCATATATTTTTTTAATGTGTTTGTTAGGGTAGATGTTAACATTCTATGGGGATACTGATAGCTTAAATTACAATGGATATTCTCATAGTTTAAAGTATAATATAGAGGATTCCTATATATGCTCATCATAAATTGGGACATGAACATGTTAACATTATATAATTATTCTACAGTATTTTGGGGAAATTAGGATGGCATGAGAAGAACTTTTGAATTCTCCATAAAGATGATCAAACTTCTTGGATACCACCTCCCAAGAGTGGGATGAGATGGAAATGGGAATTTTTTTTGAAATGGATAGGACATCCGAAACTCAACACCTTATGAAACCCATTTAATAGGGTAAATTTTATTATTGGTAAGCTGTCATTTTACCTTGGAGATGAATCCCACATATCTGGTTTAGGGAAAGAATCAAAACCCACATAGTTCAAGAGTATAATTTATAGACATGTAACATGAATACACCATGTTATATAACATATTATGGTAAGGATTCCATCATATTCAAAGGAAAAATTGTATGATTATGAGTTAAAGTTACTAATTCACAGTAGTTGTAAGGATCATCTCATGCCCACCACATATTGAATATCATTCTAGTCACATGGGGAATCCATAACTCGTCACATAGATAATTATATGTTTGTTATATATTGTTGGAATTATTTAGTGTATAATGATGAAGATGTTGGATAATGTTCATCATTATGAATTGTGTATTTTTACCCATATTGAAATTATTTTTTAAGGGAATTGGTTATAAAAAATTCAGTGGAAAACGAATATTATGTAGGGATTACACGTTAATCTAGACAATCCCAAATAGGGAGGGAGGAGATAATAGAACCAGGATCTTATACATACTTATCAAATGGAATAATATATTTCATATAGTAATAACTTGGTTATTGAATACACATCCACTACATATGTTTGGGAATGACAATGTCATGGGAACTACCCATTTCAGGTAGCATGTAAGAGTCCTAATATATAATGTCTCTTTTTAGATGTAAAATAAAATAAGACTTACCTACCCATTATTTGTATATAAGAATTAGGAATTGCGGTCTATGATAATGTTTTTCTTTTTTCATTAATAATTATTCTTTGAGTGGATGTATGTCCCATGATCACTCAACAATTTCGAAACTATTAGTGGTGAATATTATCCAAAAATGGGAGACCATGAAGCTTTATTTACACAATATTAGTGTTGTTTGATTGATATGAGTAGTCCTAGATATGATATTAAGCATAATGGTGTTCTATATATTACTATGGTAGGGATTCACATAAGTTAGGGAGTTGAGTGAATTTTGATGTAAGGTCCTGAATCCGAGTGGATCAAACCTTTACGTGTTTTCGAAGATCGATGTTCTCAAAGGTGGCTTGGATGAAATTTTGAGATATTCAGTTACATAAAATCTAGAAAGGGGGGATTTCACATCATGTAAATAAATTACACGACATGAAATTATCTTTCATGGGATGTTTTGTGCTATGATAGAGAGATTAATAGTGTGAAATTATTCAATGTTCAAAAAATAAAAAAAAGTGTTGAGGTGATGAATATTTTTGTGTAACTCGACCTTGATGCATTAGATGATGTGAAATGGGATTACACATCTTGTAATACCCTCATGTTGTTTGTTTTATATTTTTTTTTGCAGCTGCTCAACTTTTTTCAGGACCTATTGTTATAGCAGTTGTCCCTCTACCTTAGGCAACCCAACAACCCTCTCTTCAACATTTTGGGAATTTCTTCATCAAGGAAAGATCCCTAGCTCCCTCCTTCGATCAATGGTGATCCATCTTTGATATAAGGTTTGTTATACCTCAATTATTGAGGTTTATTTAATCTTTTTCCTCCTCATTATATTTTCCATGTTGTTCCATGTGATCTCTATATTTTTAAAGGATTTTACAGGGTGGTATATTGGTACGATTGTGATGTAGTTTCATCAGGTAGATGGAGTTGTTTCTGGAGTGGTTATAATGATCTATTTCATTGATCCATTCTCATGTGAAGAATGTCAAGGACCATTTGACTTAAGGGATTTTTTGTTTCTCTATTTATTTATGTGCAACCGTAGAGCTAGAATGATTTATCCCTAGGATCACAATGTATTTGACCTCAGTAAATATACTAATCAAATTAAATAATTGGCATTTATTTGGTCATGATATAGTTTCATTGTACCATGATAATGGGTTACCTCATGATTTGATAGATAATGTGATATTTATGATTTATTTATATATCATGATTTTCTAAATAGAAATTGGTAATGAATGTAATTATACAATTAATTAATAAATAATTAGCTAATATATAAAGATGAATTTTTAATGAATCTGCATGTGTTTGTTACAATTTTATGATGATCAAATTGATATAGATTTGGGTGTTAAACTAATTTGGTTGATGAACCTGAAGAATGTTGATTATTTTTTATTATAGTATTCAAGTCATCTAAAATTAATTGGTTGATTAATTTGATCATAGATTATGATAAATTGATTTTTATCTTTCCTATAGTGGAAAACTGTGAATAATAAATCAGTTAATACAATATGGAATGAGAACTATGTGTGTGTTAATGATAATACAAAGTAGGGATTCTGTTTCTTACTTTCTTATAAAGGCTAAGCTTATTTTTCTTTAGATTTGTGAGATCTCATTCTCTGTAAAGGTTGGATGTCGTGTTTAGGTATGAGAGGTTGTTGCTATGTTATCCCCTGCTTTTCTTGATGTTCTATGGATTCGAGCCTTGTGGTTGTGGTGGTAGGGAGGCCCAGATTTGAGGTGATCCTTGGATGTATGATCTTTGATGGGTGTTGTATCACATTGGATTGGGAGGCCAGACTATTGGGGAAGTAGATGAATCTCAGTGTGGTCAGATAGACCTGTTTATTCATATGGATGTTGGGGAGGAAATCAGAGATAACGGAATGTGTTAAAATTGGGATTACCTATTGATATGAAAGTGGATTTTGGTACAATCTTTTGTTTTTGAATGGATTTACATATCCCAATTATTGAGGAAGATGTTCTTTATAATCCTCCTTCCAAAAGAGGAGAATACGTCTAGGGTATACCACATGGTTTCTGAGTTTAACATCTCAACGATGGATGGGCCTGGGTTCCTGCTATAGTTAAAAAATACCTGATGGGTAGTTCACATAATCTCTATGTTTATCCCCATTTTTTTGGTAGATTATCATGTACTCCAAGAATACCTAGAAATTAAGAAATATGGAATGTGGTACTGTTGTTAATTAATAAATTAATAATTGTTTAAACAATGGGGGTTGGAGCTTATTGGGATGCAATGTACGGGTTTTGGTTTTTATAATTCGTTGACTCTATTTTGTTTTTCATTGAGGTTAGGGATATTTTATCAAATTCTAATATAATGTAATGTTAAATTGATAATGGTTAATTAATTATTAAAAAATTAATTAACATAAATTTCATTTGACGAAAAATGATCAAATAACTTAATATAGATCTTTAAATGGTTTTGTGCTTATAGGATACATAGTCTTAGCAGGGGACATTGGGAGTCCGAGAGATGTTACCTGTAGTTGACTCAAATACGAGGTTATACCCATACAATGAATTTTAGATATATTATATTATTTACTTTTTTGACTCCATATGCTAATCCACCTTGCCAGTTAGGGAAAGAACACCCGGTGGATTTCAATCCCAAGGGGGTGTTTTCCCCAGCAACCTGATGGGAGTATTGATGGATGACAACACCCTTTGTCCTTTCTCTATTCACTTGGTAGTTACATGTGATAGTATATACATAGGTTATATTTCTCCAAATATGTGTGTAGAGGGATGTAATGGATTGAGTTTATTTTGCACACATATATTCTAGATGTAGTTTCCTATGGACTGCTACAGGTGTATCATGTATAGGACGTGATGGATTAAGGATCCATACATGGTGTGTAAGATATAATGGCTTGAGATATAATAATTGGGGTATGATATAAAATAATAAATCTTTTTCAGATCTATGATACTACCTAGTTACTTTTAGTAGTGTGGTTGTAGTGGTGAGTTTCTTGAGGTTCATGTTGTGGTGCTTCATCTAGGTGTTTGTAGGAATGCCTTTCGAAGAGAGATGCCCAGGACATGCTACATTGGGGAAAAGAGGTAAACCCGAGCGGAAGTTGTAGAGGAGTACCCTTGATATTCATTATTATGTTTTATAGTCTTGTATTCGACACTTATTTACAATAGCCATGGTGAGTCCTAGAATGCAGTATACCTTTTTAGGTGACGAGTTAGTTTCTCCTATTGTTCATTGTGCTTTTTAATGCTTTCTTTATATTTTCATGAGTTCATTTGGGGAGGATTCTACTAAGTATATGATTATACTCATCCTAAATTATATAAAAAAAATCCTTGTCTCTAGGAGTGTTTTTGAGATCCAGATAGCTATTACTAGCTTGGGGGGTTTTTATGAGCAGTTTGAGATTACTGGTAACTATCATTTTACTTTATTTTGGTACATAATATTTTATATTCAATTGTTGTAGTTTTTCCTGACATTACATATGTGTACTTAGGATATCATTTATATTTCAGTCTATGTGGGAGTTGGTTTGTGTATATCTTATCTCTCTCTTTCACATGTTTTCATTTAGAATGTGATGCCTCCCATCTGTGTGTTTAATATAACATCAGTGCTAGTCACCATCCCAGGGCCTACATAATGTGGGACTTGGGTGTCATTATCTCTCTTCTCCCATGGCTAGCCACAGAGGAGTACACTTTGTGGCTTGGGGTCATGATAGAGGTCTATGAGAGGTCTGGAGGAGGGATAAAATGGAGTTTGGAGATAGAAGTAGGTGTGATTTCATTGGATGGTAGGGAAATGGTTTTATCCAAGTTTAACAAGTGCTATAATCATGGGAGACCAGTTAAGACACATGCATTTACGGCCCCTGGGATCAGATGCATGGACCATTAGGCTTATTGTGTCTACTAAATGAGGTGATACTAGTTTCATGGTAGAGACCTAGGAAATAATTGTGCACAATTGTTCTTTATGCATGTGTTTGAATAAGTTTACCTTGGGATAGGCTAACAAAATATTAATAAAAGAAAAATAATAATTAATGTTCAATTCTTCCATAGTCCAGGTTTATAATATCTAACTATTTTTACTTTTTTATAGGTATGTCTTTAGGTATACAACCTCATTAGGTTCATGTGGAAGATTTACTGTAGGTTGCAGAAGCAGATCATCATAGAGTACAGGTTAACGATGATTACACCTATAGAAGGACACTCTGAGAATTTCAGTGCCAGATTCTACATAAGTAAGAGGGATACATTTCAGATGTATAAATGGATGAATGGTTGGAGGAGTTTGAGAAAGCCTTCAGTTTGATCTGTTTTCTAAAGGAGCACTAGGTATCATTGGTAATGATGATAATGCTTGGGGCAGCGAGGCAGTTATGATTCTCGTTCCACATAGATTGTGTGGTGTCTGTAGTCGTGTGGTAGAAGTTACAAGATATGTTAAGAGTATAGTTTCTTTCTTTTTTCATGAAGGCAGCTAGTTTCCCTCAGCTACTTATCCATCAGTAAGGGAGATTCAGTGTGTTAGAGTTCAGGATCCATTTTAAGAACCTTCTACTGTATTCTTCATACCTATTTCCAGATGATGAGGCTCGGGCCAGGCATTTCAATGGGGAGTTTCATCCATAGTTCTAGTTCTATGTCACTCATTTTATTCTAACTAAATATTTTGAGGTATTTGAGAGGGAATAGTTCATCAAGTGGTTGTTATAATGAACTAGATAGTCACACTAACAGGGTTTTCAGGATTCAGCGTGATGAAAAGTTGTTGTCCAGGGTTCCCAATTTTCAGGGTAGAAGAGTTTCACATCCTACGAGTCTAGGTATTGGCCCTCTAAATCACATTTCTACATGTGTGGAATATATCATACTTAATATAGGGAATCATGTTCTTATATTCTTTATGGAGGCTGAGGCCATTAGTAGAGAGAGGGCCTGACCATTCTGATCAATCAGCATGTGCCAGGCGTTCTCTTTAGGTTCCTCTATTGAGGTAGTTGTGTCAAAGGCAGCAATAGCGTGTGGAAACAGCTATGGATTAGAAGAAATGATATTGGGTAGGTAGATTATAGCCCTAAGATTCACTCCATCCATATATAGAAGATTGTAGCTGTGGAGGTGGTCTTCAACAAGGTAAGAGAGGTTGTGGAGTAGGTCATGCTCAGCTTCATGCATTATCATTTCAAGATCATATCAAACTAGACATCATTCAAGGTGTGATATTCTTATTTTCTTCTTGGGTGAATGTATTTTTTGATCCATGAATTAATAAATCCTTCAAATCTCCTAACCATGTCCATTAATTAGGACTTGAGGCGGATAGGCTTATAGTGCCCTATGTATTAACTACACTAGTTGGTGGTCAAGTTGACTTGTTTTAAGTATGTGAAGAATTTGAGCTGGTGAAAGGGAAGCATTACACTTGATGATATTTCCAATGTTTATGAATAAAACCATATTATTTTACCCTCATCATGGATTTGATTTATTCAGTGCAGGATACCATGTATTTTTTCTGAATGAATGTGGGGTTTTTCAATACTGATGGAGAGCCGGCAGTGTTTGTCGGTGAGTGGGACCCTCGGATAGGGTGTAGGAACATTCCTTCCTTGTCATCCTTGTTGGATAAGATTATGTTGTGTTCATCATAGATTCAATATTTGGTGTTTCTTATGGTCATAGAGGAGTACCATAAGGTATTTCCATAAGAAGTTGTAGAATTACATCCTCGATTTGATATCGAATTTGGGATCGAGACACTGCCAGGAATGTCTCCAATCTAAATTTCTCTATATAGGACAATTCCTTATGAGTTGTGAAAGATATGTTTATAGCTAGTTTATTTTTTTGAGTGGTTTCTTTCTGCTCAGTGTGTCACCATGGGGTGAACCAATTTTGTTCGTGAGAAAGGCTGACGGTGGTTTGCAGTTATGTGTCAATTATTATCACTTGAACTATGTGAAAGTGAAGAAATTTTATCCTCTTCGGTGTAATGATTATTTAAATTTTATTAATGTTTTGGAATTAATTTATTTGGATCATAAAATAATTAATGTATTTGATTCAAAATGTTGTTAAAACCACACACATGTATGTTCTGAGTGGTCATGCAGGGACCCTGTGGGGGGTAACTAGTGTACCAAAAATTATACCATGTTTTAACATACAGTATAATTGCACCCTATTTTACTTAAAACATTGTTCTAATTAATAGATATGGATTTTTATATATTGAATCAACCTTCACATCAATATAGAGTGTATAAAGAAACAATAACTAAAACACCCAGGTTTTTACATAGTTTTGTTCCAATGAGAATACATAGCCCTCATTATTTTTGACTTCTATTGATATAAAGAATATAAAAATTAGGTTATAGGGATTAACGGTTCCCTATCAATATGAACACAAGTGTTGGGAATATATTATCCACATTCCCTATGGAAATCACCATCCCCATCCCTATACAATGTCCCAATATGTCATTTATAGTACATATCATAGTCTTCTACTCTCCATGGATTATGGAAGTGTATATACTATTACTACCGGTCATTAAAGATCATTCTAGAACCAATGGCTGTGTATTAAATTAAAAATATAGATAAAAATGTCACCATCGTCTCTTCCACTCCTAAATTTAATTCCACGATACTATTTTATTATGGGACTCTTAATATTTTTATTCAACTTAAATGGGAAATCACTAATACATTGGGTTATTCTCCCTGAATACGTAATAGATGTTCTTAGTGTTATAGTGATACAAGAATTTTTACGTTTTCAAAAAAATAAATCTTTTCATTTATCTATACATACATATTCAGGAAATATTATCATTAATAACAATTTCCAATATTGAATTTTATAAAATCATTTATTTTCAATAGAAACATAAAACTCATCATTAAAATTAGTTGGTGGTATTCTTGATTTTTCTTTTAATTCAAACCCATTAGAATGTGATTCAAAACACTACCTTAAGACTAATTTTATATCCTTAAATATTCAATTCATAATATTGAAATATAATGATCTCAAAATCTCCTAAAATCCCATAATTTTTAATTTATTTAGGATTATCTTCCATGTGTGCATGGCTTCATGCACTGTGATGTGGCACCTCCTTTTATAGTGTGTGACCCTTCATTCTTCACAAGAACAAATTTTTTATTCAATTTTGTCAACATGAATCATAATATAATTTTATTTCTATGATTCATTATTCTATGAGGACTGTTTAAACTATATCAATAAATTTGTTGACAAATAATTAGTGTATTCATTCAGAATGTATTCTACTTTTTTAACATTATCTCTTTTTGATGTTTAATATTTTTTAATTTCATTATATGTAATATATTAATGTACCCTATAAAGATATTATACTATTTGAACTCTATATACCCACATTAATTGGTATTGAATCATCCTTATGGAACGGATGTCTCACCTTTACATGAAACTATCTAAACCTCACAAAAAACATCAGTAATATGTATTAAACATATAATGATTCACATAAATATTATGAGAACATTTTATGAACCTTATACTAGAGGTAGTTTCAAACTTAATATGTACTTATTAAAAAAAAAAATTTGTGGTCTCACTCTTGTAATATTTTTTATAAGTCTACTGAAATATATTTATAACTAAAATCTCTTTAGAACGTCTACAACTAATTTTGTGTCAATATCAGTCACTATAACTCAACTAAAATCATAATACAAAGATAATTTGTCAGAAAATAAAATATATTTTAGACCTCATTCTCCTTGTATTGTTCCTCCTCACTTTAATTTCAGTTCTCCCTAATTTAACAATGGGTATTCAACGGTCCTTCAACCTTTTAGGATTCCTCTTCCACTTTTAACTTAGGTTCTTAAATCTACCATTTAGATATCTTCCTCTTAATTCCTTTAAATTCTTTATAAAACACATCCATATCATTATATATTGTATTTTTCATGTATATCAGTTCAAAAAATAATTCATTTAATTTTTTGGTACATGAATATATCTATCCATGATATTCATGTTACATCAACTTTTCTCAATTCCATTTTGGAATGGGTAGTTTCTTATTTATACTAATTACCATGTTTGGTGGAATCATTCCTTCATATATATTATTATACACCAAATATATATTAGAATCGTTACTAATTAAATAATAATAAATCTATGAATATACTCTTATATCTCCCCCTTTATAATTTATTTTTTCAATACCACCAAAATACTATTATCGAAATATTTGTGCTCAATTATATTTTCCCCTATATTGATTATAAATGAATTAAAATATAAGGATAATCCCACATTATCTAAATTATTTTGATATCATCTTATTCTAAATATATATATCTGAATTAATTTCTTTAAAAAATGTTGGGAGAATGATTGAACCACCAACCACTTGATGAAGATCCTTTAGTTAATCCACGCAAAGTCTATATGGGCTAACCCATTTTATCCTGAATGATAAACATCATCAAGATAACATGGATAAACCTTTTCAAATCCATTATGTTATTAAATTCTTAATTTCATCATTATCAGGTCTATTCAAATAGATTCCTAAAAAAATTGTAACTAATAAACATATCTACAACCACATTTTATTGTCCAAGCAGAAAAACTTTTTTCCTATTTTCTCTTACTAGATAAATCGACCAAAACTCCCCCAATATAAAAATAATTTTTTTTCCAAAATATTTAAAATGTCTTCTTGAAATACCTCATTTAATTATTTAATAAATCTATTGAGAAATCCCACATTTCTAGTATTAACATACCTCTTCCCATTTCTTTTTAATGGTTTTCTCCCCCTCACCTGATGAACTAAATTTATCTTCATTGTGGTTGTTGAAAAACTATACAATAAATGACTAATTTTTTATATTGTATATAAAAAAAATCATCCATATTTTAATAATCATTTATTTTCATTAATTACATTCATTGAAGCTTATAAAATAGATACATTGGGAAAATCTGAGATATTAATCATTTTCTCAGGGGGAGAGGCATGAATGAGACAATAATCTGAACCTTGTGAATCTATTCATTGTAGATCTAATGTTTTTTGAGTTCATTATTATAGTTCATCTTTATATTTATAAATTTTCATATTATTTGTAAAACATTTATTCCATTTTCATTTCAAATTTCTTTTTGTGAAAAATGGGTTTGTTCACCATTTCTAATGAAGGTTATTCAGTAACTAGTGCCTTTCATTTTTATATAATGTTTTTAGATCTTATTCTTGTGTTTTCAATATAGTTATAATATATTCCATTATGAATATAATTATTTCACCTTCCATATAGTTTTTTAGAACACCTATGTCACCAAACATTGAATAAAACTCATCAAATTTGAGTTCCACTTTATGGGTAACTACATTTTTTTATTCAACACTTGTTTTTCCTTATTTATTTTTTATCCTTTCTCAACCCAATTGGAAAAATATTACATCATTTATTTTCTAAAACATTCACTAGAACCCCAATCTCATTCCTTATATAAATCTTTGGTTTGGTCATAGTCCTATAGCTTTGAATTCACACATTTAAATGTGGGAGGCCTTCCTCTATAAAATTTAATAGTTTTGGATTCTTTATCCATGTTGGATGATGGTATTACATCCCTTAATTCCATGGATTCATTTGTGGAGTTCATTTATTATTTTCAGTATCCCGCATATAATTAATGCATTTTAAAGAATCTCATTAGCTACATCTTATTCTAGTGGAAATCAGTTAATTATTCAATTGGAATCCTTAACAGGCTAACCACTTTATTGGAGTTGTGATTGTTATTCACATATAATAAACCAACTTTGAGTAGGTTTTTAACCTATAATTTTCTTCCCTAAGATGGTTCCTATTAGAATTCTATTTTAATCACATTTTGAATCTAATATTTAGGACCGAAGATATCTAGTTCATATCATATATGAAACACTATACCTATGGTATAAGGATTCCTAATATCATATCCATGGGAAACCATGTATTGTGACTAGATACTATTAAATCACAAAACATAAGGAATCCTATGTTTATCATAGAATGAATATTATTTTACCAACCTAAAGATTCATTATATTGTCATCATAGGCATATCATGCCCATCATAAATGGTAAAAATCTTAGTCTCATCACCTAAGTGGGTAAAAAATTGTTCTATGGCTCATAATATATGCTAAATATGATCACTACATAAGGAATTCCACTCTTATCACATGATCCATAACATATGATCATCACCTAAGGATTGGGTGAAGAGGTTTTATGGTCATCACATATTCTTATTAGACACATCACATAGAGAAAATCATGATATTCACATGAGGAAGAATCTGAGGAACATTACCTAACTAGAGGGATAATATATCCTATTTTCACAAAATTAGTATTGTAGGCACATCACAAAAGGCAACCTAGAGTTATCACCATGGGATGGATTTTTTATATACCAGGAAATGTTAAAAATTCCATTTTATGTAATACGGAATCAAAGGATAAGAGTCTAGTGGGGAGAATCATACATACACTCATCATGTATGGGATAGTCACAGGTTTAGGGTCTATTAGGGATACTTCCCATATATTTTTTTCACGTGTTTGTTAGGGTAGAAGTTAACATTCAATGGGGATAATGATAGCTTAAATTAAAATGGATATTCTCATAGTTTAAAGTCTAATATGGATGATTCCAATATATGCTCATCATATATTGGGACATGAACTTGTAAACATTATATAATGATTCTATAGTATTGTGGGGACTTTAGGATGGCATGGTAAGAGCTTTGGAATGCTCCAAAAAGATGATCTGACTTCATGGATACCACCTCCCAAGAGTGGGTTGAATTGGAAAAGGGAATTTTTTTTAAATGGAAAGGGAATACAAAACATGACACCTACAGAAACCCATTTAATAGGGTAATTTTTTTGGGAAAGCTAGAATTTTACCTTGGAGATGAATCCCACATATCTGGTTTAGGGAAAGAATCAAAACCCAGATAGTTCAAGAGTTTAAATTTTAAAGTCATGTAACATGAATACAAAATGTTGTTTAACATATTATGGTATAGATTACAGCATCTTCAATGGAAAAACTATATGATTATGGATTCCAGCATCTTCATGTTGTATGATAATGGATTAACATTAATAATTCCCAATATTTTTAAGGATCATCCCATGCCCACCACATATGGAATATCATGCTAGTCACATGGGAAATCTGTAACTCATCACATAGGTAATTATATGTTTGTTGTATATTGTAATACGTTTTTAGTGTATTTTGATGAAGACATTGGATAATGTTCATAATTATGAATTGTGGATTTTCCCCCATATTTAACTTCTTTTTTGAGGGAATTGGTTATCACAAATTGGGTGGAAATGGAATATTATGTAGTGTTTACACATTAATATAGACAATCCCATATAGGGATGGAGGATATAACAGAACAAGGATCTTATACATACTTATAATATGGAATAATATATTTATACTAATAATAACTTGGTTAGGGAATGCACATCCACTACACAGGTTTTGGAAAGACAATGTCATGGGAACTACACATTTCAGGTAGCATGCAGGAGTCCTAATATGAAAGTGTCTATATTTCGATGTAAAATAATATAAGACTACCCAAACCATTATCTTTATAGAGAAATTAGGCATTGTGTTCTATGATAATGTTTTCCTATGTTTATTTTTCATCAGTAAGTCCTGTTTGGGTGGGTGTATGTCCTATGATCACTAAACAATATTGAAACAATTAGTGGTGGATATTATCCTAAAATGGGAGTCCATGGAGCTTCATTTAAACAATATTTGTGTTGTTTGATTGATTAGATTTGTTCAAGATATGATCTCAAGACCAATGGTGTTATATATATTACTATGGTAGGTTTTCACATAAGTTTGGATGTTGAGTGAATTTTGGTGTAAGGGCCTAAATCTGAGTGGGTCATCCCTTTACGTGTTCTCGATGATTGAAGTGCTCAATGGTGGCTTGGAAGAAATTTTGAGATGTTCAGTTACATAAAATCTTGGAAGGGGGATTGCACATCAAGTAAATAAATTACACGACATGAAATCCTCTTTCAAGGGATGGTTCATGGCGTGATAAAGGGATTAATAGTCTAAAATTATTTAATGTTCAAAAAATAAGAAAAAGGTGTTGAGGTGATGAATTTTTAGGTGTAACTAGACTTTGAGGCATTACATGACATGAAACAAGATTAGAAATCGTGTAATACCCTCATGTTTTATGTTTCTTTGTAGACTCTCATCTTTTTCAGAACCTACGGTTATAGGATTTGTCCCTCAACCCTAGGAATCTTTTCTACCCTCTCTTCAACTTTTTAGGGATTCCTTCATCAGGAAAGATCCCTAACTCCCACTTTCGATCAATGGTGATCCATATTATATATAATGTTTGTTTTAACTCTATTATTGAGTTTTATTCAATATCTTTTGTCCTGATTCATTTTTCTCATGTTGTTCCATGTGATCTCCATGTTTTTAAAAGAGTTTTCATGGTGGTTTTTTGGTGCGGTTGTGTCGTGGTTTTCTCAGGTAGATAGAGTTGTTTTGGGATAGGTGTTAATGATCCATTTCTTTGATCCATTCTCATGTGAATAATTTCAATGACCATTTGACTTAAGGGATTTTATTTTTCGCTATTTATTTATGTCCAATCATTGAGAAAGCATGATTTTGCCCTAGGATTACAATGTAATTATCCTAATTAAATATACGAATTAGATTAAAGAATTAGCATCGATCCAGTCATGATGTAGTTTTTTTGTACAATGATAATGGGTTTCCTCATGATTTGATAGAGAGTGTGATATTTATTATTTATTTATATAACAAGCTATTCTTGATGGAAATTGGAAATAAATGAAATTCTGTAATTAAAAGATAATTAATTCGCTAAAATATAAACATGAATGTTTAATGAATCTTCATGTTGTTGTTGAAATTTTATGATGATCAAATTGATGTAGATTTGTGTGTTAAACTGAATTGGTTGATGATCCTGAAGCATGTTGATGATTTATTATAACAGTAATCAAGTCATGGAAAATTAATTGGAAATTAATTTGATGATACCTTGTGATAATTTTTTTTAACTTTCCTGTAGTGTAAATCTGTGAATAATAAATCAGTTAATTCAATATGGAATAATAACTGGTTGTTTTTAAATGATAATCCCAAGTATGGATTTTTTTTCTCACTTTCTTATAATGGAAAAGAGACTTTATCTATGAATTAGTAAGATATCATTGTGTGTGAAGTTTGGAAGCTGTGATTAGGTTTGGGATCTTGTAGCTAGGTTTTTCCTCCTTTTTGTGATGTTCTCTAGATATGAGACTTGTGGTTGTTCTGGCAGGAAGGCCCAGATGTCACGTGAGAATGGGATGCCTAATCATTGAGGGCTTTGTGTTACATGGGATTGGGAGGCTAGACTGTTGTGGAAGTAGATGAATCCGAGTGTGGTGAGGTGGACCGGTTTTTCATATGGGTGTTGGGGAGGATATTAGAGATGATGGAATGTGTTGAAACCTGGAATACCTGTTGAGATGAAAGTGGATGATGGTTAAATCTTTTGTTTGTGAACTGCTTTACATATCCCAATGCTTGAGGAAGTTTCTCTTTATTCCCAAAAATATTTATCCAAAATAAACCACCATTTGAATAATTTACTACAAGTACATTATTTAATATTGAAAAATGTTTTAAAATGAAAATATTGTTTTATTAATTATTAAAATCTATGAATTTTCCCAAATAATAATTATTCCAAACCAATTCCCAGGATATCCAGAAAAATATGATTTAATCCAATTAAATCTCTTGGTTTTCATAAAACAATAAAACAAATTATCACATCAAATGATATATGATTAACTAAACTAATTTAAAATTTATAGTAAATATATATATCTAAATAATTAATATTTAAATATAAAAACACATAAATTAACAATTGTGAATATCAAAAAAAAACATATGAAATAATAATATCCAACTATCTTTTAGTGAAATTTATAAATATAACTTATCTTGACATATTGAAGACATTCTAAATCCCATCCATCAATTATTAATATCATGCCACAAAATCACATGATCCTTACATTTTTTATCCAATCATCAAATAATCATTTCCATGTTATAAATATAAAATAAATATGAATTTTTATATATAATTAAATAAGAGAATAAGGCCCCCATATAATTAGTCTAGTTTATATTATCCCAATCATTGATAATGAACTGTATCAAATTGGTGGGAAACCCCTAAAAACCTTGAATATTCCAAAACCTATTCAAAAATAGATTGGGATATTATAGGATATTAATGGATGAATAAATGATATTTTAAAATGAAAATTATTATTTTTTTCCATCATGCATGGTTAGTATAATCTATTAGACTAGTCTATTATAATAATATATACTTATTTACCACATGGTTTACCCCCCATGAATATTACCAACTAACCCTATCCGAAATCATTCATTCATGGTGGGTATACATATTTAATTACCCATGTTCCTAATTATTCGTCAACCAGTAACATCTATAGAAACATCAATTTCAACTGCAAATTCACCACAATCAAAATTAATACATATAAAATAGATCAATAAATTTTTAAATCATCCTACCATAATACTCTCCAAACTGAAATATTTTTTGGTCTCTTTATTTCAAAAATAATTTATTCAGTTTCAATCATATATACGGTTCTCTCTATGAATTATATTTTTTATCTCATTCTTGTTTCTAGATGATTAAAACAATTGGAAAACACTTCTACCTTAAAAATTTTCTTTTTTTGGTTAATAAATTGAACTAGTTTCAACATATAAAAACATATACTTGTAATAAAATCTCCACTTAATTGAGATCATGAGATGAGTCTTCTCTATATCAACTCAATTGATTACTGTGAAAAATATTTTGATTTGGCTCATATTTTGATGGAAATTCCAAATTTTATTCCAAATCTCAAATATATAAGGCAGTATCAAAATTTTATATATGATAGGGGTTAACATTCCTAGAATTTAAATCCTACAATGTCCAAACCAAAGAGAAATTCCTTGGAATAGTTGATCTGCAACCCAGTGTAGTTCATTGTAATGTAATAATTGTCTTCCTAATTAAATGAATACAGCCAATCATCTTCAATGAAAGACCATGATCTAAGTTCCTTCTCCCATATCTCATCCCACAATATTAGTAATTTACACAATCTTACATAAAACACTTAATAAGGATCTATATGAATTTATAATTCATAACATTTACTATAAAATAAATCCCCAAAATTAATATTAAACTCCCATGATTAATTTTAATCAGATATACTATAATAAATAATATCCTTCAAAAAAAGGTCTTATATCTCATCCCATGTGCTTGAGGATGAAATGATTCCCTCATAATTAAATTTTAACCTTATAAAATATAAATAGTTTAATGAACAATAATCAAGAACACATGAAATGACAGATTCAACAAAAATCATAACCACATGAAGCCAAAGTACTTCCTGCACATATATCTCAACAAAATTACCTTGAAAAAATATTTTCTCAATTGGGCTTGAAATAGAATATTTTTATATGTAATTAAATATATACAAAATTTATCTCATTCTTATATGGTTATCTTGGAAAACTAACCAAAATATATTTTGATTTATTACATTTTCATGTTGGAAATGAAAATTTTCACAATAGTCTCACAGTTCATTTATCCTTAGTCATCAAATATTCACATGCTAAGAATCATTAAAAATATATATTTACATCATTATAAAATCATGGATACAAAAATTACTACATCACATAATGATATATTATTATAATTCCAAGATTTATATCCCATCTGGCTGTATAAATCACCGTAATAACATATTACTTTAAAATCAAGGGAACCAACACACTATTCATGAAATAGATTGTTGGGATAACAATTAATGACCACCCATTTCTGTTATCTTCACCATGAAATGTGTCACATTTCCACTCATATTTTAAATCATATGTAGGTAATTGAAGTCCAAACAATACAAAACCATTATCCCTATTTTACCATCTTTATAACACCCCAAACATTTTATTGTATACTTTTCTTAAATACTTTCAATTCAATAGATTACCTATATTGCATGAATAATTGAGCCTTTATGAATCAAAACTTCGTTATTTGTAGGATATAGTCATAATAAATCCATTAGACTTAAATTTTCACTTCTTTGTTTTGATTTTTGATAAATGAACATACACGGTTGCGATCAGGGTGTTATTTGGAGTCTAATAGAATCAAAAAAATTAATGAATAGTAACATACCCTTGGGAATATTAATTTACCCATATTAATAGTAACATAACCTTATGAACACTAATTTAAACCTTATGAATGGTAACCTTACCCACTAAATTATAAATAATTTATAGGAACCTTAAAAATGTAGCTGAATATTTTAAGTGTTGATATTTTTCGATTAAATGATTATTTTAATTAAAAAATAAATTTTTCATATTTAAATAAATATTTTATAAATATTTAGTTATTTTTAGGATTCTTCACTTCGAAAAATTGTTAGGTTGAATTTTTGGTATTTTTCTAAAATACTAGAATATTGGGTGAATAGTAAAATATGGTAACTATGGTATAAATATATTATGAGATAAATACACTATTAACTGCATCACAGATGATGTAAGAAACCATTTTTTCGAACTCACAAGAATTTATTACAATTTTTTTCTCAAGGTATCATCACTATTTTTTTCAGAGGTGAAAATAATAAACCATTGATTAAAAAATAAAGAAAATTCTTCTCCCCTCCACTATATAAACCACCCCTAACCACCACTTGCTCTAATAAAATTCAAGCTTCAAGAAATTAAAATGTTATAAGAAATACACATCCAAAGCCCTCCCCTCCCCCACCCCCATGTGCAATACTTTATGGTATCTCAAAAAATCCAAAACAACAGCCTTAAAGAGATTACCAAGGAGGAGTACTGAAGATGTGAACCTATCTTCATTTTTATTTCATATTTTTTTATAAGATCCATGATTTTGTTTATATATCATCACCTCCCATCATCAAAATTCTATGAAAATTATACTGTCTTACATGAACGATAATTTTATTATTCTAATGTAATATTTCATCAGCATCTCTCTTTTCCCCCTCCTCTTATAATAAAAATGAAAACACTATCTGAGTTGTGTTAATTTATCACATTCAAGGATGAATGGTTTTCAATTTATATTACTATTTTCAATACTAGTCATTAAACCTTTTTAATTCTTGAAAGATGTCATAATATATTTATTTTATCTTATTCAATGTTATGCAATCCTCACACATTCAAAATATAAAATAATAATACAAAACATGTTCATTGCTCACAAAACATCAAAGTTAATCCAAGCATTTATCATTAACATATCTCTAATGAGTAATCCTAATGTTATAAAAAAAATTATAAGATAATTAAAAACTCTTTATGGTCACTAATAATATATGTTATCAATTATGTATTTTTAACCACATTTAAAACTAACTTCCATTCATGAATACACATAAATTGATCATGAAAACCAAGGAAGAAAATGCTTACAAAACAATAATATATAACCTATTAAACCCTTCATAAATTCCATGAATGTACGTAATAAGGTTATACTAAATCATTTATTGGTATTTTAGGTTATGTAAATGTTAATTAATAAATCTAAATTTGATTATCCGGGTCATTAAGATCAATCGAAGAATACAATCGGGCATATGGTAAGGGTTTTCTCATCTCACATTTTATTCTGTGAGATTACCATTATTATCCAATTATTTTTTTCATGTGTTACATGAGTACAATAATTTAATATATAATATCATGATTCTATTTATATTAATGTAATTCTATGATTCATTTGGCGATTATTAATTTTTTTTCAAATGACTCAGTTGATTACAATGTGGTAAGGGACTTTATCTCAATTTCCATTTCATTGAGAATTACTTGGTATTGTGTGGCTAATATTTCTTATGTGTTGTACCCACTTCCATATTGGGATCACTTTTTATTTTTAATTATAATTCTGGTAAGAATAAATATTCATGTATCAGTGATAATATTATTTTCATAAGATGTATATCATTTCACATATAATGTTTATTTTGAATGCTATTTTAATAGAGGATATATGGATGAATATATATCTTCTATTATATAAAAATACTAAAAAGTAATATTTTATTGTATTAATTATATGTATGAATAATTATTTTGACTGGTAGTGATGGGATGGTCCTTCTATAGACCCTCGATGCATCAACGGGTCTCATGAGACAAATCAGTTGGCCAGAAACCCTTCGAGTTTTTTTCCCAAACATCAGATGGGTTTCATACCACAGACGTAATCCATTGCAACAATATATTGGTTTATGTTCTTGAAACATGAAGTCCAAATAATTAATCATTTTTCATTATTAATTATTCTTTTATTTCAATCCATGTGTTTTTTCTTATGAAAAAATATATGGATTCATTTTTATTGTCTATGTATTGATGGGAAGTGTTTTCCATTATTCATTAATCCATATTAGTCATGTATAGTTGATTACGATTCAATTATTATTGATTCATTATTCCATTATATGTAACCCTTTATGAGAATTTGATCTCACCATTATTATGTTTTCTTTCCCTAGTTTATAAATAAGAGAACCTTGAATATTCTCTCAAAGAGGTTGTCTATTTTAGTATTTTATGTATCATATTGTATTTTATATCTTTCCAAACGTACTTTGGCTATCATATATGTAATATGGTCTTCCAAAAAAACTAAAATAATATGTCCTTTAGGATTTTATTTCTTGTAATCACGCAAATATAACAAAGTAATGCATCGGCTTCAAGATTCATGGGTCAGGGCATTATAGTTTGTATCAAAAGAAGTTTAGCAGCAACCATGGATTCTAGATTTTGGAATCGTAGTTTAAAAGAAATAACTATAATATAGACATTGAGTATAATCATAGAGTAACATCCTGGAATTTATGTAATCTTTAGACAATGTGTATATTCCTAGAAAATATATCCACGTCTAGATACTACAAGTGGAATTCGTTCTGGAACCAATGTAACTAGGAGTAAAACTCTGAAAATGAGTTTTGGTCTTGACTGGGGTATCGTGGTACAAACAACATGGCTTACTATACACCTAGTTTAACTCTCCCTTGGAATATGATTATGATTGATGAATTTTTTAAACCATTATAGAGGATTTAATGGTAAACAAAAAAAATGTTTATGACTATGAGATTAGTTTTGCCCAAATTTTTAGATTATTTTAAGTGATTTATAGATGTATATTTTCAATTATGACCTAATTTTTGGTATTCCATTGTTTAGTGATGGAACCTAATGAAACATACCTTAGAAAATTACAAGCGATTAATGGAATTCTTATTTGATTACAACCATAGAGGTTGAAGTTTATAATGATGTAGTGGAAGTTACATTAATTGTTTCCTCAAACATATCAAATGAATTATTTTATTCGGGATCATCACATTCATTTATTTTCTACCCATTTTTCAAATAAAATTAGACATATCAAATTTGACCTTATAAAGGAGGTGTCAGTCAAAACTCTTAGGGAATGTAGAATTTCTACAACGATGTGTTGATCTGTCCCGTCCTAACACATAAATGTACTTTAATTTCTAACCTTATCATCATCCCTATGATCGCCATTGATATTTTTATTTGTATGAATTTGATGTCAAATTATTATGTCATGATCTATTGAAATAAGGAGGATGTTACAATTTTTTAGAATGTTTTATAATCCCTTATCTTTAGAGAAGAAAACTCACCATCTGATTCATATCTAGATCCACCTCCAGTAGCTCTACTGAATGAAATTATTTTTGTGTAAGAGAACATAGTATCTATTGGTGAGGAATGAAATATTCAAATTGAATACAATCCAATTATGAAATAATACATTGATTCATTTCAAGATGATTTACCTAGTCATTCGCATTGGTAGGAAGTTGAGTTTTATGTTGGTTTAATTCATAGAGAATGACATATATCAAGGACTCCATATAGAATAACCACTATGGAATTATTGGAGCTAAAGAAACAACTATAGGATTGAGTGACAAATGATTTTTTGAGATAGTGCTTCTCCATGGGGATCCGCGATCATCTTTTTTATGATGAAAGAAGGCTTCATGAGGATATGCATTGATTATATGGAAATCAATGATATTACAATAAAGACCATGTATTATATGCCACACATTGATGATTTGTTTGATCAACTTCATCGATCCCAATAGTTTTTGAAGATTGACATTAGATCTCGGAATCATTTTCTATGTGTGAGGAAGGAAGATATTCCAAATATAGAGTCTCAAACTAGGTAAAGGCATTACAATTTTATAGTAATGCTTTATGGACAGACTAATACACCCTCTGTTTTCATGGATCAAATGAATAGATTTTTTCAGGAACATATTGATGAATATTTTGTGGTATTTATCAATGCTATCCTAGTACACTCCAAAATGTATGAATTCCAGGATAATCAATTTCATAATATTTTGAAAAATCTTATAATAAATCATTTATATGGGATATTTAGAACATGTAAATTTTTATTTCAATTAGTTTTTTTTTCTTTTCCTTATTGTCTCTTAGGATGGAAGCATAGTTGATACTGCAATGATAAGGCAATCCGATAATGTCCTATTCCAATGAACAGAACCGAGGTATGAAGTTTTATTGTCTTAGTAGGTTACTATCGGGATTTTTTCTGAATTTTTCTTGACTGAATAACCCTATAACCAATCTCACATGTAGAGGGGATATGTTTGTATATATGAAATAATTTATTGAATGATTTGGTGAATTTAAATAGTGATTGTTCAATCCTCTAATTTGGCTCCTCCCTCTGGAAATGACGGATTTGTGATATAAAGTGATGCCTCCAAGAATGGAATTAGTTTCATCCACATGAGAAATTTAAAATTTATTACATATTCATAAAAACATTCTAAAACACAAGAAAAAAATTATACAACTGATGATCTTGCTCTAAATTGCATAAAATGTGCTCTAAAATATGGTGACATTATCTCTACAATGAAAAAAGTGAGATATATACGGATAATAAGAGTTTGGAATACATTTTTACACAGAAAAAACTCAACTTGAGGTAATAGAGATGGCTTGATTGACTCAAATATTATGATTGTTCAATACAGTACCACATAGGAATAGAAAAAGGATAAAAATTTCTTAAGGAAAGATCATGTACATTGAACCGAATGGGGATTTAGAGAGATCATATATACATGGATCAGCTAAATTTGGATATAGGAATTGTAAAATATGGGGAAACATTTTTTTATTCAAATGATTACTAAACCTTATTTACATGAAGATAAAAAGCTCTCAATCTGATGTTGATATTCTATAGAGGAAAATTAAAGTTGTTAATGATGAAGGATTGGAAGACTTCGTGTATGAGGATGGTGTTCTGAATTTTACAAGGAGGTTACGTATTCCATCTGCACCGAAGATAAAAATGGAACTATTAGATGATGCTCATATAAAAAATTTCTCCATAAACATTGGTAGCATAAAGATGCATAGTGATTGGAAGGATCATTTTTTGTGTGATAACATGAAGCTAGAAATTGCTGACTATGTGTCAAGGTGCCTAGTTTTCAAACCAGTGAAGGTCAAAAGAGAACATCCTAGATTGTTCATGAAACCTATACCTATTACTATGTGGTATTGGGATGACATTAAAACTGATGTTTTTCACATGAAAACCATGGACACATAGAAGGAATGATGAAATATGGGTAATTTATGATCTTCTTACAAAATAAGAGCATTTCCATTCTCTAATAGAGGATTTACCACTTGAGTGCCAAACAAGATTTTATATTAATGAAGTTGTAAGACTTAATGGTGTACCACTATCAATTTTTTCTGATCAAGATCCTTGATTTACATATTTTTTTGGAAAAGTATCCAGAAGGCATTGGATACTGAGCTTTATATGAGTACTTCATATCACCCCCAAACCGATGGACCATCAAAAATGATGATTTAAACACCTAATTCCATGTTGAGATCAGGTTCATTTGACTTTCAAGGTTTTTGGGATTAATACTTTCCTTTGTTGGAATTTTCCTACAATAATAGTTTCTATTCTATAACTCAAATGGATCCATATGAAGCATTATATGCTAAGAGGTGTCTAACTCCATATTTTTTGGATGAAGTTGTTGAGAGGAAACTTATATGTGTATAACTTATCAAAGATACAATGAAAAAGGTAGAAAAAATTCAGGCCCATATTAAAGTAGTAAAAAAATGGAAGATTGTTATAATTAAAACTGGAGAATGGTTTTTGAATTTCACATATAAAATCATGTTTTTATAAAATATTATCCTTATAAGAGAGCCTTATGTTTCAGTATGAAATGGAAATTAAGCCCCATATATATCGGATTGTTCGAAATTCTACAAAGAAGGGGAGATTTAGATTTCTATTTGAAAATTCCACCAAGACTCTCAAAATTCCATAATGTGTTCCTCATGTAATTGTTAAATAAATAACTACAATACCTATCCCATGTTATCAACTATGAAAAAATAGAGTTGGATCCAGATTTTTCATACTTTGAATGGCCTGTCAAGATTCTTGACACTAGAAAGAAAGTATTGAGAAATTGGATGAATCTTATGGTAAAGGTTCATTAGAGAAACCATAAAATGGAGGAGGAAACATTAGATCCTTTAGATGTTATTAATAATAACCATCCATATCTTTTTTAATTTCCTTAGACAAGAATAATTTCGAGGAAAAATTTCTGAAAGTGGGAAGAATAAGACACCCAAAACAGTTTATTGTATGTTTCTATTAAATAATTTAAATTAATTATAAAACCAATATTTCATGAATAAATTAGACTCTTTGAAATAATACATGATTATTTATTTGATATATTCATAACCTATACATTAAACTTAAATTTTCCTATTCTGTGTATTGATTTTCAAAAAAAAAGGCATACACGGTTGTGATCAGGGTGATATTTAGAGTCTGATAGAATCAAAAAAAATTGGTGTACAGTAACATATCCTTATGAGTTGTAACCTACCCTTATGAGAAATAAATTACCCTTATGAATATTTATATGTCTCTTGTTAATGGTAACCTTACCCATGAAAGTATGAATAAAATTTAGGCACTGAAAAATGAAGATGAATATTTTACGTGTTGATATTTTTTAATTAAATGTATATTTTAATTAAAAATTATATTTCGCATATTTATAGTATTATTTTTTAAAATCCAAGATAATGGTTTTATTCTTCCAATTGAATAATTGTTAGTTTGAATTTGTTGTAATTTTGAAATACATGAATTTTTGTTGAATAGTAAAATACAGTAATTACGTTATAAATACATTATGAGATAAATAGTCTCTTACTTTTATCATGGATGATGTATGAAACCATTAGATCAAAATCACTTGATATTATTACTATATTTGGTCTTGTAATAATCATTAATTATTTTCATATGAAAAAATAATAAATTAATGTTAAAATTATAATGAAAACCCTCCTCCCATCAACTATATAAACCACCCCTCACCCGTTTTTCCTATCACACCAGTCAAGATTTGATTGTTGAAAATGTTATTCCAAATAAATGTTACAATCACCCCCCCCCCCCTAATGTCCAATACCTTCTAGTATCTCCACAATTCCAAAACCAAAGTCCTTAATGAGATTCTCAAGGAGGAGCACTCAAGAGGTGAACCTCTCTTCCATTTTCTTTCAACTTATTTTACAAGTTCCCCTCTTTTATTGCACTCCCCTAACCTCCTCTCATCCAAATTCTATGATAATTTCATTACCATATATGGAAAATAATTTTATTATGCTAATGGAATATTTCTTCATCATCTCTATTTCCCCCCTCCTCTTATACTAAAAAGGAAAACACCTTTAGAGATGTGTAAATTTATCAAATTCAAAGATAATAAGATTTCAATTTCTCTTACTATATTCAATCCTGGTCATGGAAACATAATAATTATTGACCTAGATAAAAATATATTTATTTTATCTTATAAAATGTTCATTAATTCTTACACTCACATAATATACAATAAGAATTCAAAACAAATTCATTGTGCACCAAACAGTCATGTTAATCCAGGCATTTATCATAAAATTTTATCTAATGATTCATCCTCATGGTATATAACCAAAATCATAATAAGATTATTAATATAAATTTAATTTCACTAATAATATATTTTAACAATTTTGGATGTTTAACCAAATTTCAAACAAACATTCATTCATGAATACACGTAAATGGATCATGAAAACCAAGGAAGAAAAATCATCCAAAATAATAAGAATAAACCTCATAAACCCATCAAAAATGACATTAACAACCCTAATAAGGTTATAATTATTAAATAACATATAGACGATATTATTTAATTATTAATTAATGAATCTAAATATAATTATTTAGGTCACTAAGATAATTCAAAGAACAGATTCAGACATAAGGTTTGAATTTTATCATATCACTTTTAATTACATTAGATTTAAATTGTTCTCTACTAATTTCTTACTTGTGGTCCATTTTTGATTACATTTGATATATAATATAATTATTCTATTTATATTCATGGTATAATATGATTTATTTGGTGGTAGTTAAGTTTTGTTCATACAACCCGATTGATTAAAACTTTGTAAGGGACATTGTATAAATTTCAATTTCATTAAGGATTGTTTGTTATTGTGTACCTAATCATTCATATGTGGTGTATCCTCTTCCCATTTTTGATAATATTTAATTTGAAATTATAATTCAGGTAAATAACCATTTCTTGTATCATGTATATGATTACTATCTTAATCCATATACCATTACACATATAGTATTTATTTTGAATGCTATTTTAACAGAGGAAATATTGATGATTATTTATACTCTATTAAATAAGGATATCAAAAATTCATATTGTTCTTGTATTAAATCTATGTATAATTTTTTTTAATGGGTATTTATGGGTGGGACCACTATATTCCCTTGATGTGTTGATAGGTATCTTGAGACAAATTAGTTGTTGTCAAACCTATCAAGTTTGTTTCCAAAAAAAATCAAAAAGGTTTCTACCCACATACATAAACCCTCTCAATAGTATAATGGTTTGTGTGGCAGATACATGACATACAAATAAATTATCATTTTCATTAGTCATTATTTAGTTATTACTATCCATGACGTTTTGAGTATGACATAACCTATGGATTCATTTTTATTCTCATCTTCTTTATGGAAAGTGTTTTCATTTGTTCATTATACCATATTAGTCTCGTCTAATTTATTATGATTAAAATATTATTTATTCATGATTCCAATATATGTAACCCTTATTGAGAATTTTAACTCACCCTTATTATGTTTCCATTATCTAGGTTCTGAATAATATAACCTTGAATATGCTTTCAAGGAGGCAGATTAGTTCAGTTTTATTTATGTATCATGTTGTATTTTTTATCATTCCAAATAAAATTTGGGTATCATGTATCAAATATGTTCTTCAAAAATTTGTAAACTAATCATTCCGTCTGGATTGTATTTCTTTAAATAAATCCAATATAATAAATTAATTCATAGACTTTGAGTTTCCGGGGTCTGGGCGTTACATTTGGAATCAAAGGAAGTTTTACAACAACCATGAAAACTAGATTTAGGAAACCTAGTTTATAGGAAATAACCCTGATATAGAATTTATGGATAATCATAGAGTAACATCCTGAAATTTTGGTAAGGTATAGATAATGTGTTTCTTCCTATAAATTAAATTTTTGTCTATATACTATCAGTGGAAGTGGTTCTGGCACAGATGTACCTAGGAGAAAAAACATCAACAAATAGTTTCAGTATTGACTCGGAGAATCCTGGTACACACAAATGGGCCATACTGCACAACTATTTTGAATCACCCAAGATAAATTCTTATTATAATTAAAATTTTCATTACAAATGATTATTAATGATTTAAATTTAAAAAGAAATTTTTTTTATGAGTATGAGATTAGTTGTGCACAATGTTTCCAATTTTGATAAGTGTTTTGTAGTTATAAATTATGAATTGGTACCAAATTTAGTGTATTACATTGTTTAGTGATGGCTCCTATTAGATGAATGGGAATAAATACCCAAAAAACATAGTTATTTACCCACTGAGAAATTCAACATTGTTAGTGTTGGAGAGGATCCGATCATGAACATATTGGGACAACATGATCAGGTTGTAACAAATAACCATGCAATACCTATGTTGGATCATTTAATTTGACAGAATCCCCCATTATTTAGTGGGACTACTATCACAATTATAACTGATCAGTGGATAATGTCCATTAAAATGATATTCCTTAAATTAATATGGAATGAATATGGAATTGAAGTGTTTTAAGTATATTTTCTCATGGGTGAAGTTGATAAATGGTGGTCCTTGATCAAGAATACTATGGAGGAATAAGAAATAAATGATATATAATGGAATAATTTTAAGGAAATGTTATTCATCAAATGTTTCCCTCATGAGCAATGAACTAGAATGAAGGGAAAATTCCTTATCCTAATTAAAATGTATGGAGGAAGAGTTGTGAAGTATGAGGCTACCATCACTAGATTATCCAAGAATGTTATAGATTTTTTATGTGATTAAGAAGAAAAGATTGATCTCTTCTCTGAGTTTTTGAAGCCATGTCTTCAAAGGGAACTGGATTCACAGACATTCTCATCATATGATTAAATCGTATAAAGTGCCATAAAAATAGAGATAGAATCTTCTAGATCATGTTTGTTAAGGGGAAACCAAGATTCGAAGAGATAATCAAGTAACCTTGGAAAAGGGTAAGTGTCATGGAAGAAGAAGAAAATGAATAAATTTCCATTATTTGAGAACTGTGGAAGGATTCATCCTAGGGAATGCTTGAATGGTATGGGATTCTTCTATTAGTATGGAGAAAACGGTCATCGATCTACTAAATACATGGGGATGAATGAAGTTAATGATGTTCATTGCTATAATTATAAAGAGATGGAAAACAATGAAAACAAGTGTCCTAAGATCCAAGGAAACATTCCTCAGAAAAGGCTTCAAGAGTAATGGAAATATTATTTGATTACAATAGTGGAGGTTAAAGTTCCTTTATGATGTGGTGGCAGGTACATAAATTTTTTCTCAAACATAGAAAATTCCTTATTTGATTCTAGATAATGACATTTATTTATATGTCCACATTTTTTCAAGAAAATTATACAAGTCTAATTTGATCTAACAAATGAGTTTTCAGTCAAAAATCCTAGGGGTTGTGTCATTGTGACAGAGATGTGTCGATCAATCCCCCTCAGATCACATAAACCCGCCTTAGTTTCTAACCATATAATAATAACCATGTTCATCTTTGATATAATTCATAGTATGAATTGGTTGTCAAAATATGATTCAAATATGAATTTCAAGTAGAAGGAATTTACAATTTTTGATAATTGTGTAGAATACATTTCCTTTAGAGCAGAATCATCACCATCTGATTCCTACTTATATCCACACCCAATAGCTCTACTGATGGAAATTCTTGAGGAGGAATAGAACACAATATTTATGGGTGAGGAAATAAATCATCAAACTGGAGATGTACCTATTTTCCAAGAATACATTTATGAATTTCCATAGGATTTAAGTGGATATCATCTAGTGTGTGTAGTAATGTTCTTAATTGATTTAATTCTTGGTAAAAGACATATATCGAAGACTCCATAGAGAATGGACACTGTGGAATTAGTGGAGCTAAATTGAAAACAAGTTAAATTGAGTGACCAATGATTTTTATGACCTTGTCTTTCTCCATATGGATCCCATAACATCTTTGTCAAGAAGAATGATGGATCCATGAGGCTATACATTGATCAAAGAGAAATAAATGGTTTTACAATAAAGAACAACTATCTTCTACCACACATTGATTATTTATTTGATCAACTTCATAGAGCCCAATATTTTTCGAATATTGGCCTTCGATTTGGATATCATCAGCTGTGTGTGAGGAAAGATGATAATACAAAGACAACATTTCAAACTAGGTATGGATATTCGAGTTTACAGAAATGAATTTTGGACTAACTAATGCACCCTATATTTTCATGGATTTTGTTAATAGAGTTTTTTAGGAATATATTAATGACTTTTTTGTGGAATTTTTTTGATGATATCCTTGTATACTCCAAAATCTATGAAGACCATGAGAATCACATTGAGGTTATTCTGAAAACAATTCAAATAAATAAAATATATGGGACATCTATAATGTCTTAATTTTGGCATCAATGAGTTTTTTTTCTTGGGTATTTTTTCTCTATAGATTGAATCATAGTTGATCCTACAAATACAAAGGCTATCCAATAATGGGCTACACCAATGAACATAACCAAGGTATGTTGTTTTATTGCCTTATCATGGTACTATCAACATTTCATTCAGAATATTTCTCAATTTGATAACCCTCTAACCGAGGTCACACATATAGGGGTTACTTTTTTATGGGTGAAAGAATGTATTGAATGCATTTATGGATTTAAAAGGATATTGGTAAATGCTTCAATTTTTAATCTACCATTTGGAAATGATGGATATTTAATATAAAGTGATTCATCAAAGAATAGACTAGATTATATCCTTAAGGAAAATGCTAGTCTTATTACTTTTTCATCTAAACATTTGAAGTCACATGAAAAAAAATATCCAACTACTGATCTTGAGCTAGTAGTTGTAATCTTTGATCTAAAAATATAGAGAAATTATCTATATGTTAAGAGATGTGAGATATGTACAGATCATTAGAGTTTGAAATAAAATTTCACACATAAAAAATATGCATAAGGAAAATGAGGTGGCTTGAGTTACTAAAATATTATTATTGTTCCATACACTTGAAACCCAAGAAAGGAAAATAAGGTGGAAAATTCATTAATCATGAATGATTATAGACTTATGACCCAAATATGGATTGAGAGATATCCTATATTCCTAGATCTAATAATGTTTGATGTGGAAATTTTTATGGAAGGGGAAACATCATTTTATTTACAAATGATTTCTAAACCATAATTACTAGAGAAGATAAAAATCTCTCAATCTAATGTTGAGATCTTACAAAAGAATATAAAGATATTAAGGATTGATGATTGGAATACATCATGTATGAGTATGGAGTTTTGATATTTGGAAGGAGGATATGAATAACAATAGAACCAATGCTAAAAAATAACTATTATATGATTCTCATACATAAAGTTTCTCCATACACCCTGGTAGCACCGACACATATACAGATCTAAAAGAACATTTTTGGTGGGATAATATGAAGTGAGAAATTGTTGAATATGTGTCATGGTGTCTTGTTTTCTAACAATTGAATTCCAAGAGACAATGTCCTAGAGGGCTCATGAAACCTCCACCTATTCCAATGTGGAAGATGGATGACATTATGATGGAATTTGTCATATGACTACCATGTAAACCTAGAAAGAATGATCCAATGTGGGTAATTGTTGATCTTCTTACAAAATCAGCACAATCCCTTGCTATAAGAGGGGATTTGATACTTCAGAGCATGACAATAATTTATATTAATGAAGTTTTAAGACTTCATGGTGCTACTCTATCAATTTTCTCTAGTCAAGATCCCTGAAATATATCAATATTTAGGGAAATTATCCAGAATGAATTAGATATTGAGCTTTATATGAGTACTAAAAATCACCCCCAAACCAATATACAATATGAAAGGACTATTCAAACATTGGATTACATGTTGATATCATGCTCTCTTGACATTAATGGTATGTGGGATCAATACTAGACATTGGTGGAATTTTTAGACAATGATAGTTTCCATTCTAGCATTGAAATGGATCCATATGATAATTACATGGTTAGTGGTATTGAACTCCAACTTTTTGGGATAAAGTTGGTGAGAGGAAACTTATTGGCCCCGAACATATCAATGAGACAACTACAAAGGCAATGAAAATTCAGGCCCATATTAAAGCATCCCAAATTGGGAAAAAAAGTTATGTTAAAAACTGGTGAAATGATTTGAAATTTCAACATGGAGATCTTGTCTTTCTAAAATAATCTCCATGGAAGGGTGTCTTAATATTTGGTATGAAAGGGGAAATGAGCCCCATGTACATCAGACCGTTTGAAATTATAGAAATTATTGGAGTTGTAGGTTACTATTTAGCAATGAAACCAAGTCTCTCCAAAGATTATAATGCGTTCCACTTGTCTTTGTTAATGAAATACATTCTAGAACCAGTGCATGCACTCAGCTATGAAGAAATTGAGTTGTACTTGATTTGTCTTACTCTGAAGATCCTATAATAACTCTTGACACTAGAGATAAAGTATTGAGAAATCTGATGACCCATCTAGTAATGGTTCATTGCAGAAACAATAAAATAGAGGAGGAAATGTGGGAACCAGAGGATATTATGAAGAAGAAAAACCAACATCTTTTTAAAGGTAATTATACGAGAAACATTTTGAGGAAGAAATTTCCATACATGGGAATAATATAACTACCAAAACTTTTTATGGTATTTTTCACTTAAATGCATTCAATTCAATAGATAGCCTATATTTCATGAATAATTGAGTCTTTTTGAAACAAATATTGGTTATTTTTAGGATATAGTCTTAACCTAGTAATTAAAAAATAATTTTCCACTTGTCTATTTTGAATTTTGAAAAACAGAACTAAATGGTTACGATAGGGGTGATATTTGGAGTCTCATAGAATCAACATAATTTTCAGTGTATCGTAACATACCCTTATAAATAGTTACATATGCATATGAATAGTAACTCTCCATTATTAATAGTAATATGACCCTTATGAATGGTAACCTTACCCCGAAAATTATAAATAAAATTTAGGCACCATAAAATTGAAGATAAATAAATTAAGTGTTGGTAATTTTTGATTAAACGACGATTTTAAATAAAAATAAAATTTTTCATATTTATAAATTTTTTATTTTCAAATTTTTTTCATTTATGGATTATATCTATCAATAAATGGTTTGGGTGAATTTTTGGTTTTTTTTGAAATACATGAAATTCTTATGAATAGTAAAATCATGTATTTACAGTATAAATACATTATGAGCTAAATACGCTATTAAAAACATCATGGTTGATGTATGAAACCATTAGTTAAAATTAACATTAAATTATTACTATTATTGATCATTAAATAATCACTATTTATTTTTTTAGGTAAAAATAATAAACTAAAAATTTAAATATTAAGAAAATCCCCATCCCTTCTTCTATATAAACCACCCTCACCCACTTCCTCTAACACCACTCATGATTTGATCCTTTCCTATGTTCTACCAAAATCACATCCTAAGCCCTCCCAACATACAAGATCATCTACCCTCTCCAGAAAGAAAAACATTCCTTGAGGATATTCTCAAGGAGGAGTACTCAAGAAGTGAACCTCTTTTATTTTTTCTATCATCTTGTTTTAAAAGATACATTATTGTGTTTCCCTCTCCACCCATCCCCTCATAAAAATTCTAGGAAAATTCTATCACCTTACATGAATTGAAATTTTATTATGATAATAATATATTTCCTCACCATATCTCTTTCTCTCTCCCCTTATACTAAAAATGAACACATCGCCCGAGATGAATAAATTTATCACATTCAAGGATGATGAGTCTTCAATTTCTATTACTATCTTCATGACTGGTCATTAAAACTATTTAATGGTTGAAATAGATCAAATTTTGTTAATTTTATCATATTCAATGTTCTAAAATCCTTACACTCTGATAGTATAAAATAATAAGACCAAAAAATTTCAATGTCTACAAAACGACCATGTTTATCCAAGCGTTTATCATTAACATTTTTCTAATGAGTCATCTTGATGTTTTATAACCAAAATCATTATAATATCATTTATATCACTATAATTTCAATAATAAAATATATTAACAATTATGGATGCTTAACAACATTTCTAACAATCTTCCAATCATGAATACAAGTAAACTGATCATGAAAACCAAGGAAGAGAATGCTTTAAAAATAATAAAATTTAACCTCATAAACAAATTGTAAAGGACCCGAATGGACCTAATATGGTTATAATAAATCATCTAAATATTTACAAGGTTCTATAATTAATATTCTATGAATTTAAAATAATTTATTCAGGTAAATAAGATCATCCAAAAACACATTCGAGCATATGGTAAGAGTTTTCCCCTCGCACTTTTAATTCTATGATATTTCCATTGTTCTCCACATATTTCATACTTGTGGTGAATGTATACATCCATTTTTTATATAATATCTTTATTCTCTTAATATTCATGGTATTATATGATTAAATTGGTGATTATTAATTTTTGCTCATACGACTCGATTGATTACAATGTGGTAAAGGACTTTGCCTAAATTTATATTTCATTGTAACTCACATGGTATTTTTCACCTAATATTTCTTAGGTGGTGTATCCACTTCCCATATGAGATAATTTTTAATTTGAAATTTTAATTCTATTAAATATTCATTTTCATGTATCATAGATTCGATTATTTTCTTATGTTTTATACCATTTCACATAACATATTTTTTAATGGTATTTTAATTGGGAAAATATTGATGAATCATTATACTATATTCAATAAAGATATTGAAATTGAATATTAATCATATATTAAACCACTTTATAAATAATTCTTTGAACTGGTAGTGGTGGGATGGGCCCTCTATGTTACCTTGATTCATCTACTAGTCTCATGAGACAAATAAGTATGCCACAAACCCTTGGAGTTTGTTTCAAAAAACTCAGACGAGTTTCTACCCATAGACTTAAACCTCATCAACGGTATAGTGGTTCCTATTCCAGATACAAGAAGTCCAATTAATTAATCATTATATTTATTAATTATTATTTTAATACTCTATTTGAGGTTTTTAGTATGAAGAAATCTATGTATTAATTTCTATTCATATCTTATTGATGGAAAGTGTTTTCATATATTCATCATACCATACTAGTCATGTCTAATTGATTATGATTAACTTATTATTGAGTCATTATTTCACTTTAGTAACCCTTACTGTGTATTTGATATCAACCTTATTAGGTTTCCTTTCCCCATGATACGAAGAGGAGAACCTTGAACATGCTTTGAAGAATGCAGTTTATTTCAGTTTTTTATGTATCATGTAGTATTTTCAAACATTTTAAATTTACTACGGGAATAATTTATATAATCTGGTATTCCAAAGAAATATAAACTAATATGTCCTTTTTGAATTCATTTCTAGTAAACATGACAACATAATAATGTAATGAACTGGCTTCAGGTTTCTGGGGGCGGGACATTCAATTCTTTAAGTGAAAAATTATGAATAATATCATCAATTTTCATTGCCTTTCTTCCTATTTTATTGAATCCAAGAGTTATAATTCAAGTAATTCAATAAAAATTATATCTACTTATTATTTCATAAATTTAAATTTTAAAATTCAAAATATATTTTACTCACATTCATTGTCTCAATTTCATGTTCTATTGATAGATGATTTGATTCAAAAGTTTAGGATTCTAATACAAAATGAATGCATCATAAATTATGTAATGTATAAAAACTATTCAAAGAATGAATAATAGTAATTAACCTTTACATCTCAAAAATTTCGGGGTCCTATTTGATATGATTAAATAATATCATACCTTTTCTGAGAGATATGTTGATTAATAATTTCTCGTCCATTTTTTGATGTATCTCTTAAATGACTCTGTGGAAAAAATGTTCAAATAATACCATACCAAGGTAAATAACATAAGTTGATCTTCTATATTTACCATTACAAGATCTAAACAACAAAACAAAAAAACAACTCTCCTAGGAAACAAATAACATGGTCTCCCCAGCTCACATTAATTCCTCACTCTCTATTGAATCACAAGTCTCTCCAATATTGTCAGAAAAATGTAAATAATTGACACAACATCCAGTATAATCCTTTTATTTTACAAACTAATCCATAAAAATAATGTGGTTAAGACTATAAATATTAAGAATACAAGATTCCAAATATATTTCTAAATCACCTATCATTATAGAATAAGAGGAGAATTTAAATCAATATTCCACCCTTTCTGTTATTGTTATATCCATCATTATAGATTATATAAATTACACATGAAATAGAAATTGATATACTAAATGTAAATATAAGAATAAATTTAATATACTCATATAAAATAAAATATAGATAATATTATATTTAATGCTTACATAATCACATATTATTGTCCTTATATCCTTAAACTCGATTAGAACATGAACCATAGAAAACATGGACCCTTGAGTCTTCTATGTGAAACAATTTCAATTCTTGCCACCTATACTTATATAGGAACTACCTATATCAAACCTGGGAATATTATCCAATAATATTGATCATTATATCTTATTCAATGGCCTAAAACTAGTTCATTGATTAATGATATTCCGAATCCTCCTATGTTTTTCTAGAATACATCCTCAATTAAAAGACCATAGTTTACAAGGATTTTCTCACATTAGGAATCCTACATTATCAATATCAAAGAACCTCTGTGTATCCCTCTTAAATAAATAATTAAAAATAAAATTTTTTCTTATTATATCCCTCCTAGATGTCATTTTACATCCTTTTCTAACGAATGTATAATTCATAGCACCATCCCATTATGTAAGAATAGTTTTCCCATTTTAAGACACTTTAATATCCACAACCCCAGTAGCATCTTTTTAACAAATCCAATATTATTAGATACATAAAATAGGATAAAAATCTATAAAATCTCAAATCGTTGTTGTATCTCAAATCATTGGCCTTTAGGGATGGTTTTTTATTACCTTCTCCTATATAAATTTTGTGAAATTATAAAAATTAGATATATACTCAAGAAGAATCATGTCCCATGTTCCATATTTTGGAACTCATGAGATTTTATTAGATTAAATATATCCTAATAAAATGTATTACTAGAAAACGTCTGATACTCAACCAGTAAAATAACATCATTGAAATAGGTCACTATTAAAATATTATTCAACATACATGATGGTCCTTCACCCATATAAGTACAGAATTCCAACTTATATTATTTATGTTTACATGAAAATTGAATTATTTATTTGATTCTTTTTAAAAAATCTTCTATATCATAAACCCCATTGTGACATCTAGATAGTATTGATTTCCTCCCAAAAATCATTTTACGTAAATAAAATTTTATCCACCTATATAGATTCCCTCCATCCAAAAAATTGTATGAAATGAATAAAATATTATGGGATCTAAGGGATATCTCTATTTTTGCAGTTTCTATTTCAAGAAAAAATTATCTTCTGAATGGAATTACAATTTTTTTTTAAACATTCATAATGGATCACACAATACAATGTATAATTTTTATGATGGTCACTAGAACCAAAAATATCAGAGTTATAAATATTAAAATCACTTATCAAGAAATATATTACATTCTAATTATATATCTACGTGGCTATATTCATATGGACAGTATCATTATTTTCCAAATTCTGGTTTTTCCATTAAACATTATCATATATTTCCAACTAAATAATTTTCCTAAATTATTGAAACATAATTTAAAATAAATATTAAAAAATATAACATTAAAGAACCCCTTTGTAAAGACCTAGAATTTCTGTGTAATTTTTTTAAAATATATGGGAATTTACAGGTCCGCGAAAATTGATGGCATGTGATTTCGAGGCCCGGAGTGCCCCAAAAAAATTTCTGAACCTTTTTTTGGGTTTATTCAGTAAATGTGGGAGCGGGTTTTTATAACATTTAAATAGGTTCTCAGAATTGAAATCAGATGGCACCATTGAACTCGTAATGCTGGTATTTACTTAATGAGAACTTCACCTTGACCATAGTAGGTCGATGGTGAATGATAGTTTTTGGGTTCTTTGGGAAATAATAAAATAAAATAAAAATTGTGTTACATTATTATTTTATTTTTATGAGCTTCGATGTGGAAGTTTCATAGGTGGGGGCCACCTGAATTTATCACCCATGAGAGGTTATAGTGGTGGGGGCCACCAGAGCCTATCCTCCCATGAAATGTTATGGTGGTGGTGACCACACGAGGCTTTAACCTCTTGAACTCCCCTATTAATGAGGGAGACACCTCTAAACTCCCTCTTTAATGTGGAGGAGCCTCTTGATCTTCATCCACATTAATTGTGCTAACCCTTTTCTTTTTGGTGGGTTGGGGGAAAATAATCATTGGAAAAGGTGGGATCTTGGGATAACTTGTAGGAACACATCCTCCAATGAAGAATGCGAACGAAGAATGCTTCTCCTTTGATGATTTCTTCTCCAACCACCGTTGAAGGACCACCAATGAGGAAAATCTCCACCGATGAATTAGGAGAATCTAACATCACTAACATCCATCTATTCTCAATGGCATCACCTCTTTCCCCACAGAAAATCTTCAACAAATCAAACAAATGAGGTAGGTTGGTTGTTTGAAATTCTTCCCTTATTCTTTCTTGATGACTCTTCGTAATTCAAAGAGAGTTTATAGCTACTTGCTACCAATCTAATACAAAGAGTGTAGGGAAAAAAACAGGGCTCATACACTCCGTAATTCATGTAATGATTCGACGTACTCTTCGCGATGGAGGAGGTCAGTGACCAACCAAGAAGGGGCATGAGAATGGTCGTCAGCATCACAACCATTCGTGACGAAGGGGACGACGCAACGGCGCTGCACTGCGGCCACCGCTACCTGTGGCCCTTGCTGCTCATGGCTCTCGCTGCCCGTGGCCTCTACCCTTCCGGCCCCACTGCCCCATGCAGCACCCTCACGACATCCCATGGTCGAACTGCTCTGGTCGAGCTGACCCGCGGCGCACCCTTGTGGCTCCCCCGCGACCGAGCCGCCCCACACCCCCGTGGCCACCCACGGCCCTCCGCGGACCCTTGTGGATTGCCGGGCCGAACCCACCGGGCTAGGAAAAATCCAATGGTCTAGTTCTCCAAGAGGGCCCCGGGTCGGGTTGGGTCGGTCCGACCGGGTTGGACCGGACCCGGGCCCACTAGGACCCATTTACATTCTTTTGGCCATAACATTAGCACTGGACGTCCATTTGATGAACCATTAGTAGCACTATAAATATTTGAGAAAGACGGTCCCTTTGAGTATACCCCACTGATGATTCGGGTTATGATGGGGTATGGTCATGTTGGATCAAGCACGAAACCAACCGGGCCCCTAGGACTAAAAGGCTAATAACTCACAGACCAGGCATATGATTGACGCGTTGTCTATTGCGTTGAGACCCCAATGATGTGGTCATCATTTGAGATACTTATTCATGTGACTTAGTGGTATTTGGATAATATACTAGTGTCCTGGGGAGCAGACACTCCCAGAGACGAGCAAGCCTAGTGCCGAATCCCAGTAGCTGGCTATGAAGAGTGCTCCTAGCTATCATGGTGGGTTAGCTTCTAGCGATCCTGTATGGGTGTGATTTTAGAGATGTTGTGTGGGTCATATCCTAGAGATCATGTGTGGATCAGATCCTATAGATCTTGTGTGGGTTCATTCTAGTGATCTTGTGTGGGTAAGCTCCTAGAGATCATGTGTGGGTCAGCTCCAATGATCATGTGTGGGTCAACTCCTAGAGATCTTGTGTGGGTCAGCTGCTAGTGATCATGTGTGGGTATTCTCCACCGATCATGTGTTGGTTAGATCCTAGAGAACCTCCGTGGGTTAGCACCTAGTGATCCTATGCGGGTCAGCTACAACGATCCTGTGTGGGTCATCTCCAAGCGATCCTGTGTGGGTCATCTCCTAGAGATTTAGTGTAGGTTAGTAACAGAGCCTCTTAACGGAGTAAGATGATTTAGTAGTTACATCTAATCATATCTAAAACTGTACATAAAGATTTACCAGGTGTGAGATGTGTCAGTACCTCTGTGTTTTCCTCATTATTTAGATGGATTACTTGAAAACTCAGTTATATGTATGGGAATATACCTAAGTAGGGTTATCTGTTGATTTCATACTTTTTGGTTTATCCTTGGTGGATTTTGTGAGACCATGAGGGTATCAGGGTCCCTACTGAGTATCTTTATACTCACCCCTGCATGGGCTATGCCCACACCTTATTTTGTTGGATATAGATGATGGACAACGCTGATTGGAGACAAGGATACCAGGACTGGATGGTGCTCTGAGGTGGACCATAGGTTGTGTCGGTTTATAGAGGAGACGAGTGGACATGGAGTGATGAGGAGAAGATTTATACCTATCCTCCAGGTAGGAGTCATGGTGGACGACCCAGGAGCTACTTTTCACCTATCAGTCATCCTGTACTTTCCATTTTTCCTTGTGTATTCTATTTGGGCAGGTATTCTGGCCCCTTTTTCATTCTGTAATCACTCTATTTACTATTCATTTTACTTGAGTTCATATCTTGCTGTGTTCATGGTTGTGTATTTATAGGTAATAATGGAAATTCCTTCCCAGTACTAGGGATGTACACCTTTGGTGATAGTCGCCAGCCCCTGGCCTACGGAAGGCAGGATTGGGGTAGTCACAGCATGGGCCCCAGGGGACGGGGTTGACACCTTTGGAATGAAAATATTTTTCATAATCCCTAAATATATACCTAACATATATCCCTGTCTACAGTGATTCATGAATTAACTACCCATGTCAACCCATTATGGTTGAATAAACCTATCTAGAAAAATAAAAAAATATACTACAACCCATTATTTGGTTTCTTATTATACTTAAACTCATTAAAAACATTACTTTTGATATAATGTTTCTAAATAATACTTATTATTGGTATATATGGGCTCCAACAAAAATTTATCTCTACACCGATAATATACATCTAATGACTAAAATTTTAAAAAAAATTAATACCATTTTGTAACATTGTATTCTAAATACCCAAATTTCAAGACCTTATAAAAGTCCACCCCATGGATTCAAGCACACAAAATGATCATTTTTAACAGGATACCTGTTCCATGGGATTAATATAAGTTATTGGGAATAATTTTCCTTGAATTAAAAAAACACAACTTATAAAATGAAATATTATTTCTCATTAAAAATCAATATCAATTTTTAAGCATAATGTTAAATAAGAAGAATGTGTAGTGGAAATGGATCGACCATGTTTGGGGACATAATTAATCAAATATCAATTAGAATAAATAATATATTGATATATTAACACCTACAACATGTATTCTGTGGAAAATTAATATGTTTAACTTCATTAATTTATCAGAAGTTCTATATTTCTAAAAAATAAATGCTTACCTTTTGTATCGTCATGATATATAATTGTTACATGCCCACTATGAGATGCATGTAAATTTGAGTAAACAACCCTTAGTAATATTTTTCTAAATGAATTCTAGGAATTCATTTTCCAGATATATCTCAAATTAGTCAATAAATTTCATTAATTAAATAAGTAAAAAATTTATCAAAAATTTTAAAAAAAATTTGGTATGAAGAAAACAAAATTTTAAAAACAACTCTGTAATGGGATTTCAAAACAAATTTAATCCTATCCAGTTCGCTATTATAAAAATAAAAAAAAACAACCTTATATTATTTATATACATGTAAAAAATATTATAAATATTATAGGGTTCATTAATAATAAAAACAAATTCACTTACTCCAATGATTTCATGGTCCCCCAATGTAAATTTTCATATATACATATGTTTATATACATGATTTATTATTTATTTCATGGTAATTATTTTCCAAGTCACATGGTACATTTATAAAATTTCCACAATAATTTTATACATGTTAATGGTGATTTTATTGATTTAGTGTAGTATATTCATAAATTTTTTATAAAATTGATTTATTTATCAAAATTATTTTCAAACAAAGTCTAAAATTAAGGCCTGTTTTCCAAAAAATGCCATTTTATATTTAAAAAATCATTTAATGTGAACCCCATTTTTCTAAAGATACTTCATCTAAATATTATACCATTTTATAATACTAAATATCCTGGTTTCTAAAATATAATAATTCCATTAAAAAAATCCAATAATAATCATCAAAATTAAACCATTGATCATAATAAAAATTCAAGTATTTATCATATAATAGTCTAATTACAAATTACTTGACAAAACACAATAAATATAATTTAAATAATAATTATATCAATAAATTACTCAAAATAACATAACCTACTTACTAAATAATTGATTCCCCTAATATATATGGGATTTCTATAAATAATTAGATATATATCAATTTATGATGTTATAAATTTAAATTCTTAATTTGAATCATGAAGAATCTTAATTTCATGATACATTAAGTAATGATCATTTCCCAATATGAATGTTTCACAAAAAGAAAAATAGGGGATAAAATGGATTTCTAATATAGAATCAATTAAAGAACTGTCACAATTGATTTAGTGTCAATCTACTCAATCCCTGAGACTCATTACTTCATAAATAGTGAGAAACCATTAAAATTATATTGGATGTGTTATAAACACAATAAACTAGAATATAAGATCATAATAGGGTCCAATAAAGAAATAAATTTTATTTTGAAATTAAATTATAATCTTTCATCATCATTCATGATTAAATGGACTATTTTTTAACTATGAACCTAACTTTTGAAGACTAACCACCCCCCTGCAAAAAAACATGCATGGTTAGGCCACATGGATAACCAACTATTTAGTAAAACATTGATGACATAATTTATAAAATTGAACCCACATAGTAGCCTCTATAGTTGGTTTACTTTGAGTCTAATCCAGAAATAACCAAATAGTTCATATAAAATACAATTTTATCCTACAATACATCATAATTTAAGTTAATATTTATATATAATAATAAGGGTTCTATAATCAATGTATTTTTTCATAAACATCGTGTCTAATATTTTTTATAGCATACTACTTATTTTATCCAACAAATTGTAATATCATAACACCAAATCTCTAGGTAAAAATTATTCATTTCCCAAAAATTGTCTCATTTTTATATCATGAGACTTCATGATAAATACTAAATCAAGGATGAAAAATATTTCTACCACAGAATATTTTTTATTATAATTGTTGTTTGAATTTTAGTAGAGATAACTAATAAATTATTTGTGTAGCTCAAATGGAAATAATATGGTTATAATTATAAATAAATAAATAAAATATATCATATTTGATCACCAATTTTAACAAAAAAAATTTCAAAAATTTTATAACCTCTCCACCTTTTAGATAGAACAAATAAGATAAAATGTTATAGCCCTTGTGACCCTAAACCATCCAAAAACCCTATATTCATTTTCTTTCCAATGAATCCACTCTTTTGAAAATTCCTCATCTCTAGTAACACAACTATTTAGTGATAATGGTCCTTCTATTCTCTATAATCAAGATACCTCACACCCAAATTTTGTGATATATAACCCGAAATACCATATTTGGACAACATATAATATGTGGTCACTAGTGACCCTTTTGGTAACTAATTCAATTTTCCCCCATTCTCTCTCCCCTAAATCCAACATTTTTTTTACATAAATGGAAATATATTTTTCCTTGAATATTATTATATAATTAATTTTAGATTTAAGTATTTCATAAATATATGTTTTCATATAAATTATTTTACCTTGTTGTAAATTAAATGAGGTTAAAAACCATATCATCATGATATATGAAATTTTCGTTATATTTAATCAAAAATTATTTTCTCTATTTTTTTAAACTTTAAAAATAGTAATAATAAAATTATTGTAAATTATTCTTCATGTTAATGGATTTAAAAATTTCCCCACAAAATAATTGTTTTATCAAACTGTTTTAGGGTACCCATATTGGTAATTAGTGTAATGTAATATGAAAATGATTTATATTCAATAGTTTTATATTGTCATGAAATAATATATTTCAGTTATTTTTTATAGAATTTAAAGTGGTTGATAATTATATATTATATTTTAAGTTGTTATCATTAGTTTTATTATAATATATTAGTTTACCCATAATATAAATTTCTATTTTTATGGATATTATAAGTGTTGTTCCAATATTTTAATGATTTCTTTTATATAAATTTTTATTTCAATAATTTCTTAATTGATCTGTTTAACACAGAAAAAAAGTAGTATTATTAAATGTTTATAAATTTAATTTCAATCCTAATAGTGTTTGATAAAAATAATCTCCTTTATCCATGTAGAAAAATTGAAAATAATAATTGTTATAAAAAGTGATAATAAAAGAACACTCTATTCATAATATATTATTGTAAATTATAATAATTGGACTAATGATGATAAAGAGTATTTATCTTATAACTAATTATAATGTATTGAAATAAAAATTTAATGAATGAAAACAGATCTAATAATCATGATAACAGATGATAATGTCTATGGGTAGGAACTTGACTGCATTGACATTGAATAGGATTGGATGTAATAAAAGTTACTTAGGTATTGGTGGTATGTTTTTTTAATAAATTAATATTACACAATGATATATAAAACAATTTATTTCTTTTATATACTATGTTCAGTTAATTTTCATTTATATAAATAATATTAATCATTTTGGAATTAAATCAATAAAAATATATTTCATTCAATATATTTATATACATTTTTTATATATTTCTTCTTTTTTGTTAAAGGATTCATAAATTATGAAACCAGTCATGAACGATAAAAAATAAATTATGATCCATATATGAGAGACGTGATGTGTACTTTAAATAGTTCATCATCTTTAAAAATTATGATTCCACCTTAATTTATGTATTTTCTAAAACTCTGTATAGTGATCCTATTATGGGGTACATTACAATCATTAATGTAGCTTAAGGTGTATTTGAATCATTAAATGTTTATTGATAAGATAATTTCCACTAATCATGTGGTTATGAGATTTTTCGTAGTGATTTACTGATAAAAACATCATTATTATATTAACTCTCTCTCAAGGGTGTGGTTTTGAGTATTATAATATTAAGAAATATTATACAACCCTAAATATCACATTAAACAACACATATAAAAAATATAAATTTATTGGAATATATACGGTTTAATTATATCCATACCATGTGTATCCTTATTGTTTTCTTCTATTTCAGTATTTATCTGAGGGGGAAGGGAGTCGGTTTTCAAGGAGATGAGTTATCTTCCAAAAAAAGGTCTTTGATACAGGAGTAAACGAGTACCTTATATCTGATACTAGGTACCTAGTGGCTTTTTTTATGATTATACAATGACAAAGTTGGGACACTGGTCACCTTGTGACCTTGGTATAGTTACTCGGTGGGGTATTAGATACATAGTTTCATGGAAAAAGGTGTCTATCTTACATTCATTTGTTTAAAAAATGAATTAAATTAAACGTATGAAATGTTTTATAATATTTTAACCCCAACATTTCTAATGGTTTCATTGATTCTAGTATCTATCTCTTTTTTCTTTCCCTTCTAATTGATATCACGCGTAGTTGTGGGTTGATACTTCTTCTTTCTATCATGATAGACATCTAATGGTGAGTGTAAAAATCCACATCATTTCATTATTTATATCACTCCTTATTTCATCATCAATCAATGAAAATAACTTATTTTGGTATTTTTTATGTACTTTCATTTTTTTTCTAAACAGGGTTTATAAATATAATGAGTATAATTTATTGGGGATATACCGAGACAAGTTAGGTGGTATTTAGGCTTTCACATTATTTTATATACATTTTCATGTCATCATTGATGTGGGATGTGAGATATATGGCTATATTCAATGTATAATCCAGAATGAACAGACAATGTTTTTATTATTTCTTTGTGGGTATAATATGGATAATTAAAGACATTTATATCAAACAAGGTATTCAGTTTTTTTTCCATGGCTACTTTTGACCACATGCCTAATTAAACTCCTATTGTACATATCTTGGGAATCCCATATGGGTTTTCCTTGATATGTTAAGACACAATGGACCAATATTTTTTCCTTGTGCCTCCTTACAAAAGGGAACATATAGTTTTTTCAGGAGTTTGAATGTGATCTAGGATTGGATTATTTGTTTCAGTGAAATTGATTATTGTTATTTTAATTTACATGGGAAAAAGTTATGTACTTCTTTAATTTTAATTATATAATTAAAAGATTAGTGTACCGTGATTATGTGATAAATAAATGTCTATGTGTCTGTGATATCCTACCTTATATTTATTTGAAAACGAGATTGGTTTATGATAAAATACTCACTATAATTTTAATAAAATATGTTTGGAGAATTATTTAATATACATGAGATATTACGATATGTAATGTGATGATACTGGAGATATTTAACAATATTGTAATGAAATGGGATGATAAATCTTCTTTTTATTATTATGTGAATGGAATGGGATGATATTCCCGCTATTATTTTATAAAAATCTAGGGATCTTATCCCCTGATATATTGAAGGAATGTAACCAAGATTATAAATCCATTTAAATTAATAATGATTTTGACGAGGTTTGATATACTCACATAATATGTTCTTTCTTTTGTAATTTTGAATTATTCTCATTTTATTTGATATTTCCATATAAAGGGGATGTTATCCCAACATATATTAATTTTCCATGGAATGATGACGTGATTCCCACATTTGTGATACTTTTTAGGGAAATCAATGTTATGACCACTAATTTATATTACCATGCATGTTGACTAGAAACCCCCTTATTATAATATGGTTATAATAATTGAATTTTATTTTCACTTTTTCTTAGTGTGGTATTTATCTTGGGAAAATAAACCCACTTTTTTCTGATATATTATATTGAATTGGTCATTTTGCGTACATGCTTAATTTTTTTTATCATAAGAAACATTCTTCACACTTATTGGGTGTTGTGATATTATGTGAAAATATTCCATTTCGTTGAATTAAATACATCCGGAGATGGTGACACCATTCAACAGTAATCTAAATTATAATATAGTACAAGTTTCCTGATTAAAACCATATGATATGATTGTGACGATGTTATTCTAACCCTTGGTATTAATGTTTTTGAATTTTTAGACCAATAATGGTGATAGATGAAGCATGTATGGATAGTAAATGGGTGTATTATGTAGAAATCGATGACGTTATGGTTACTTTTTATTGATTGTTATGAGATAAAATCGTAAATTCACATATATATTTTATATTTTTAAGGGAAATTGGTATGGGTTGTGTTCTACATTTTTCTCACATTATTCTTGTGAATCATGGTGACCATGTAGATATTATGATTATGGATAGAGGTAAAGGAAAAGTTAAAAATTCAATGAGTGAGGTTGATATATATCTAGAGTATGAGTCATGACCAGGAAGGAACTAAGATATTTTTTGGGCTATCGACTATTTTTATTTTATTTTGTAGAATGTATAGGATCAACTATATGAATATCATGTTGTCTTATGTATGAATCATGTGACATTATAATTGTTTATTATCCTATTAAAGCTTGTGATATGTTAATTTATGGTCGACCCATAGTTTTAATGTATATATTATTTTGTCTTTTGATCATTTTATTTTTATTCCTTATATTGTTATTTATAGTTTTCTGATTTGAAGGATATTGTATCCTGATGTTACTTATAGGCCCTTAATACAATATTTTAGCCTTTGGGATATGAGGAGGCATGAATAATGACATATAGATCCTCTTGATTATGAATTCATAGGTACAGAGTCTACAGATTATATTATACATATTATTTAGAACTTTTATTATTCTATTTGTTTTACCAAAAAATAATAAAAAACTTTTCATTTGATCTGTCCATGTCTAAAAATCACATTCTGGAGTTATATTCCATTACTGGTATTATTCAGTAATGAATCATTCTATTTATATAAAGAATAAAATATGAGTGAGTTTAAAAATTTTAGTATGGTTTAAAAAATTATAATTACCAAAATAATAATTCAATATCTCATGGTGATGAATTCTAGTTTATTCAATGGAAAAATTACATGAAGTCAATTAATAAAGCACCATAATAAAATTTATATTCTATAATTGAATAAATACAACAATTATAAAAATATTATGTAAATCATATTCATAAATTATTGTTTCCATGTAATATTTTTTTAACAAAAAAGTAAATCCTACAATTTTAATCACTACATAAATTCCATGGAGAACAACTTATTAACCGTATTCATTTAAGAGATGTATAATTTTGATCCCAAAATTCATCATATGAAATATGAAAAATATAAAAAAAGAATATATTACATATTATTTTATATCTATCAATAATCATAATCATAAATCATCAAATATTAATCCCAAAAATTGAAAATGAATAAAATATAATGATTTAACCAATTACCTATTGATGTGAAAATTATAAAGAACCATAGATTAATAATCATGAATGGTTATAAATATAACAAAGGATATATTTTATCAATCAATAATGAATCACAACATGACCCCAATACATTTTCAGATTTCTAGTGCCTGGAGACTAATGTCATGGGTCTAGGTATCATATCAACTAATGGTTTACCCTCTCAATGTGACAGACTAGATCACTGTTTTACTTTTTTTATAATCCTCATTGTCCATTCATATATCCCACAATCCAAAAACAAAAACCACGGCACCCTGGGGTACCTATTATAACACCATAATGATATATGATTAAAAGACTATTTTTATAGACTAGATATTCAAAAAATATTTTATAATAGTATTAATTAATTGGTAAAATATCTTATACTAATAAAAAAATTAAACAATAGAAACAATGTGTAACATTACATATCCTACTAATGTTTACTAAAAATCACTTCATATCCTAAAGGATTCCTAACCAACTAATATAATAGTACTAGTATATATAACACTCTGATGACATCTATGAAAACATACTAATACCTAAAACTTGATTTGTGAAAATACATTTCCAAGGAGGTGAACATGTGTGGTGTGGGTAAAATGAACCATAGGGAACCAAAAGGAGGCCTAAACATCCAAATGACTAAATAATCAGGTGTATTTTTGAATTTTTTAGTGGTAGATATATATATATATAATTTATCAAACTAAAAATAGATAAAAATAATTATTTTAAAATAAATTAAAACACCATCCCCTATATAATAATAGGTATTTCCTGTACTACAAAGAGTATCCAAATCTACTTTAAGTGTAGAAAGAAAATCTAGAATGAAGGAATAATGCATTATTAGTTAATCCATGATATAAAATTTACATTTATTTATGGAAAGGGGCAATGGAAAATTTTGGTCATCTTAGTGCTTAACCAAAGTGAATGTGGTGAAATTGTGAAGAGGAGTTAGGGAACCCTAGTTCCCATGAAATAGTATTTTATCTTACATTAGTATCAATGCCATACCTATTTACGTTATCATAGATTCCTATGATCATACACCATAGAATCCGTCATCAATTAGTTTTTAAGAATTGTTGAACCTAAAAAAAAATTATAACAACATTAAGAATGTATTTATTTCAACTATATAAATGGATAAAACTGCTTTCGTTGGTATAAACAATATCAAAGTATCTCTAAATAAGATCTTATAATCATATAATAGAATGATATCCCATATGAAATTAGTAATATTTTCCCTAATAAATATATAATATATCATATCAAAACCATATATATAATCTATATAAAGATTAGTCAACAATTTTAATATGTTTTTATTAAGAAAAAATCTCTATGAAAATACTTGTTTGTAATAATTTTTAATACGTCAACATTCATTTTGTAATCTTAATGATATCCCATAACAAAATCCAAAACCCATATAAATTACTCACTAAACATTGACCCACACTTAATTCTCCTTTTAGTAATATATCTTTAGAATGACATACACATCTAAACACGATTATTATATCTCTATGATTTTTCCCTCAATATCACTACAATTATACCATCACACACTCCCTAGAAATATATAAAAAACAAAATCAATCACTCATAAATAATAATTCTTTATCAACATACATATTACCCATATATTGTTACTAAGATAGTGAAGAAATACTTTGGGTACCCATAGAAATAAATAAATGATAATGAAAAAAGAAGGCCCCAAGTAACATAATTCCATTATCTTGAAAGATGAAAATAATGATAATTAAAAAACATTCATAAATTCAGATTCCAAAAACATATAAAAAATAATCAATGGTGACAAATTAATTAACTCAAATATCTAACCAAAGGGAGCTCTAATAAATAATCAAAATATTTGAGGAAGAGTAATCCCAATCCATGATAAGAAATATTATTTTAAGAATAGAAAGAAGAGTAAATAATACATAGAACCATGTGGAAAAACAAATATTAAAACAAATATTTTATAATATTTTATCCTATTATTACCATACGGGATAAAATTTTATGTAGAAATCAAATACACAAGTTGTTATCCAATTGAACAAAATCATAATGAAATTTTTTTTGTGTAATTTTTTTTATTTTCACACTATTAAAAATTTAGGGAAAAATGTTTAAAATTTATTAATGTTTTGGAATTAATTTAGTAGGATCATCAACGAATTAATGTATTTGATTCAAAAAGTAGTTAAAACCACCCACATATATGTTCCAAATGGTCAAGCAGGGACCCTGTACGGGGTATCTAGTGTATGAAACATTTTTCCATGTTATAACATACACAATAATTGCACCTTATTTTACTTAAAACATTGTTCTAATTAATAGATATGGATTTATATATATAGACTCAACCAACAAATCAATATACAATGTATAAATAACCAAGAACTAAAACACCTAGGTTTTGACATAGTTTTGTTCCAATGAGAATACAGAGTCCTCATTTTGTTTGACTCCAATTGAAATAAAGGGTATAAAAATTATGTTATAGTGATTAACAGTTCCCTATAAAAATAAACACAATTGTTGGTAATATTTTATCCACATTACCTAGAGAAATCATCAACCCCTTCCCTAAACTGTGTCCCAATATGTCATTTATACTAAATGTCATAGTGTTTTAATCTCTGTGGCTTATGGATGTGTTTATAATACTACTACCGGTCATTAAGGTTAATTAATGAACCAATGACCATGTATTAAACTACAAATATAGATAACTATATCATCATCCTCTCTTCCACTCGTCAATTTAATTCCACAATACTATTGTACTATTGGACTCTTAATATTTTTATTCAACATATATGGGCAATCAATAATACTATCACGACCCATCCTCGGGAACCGTTCCGTGACTACCCCAAACCCGCCTTCCATAGGCCAGGGGCTGTCGACTAGCACCAAAGGCATAAATACTTATGCTGGGAAGGCATTTCCATTATAAAAAGAAATCACACACAATCAGAGTACACAACTGGAAGAAAAAAACTAAGTAAAACTGAATACAAAGGTAGTACTGAAAGTAAGTGGGCCAGTATACAAACCCAACTGAACCATAAGAACAACTGCAAGTAAAAAAGGGAAAAACAACTCATGGATCATCCACCAGGAAATCCTGCCTGAATGGTAGGTACAGAACCCGAAAAACACACCCCTGAGTTACGTCTCCTCCTGTCCAGATCTAAACAGCCTCTTATATGACACCCTCAGCCTTGATCATTTTTGTCTATCATATGCACAGAACACAACGAGCTGCAGGTGAAGCCCGTGTAGGGGTGAGTATTACAACACTCAGTAGGGGACCCCGGGACCCCTGATGGTCTCCCCGAATCCACTAAGGATAAACCACAGTAGTAACATACAATCAAGTAGTATCAACCAACCCTACTTTTGTATATGCTCATACATATACCTATGTTACCAGTCACAGTCCGACTATAACCCTCGAGCCCAAGCACAACCCAGCCCACACATGATGGAAAGACAATCACCTCGATGATAAGGATTTAAATACAAGACTCACTAAACACATGTATACGTCTTTTGTAGTGTGATAGAGATGATTAGATGTATTCATAGATTCATCAAAGTTGTCGGACCCACACAAGATACAGGACCAGCTAAGCTGTCGGACCCACGTAGGATAGAAGACAAGCTATTCTGTCAGACTGATAGAGATGATTTAATGTATTCACTTATTCATATAAGTTGTTGGACCCACACAAGATGGAGGACCAGCTATGATGTCAGACCCACACAGGATACAGGACCAGCTACTCTGTCGGACACACATAGGATACTCGAACAGAAGTAAAAAATGTCTGACCCGTAGAGGATCATGGTACAATTGTCATCGATGTCGAACCCACGGAGGATTCTGGTATAGTAGTCATTGCTATCGAACCCACGGAGGATCCTGGTACAGTATCATCGCAGCCAGCCCTAGGGTTTCCACACATAGCACGCTCAATTCCGGGAGTGTCCACTTCTCAAGCCAAGTGTCGATATATAAACTACCACAAAGTCTTGAGTTGATGTATCCTGTAGATTCGTTTCATCATAAGGAACCCAATGCGACAGACAACGCATCAATCAGATGCACGGTCTGTGAGTTATTGGCATTTCTATCCTAGGGGCCCGGTTGGTTTTTAGGCTCAAACCAAACCTATCATACTCCAACATCGTCCTAACCTCATGTGGAGTATGAAAAAGAATCATCTCTCTCCATGAATTCTATCTCCGTAGGTGGAACATCAATCGGAAACCCTTAGCCCTAGATGTGGGCTAAAAGGTGTCAACGGCCATAGCGGGTCTGGGTCCGGCCCGACCTTGTCGAGCTAACACGGCCCGACCCAGTCTGAACCAGGTTCTGACCCAGTCTGTGAGTTTGACCCGGTCTGAGGAAGTGACCCCAGCCAAGGGGACAGCCCGGCCCGAGGGCGGCCCATCCCATAGGTGGCCCGGCCAAGGGGCGGCCCAGCCAGGGGCGGCCAGGTCGAGGGAGGCCCGACCAAAGGTGGCCTGGCAGTGGGCGGCCCGGACGAGTGTTAGAACCTATATCTTCGTTTTAGGTATGTTTTTCCTTTTCTGGTTGTTTTTGAGGAAAAGAGGAAAATATGGAAATTTTCTATGTACCCACCGTGTACTTTAAAAGTACACGCCGTGTACTTTGATCATGCACGAGGCCGTGTGATGGCCGTGTCTGGGCCACACACACGGTGTGTGGGGGTGATGGGGAGGCCGCTTATTTCGGTGTACGGAAAAGGAGATTACACGTCGTGTACTCAAGAAATACATGTCGTGTAATTTTATTTATTTCATTCAACGGACTTGGGTCACGTCTAATCCCTATTTCCATCTTCTTCTTCACCTAATTAAATCCAGAGCATCCTAGGAGGCCAAATATTCTCCAAGCCACTGATCTGTCAATTGTTATCTGAATCGAACGAAGTCAGTTGAAATAGAATTGTAGTGGTGAGTTCTTGGTTCTTCCTTGTCCACATTTCCTAATTCTTTCTCTTATGAGAGTTATCTAAGGTTGAAGATTTTAGACGTTTTTGTAGATCTTATCAATTATAGGCTGATTCATAGGACGATGTTCAATTATATCGATCACCTAGGATTGAGGTAGTTGGTTTATTTCCCTACGTTGAATGTATTTGAGTTTTTGTGCAACAAGTGCTGGATTCCCATGTATCGGGTATCTCGGGTAGGGTTTTTAAGCATGTATTATTACCAAACTTAGATTTCTTGTATGCTTGAGGTTATTAGATGATTAATGTTTTCTTGTTAGCAAGTTTGAGGATCACCCCATGGGTGTTTCCCTTGTTTCAGTTGTTTATCGCCATTTGGATTAGGTTGCCTATGAGGCATACCTTGTTGCACTGATTTCCTACCATGATATAATTGATTTAATGTATTTATTGTTGTTTATATTCTTTTTATGCATTGTATCTATTAGCTAATTAGTTTTGAACTTACTCAGGGCTGCTGAAAGTAAATTACGCATGACTACACTGCTCAGGTTTGTGTGAACCTACTGTGGTAGACTAAAGAGGGAATTGACGATTAAGGGATTCCCTAGAGAGTTTTTTATAAATTAGTATCATTTTCAGAACCTATAGGAATTGGACATTGTGCTTACACAGAGTGTCCTTAGTTACGTATCGAGACTATAGGGGGAAATAGATGTAAGTTATTCCTCAGATAGTCTATACCTATCGTTGCAAGACCATATGGGAATTGATAGTGAGTGATTCCCAGAGTGTCTGTTCCTTTTTATGATTACTTGACTATTTTTGTCTTACCAGTATGTGCCACCCAAAGAGTCAGCGTGAATATTGTTTGGTTAGTTGTGAAAAGTCAACCAAGCCAAACTACAAGCTTGTGTTTTGTACTTTTTTTTTATTAGTTTGTTGAGATACCTGTTGTGTTACTTGACATGCTTTTGGAATATTGAGTTGTTGCTAGATTCCTTGGGTGATAATTAAATGACTGAATTAAATTACTAAATTAATGTGAATGGGGATTTGTAAGATTGTTTACTTAGTGCACTCCTGCTTCTCTATTGAATTTATTTCATTTACTTTTTCTACACTGCTCACTGATAGTAGGGCACATATCTTGTGGTGATTGCCATCTAGGATTAGTCTCACGCCCTATTTTGGTTCTGCTTTTCCGCCCAAATAGGTCATATGGTTGCAGGTGTGGATAAGGATTGTGGCCCTTCTACTTCAGGTACATGATTGCTGGTTGGAGCTGGAGAGCATAGGACCGAGCCTAGGATTGTAATGCTGCTGGAGTTGCTATTTAATTTTAGTACATTGATCTGAGTTGTATTTCAGCATGATATTGTGTTTTATTCTTTCCTTATGTACTTGTACCTACTGCATCATTTTAATCATTATTATATTATACATTGCTTCATCTTTTTTGTGTTAGTTATTGTATATTGTTTACGGGTTCCTCTATTGACTGCTATTTCCATTTCTTTGTATACTTTACCAAATGAGGGAATAGTTTCCCCAATGTCTCACCAAGGACCACGCTGCTAGTCAGTAGCCTCTGGTGTTTGGCGAAACATGCTTGAGGTTATATGGAAAACTGGGTACGGGGCACCGGTTGAGTGGCTCCGAATTTGCGCCGTTACAAAGTGGTATCAGAGGAAGTTCTTTCCTTTTCAATTGACTTACTATTTATCGACATTAGACAAGGATATGATGGAATTGGTAAATGGTAAATAGTTGCGCCAGAGAGTTCTAGAACCCGTGTACAAGGAAAAATCCAGATTATCTCGAATGATGCAATTTTAGAGTTTTGAAAATGTAACTGTTTACTTGATTTCACTATTGGGTGGTGCACCTGTTTTGTGTTGTTACTGTGTATATGATTGTGGTTCTATTTTTTGGAAACCCGATGTTTAACACCCCGAACTTCCATGATACGCCTCTCTTTCAATAATGCAATAGCTTCCATTGTACGCAAGTTCGAGTTCTAACACACCGTGACAAATCAATGTAGCCGTTATGAATAGTAATACCCACTTTTTAAAATTATAAAAATTTTATATTTCAAAATGGACTTCATTTTTGTATTTTTAATATCGAAATTATCCTATGTTGAATTTTTTGTATTTTTCTGAGAACTTCCAATTTGTTTTATGAATAGTGAAAAATACTTAAAAACAATTTTTTTAATCAAAATAATTTATAGTGATAAATTATACTATTGAGTGGTTTTAAATTATAATTAGAATATATTTTTACAATTTTATCCAATGGTGGTCATTAGAATTAATTTCACTTTGAAATTGGACATAAACAATTGTCAATCTTTTGATATATATTGTTTCTTAAAAACACGCTATTTGTTGTGATTGTGGGAATTAATTATAAAATTAATTAATACAACTTATATGTTTGGAATTTTATAAAATTGAAATCATTTTTGGATTCGGAATATAAATTATAGCTTAGGGTGAAATTTTGGCATTGTTCTGAAAAACTTCGATTTTTTGATGAATAGTGAAACCACTAAGTGGTAGTTAGAAAACTGATTTTTTGTTTAAATGAAACATTACCACTTCTTTGATTTGATTTTAAAAAATCCAACATACATGGTTGTCATTAGGAAGTAAAATGTGGTTCAATGGGATTAAAATAATTTTTTGGTGAATAGTAACTTTTAAGTTTAATTAATCGCGATTAAAGGTAATTAGTGAAATTTAAGGTAAAAATAGTATTATAAAATATGGAATGACCTTTAAACTTGTCTTACCACTATTGTATTTTTCATGGCCGACCAATAAAATCCATGGGTCAACTTGGGGACCCCATGGAGCAACTTTGGTAGGAAAATGACATAAATAACTTTTTATTTAATGTTAAAATAAAAATGTCACAAACAAGAGTTGTTTTACTAAAACAATTTTTAAATGGGGTTATGCAAGTCATATATTTGACTATAAATATTCATTAGAAATCTAAAACGATTTCCTACATCATGATATTTTTTTATAATTTTTAGACATTAAATAAATTAAATTATTTATGACACCATGATGATGCAGTGATTACCTCATTAATTAACGATTTAAATAAAATGAAAAGATAATGTAAAATCGAAGACATACACTTGTCAAAAACCTATTGGATGAGTATATTTATAACCCTTATCACCTTATCCTAAAAATATATAAGTGTGTGACCTTTACAATCCGAAAAAACATTTCATAATAATGTAACATTTCAATCTTTCCAAGAGTGCCCCTTCTCTCCTCTTATAAAAGGCCCCCACCAATACCACCTTACTCACACCATCAAAGCCTTTTAGCTCGGCCAACCAATGCCGAAATACTCTCCAAACGTCCCTCCCTTACTAATATAAGCCTCACTTTGGGAAAATGTCTTCCCAAGGAAGCCTTTGGCTCAAATAAAAAGAGTTACCCGATTTTAAGATAATGTCTTCTCTTATGTTATTTTGTTTTATTTTTCTTATCCAACCCCCTAAACTCTTTTTATTCATTTCTTTTGTAACAGAAACAGTATCCTCAATATACTAGGATGTTTTTATAAGAATTATTCGAGCTAAACATACACACACCTACATGTAATGGTTAAAGAACATACTGTTTCTGTGGATGGCGAATTTCTGCCTCATGAAACGATGATTGTTCAACACTCATAAAACACCTTCAAAGGTGGACATTAAGATATCACTATATTTATATATGATATATAATATGTTTATGTTTTACTTAAGCTTCTGTATTTTTCATTTATGGCATACCTTTATGGTTTCCATTTTGGGTAAATGTGATATTTTCATTTTAGCAAGTGCGGACTACCGCCCCCTCAAAGTGATCTGAATCGTTAATGCCATATGTGGGATGTATAAAGGATGGAGTAAATGATATTGTATATGATATTATACTGGAATTATAATACACCTTTATACTATTATGATTTCATTCCATTAAATACGAAATAGAAATGAAAGTATCGTTCATGCGTACATACGGCGTACCGTCTCCATGAACGGTGCATTTCATTTCTTACCTCTAACTGTTATGTAATATTATAAACGAATGTATATACTGGATATATATGATATATATTATATCTAAATCATGAATATAATTCTGGATATAATGGATATTTCACCACATAAACAACTTGTAATTATAAGAAGTTTATTTTTGACTCAAGTACCAAAGATCGACAAAATGATCGTTATTAACTTAAATAATTACATAATGTTCATAACATGGTAATAAGTGATATAAAAGGAATAATTAACATGAAAAATGTTCTTATGTAAATAGAAATTAAATCTAGTTTATTATTCAGGAGGTTAAATAATGGTCGAGTCAAGTCGGACATAAGGTAAGGGAATTTCTTAACCCAATTTCCAATCTTTGGGTTAATCTCCTACTTTCAAATTATGTTATGAAATTATTATGTCCTATCTTGTATTTGTAATTTCTTTATGTGTACTTATATTGAATGCAAATAATAGATCTACTTCATTTAAAAAATGATCTTGGTAAGGTCTTTGTCTCAATCTCCTTTCATTGAGGCATATTTGGTATTATACACAACTTTCTTTTATACGGTGTATAAACCCCTTTAACTTTTACGTTTATTCAAAAGGAATATTTTTTATACGAAGCATTTTACTAAACGACAAAAAGGAATGTTTTTCTTGTCATACGTATGCGGCGACAACGACTTATCCACCTCTGTGAGCACTATTTGAGTTTCGGCTTCCTCTACAAGACATAACTTTTTTTTAAAGAAAAATAAATACCATGATTTACTTTTCTTTTATTTTGGTATTGAAAATGGTTTTGAAAGTGTTTTTATTATATCAATGTGTTGTATTGATATCTTGTGATTGAAATGTGGAAATTTTATGTTTCCTTTATGCATGTTTTATGTGATACGTTTATGTTATGGTTTATGATATGTTTAAACCTATTAATCCGAGGAATGCATTGGACTTAATAAGTGACGGGTGGAGCCCGCTATAGCTCCTCGATGCATCGGTAGGTCTCATGAGACAAACTAGTGTCTTGGCATGAGGCCTTGATAAAATATTATTTGTGGTCTTGGCACGAGGCCTTGGCTACGTGGTTATGATAGTCTGGCATTATGCATTCCATCATTATGAAAGTGGTTATTGATGTTGCATGTGATTATTCGACCAGTAGAATATCCATGTGAATAAGTAAATGGAATTATCTCATTTTACTTTTTCCATATTATGTTGAAGTTCATGTTTAAAAGACTTTTGTTTTAGTTTTACATTTCCTTAAATGTTTATATTTATTAATGAAAGCTTCCTCTATATTATTATCCTTACTGAGCATCTGAGCTCGCCCCTTTCAATGTTTTAACTTTTCCAGGATGTGAAGAAGTATATAATGAATGACCTGCATGGATAGTATGAGGCGATATGAAGACAAGATGTTTTTGTAGTTTTGTTTTACGTAATGATGCAATGTAAGACTTATGAATGTATCTAGTGTTTCCAAGGCTACTAAACTAATCGGTCTTTCGAGACTTGATCTTTTGTGATCATGCCAATGTTACGAAGTAACGCACCGACTCTGGGTAGCTGGGGTCGGTGCGTTACAGTTGGTATCAGAGGCAGTTTAGTACTAACCTTGGAAGCTATATTTAGATAAGCTCTTATTAGAGCACATAGGCCAAAGATAGACTTTGAGGATTAGTATAGAAGAACTTCCTAGAATTTTGTTGTTGTAGATATTTTTTGAGTTTTCCGAGCAATACATCCCTATCTGGATACGAGCAGGTAGAGGCGGCTCTGGCATAGATGTACCTAGGGGTAAAACTCGAAAACACAGCTTTGAGATAGACTCGAACGGTAACTGGTGCACAACAATGGGCCTTTCTGCACTCTTGGTTATGACACTCTCGGGGGATATGCTTAGGATAATTCTCATTTTATTTAGAAACAACCATGAAGGGTTATGAGTATATACTTCCTCAAAGAAAACATTTTTATGGATTATATCCATAAATAGTTTAATTTATGTTATGTATTTTACAAGTATGGAATTATGTATTTTGATTCATAAACTAATCTAGTTTATGCCATTGTTTAGAAATGGCACCTACTGGAAGGAATGGAAACCGTATCAATGCACGCACTTTGTGTAGAGATTTCCCTCCTGCTCAAGATAATTATTGTGGATCTGGAGATACAACTGGTGCTGATCAACTTATTACCATATTGGGAAAACTCACTCAGGTTATGAATAATAACCATACTCATATGGAGAACCCTGATCCACAACATAGATGATCAATGTTAGACCGCTTCATGAGGCAACAACCACCAACATTTAATGGGGGTACAAATCCATTAGTAGCTGAGCAATGGATAAACTCTTTAGAAAAAATATTCCATACCTTGGGGAGTAGCGAAAGGGAGAAGGTTGTCATGGTAGTATACCGCCTCACTAGAGATGTCGATCAATGGTGGTTGCTGATTCAAAACACAAAGGAAGATGAAGAAGTATCAAATATGGAATGGAGAGAGTTCAAAGATATTTTCTTAGAAAAATACTTTCCACATAACCATCGAGCAAATATGGAAAGACAATTTCTGAGTCTGAGAAAAAAGGAGGATGAGAATGTCCCAAAGTATGAGGTAAACTTTACAAGTTTAGCGAGGTATGCTGCTGATTATATACGTAACCCAAGAATTACGATTGATCGTTTCATTGATGGGTTAAAACCATTTCTCTGTCGAGCTTTAGTATCACTATCCTTCTCATCATACGAAGATATTTTCTCGTGTGTTATCAAGATAGAAAAGGAATTCTCTAAGTCTTATGAAAACAATGTAAAGAAAGAGAAGAAGAGAACGGGGGAACAAGAGATGGATAAAGGGAAAAAGGGAAAAAAGGATTTTCCATTATGTGATAATTGTGGGAAGAATCACCCCGGTACATTCCTAAAAGGAATGGGATTTTGTTATAAATGTGGAGAAAAGGGTCACCGGGCTCGTGATTGCAAGGGAAAGAAAGAGGGTATCAATGTTGAATGCTACAATTGTAGGGAAATGGGGCATTATGAAAATGAATGTCTTAAGCGTCAGGGAAACTTACCTCAGAAAAGGCCAAGGGATCAAGTACAATCTTATGTTGTTACTACAGTTGAAGCGGAATAATTAATGTATTGGTTCTTTTGGACTCAAAGATTATATTCTGGTTATAAAACTAATGTGATATATATAAGGATTGTACTGAAGTACTTTTTGTTATCATTAAGGTTTTAATATGATGAACGAAATCATATTTTTAGTATGTGACAATAAGAGAATCATTACTTTATTTGGGGAATCTGATGTTACAATTGATTTGGGAATTTAGAGACCTTTTAGAGAAAGTCTGGACAGAGGTATTTTAGATAACTATAAAGGTTGGGATGGATTAAGTTGAACATTCAATAGTATTGTTTAAGGTTAAAACTTTTCTGAAGATTATTTTTTGAATATTCTAATACTATAGTTTTAGGAAAAGGAAAACCTGCAGGGTGGGGCATAACCCGTCACGTTGGACAATGCTACAGGAATCGAACCCACAACCATAGTCCGAAAGGCCTTTATTACCTACCACTAGCCTACAGGAAGTCCCTGGTTATTAAAAAATATTTTTTCCTAATCTAAATGGTATGTGGTAATATTTATAACCTTATACAATTAGGATAAATAGAATATTTTTGAGTTCTGTTACCATTTGGAGTAAAATATGGGTTTGTGGTAAAAATTTATTAAAGAATGAAAGTCTACATGACAAGTTTGTATATTCCCTTACGTTCTTAGTAAATCTCCTAAATAAATTCCTCAACTTTATAAAACGTAACTTAAAACAAAAACGTTGTCGGTTAACTTTTCCAACTGGGGATTCAATGACCGTTTAACCAATCACAAGTTTGTGATTTTCTTATGGTTAACTTTCTCCTAATCCTATTTTTTACAACTCTCCATCAAACCTTGATGGTTTGTTTTTCTTCCATATCCATATTTTCATAGAATCCTAGTATGGGCTATCTTGGGTGACCTTTGTACTTATCTTTCTATCTTTTAAAGTTATATTTTTATTAAACATATTTCCAATGTGGGTTTTCTACAAAGGTATTTTCTATTTTCAACCTTTTATTTTCGAAGAACATTTTCAAATTGTGAGGAAACAATTTATTGAAGTAGGGGAGAATGTAACACCCCAAGCTTCCACGATACGCCTCTCTTTCAATAATGCAATAGCTTGCATTGTATGCAAGTTCGAGTTCTAACACACCGTGACTAATCAAAGTAGCCATTATGAATAGTAATACCCACTTTTTAAAATTATAGAAATTATATATTTCAAAATGGACTTCATTTTTGTATTCGTAATATCAAAATTATCCTATGTTGAATTTTTGGTATTTTTCTGAGAACTTCCTATTTGTTTTATGAATAGTGGAAAATACTTAAAAACAACTTTTTTAATCAAAATAATTTATAGTGATAAATTATACTATTGAGTGGTTTTAAAGTATAATTAAAATATATTTTTACTATTTTATCCAATGGTGGTCATTAGAATTAATTTCAATTTGAAATTGGACATAAACAATTGTCAATCTTTTGATATATATTGTTTCATAAAAACACGCTATTTGTTGTGACAGTGGGAATTAATTATTAAATTAATTAAAGCAACTTATATGTTTGGAATTTTTTAAAATAGAAATAATTTTTGGATTCGGAATATCAATTATATCATAGGGAGAAATTTTGGCATTGTTCTGAAAAACATCAATTTTTGATGAATAGTGAAACCACTAAGTGGTAGTTAGAAAACTGATTTTTCATTTAAATGAAACATTACCACTTCTGTGATTTGATTTTAAAAAATCAGACATACATGGTTTTCATTAGGAAGTAAAATGTGGTTCAATGGGATTAAAATAATTTTTTTGGTGAATAGTAACTTTTAAGTTTAATTAATCGCGATTAAAGGTAATTAGTGAAATTTAAGGTAAAAATAGTATTATAAAATATGGAATGACCTATACACTTGTCCTACCACTATAGGATGTGACATGGCCGACCAATACAATCCATGGGTCAAATTGTGGACCCCATGGAGCCACTTTAGTAGGAAAATGACATAAATAACTTTCTATTTAATGATAAAATAAAAATGTCACAAACAAGAGTTGTTTTACTAAAAAACAATTAAATGGGGTTATACAAGTCATATGTTTGACTATAAATATTAATTAGAAATCTAAAAAGAGTTCCTACATCATGATATTTTTTATTATAATTTTTAGACATTAAATAAATTAAATTATTTATGACACCATGATGATGCAGAAGTTACCTAATTAATTAACGATTTAAATAAAATGAAATGATAATGTAAAATATAAGACTTAAACTTGTCAAAAACCTATTGGTTGAGTATATTTCGAACCCTTATCACCTTATCCTAGAAATATATAAGTGTGGTACCTTTAGAATCTGAAAAATCATTTCATAATAATGTAACATTTCAATCTTTCCAAGAGTGCCCCTTCTCTCCTCTTATAAAAGGCCCCCACAACTACCACCTTACTAACACCTTCAAAGCCTTTTGGCTCGGCCAAACTCTGCCCAAATACTCTTCCAACTTCTCTCCCTTACTCCTAGAAGCCTCACTTTGGGCAGAATGCTTCCCAAGGAAGCCTCTGGCTCAAATCAAAAGAGTTACATGATTTTAAGGTAATGTATTCTCTTATTTATTTTGTTTTATTTTTCTTATCCAACCCCCTAAAATATTTTTTATTCATTTATTTTGTAACAAAACAAGTATCCTAAATATAGTAGGATGTTTTTATAAGAATTATTCGAGCTACACTTACACACACCTAAATCTAATGGTTAAAGAACATACTGTTTCTGCGGATGGCGAATTTCTGCCTAACGAAACGATGATTGTTCAACACTCATATAACACAGTCAAAGGTGAAAATTAATATGTCACTGTATTTATATATGATATCTAATATGTTTATTTTTTACTTAAGCTTCTGTATTTTTCATTTATGGCATACCTTTATGGTTTCCATTATGGGTAAATGCGATATTTTCATTTTTGGAAGTGCGGACTACCGCCCCCTCAAAGTGATTTGAATCGTTAATTCCATATGTGGGATGTATAAAGGATGGAGTAAATGATATTGTATAAGATATTATACTGGAATTATAATACACCTTTATACTATTATGATTTCATTCCATTAAATACGAAATAGAAATAAAAGTAGTGTTCATGCGTACATACGGCTTACTGTCTCCATGAATGATGCATTTCATTTCTTACCTCTAAATGTTATGTAATATTATAAATTAATGTATATAGTGGATATATATGATATATATGACATCTAAATCATGAATATAATTCTGGATATAGTGGATATTTCACCACATGAACAACTTGTAAATATAAAAAGTTTATTTTTGACTCAAGTACCAAAGATCGACAAAATGACCGTTATTAACTTAAATAATTACATAATGTTAATAACATGGTAATAAGTGATATAAAAGGAATAATGAACATGAAAAAGGTTATTATGTAAATATAAATTAACTCTAGTTTATTATTCATGAGGTTAAAGAATGGTCAAGTCAAGTCGGACATAAGGTAAGGGAATTTCATAACCTAATTTCCATTCTCTGGGTTAATCTCCTACTTTCAAATTATGTTATGATATTATTATGTCCTATCTTGTATTTTTACTTTCTTTATGTGTACTTATACTGAATTCACATAATATATCTACTTTATTTATAAAAATTATCTTGGCAAGGACTTCGTCTCAATCTCTTTTCATTGAGGTGTATTTTGTTTTATACACACCATTCTTTTATACGGTGTATAAACCCCATTGACTTTTATGTCTATTCAAAAGGAATAATTTTTTATACGAATCATTTTAATAAATGAAAAAAAGGAATGTTTTTCTTGTCGTACGTATGCGGTGACAATGACTTCTCCGCCTCCGTGAGCACTATTTGAGTTTCTGCTTCCTCTACAAGCCATAACTTTTTTTAAAATAAAAATAAATACCATGTTTTACTTTTCTTTTATTTTGGTATTGAAAATGTTTTTGAAAGTGTTTTTATTATATCAATGTGTTGTATTGATATCTTGTGATTGAAATGTGGAAATGTTTTGTTTCCATTATGCATGTTTTATGTGATACGTTTATGTTATGGTTTATGATATGTTTAAAGCTATTCATATGAGGAAAGGATTGGACATAATAAGTGACGGGTGGAGCCCGCTATAGCTCCACGATGCATCGGTAGGTCTCATGAGACAAACTTGAGTCTTGGCACGATTCCCTGATAAAATCTTATTTGTGGTCTTGGGACGAGGCCTTGACAAAATCTTATTTGTGGTCTTGGCACGAGGCCTTTGCTACGTGGTTATGACAGTCTGGAATTAAGTATTCCATCATTATAAAAGTGGTTATTGATGTTGCATGTGATTATTCGACTAGTAGAATATCCATGTGAATAAGTAAATGGCATTATCTCAATTTACTTTTTCCATATTATGTTTAAGTTCAAGTTTAAAAGGCTTTTGTTTTAGTTTTACATTACCTTAAATGTTTATATTTATTTATGAATGCTTCCGCTATATTGTTTTCCTTACTGAGCATCTGAGCTCACCCCTTTCAATGTTTTAATTTTTCCAGGATGTGAAGAAGTATATTATGAATGACCTATAGGGATAGTATGAGGGGATATGAAGACAAGATGTTTTTGTAGTTTTTTTACTTAATGATGTAATGTAAGACTTATGAATGTATCTAGTGTTTCCAAGGATACTAAACTAATCCGCCTTTCGAGACTTGATCTTTTGTGATCATTCCAATGTTACGAAGTAATGCACCGACTATGGGTAGCTGGGGTCGGGGCGTTATAAGATGAGATGATGGTATTCCATCTCATGCATCACATAGGCACTTGGTAGCAAATCAGATGTCATGCATTTTTCCATTCCATCTAGGTTGCATTAGAATTTTCATGCCATTGTGATAGAATCTGTCATAGATGATGCATGCTGTTGTGATAGCTGCTGTGATAGAATACCTGCCATGTGGTTAGGGTATTATTTGTTTGGATCTTCTTTATCATGGACGCCAAACTTTGGTCTTAGAGGTGTTATGGGACCTCGAGGATAGGAATTTTGTGGGTCTTGAGTTTGTTATATTTTTTACTTGTTATATTCATTGTTATGATGTCAAACATTGATTCACAGGAAGTATGGGCCCCCATGGTTCGGAATTTGGCACCTTAACGCTTGTTTTTCTGTGTTTTCTAGGCTCTGGTGCAATTCTAAAGAAACTTCCTGAAAAAACACAGAATACATGATGTTTACATCATGAATACACGCCGTGTAGTATTTATCCGTGTCTCTCACTGTGTGGAAAGGGAAACGGGGATGTGAACGTTCTTGTAGGATCATGTCGTGTACTAGTTTATAGGCCGTGTAGTATGACTTAGGTATCCGTCCGTGTCATGAACAACATGGGCCGGGGGTTTCCTTCAAGTAAATTTCGTGTCCGTCTAGAACACGCCATGTAGGGTTTGTCATGTGTCAGGCCATGTCGCTAACAACATGGTCCAGGTAAGGCATGTCTAGTACACGTTGTGTCTCCTTTGAACACACCGTTTAGTTTTTTCATAAGGGAGATGTGTGACCATGCCATGTAGCTGAATACATGGGTTGGGAAAATCCGTAGGGAAACACCCCATGTACCATGTTGACATGTCGTGTAGTAGTGGTCCGTGTACCAGTCTGTGTGACCAAGAACACAGAGAGTGGAAAAATATTAAGGACATGCCGTGTAGTGGAAACACATGCCGTGTAGTTTCCTACTGGGACTGACTGTGTTCCTAGCAGTGTAGGAGTGATCGGGTAGGGAGAAAAAGTTTTACTACACACCTTGTAGTTTGATAACACGTCGTGTAGCCGGGTGGTTTACACAGCCATGTATGGCCAAGGTACACACCCAGGGTAAAATTTCTGAAAAAACACACTGTGTAGTCATGATTTTCTAGAATTTTACATTTTATACCTCCTATTCCATTTTACTCTCTTATGTTGCAACTTTGTTCTTTGTTAAAGAAGGTTTGATTTTGACTTTTCAGAGCTTTGGAACCAAGACTTCATCCCGTTGCATGTCCGGAACCAGGCAGTGACCGCACGCCTAATACGGAAAACCAGGGACTACCAATAGTTCCAACTATTGTTCCAGACATGGCACCTGTATTGATTCCGGACACTGGTGCTGACGCATAGTCCAGAGATGGTTTCATGAGATTCGTGCAGACTTTCCAGGGAGGTAAGCATCCTACCCCATCTATGGCAGAGCTGATGCGGGTTTTTCAGTAGCAGCATCCTCTCACGTTCACATGGGAGGGAGGACCACAAGATGCAGAGTCATGGCTAGAAGACATACTATCCATCTTTGAGAACCTATAGACACCATTGGAGAGGAGAGTGAAGCTTGTGACTTATATACTTTGATATTCCACCAAGAGATGGTGGGATGTGGTTTCGCATGTAGGGAACCAACAGGGTATGGCTTGGGACGAGTTCCAACGAACGTTTTATGACTACTTCTACCTGGCGACGCTGAGGGCTGACAGAGCCATAGAGTTCATGAACCTGCAGCAGGGTACTCTCATAGTTATGGAGTATTCCTCTTACATCACAGATTTATGGTGTTTCACTCCCGTTCTTGGGAATGACGAGATGGTTGTAGTGAGGATGTTTGAGGAAGGGCTCAGACCAAATATCAGATCATAGGAGAAAGTCTTCCACTTGACTTATATTACTCTAATAGTCAACCAGGAGCTAATTACGGAGAGCATCCTGAGGGAGATAGGAGTTGTGGACTAGGGTGGTTCAGCTTCCAGGGCTGAATACTTTCAGGTAGACGGAAAGGAGCACCACCAAGAGTCTACACTAGGTGAATTGAGGAAGTGAGACATTCCTTCTAGTAGATGATATCGTCCTTCTGGAAACAAAGGGGTGTGCCATCAGTAAGGGAAGACTGGTCATAAGAAGCCTCAGTTCCTAAGAGACCCAGTGGAGTGCCGATCATGCAGTAAGATGGGTCATCTGCAGTGTTTCTGCAAGGTTCTTCTTAAAGCGGCTAGTGAAGGAGGATCAGTTTGGACTCCTTGTATAGGAGTAGGATTATCATTTCTGCACCAGCCTAGGGGTTGGAGTTTTTCAGGTCATTCAGTCCAAGTTAGATGCCGTGGACGCAGTGGTCAAGCTCGGGGAGGGTCAACTCAGGGATCTCAGGATGCTACAAAGGGCCGCGGTTCAGGCCAGATTTTTGCGGTAGAGCAGATTTATCAGGAAAAGGATCCAGGACCTTACACAGTTTGAGGTAAGATTTTAGCAGCCTTAGTTTTATCCACTGCACTTTTCAATACAGGATCTTCTCATTTCTTTATTTCTGTGCATACTATAGAAATCTTTAGACTTACTATTTAGACTTCTGAGGATATGATAATGCTAGAAACTCTGTTGGGAATTAGAACTACTAGCGTGAATTAGTGCTTAGACTGCCCCCTCGAGGTTGGTGGGTGTCGTTTATCATAGAGTCTCTATGTTTTGGAAATGACAGGCTAGCATGTCATTCTCGAGATGGACTGGTTAGTTCCCTTCCAGGTCTTTGTCGATTTCTATCACCGTAGGGTGAGTTTTACATCACAGGAGGGAAAATATTTTCTTCATAAGGGTGAATAGGATGTCTAGGAGAGCAGAGCTGGACCAGAGAATCATGGTTTGGGTGGTGTTATGGCTCAGATTTCTAGCATATATCTAGATGACCAAGGAACTTCTCAGATATATTTTCCTTAAAGGGTTAATCGCTTTCCAAATGTCTTTCTAGAAAACTTTTCAGGTTTTCCCCGAGAGCGATAGGTAGACTATTCTATCGAGCTTATTCCAGGAGCGGCATCAGTGTCCATTCCTCCTTATAGGATGGATACACCTGAGTTGTAAGTTCTCAAGATGTAGTTGGAGGATTTGCAGGCATGGGGTTTCATCTGACCCAGTATTTCTCCTTGGGGTTCGCCTGTCCTGTTTTTCGAAGAAGGCAGATGACACCCTTAGGATTTGTGTGGATTATCAGAAGCTGAACCATTTGACGGTTAATAACTGATTTCCATTTCCATGGATAGAAGATTTCCTTGATCATCACTGAGGATCCAGAGTGTTCTCAAAGATTGACTTGAGATCTGGCTACCATCAGTTGCATTTCAGACCATCTGACATACCTCTTACAGCCTTCCAGAGCAGGTTTGGTCTGTATGAGTATTTTGTTATGTCGTTCAGTCTCACGAACGCACCAGTAATTTTCATGGTTTTAATGAACAGAGTCTTCCATCATTACATGGATTCTTTCATGGTGGTTTTCGTGGACGACATCTTGGGGTACTCTCACACTCGACACGACCATGATACCCATCTTGAGATCGTTTTGAGTACACTGAGGGAGCATCAGTTATAAGCTAATCTCTCAAAGTGACACTTTAGAATGGACGAGATTCATTTCCTGGGTCATGTCATCTCAGAGACAGGAGTATCATTAGTCCCAGAGAAGGTGAGAACAGTAGTTACTTGGGAGCATCTGAAGAATTTCTTCTAGGTACGAAGTTTCTTAGGGCTGGTTGGCTACTACAGGTAGTTTATACAGGACTTCTCATGCTTAGCAGTTCCACCAACAAGCTTGAATAAGAAGGGGGTGCATTATGTCTGGTCAGAAGCCTGTGATTCAGAATTTCAGGAGCTGAAGGGGAGATTGACTTCAGCACTGATAATAGTTTTTACGGATCCGACAAGAGTTATAGAATTTTTTGTGATGCATCTGGCATCGGGCTAGGAGCACTGCCTATGGAGGAGGATTGTGTGGTTTCATATGGATCTCAGAAGTTGATTCCACATGAGTGGAACTATTCTATGCACAACCTGGAGTTGGTTGTAGTTTTTTATGCTTTGCATTGTTTGAGACATTATCTTTAGTGAAATAATTTTGTGGTATATACTGACCATAAGAGCCTCAAGTATATATTCACGCAGCGTGACATGAATATGAGACAGTGGAGGTGGGTTGAGTACCAATAGTCTTTAGATTTCATGGTTGCCTATACGCCTGGGAAAGGCAACGTTCAGGCAGACGCACTGAGTAGGAGGACACAGATACATACAGTTCAGGATGCCAGCAACGAGTAGACTCTTATGGATCTGTTCTCTGAAATACATTAGGAGGTGTAAGACAGACAGGGTTAACCTTTTCTATCTTCTATAGTTGTTACCTCTACCCTTCATTACCAATTTTGAATGAGGCAGCTATCAAGCTCTAAAGGTCTAGTCCTACGGGAAAGCGTGTTAGGAGAGGACCCTCTTCCCGGATGGACAATAGGTGATGATGAGATCTTGAGTTTCAAGGGACGTGTATGGGTGCCAGTAGATATAAATGAGGAGCTGGTGTGAGACTTCCATTCCTCAGTTTGGGAAGCTCATCCAGGAGTCACCAAGATGTATCATGATCTGCACCACCAGTATTGGTGGCCTGGTATGAAGAGAGATGTTGCTGGTTTTTGTCATGAGATGTTCCACCTCTTAACAGGTGAAGGTAGAGCATCAGCGATCAGCAGGGCTTTGAAAACAGCTACCCATTCCTGAGTGGAAGTGGAATGATGTCACGATAGACTTCTTGTTAGGGTTACCAAGCTTGCCTCAAGGGAATGACGTATTATGGGTTGTCATTGACAGGCTCATGAAGGTTTCTCACTTCTTGCTGATTAAGGAGACCTTCAGTGTCAATGAGATTGGATGCTTGTACATCTGTGAGATTGTATGCTTTCATGGGGTTCTAAGTACTATCATTTCATATTGGGACGCCCTCTTTATATTGCAATTCGGGCAAGTGCTACAGAGGGCATCGGGTACACAGGTACTTTTGAGTACTGCTTACCATCCTCAGACAAATGGTCAGTCAGAGCGCATGATACAGGTGATTGAGGACATTCTACGAGTATGCGTCCTTTATTTTTTAGGTTCTTGGGAGAAACATATACCTCTGGTGGAGTTTTCCTACAATAATAGTTTTCACGAAAATATTCAGATGGAACCTTATGAGGCTTTGTACGGTAGTCCGTGCCGATCACCCTTGTGTTGGCTAGAGGTAGGAGATTCAGCTCTGCTAGGACCTCGTCTTGTTCAGGAGACCACAGAATAGGTGGAGTCGATTTAGAAAAGGTTGTATACTTCACAGTCTCGGCAGAAATATTATGCTGATCAGCGGAGACGACCTTTGGAGATCAAGGTCAGAGATCTGGTTTTCCTACGTGTTTCCCTGAGGTTGGGACACAAGAGGATCCAGAGATAGGGTAAGATTTCACCAAGATATGTTGGTCCGTTTGAGGTTCTAGAGAGAGTCGGGCTGGTTTCTTATAGGTTGTAGTTACCTCAGAGGTACCAGGCTATGTATGACGGCTTCCATGTTTCTCAGCTTCAGCACTATTTCTCAGACATGTCCCATGTCTTTCAACACGAGGAGGTTGAGCTGGAGCAAGATGAATCATTCGAGGAGTATCCTATCAGGATTGTTGATAGTAGTGAAAAGGTACTCCATGGCTGATCTGTTCCTCTGGTACAGGTGCTATGGCAGCACGGCCGTGTGCAGGACGAGACTTGGGATAGAGAGGACGATATGCAATCACAGTGGCCAGAGTTGTTCGAGGATTATTCTTCGCCACCTTTTTAAGGAAATTCGAGGACGAATTTATTTAAGGGGGGAAGTTTTTAAGAACCCGGATCTTCGTTTCAGGTAAGTTTTTCCTTTTTGGTCATTTACAGGGAAAAGAGGAAAATATGGAAATTTTCTAAGTACACGTCGTTTACTTTATAAGTACATTCCATGTACTTTGAACCTGCACGAGGCCGTGTGTTGGCCATGTCTGGGCCATACACACTGGGTGTGGTGGTGATGTGGAGTCCTATTAATGCGGTGTACAGAAAAGGCGAGTACATGTTGTGTACTCAGGAAGTAAACACTCTGTACTTTTCTTATTATTTCATTAAACGGAACGGTGCCACATCTAATCCCTATTTCCATATTCTTCTTCACCTAATTACATCCAAAGCATCCGAGGAGGCTGAATCTTCTTTGAGCTGATGATCCATCACCATTTATCCGAAACGAACGATGTCAGTTGCAATAGAATCGCAGCGGTGAGTTATTGGTTCTTCCTTGGCCACATTTCCTGATTCTTTCTCTTATGAGAGTTATCTAGGGTTTAACGTTTTAGAATTTTTGGAATATATTCTCCATTATAGGCTGATTCACAGGCCGAGGTTCAAGTATATCAATCTCCTAGGATTGAGGTAGGTGGTTTGTTTCCCTACGTTGAATGTCTTTGAATTTTTGTGAAAAAGTGATGGATTCCCCGGTATCTGGTATCTCGGGTTTGGGTTTTGAACCTGTATTATTACCTGCCTTAGATTTAATGTATACTTAAGGTTATTAGATGAATAATGTTTACTTGTTAGCATGTTTGAGGATCACCCAATGGGTGTTTCCCTTGTTTTGGTTGTTTACAACCGTTTAGCTTAGGTTGACTATGAGGCATACCTTGTTCCATTGATTGCCAGCCTTGATATAATTGATTGCATGTATTTCCTGTTGTTTATATGATTTTGATGCATTTTAGCTAATAGAAAAGTAGTTTTTGAACATAATTAGGGCTGCTGACAGTCAATTCCGCACGACTAGACTACTCAGGGTTGTGTGAACGTGGTGTGGTATACGTAAGAGGGTATTGACGATTAAGGGATTCCCTAGAGAGTCTGTTATAAATTAGTATCATTTTCAGGACCTATAGGAATTGGACTTTGTGCTTCCTTAGAGTGTCCTTAGTTATGTATCGAGACTATAGGGGGAATTAGATATAATTTCTTCCACAAAGAGTCTATACCTATCGTTGCAAGACTATAGGGGAATTGACGGTGGGTGCTTCCCATGGTGTATGTGACTTTGTATGATTACTTGACTATAGGGGTCTTCCAGTATGAGCAACCCAGAGAGTCAGTGTGAACACTATTTGGTTGGTTGTGATGAGTCCACCAAGCCAAATAACAAGCTTCTGTTTTGTATTGCTTGTAGTTTTGGTAGTCTGCTGAGATACATGTTGTGTTAGTTGCTATGCTTTGGGAATATAGAGTTATTTCTAGATTCCATGGGTGATAATTAAATGACTGAATTAAATTACTAAATAATGTGAATGGATATTTTTAGGATTGTTTACTTAGTGTACTCCTGTTTCTCTACTATATTTATTTCATTTACTTTTGCTACATTGCTCACTGACAATAGGGCACTAATCTTGTGATTGCCTACTGGGATTAGTCTCACACCCCGTTTGGGTCTAGCTTTTCAGACCAAATAGGTTATATGGTTGAAAGTGTGGATAGGGATTGTGTCCCTTATACTTAGGTTCATGATTTGTGGTTGGAGCTGGAGAGCACAGGACTGAGCCTAGGCTTGTGATGCTGCTGGAGTTGCTGTTTACATTTAGTACTTTTATCTCAGTTGTATTTTAGCACATTTCTGTGTTTGCTGCAATCCTTAGAGACTTGTACCTGCTACATCATTTTCATCATTATTATATAATACATTGCTTCCACTGTTTACTTTCAGTTATTGTATGTTGTTTACTACTTCCTCTATTGACTGGTATTTCCTTTTCTTTGTATACATTACCAAATGAGGGAATAGTTTCCCCAATTACTCACCAAGGACCTCGTAGCTAGTCGGCAGCCTCTGGTGTTTGGGGAAATGCACTTTAGGTCATGTGTTGAACCGGGTACGGGGCACCAGTTGAGTGGCTCCGGATTCGGGTCGTTACACAGAGGGTGGCCCGGCTGAGGGGCGGCCCAGCCTTTGGAGGCTCGGCTGAGGGCGGCACGACCGTGGTGGCCCGGCCCATGGAGGACCAACCGGACACTCGAGGGAGGGGGGTGCCGCTCCCCTCCCCAGTTTGTCAAACGGAACTGGCACGCTACGCAGGTTCAGGGGTTGTGGGATCCGGCTGGTCCCGCTCTTCCTACTCCAAGCCAGCCGGCCCTGCAGGCCGCCACCGTGGTGCGACGACATCGTGGTCCTCTTGTCCTTCGCTCATTGTGACTACACCGTGCCCCCACTGCAACATCATGACTTGACCAAGGCCTTCAGCTCCCCCACGTAGCACGACGGCGTCACGCTTCCCCATCTGTCGCGACCCTCCCGGCCGCGGAACCTCACTGGTGCGGCGTGACAGCGCCACACACTTTTTCCACGGCCTTCTAAACTCATAGTTCCATACCTCCAGAGCAGCGCGGCATGACAACACCTAACCTATTTCGATTCCCCCCCACCCCTGGCCACAGTTCTTCTCCAGCACGGTGCGTCGGCACCACGCCCTTCTGGCTCCACCTCCGTCTTCGACCAATCCAGAACCAATCGGAGGGATGTCAGGTTGTTTTTTTTTCATCCCACACACTCTGCATTAGGTTAAAACAAGTGGCCATCATCGGACCCAAATAAACGACGATGAACGAGGGTATAATTAATACATTAAAACTATCAAATCCACTCCCTCGAATTTTTCATTTTACATTGACGAGTCGCAGAAGAGGCGGAATCAATTTGTTGATGTCGGGAGGAGATGACGTCGTCATTGACGACGTTCTTTGCGGGCGGCGTCTTTCCATTCCTTTCCCCGGTAGAAGGAGGAAGAAGATGATGCTTCACATTCTATGAAGAAGACGAGTGTTATTTATGTTCTACGTGGAAAGAATTGATTTCTTTTGTGGTCATTCCTTGGATGGACGAAGCAATTCTCTCTCAATCATTCCAAAGGATTATGCCAACCCCAAATTTGTCAAAGGATTGCCTCTTTTAATTCTTTCCCCCAAAAACACAAAGATGTGTTTAATTAAATGAGTAAACTCATTTAATTTATTCTATGGGATGGTTCAAATTCAAATTTATAGGAGGTGAAGAGTTTAATTAAAATAAGCTGCCTCACATCATTAATGGGTGAATTAGAACCATTATGGGGGAAGGTGGAAGGTTTCAAAAGTTTCCCCCATTAATGTGTAGCTCAAGGGTTTAAAGGGTGTTTAGGGGGTTAATGCTAGTGTTCCCCACATAGTTATATCCTACCGAGGGAGGTTAGGGTGTCGTGGTCCCCCCATATAACCTCTAGTTGGTGGTTTTAACCACCAACCAAATAAAAATATGTTACACATATTTTTACTTAATTTAATTTAGAATCCCTAAAAAATTAACTACCAACCTCGATAAAACGCAACTGTGGTAAAGGTCTCCTTAAGAGAATACCGGCGCTGCGAGTTCAATGGTGTCCTCAGATTTCAATTCCATGCAGCGGTTCAAAATATATAAAATCACGCTCACACATTTACTGAACATACCCAAAAACACTATAGAAATTGATTTTGGGAACATTAGGCCTCAGAATCAATCACCTTCAGAAGATACGGACTCATAAAATTCCCATTTATTTAAGACAATAAATTACATGGGATTTCCGGGCCTTTACATTTTCCCTACCTCAGGGCTCTACATCCCCGTAAGCTACAAAACACACTAGAGGAAAAAATGGGGTACTGAGCATGCATCTGAGCCTCCTGCTCCCATGTGCTCTCTTGGAGATTCTCGTGCTGCCAGCGAACATGCACCATAGGAATCAATCGGCAACGTCAGACATGCTCATGTTGATCCTAAATCTCCACTGTAACCTCCGTAAAAGTTTCCCTGTCATCGATATCTATCTCCCCATGGTCAATGATGTGGGACGGGTCATGCACATATATCCTCAGCTGATATACTTGGAAGACATCGTGAACCCGGTAAAACTGGGGTGGAAGATCCTAGCAGTACACCACCTCGCCATCCCTGATGAGGACCTGAAAAGGTCTGATGAATTGTAGAGATAAATTGATTCCTCGCCAAATCTCTGTAGACCTCATCGAGATGAGACCCATAGGAAAATGTGTTCACCATCCTCAAACTCCAGTGGTTTCCTTCACCTATTATCATAGGATTTCTGTTTGCTCTGTGTAGTCTTCATCCGCTACGAGATGATTTGTACCTTCTCCATTATAGCCTTCTCTATCTCCATTATAGCCAAAACCATCTCTGGTCCCATAAGTGCTAACACCCCTAGGTTATTATAGCATAGAGGTGATTTGCATGGTTCGTCGTAATGTGCCTCGAAAGCTGTCATACCAATGGTGGAGTGGTAGCTGTTGTTATACGCAACCTTCACCAAGGGTAAGTGATCCTCCCAATTGTGACTGAAGTCGAGGACGCATGCACAGAGCATGTCCTCAAGAGTCTGAATGGTACTCTTAGTCTGACTGTTTATATGAGGATGGAAGGCGGTGCCCAAGTGAATATGTGTCCCAAAAGCCTCCTGCAGCCCCTTCCATAGCCGGGAAGTGAAACATGCATCTCGATCAGAGATGATTGTCGATGGCACACCATGTATTCATACGATCTCTTGCACATAGAGGCATCTCAAGATCTCTAATGAGCCCTTCTCTCTAATCGATAGGAAGTGAGCCGCCTTGGTGAGTCGGTCAACGATCACCCAGATAGAATCATGACCTCTGGATGTACGTGGAAATCCTGTCACAAAATACATGGATATACCATCCCACTTCAACTCTGGGACATCTAAGGGCTGACCCAATCCTGCTAGAACCTGGTACTCCACCATCACTTGCAATCAAATGAGGCATTGAGAGACAAACTCTTCTACTACCTCTTTCATACCTTTCCAACATTACTATCGTCGGAGGTCCTGATACCTCTTCACTACTACTTGATGTACCGCTAGAGGGGAAGTGTGGAACTTCCTCAACACTTACTCCTGAAGTGAAACTGGTACCATGGTGTGTCCTCTGAAGAGAATGGCATGCTCCCCACCTTTCGAAAATCCATCATATGCCTACCCTGTGGATATCTGAGCACGTCGTGTCTGAAAGTAAACATCCACAAACTGTGCCTCTATGACTCGCTAAAGAAGTGGAGGAGTGAGTTTGAGAGACTATAGAAAGGATGCTCCATCTCTATCCACAAAGGATATATGCAATGTGTCCAGCTGCTCTGTCACCTCTCCTAGTAGTGGAATGCCTGATCTCTTACTGAGATCATCTTCTACAATGTTCCCCTTCCCAGGAGTATAGACTATCTCAAAGTCATATTCCTAGAGGAACTCAAGCCATCATAACTATCTCAGGTTTAGGTCCTTTTGTGAGAAGATATAACTGAGACTCTGGTGGTTAGAGTAGACTATAAATCGTTTTCCAATAAGATAGTTCTGCCACATCTTCAAGGCGATGACCACTACTGCTAACCCCAGGTCATGGGTACCGTAGTTATGCTCATGCTATCTCAACTGTCGAGAACCATACACGATCACTGCTCGATCCTTCATCAGGACACACCCAAGTCCGGTCCCTGATGTGTCATGGTAAACTACGTACCCAATGCCCTCCTACTGTATCCAAAAGATGGGCGCACTAGTCAACCTCTACCTCATCTCTTTAAAGCTTTGCTGGAATCTCTCTGACCACACGAAGTGTTTCCCCTTCTTCGTCAATGCTGAAAGCGGTGCTGCAACTCTGAAAAATTCTGGAACAAAGGAAAGTCTGGCCGACTCATGAGTGATCAACTACACCCTCTTATACTTGATTCCATCCTGAGCTACCTGAGATTTCCTTTTCTCTGACCAAGGAAACCCACATCCCATCTTTGTAGATAAATCACAACCTTTTTGCCTAATACAGTCAATATGTGTATGATCTCTGTTTTCCCACTCCATACCCAAACTAACATCATAAGGCCTTGACGCTACAACCATGAGGTTCCAACCAGAACTCTCACCTCAAGGGTCAGATCACACCGTCGACGTATGTGTGATTATCGAGTCTCCCCCCAAAGATAACTCTAGATGTGAGGGTCAAGTATCTGGTTTAATCAGAAACTCTAGGTCTGGGACAAGATTCATGGAAGAAAGGAATGATTGGTACCTATGTCTATTGATACGACAACTATTAGTAGACACATACCGTACCTCAAATCATTCATAGAGCCCTTGGGTCACACTCCTTGATCGCATTTAGAAACTCTCTTCCCCATTCCTCTAGCCCCCTAAGCCTAGCGGGGACTACAAAGGCGGGTGGTGGTAACATGTCAAAATGTTCACCACCTCATGCTGCTCTCCTAGCTCTACTTCCACGTCTTCTACCCTGCAGATTCTCCTGTCCTTAACACTTCCTCTTCCTAAAACATTTTACACACTCATGTCTCTGGGACTGGTGCCAGTTCGTTGTTTCCAACGGCTAACATTCACTAGATGCATCCGCTCATCAAATGAACTTTCAACCACAAAGGTTCTCTCTAGCACCCTAACATTAGTAGGAATGCATAGAAGAAAAAGTAATGGCTCATATATCCTTGAACACACATACTTAAAAGGTCTGAGCTCTAAAGCACTGATCTTATTATATTCATTGAGTACTAGGAAAGATCAGTATGCCTTGATGAATACTCAGCTACTGACACATCATCCTGCTGAAGCTGTATAAGCTCTAGAAAACACTCTGCCACCGCCTCAAGCGAGTCCTCAACCGCCTGAGGGTCAAGCTCACCTCGGGACTTGAGGGATATCTGGTTCTGAAACACATGTAAGGCACTAATCCATCATGTGTCCTCTACCAGTACCGCTAGTAGTGTCTGATGACCAACAAGAAGTGATATAGTTTGAACACTACCCGAAGGTACGATCACAGAAAACGGTCCAATTACCGAAGCCTCATCACTATACGGACCATCCTCATGGTCACTCACTTGAAAAGATTAGTACCTAAGATCAAAGTCTTCTCTTCTAGTGTCTCAACTAGGAAGAAAACCTCAGCAATCACCTCCAATCCGGTTGGTGGTATCTGCTTCACAATGGGCGGTGGTGCTGCTGGTACACCACCCAAAGGTGCCAAAATATTATGAGGGCCCTAAACCGAGGCATCATTTCTCAGTGGGCCATCATCGTGTAATCTCTAGGAAACCCTAGCTTGCTTTCTACGCAATAGAATCTAGATAAGGAATAGGTGCACCATGATCAATAAGTTATACCAGGTGAGCTGACTCAATGAATTCCTAAGAAGACTCTTGAAAACACACTCACTATCAGTGTTTTCATGCACTGAGTTAGAAATCAGAATTCAGGGTTCTGGTGTATGGATACCTCGGCCGCTGCACAAACACTAGACTCCCTGGACTGAAAACCACAGTCAATACTCTTAACACTATTGCTTCATAGTCAGACAGATCAAATTCCTAAGTTCTATGGTTGAACCGACTCCTCTGATACCAATTTGTCACGACCCATCCTCGTGACCCATGCCAGGACTACCCCAAGCCCACCTTCCATAGGCCAGGCACTGGAGACTAGCACCAAAGGCAAAAATCCTTAATCTGTGAACGAATTTCCTTTATAAAAAGAAATCACACACATTCAGAGTACACAACTGGAAGCAAAACACTAAGTAAAACTGAATATAAAGGTAGTACTGAATGTAAGTGTGCCAGTAACTAACTCAACTGAACAACAAGAAAAAGTACAAGTAAAAAGGGAAAACAACTCCTGGATTTTCCACCAGGGAATCCTACCTAAAAGGTAGGTACAGAACTCGAACAACTCGACCCTATGGTATGTCCCATCTAGTCCAGCTTCGAGGAGCCTCTCGTGTTTCACCCTCAGCCTTGATCATTGTTTTCCATCATCTGCACAAAACACAACAAGGTGCGGTTGAAGCCCCGTGCAGGGGTGAGTATAAAAATACTCAGTAAGGGACCCAGAGACCCCTAAAGGTCTCCCCGAATACACTAAGGATAAACCAATGTAGTAATATACAATTAATAAGTATCAAACAACCCTACATAGGTATATGCCCATACATATACCTAAGTTACCAATCATAGTCCGGCTCCAACCCTCGAGACCAAGTACAACCTAGTCCACACAGGAAGTAAAGTCCATCACTTCGATGATAATGATTGAAAGACAAGACTCATCTCACATAGGTATACATCTTTTGTAGAGTTAGAGAGATGATCAGATGTAGTCATTGATTTTCTAAACTGTCAGACTCACACATGATATAGGACCAGCTAAGCCGTCAGACCCACACAGGATACAGGACCAGAAATTCTGTCGGACTGATAGAGATGATCATATGTAGTTACTGATTCATCTAAGTTGTTTGACCCACACAGGATACAAGACCAGCTAAGCTGTCAGACCCACACAGGATACAAGACCATCTATTCTATCGGACCCACACAAGATATAGGAATAGAAATCAGAACCGTCAAACCCACGGAGGATACCGATACAAAAGTCATCGTTTTTGAACCCACGAGGTATTCTGGTACAGTATTCATCGTTGTCGAACCCATGGAGTATCCTGGTATAGTATCGTCGCAGCCGGCCCTAGGGTTTCGGCACACAGCACGCTCGATTCTGTGAGGTTCCGCTCCTTTAGCCAAGTTTCGATACATCTACTACTACGAAGTCTTGAGTTGATATATCCCGTAGATCTGTCTCATCATAAGGAACCAAACATGACAGACAGCGCGTCAATCGGATGCACGGTCTATGAGTTATTTCCATTTCCGTCCGAGGGGCCCGGTTGGTTTTTAGGCTCAAACAAACCCAACTGTACTCCAACATCATCCACACCTCTTGTGGATTACGTCAAAATTATTTTCTCTCTCAAATAATTCCATCACCATAGGAGGTACGTCAATCAGACACCTGTAGCCCTAGATGTGGGCTAAAAGGTGTAAACGACCATAGCGGGTTCGGGTCTGGTCTGACCCAGTCAGGCTGACCAGGCCTAACCCAGTCTGAACTAGGGTCTGACCTGCTCCACGGGTCCGACATGGTCAGAGGAAGCAACCCAAACTGAGGGGACAACCCGTTCCGAAGAGACGACTCGGCCCGACGGGTGGCCCGGCCCGAGGGCGGCCCGTCCCGTGGCGGCCCTACCCGAGGGCGGCCCGAACCGTGGGAGGCATGGCCCATGGGTGGCCTAGCTAATTGTAGCCCCACCATGGGTGGCCCGGTCAAGGGGGTCCGACCATGGGCAGCCCGGCCGAGGGCGACCCAATCGAGGATGGTCCGGCGGAAGGTCGGCCCGACCGAGGGAGGCCTGGCTGAGGGGGGCCCGGCCGAGGGGGGCTCGGCTGTGGGGGCCCTGGCTATGGTGGCTTGGCCGACCACGTGAGGGAGGGGCATGTCGCGCCCCTCCCTAGTTTTTCGAACAGAACTGAAGCACTGCGCTGGTTCAGGAGCAGCGAGACCTGGCTGGTCCCACTCATCTGACACCAGGTTGTCGGTCCGTCCAGCCGCCACCATGGTGTGACGGCGCTGCGGTCCTCTTATCCTCCTCGTGGCCCGACGGTGTCATGCCACCACTTTAATTCCCTCCCTGGCCACAGCCTTCGGCTCCACCGCGCAGCGCGACAACACTGTTCTTCTCCTTCCGCCCCAGCCCTACCGGTCACTGATCCTCACTGGTGCGGTGCGACGGCGCCCCACCGTTTTTCTGCGGCCGACCCTGGCTGCGGTTTCGTACCTCCAGCGCGGCATGGCATGATTGCACCGCACCTCTTTCGTTCACCGTGGCCCTCCCGGTCGCAGTTCTTCTCCAGCATGGTGCGTCGGCACTGCGACCTTCCAGCTCCACCTCCGTCGTCAACCAATCAATAACCAATCGGATGGATGTCGGTCCATGTTTGTTTGGCCCGCGCCCTCCGCATTAGGTGATAAAAAGTGGCCATCATCAAACAAAAATAAATGATGAGGAACGATGGTATAATTCATACATTAAAATAATCAAATCCCCCTACCGCATATTTTTCATTGTACGTTGACGAGTCACAGAAGAGGCGGCGTCAATTCATTGACGTCGGGAGGAGATGACGTCATCGTTTACGACGTTCTTTGTGGGCGGCATCTTCCCTTTCCTTGACCCGGTTAAAGGAGGAAGAAGATGATGCTACACGTTCTTCGGAGATGAGTAGCGTTCTTTATGTTCTTCGTGGAAATAATGGAGCTCTTCTGTGGTTCTTCGTTGGAAAGACGAAGCTCTTCTCACTCAAGCTTCCCAATGGATTATGCCAACCCCAAAATATGACAAAGGATTGCCTCTTTTAATTATTTCCCACAACAACACAGAGATTTGTTTAATTAAATGAGGCATCTCATTTAATTAATGTTAAGTGATGGTTCAAATTCAAATTTAGAAGGGGTGATGACTTTAATTAAAATAATCTACCTCACTTCATTAATGGGTGAATTGGCACCATTATGGGGGAAGGTAGAAGGATTCAAGAGTTTCCCCATTAATGGGGAGCTCAATGGTTTAAAGGGGGTTAAGGGTGGTTCAAGCTAGTGGGAACCACTTAGTTATATCGTCCCAAGGGTGGTTAGGGTGTGGTGGGCCCCACCTCTAACCTCCACATGGTGGCTTTAACCACTAACAAAATGAAAATATGTAACACATATTTTTAAATAATTTAATTTAGAATCCCCAAAAAATTAACTTCCAACCTCGATAAAATGAAACTACGTTAAACGTCTCCGTAGCCGAATATCGGCGCTGCGAGTTCAACGGTGTCCTCAGATTTCAATTCTGAGCACCGGTTCAAATGATATAAAATCTCACTTGTATGATTACAAAACATACCTGAACAAAAAAATCAGAAATTGATTCCAGACACACCGGGCCTCGGAATCAAGTGCCGTCAGAAACTACGAACTCGTAAAAATATCATATATTTCAGAAAAAAAAATTACACAGGATTTCTGGGTCTTTAAAAATACATTGGGTTATTCTACCTTAATACGTAATATTTGTTGTTAGTTTTATAGTGATACCAGAATTATTAAGTTTTCTAAAATAAAAGCCTGTTCATTTTATATATATACATATTCATGAAATATTTTCATTACAAATAATTTCCAAAATAGAATTTTATATACTCATTTATCTTCAACTGAAACATAAATATCATCATTCTAATTAGTTTTTGGTATTCCTGATTTTTCTTTTCATTCAAACCCATTTAAATGTGATTCAAAAACCTACCTCAAGACTCATTTTATATCCTTACACATTCAATGCACAACATTTAAATATAATTATCTCAAAATCTCCTAAAATCCCCTAATTTCAAATTTAGCTAGGACCATCTTCCATGTGTGCATGGCTTCATGGACTATGATGTGGCGCCTCCCTTTACAGTTTTTAACTTTTCTTTCTTCACAAATCCAAATTTTTTTTTCAATTTTATCAACCTGAATCATAAGCCATTTTTATGACTAATATTCATTATTCCATGTTGTGTGTTTAAACAATATCAACAAATTTATTGAAAAATAATTAGAGTATTCATTCGAAAAGTATTCTACATTTTTAACATTATATCATTATGATATTTCATCTTTTTTAATTTCATTATATGTACTATATTAAGGAACACTATAATTATATTCTACTATATTAACTCTATATACCCACATTATTTAGTATTGAACCAACCTTATGAAACAGATGTCACTCTTTTACATGAAATTATCTAAACCTCACAAAGAACTTCAGTAATATGTAGTAAACATATAATGAATCACATAAATATTATGAGAACATTTTATGAACATTATAATAGAGGTTGTTTCAAACTTATTATTTATTTCTTAAACATTATTTTTTTTGTCTCAAACTTGTAATAATTTTTATAAATCTAATGAAATTTATATATTACTGAAAACTCTTTAGAACCACTTCAAATAGTTTTAGGTCAATATCAATCACCATAAATCAACTGAAATCATAATACAAATATAATTTGTCATAAAATTAAATATATTTTAGACATCATTCTCATTGGGACTAGACCTCCACATTTATTTTCAGTTCTCCCAAATTTAACAATGGGTTTTCAATGGTCTTTAAACTTTTCTAGATTGATTCTTCCACTTTTAACATAGGTTCTTCAATATCCCATTTAGATAGATTCCTCTTAATATCATTAAATTGTGTATAAAACACATCCATGTCATTTTATATTATATTTTTCTTATATATCAGTTCAAAAAATATTTCAATCAATTTTTTTGTACACGAATATATCCATCCATTATATTCATGTAACATCAACTTTTCTCATTTCCTTTTTTATAGCGGTAGTTTCTTTTTAATACTAATTATAATGTTTGATGGAATAATTCCTTTATATAATTTCTTATAAACCAAACATATATTAGAATAATTAAAAATTCAAGAATAATCAATCTACAAATATACACTTAAATCTCTCCCTTTTTATTTTTTTCAATACCACCAATAAAATATTATATAAATATTTGTGCTCAATTATATTTTCCCCCATATTGATTATAAATGAATATAAATATCAAAATAATCTCAAATTATATAAATTATTTTTTTATCATCTTATTCTAATTCTATTTATCTGAATTAAAATCTTAAACAAATGTTGGGACAATGATTGAACCACACACCACTTGATAAAGATCATTTAGCTAATCCACTCAAAGTCTATATGGGCTAACCCATTTTATCATGAATGATAGATATCACCAAGATACCATAGATAACCCTTTTAAAATATATTATGTTATTAAATTTTTTATATCTGAATTATTAGGTCTATTCAAATAGATTCCTTAAAAAATATGATACAGACAAACATCTCTCCCACCACATCATATTGCTCAAGAAGAAAACAAATTTTGCCTCTTTTCTCTTACCAGATACATCAACCAAAACTCCCACAATATAAAAATAATTTTTATAGTCTAAAATGGGTAAAAAAATTTCTGAAATACCATAATTAATTATTTAAAAAATCTATTTAGAAATTCCAAATTTCTAGTCATAACATATCTCTTACCACCTCATTTTCATTTTTTTCTCCCCCTAATGTGAAGAACTAAATTTATCTTTATTATGGTTGTTAAAAAAATATACAATAAATGATATATTTGTTATGTTGTATATAATAAATCATATATATTTTCATATTCATTCATTGTCTTCAATTACCTTCATTAAATATTATAAAATAGATACATTGGGAAAACATGAGATATTAAAAATTTTCTCAGTTGGAGAGGCATGAATGAGACAGTGATCTCAACCTAGTGAAACTCTTAAATGTAGATCTAATGTTTTTGGAGCTCATTATTCTAGTTCCCATTTATATTTACTAATTTTCATATTATTTTTAAAACATGGATTCTATATTCATTTCATATTTCTTTTTGTGAAAAATGGGTTTGTTCACTATTCCAAATGAAGGTTATTAAGTAACTGATGTGTCTCCTTTTTTTATAATGTTTTTAGAACATATTCTTTTTTTAAAGATAGTTATGATTTTTTCCATTATGAATATAATTATTTCAGCTTCCATATAGATTTTTTATACCTCTTATGCCACCAAACATGGAAAAAAGCTCATGAAATTTTAGTTCCTCTTTATGTGTAACAAGTTTTTAGTATTCGTTACTTTTTTTTACTTACTTATTTTTTATCATTTCTTAAAAAAATTGAAAAAATATTTAGGCATTTATTTTCAAAAATATTCACTAGAACCCCAATATTATGTCTTATATAAATCTGTGGTTTGGTCATAGTCTTATAGCAATGCATTCACACATTAAAATGTGGGGGTCCTTCCACTATCCAATATAATAGTTTGGGATCCTTGATCCATGTTTTATGATGGTATTACATTATTACTTCCATGTATTCATTTGTAGAGTTCAATTATTATTTTCAGTCTCCCTCATATAATTAATGCATTCTCAAGATTCTCATTACAGACATTATATTCTAGTGGAAATAGGTTAATTATTCAATTGGAACCTTAACAAGATAACCACATTTTTGAGTTATGAGTGTTATACACATATAGTAATCAAACTTCGAGTATGTTTTTAGCCTATAAGTTTATTCCCTATGATGGTCCCTATTGGAATACTATGTTAATCACATTTTGAATATAATATTTATGACCTAAGGTATCTAGTGATTATCATATAATAAACACTATACCTGTGGAATAAGAATTCCTAATATCATATCCAAGGGAAATCATGTCTTGTGACCTATACAACTAATTCTGAAAACATAAGGCATCCTAAGTTTATCATAGAATGAAACTTATTTTTCAAACCTAAGGATTCATTATATTTTCACCATAGGCATCTCATTCCTATAACACATGGTAATATTATTAGTCTCATCACCTAAGTAGGGATTACATTGTTCTAATGCTCATAATATACGATAAATATGATCACTACATAAGGAATTACATTCTTGTTGCATGATCCAAAACATAGGATCATCACCTAAGGATTGGGTGAAGAGGATTTATGGTCATCACATATACATATTATGCACATCATATAGGGAATATCATGATATTCACATGATGAAGAATCTGAGGCACATTATCTAAAAAGAGGGAAAAAATATCTTATTCTCATCGAATATGTTTTATAGGCCCATCACATTAGGCACCGAAGAATTATCACCTTGGGATGGATTTTTCATGTACCAAGATATGTTAAAAATTCCCTTTTATTTAATATGGAATAAATGGATAATAGTCTAGTGTATAGAATCCTACATACACTCATCATGTATGGGATAGTCATGGGTTTATGGTCTATTGAGGATACATCCCATATATGTTTTTCATGTTTTTGTTAGGGTAGATGTTAACATTCTATGGGGAAATTGCTAGCTTAAATTACAATGGATGTTCTCATAGTTTAAAGTATAATATATATGATTACCATAAATGCTCATCATATATTGGGACATGAACGTGTTACCATTATATAATTATTATACTATATTGTGGGGACTTTAGGATGGCATGAGAAGAGCATTGGAATTCTCCAAAAAGATGATCATACTTTTTGTATACCACCTCCCAAGAGTGGGATGAAATAAAATGGGAATATTTTTGGAAATGGTTTGGACATCCGAAACTCGGCACCTTTTGAAACCCATCTAATAGGGTTAATTTTGTTATTGTTATGTTGGCATTTTACCTTGGAGATGAATCCCACATATCTGGTTTGGGGAAAGAATCAAAAACCACATAGTTCAAGAGTATAATTTATAGTCATGTAATAGGAATACACCATGTTGATTAACATATTACGGTAAGGATTCCATCATATTCGAAGCAAAAAGGGTGTGATTGTGAATTAATGTTACTAATTCCCAGTAGTGGTAAGGATCATCTCATGCCCACCACAAATTGAATATCATGATAGTCACACTGGGAATCTATAACTCGTCACATAGTTAATTATATGTTTGTTATATATTGTAGGAATTTATTAATGTATTATGATGAAGATGTTGGATAATGTTCATCATTATGAATTGTGGATTTTCCCCATATTTAACTTCTTTTTTAAGGGCATTGGTTATCAAAAATTGGGTGGAAAAGGAATATTATGTAGGGATTACACGTTAAAATAGACAATCCCAGATATGGAGGGAGGAGATAATGGAACCAAGATCATATACATACTTATCAAATGGAATAATATATTTCATATAATAATAACTTGGTTAGGGAATACACATCCACTACACATGTTTTGGAAAGACAATGTCATGGTAACTACCCATTTTAGGTAGCATGCAGGAGTCCTAATATGATGATTTCTCTATTTAGATTTAAAATAAAAGAAGTCTTCCCTACCCATTATTTGTATAGAGGAATTAGGCATTGGGGTCTATGATAAGTTTTTTCTTTTTTTCATTAATAAGTATTATTTTAGTTGATGTATGTCCCCTGATCACTCAATAATTTCGAAACTATTAGTGGTGAATATTATCCTAAAATGTGAGACCATGGAGCTTCATTTACACAATATTAGTGTTTTGTTATTGATATGAGTAGTCTGAGATATGATCTCAAGAATAATGGTGTTCTATATATTACTGTGGTAGGTATTCACACAAGTTTGGGAGTTGAGTGAATTTTGATGTAAGGGCCTTAATCTGAGTGGATCAACACGTTACGTGTTTTCAAAGATCGATGTTCTCAAAGGTGGCTTGGCTGAAATTTTTAAATTTTCATTTACATATCATCTAGAAAGGGTGGATTTCATATCATGTAACTAAATTACATGACATGACATTCTCTTTCACGGTATGTTTCATGGGGTGATAGAGGTATTAAATGTTTGAAATTATTCAATGTTTAAAAAATAAAAAAAAGTGTTGAGGTGATGAATTTTTTGGTGTAAATCGACCTTGATGCATTACGTGACGTGGAATGGGATTACACATCGTGTAATACCATCATATTGTATTTTTTATGTTTTTTTGCTGATGCACAACTTTTTTCAAAACCTATCGTTATAGCAGTTGTCCCTCTACCATAGGCAACCCGACAACCCTCTCTTCAACATTTTGGGGATTCCTTCATTAAGGAAATATCCCTAGCTCCCTCCTTTGATCAATGGTGATCCATCGTTGATATAAGGTTTGTTCTACATCAATTATTGAGGTTTATTTAATATTTTTCCTCCTAATTCTATTTTCCATATTGTTCTATGTGATCTCTATATTTATAAAAGAGTTTCCATGGTGGTAGATTGGTGCGGTTGTGACGTAGTTTCATCAGGTAGATGGAGTTGTTTCTAGAGTGGTTTTAATGATCAATTTCATTGATCCATTCTTATGTGAAGAACGTCAGTGACCATTTGACTTAGGGGATTTTTTGTTTCCCTATGTATTTATGTGCTATTGAAGAGCTAGAAATATTTATCCCTAATATCACAGTGTAATTGACCTATTTAAATATACTAATCAGATTAAAGAAATGGCATCGATCTGGTCGTGATGTAGTTTCTTTGTACCATGATAATGGGTTGCCTCGTGATTTGATAGATAATGTGATATTTATGATTTATTTATATATCATGATATTCATAATGGAAATTGGTAATGAATGAAATTATATAATTAATTGATAAATAATTATCTAAAATATAAATATGAATGTTTAATGAATCTTCATGTGCTTGTTACAATTTTCTGATGATCGTATTGATAAAGATTTGTGTGTTAAACTGAATTGGTCGATGAACTCGAAGCATATTGATTATTTTTTGTTATAGTATTCAAGCCATCTAAAATTAATTGGTTGATTAATTTGATGATAGCTTGTGATAAATTGATTTTTAGCTTTCCTGTAGTGGAAAACTGTGAATAATAAATCAGTATGGAATAAAAATTGGTTGTGTGTTGACAATAATACCAATTAGGGATTGTGTTTCTTTCTTTATTATAATGGATGAGGTTATTTTTCTATTGAATTCTGAGATCTCATTGTGTGTAAAGGTTGGATGTCGTGTTTAGGTCTGAGATCTTATTACTATGTTATCCTCTCCTTTTCATGATGTTCTCTAGATTCGAGACTAGTGTTTGTGGTGGAAGGGAGGCCCAGATTTGATGTGAGCCTGGGATGAATGATATTTGAGGGTTGTTGTAATATATTAGATCGGGAGGCCAGACTGTTGTGGTAGTAGATGAATCTGAGTGTGGTGAGATGGACTGGTTAATTCATATAGGTGTTGGGGAGGATATCAGAGATGATAGAATGTGTTGAAACAAGTCTTAACTGTTGAGATGAAAGTGGATTTTGGTTCAATATATTGTTTTTGAATTGATTTACATATCCCAATGATTGGGGAAGATGTTCTTTATAATCCTACTTCCAAAATAGGAGAAGACACATGGGGTATACCACATGGTTTCTGAGTTTAACTTCTCAAATATGGATGGGCCTCTGTTCCTACTATTGTTGAAAAATACTCGATGGGTAGTTCACATAATCACTATGTTGATACCCATTTGATTGGTAAATTATCATGTTCTCCTAGAATAACCAGAAATTAAGAAATATGGAATGTGGTAATGTTGTTAATTAATAAATGAATAATTATTTGAACAATGGGGGTTGGAGCTTATTGGGATGTAATGTAGGGTTTGTTTTTTTAGAATTCATGGACTCTTTTTGGGTTTTCATGGTCGTTATAGATCTTTTTTCAATTCCTAATGTAATGTAATGTTAAATTTATAATGGTTAATTAATTAATAAAAATTAATTTACATAAATTTCATTTGATGACAAATGATCAAGTAACATAATATAGATCTTTAAATGGTTGTGAGCTTATAGGATACTTAGTCATAGTATGGGACATTGGGAGTCCGAGAGATGTTACTTGCAGTTGACTCAAAGACGAGGTTATACCTATAATATGAATTTGAGATATACTATATTCTTTAATTTTTTGATTACATATGCTAATCCACCTTTCCAGTTAGGGAAACAACACCTGGGGGATTTCGATCCCAAGGGGGTGTTTTCCCCAGCATCCTGAGTGGAGTATTGATGGCTGACAACCCCCTTTGTCCATTCTCTATTCTCTTGGTAGTTACTTGTGCTGTTATACACATAGTTTAGTTTTCCCCATATATTTGTGTAGATGGATGTAATGGATTGAGGTTATTTCACACACATATATTCTAGATATAGTTTCTTATGTACTACTACAGGTGTATCATGTATAGGATGTGATGGCTTGAGGATCCATACATGGTGTGTGAGATGTAATGGATTGAGACATAAAAAAATGGTGTAGATATAAAATATTCAACCTTTTTCAGCTCTATGATACTACCATGTTACTTTCAGTTATGTGGTTTTAGTGGTGAGTTTCATGAGGTTCATGTTGTGGTGCTTCATCAAGGTATTTGTGGGAATGCCTTTTGGAGAGGGATTCCCAGGACGTGCTACATTGGGTAAAATAGGTAAACCCAAGCGGAAGTGGTAGATACATACCATTGATATTCATTATTATGTTATATCCTCTTGAATACGATACTTGGTTACAGTAGCCATGGTGAGTCCAAGAATGTAGTATACCTTTTTAGGTAACAAGTTAGTTTCACCTATTGTTCACTGTGCTTTTTAATGCTTTCTTTACATTTTCATGAGTGGATTTGGGGAGGATAATACTAAGTATATGATTATATGCACCCTATGTTAAATAAAAAAATTCCATGACGCTAGGAGTGTTTTGGAGATCCAGATAGCTATTACTAGCTTGGGGGTTTTTTATGTGCTGTTTGGGATTCGTGGTCACAATCGTTTTACTTTCTTTTGGTATATAAAATTTCAAATTTAGTTGTTGTAGTTTTTCTAGACATTTCATATGTTTACCTAGGATATCATTTATATTTTAGTCTATGTGGGATTTGGTTGGTGTATATCTTATATCTCTGTTTCACATGTTTTCATTTATAGGGTAATGCCTCCCATCTGTGTGTTTAATATAACCTCAGTGCTAGTTGCCATCTGAGGGCCTACATAAGGTGGGACTCGGGTGTCATTATCTCCCTTCTCCCATTTATAGCCTTAGAGGAGTACACATTGTGGCTCGGGGTCATGACAGGGTTCTATTAGAGGTTTGGAGGAGAGATACGATGGTGTTTGGAGTTATAAGTAGGTGTGGTTTCATGGGTTGGTAGGGAAATGTTGTTATCCAAGTTTAACAAGAGCTATAAACATGGGAGACCAGTTTAGACACATATATTTAGGGCCCCTGGGATTGGATGCATGAACCATTAGGCTTATTATGGATACTAAATGGGGTGATATTGGTTTCATGGTAGAGACCTAGGAAATAATTGTGCGTCATTGTTCTTTACGCTTGTGTTTGAATCAATTTACCTTGGGATAGGCTTACCCAATATGAATAAAATAAAAATAATAATTAATGTTCAATTCTTCCATTGTCCAGGTTTATAAGATCTAACTATTTTTACTTTTTTGTAGTGATGTCTTCAGGTCGACATGCTCATTAGGTTCACGTGGAAGATGTACTGCAGGTTGCGGCATCATATCATCAAAGAGTAGAGCTTAACGATGATTACACCTGGATAAGGACACGCTGAGAATTTTAGTGCCATATTCTACATAAGTAAGAGGGATACATTTTATATGTAGTCATGGATTAATGGTTGGAGGAGGTTGAGAAAGACTTAATTTTGATTTGTTTTCTAAAGTATCACTAGGTATAATTGGTAATGATGATGCTGCTTGGGGAAGCGAGGCAGTTATGGTTCTCCTTCATCATGGATTGTGTGGAGTCTATAGTCTTGTGGTAGAAGTTACGAGATATGTTAATAATATAATTTCTTTCTTTTGGAATGAAGAAATATAGTTTCCCTGAGCTACTTACCCATCGTCAAGGGACCTTTAGTGTGTGAGAGTTCCAGTTCCATTTTAATAACCTTCTTCTGTATTCTTCAGAACTATTTCCATATGACGAGGCTCGGGCCAGGCATTTTGATGAGGATTTTCATCCATAGTTCTTGCTCTGGGTCACCCCGTTTATTCTAACTAAATATTTTGAGGTATTTGAGAGAGAATATTTAAAAGAGAGGATGTTATAAAGAACTATATGGTCACACTAACGGTGTTTTTATGATTCGTCGTGATGAAAAGTTGTTGTCCAGGGTTCCCAATTTTTAGGGTAGAAGAGTTTCCCATCATATGAGTGTAGGTAATGGCCCTTTACATAAAATTTATCCATGGGTGGAATCTCTCATACTTATGATAGGGAATCAGGTTCTTATTTTCCTTGTGGAGGCTCAGGCCATCATTAGCGAGGGGGCCTGACCATTCTAGTCAATCAGCATGTGCCAAGCATTCTCTTTAGGTTCCTCTATTGAGGTAGTTGTGTCCAGCGCAATAATAGCTTGTGGAACCAGCTATGGATTAGAAGAAATGATATTGGGTTGGTATATTATATCCCTTGGATTCACTCCATCCATAGAGAGCAGATCGTAGCTGTGGAGGTGATCTTTAACAAGGTTGGAGAGGCTGTGGAGTAGGTCATGCTCAGCTTCATGCATTATCATTTCAAGATCATGTCAGTCAATAAATCTTTCAAGGTATGATATTATTATTTTCTACTTGGTTGCATGTATTTTTTGATCCATGATTGAAGAACTCCTTCATATCACCTAACCATGTCCATTCAATGGGACTAAAGGCATATAGGCTTCCAGTTCCCTATTTATTGACTATACTAGTTGGTGGTCGAGCTGACGTGTTTGAAGTATGTTGAGACTATGAGCTAGTGCATGGGAAGCATTGCACATGGAGATATTTCCAATGTTTATGAATAAAACCATATGATTTCACCCTCATAATGGAATGTATTTGTTCAGTGCAGTCTACCGTGGATTGTTTCTGAAGGAATATGGGGTTCTTCAATACTGATGGAAAGGCGGCAGTGTTTGTTGGAGAGTGGGACCCTTGGATAGGACATAGGAATGTTTCTTCCTTGTCATCCTTGTTGGATGAGCTAATTTTGGGTTCATCATAGATTCAATAGTTGGTTTTTCTTATTGTCATAGAAGAGTACCATAATGACTTTTCATAAGAGGTGGTAGCATTACCCCCTCGATTTGAGATCGAATTTCGGATCGAGAAACTGCTAGGAATGTCTCCAATCTCAATGTCTCCATATAGGACAATGCCTTTTGAGTTTTGAAAGATATGTATATAGCTCTATGATTATTTTTTGGTGGTTTGTTCGTCTTAGTGTTTCACCATGCGCTGAACAAATTTTTTTCTTGAGAGCGGTTGACAGCGGTTTGCAGTTCTGTGTCAATTATCATCCCTAGAACTAAGTGAAAGTGAAAAACATCTATCCACTTCGGTGTAATGATTATTTAAAATTTATTAATGTTTTGGAATTAATTTAGTAGGATCATAAAATAATTAATGTATTTGATTCAAAAGGTAGTTAAAACCACAAACATGTATGTTCTGAGTGGTCATGCAGGGAACCTGTGGGGGGGGGGGTGGTAACTAGTGTAGCAAACATTTTACCATGTTTTAACTTACACTATAATTGCACCCTATTTTACATAAAACATTTTTATAATTAATATTTAGGGATTTCAATATATATAATTAACCATCACATCAATATTGTGTTTATAAATAAACAATAACTAAAACACCCAAGTTTTTTCATAGTTTTTTTTTCAATGAGAATACATAACCCTCATTATGATTGACTTCAATTGATATAAAGAATATAAAAATTATGTTATAGGGGTTATAAGTTCTTTATCAATATGAACACAAGTGTTGGGAATATATTATCCACATTCCCTAGGTAAATCATCATCCCCTTACCTATATAATGTCCCAATATGTCATTTATACTACATATCATGGTCTTCTACTCTCCTTGGCTTATGCAAGTGTTTATACTATTACTACCAGTCAGTAAGGATCATTCAAGAACAAAAGAACGAGTATTCAAATAAAAATATAGATAAAACTATCACCATCATCTCTTCCACTCCTCAATTTAATTCCATGATACTATTGTATTATGGGACTCTTAATATTTTTAATCAACTTATATGGGAAATCACTAATACATTGGGTTATTCTCCCCGAATATGTATTAGATGTTATTAGTGTTGTGGTGATACCAGAATAATTATGATTTGAAAAATATTCATCTTTTCATTTATCTATACATACATATTCATGAAATATTATCATTAATAATAATTTCTAATATTGAATTTTATAAACTCATTTATTTTCAATAGAAACATAATACACATCATTCTAATTAGTTGGTGGTATTCCTGATTTTTTATTTCATTCAAACCCATTAGAATGTGATTAAAAAAACTACCTTAAGACTCATTTTATATCCCTACTCATTCAATAAAAAATATTGAATTATAATGATCTCAAAATCTCCTAAAATCACATAATTTTTAATTTAGTTAGGATCATCTTCCAGGTGTGCATGGCTTCATGCACTATAATGTGGCACCACCTTTTACAGTGTGTAACCATTCCTTCTTCACAAATCCAAATGTTTTATTAAATTTAATAAACATGAATCATAATCCATTTTTATGTCTATGATTCATTATTCCATGAGGTGTGATTAAAAAATATCAGTAAATTTATTGAAAAATAAGTAGTGTATTCATTCAGAATGTATTCTACTTTTTTGAAATTATATAATTATGATATTTCATCTTTTTTAATTTAATTATATGTACTATATTAATGTACCCTATAAAGATATTCTACTATTTGAACACTATATACACACATTAATTGGTATTGAATCATCCTTATGAAACAGATGTCTCACCTTTACATGAAACTTTCTAAACCTCACAAAAAACATTAGTAATATGTATTAAACCTATAATGATTCACATAAATATTATGATATAATTTTATGAACCTTATACAAGAGGTTGTTTCAATATTATTATGTATTTATTAAACATTATTTTTTTATGGTCTCAATCTTGTAATAATTGTTATAAGTCTACCGAAATGTATATATGAATGAAATATCTTTAGAACCTCTTCAACTAATTTTGTGTTAATATTAGTCACCATAACTCAAATGAAATCATAATACAAAGATAATTTGTCAGAAAATAAAATATATTTTAGACCTCCTTCTCCTTAGATTGTTCCTCCGTACTTTAATTTCAGTTCTCCCTAATTTAACAATGGGATTTCAATGGTCTTTTAACCATTCAGGATTTCTCTTCCACTTTTAACTTAGGTTCTTCAATCTCCCATTTACATATATTCCTCTTAATTTCACTAAATGCTTTATAAAACACATCCATATCATTATATATTGTATTTTTTAGGTATATCAATACAAAAAATATTTCATTTAATTTTTTCGTACAATAATATATGCATCCATGATATTCATGTTACATCAACTTTTCTCATTTCCATTTTGGAATGGGTAGTTTCTTATTTATACTAATTACCATGTTTGGTGGAATAATTCCTTCATATTTATTATTATACACCAAACATATATTAGAATCCTTAATAATTCTAGAATAATCAATCAATTAATAGACACTTAAATATCCCTATTTTTATTTTATTTTTGCAATACCACCAATATACTATTATAAAAATATTTGTGATCAATTATGTTTTCCACTATATTTATTATAAATGAATATAAATATACGAACAATCCCGCATTATCTAAATTATTTTGATATCATATTATTCTCATTCTATATATCTGAATTAAATTCATAAAAAAATGTTGGGAGAATGATTGAACTACCCACCACATGATAAAGATCCTGTAGTTAATCCACTCAACGTTTATATGGGCTAACCCATTTTATCATTAATGACAGACATCATCAAGATACCATGATAACCCTTTTCAAATATATAATGTTATTAAATTATTACTTTCATAATTATCGGGTCTATTCAAATAGATTCCTAAAAAATTATAACTAACAAACATCTCTACAACCACATTAAATTGTTCTAGCAGGGAAAAAAATTTATATTTTCTCTTACTAGATAAATCAACCAAAACATCCCCAATATAAAAATAATTTTTTTCCACCAAAATGGTTAAAATTTGTTATTGAAATATCAAAATTAATTATTTACTAAATCTATTGAGAAATACTATATTTACAGTATTAACATACCTCTTACCTCCTCTTTTTCATGTTTTTCCCCATCACATGAATAACTAAATTTTTCTTCATTGTGGTTGTCGAAAAACTATACAACAAATGAAAAAAAATTATATTGTATATAGTACATCATCCATATTTTCATATTCATTTATTTTCTCCAATTACCATCGTTGAAACTTATAAAATAAATACATTAGGAAAATATGTTATATTAAACATTTTCTTAGGGGGAGAGGCATGAATGAGACAATACTCTCAACCTAGTGAAACTGTTCCTTCTAGCTCTAATGTTTTATAATCTCATTATTATAGTTCCTCTTTATATTTATTAATTTTCATATTATTTGTAAATCGTTGATTCCTTTTTCATTTCAAATTTCTTTTTGTGAAAAATGGGTTTGTTCACCATTTCTAATGAAGGTTATTCAGTAAGTGGTGCCTTTCCTTTTTATATAATGTCTTTAGAATGTATTATTGTGTTTTCAAGATAGTTATAATTTATATCATTATGAATATAATTATTTCACCTTCCATATAGATTTTTAGACCTCCTATGTCACCAAACATTGAAAAAAACTCAGGAAATTTGAGTTCCTATTTATGGGTAACTACATTTTTTTATTCAACACTTGTTTTTTCCTTGTTTATTTTTTACCCTTTCTTAACCCTATTAGAAAAATATTTCGGAATTTATTTTCTAAAAAATTCACTAGAACCCCAATCTCATGACTTATATAAATCATTGGTTTGGTCATAGTCATATTGCTATGCAATCACACACTTATATGTGGGAGTCCTTACACTATCAAATTTAATAGTTTTAGATCCTTGATCCATGATGGATGATGGTATTACATCCCTCACTTCCATGGATTCATTTGTGGAGTTCATTTATTATTTTCAGTATCCCACATATAATTAATGCATTCAAAATAATCTCATTACCTGCATCATATTCTAGTGGAAATTGGTTAATTATTCAATTGGAATCATTAACAGGCTAACCACTTTTTTGGAGATTTGATTGTTATTCACATATAATAAACCAACTTTTAGTAGGTTTTTAACCTATAAGTTTCTTCCCTAAGATGGTTCCTATTGGAATTCTATTTTAATCACATTTTGAATCTGATATTTAGGATCGAAGGTATTTAGTGATTATCATATATGAAACACTATACCTATGGAATAAGGATTCCTAATATCATATCCACAGGAAACCATGTCTTGTGACTAGATACTACTAAATATAAAAACATAAGGCATCCTATTTTTATCATAGAATGAATGTTATTTTCCCAACCTAAGGATTCATTATATTGTCACCATAGGCATCTCATGCCTATCACACATGGTAATAATCTTAGCCTCGTCACCTAAGTGGGTAAAAATAGTTATATTTCTCATAATATATTCAAAATATGATCACTACATAATGAATTCCATTCTTATCACATGATCCGTAACATAGGATCATCACCTAAGTATTGGGTGAAGATGCTTTATGGTCATCACATATACTTATTATACACATCACATAGGGAATATCATGGTATTCACATGAGGAATAATCTGAGGTACATTACCTAACTAGAGGGAGAATATATCCTATTATCATCAAATATGTTTTATAGGCACATCACAAAAGGCACCCTAGAATTATCACCTTGGGATATATTTTTTATATACTAGGAAATGTTAAAAATTCCATTTTATGTATTACGAAATCAAAGGATAAGAGTCTAGTTGGTAGAATCAGACATACACTAATCATGTATGAGATAGTCATAGGTTTATGGTCTATTAGGTATACTTCCCATATATTTTTTTCACGTGTTTGTTAGGGTATAAGTTAACATTAAATGGGGACACTGATAGCTTAAATTACAATGGATATGCTCATAGTTTAATGTATAATATGAATGATTCCCATATACGTTCATGATATATTGTGACATTAACATTTTAACATTATATAATGATTATACAGCATTGTGGGGACTTTAGGATGGCATGAGAAGAGCTTTGGAATGATCTAAAAAGATTATCAGACTTCATGGATACCACCTCTCAAGAGTGGGATGAATTGGAAATGGGAAAATTTTTCCGAAACGGTAAGGCAATCCAAAACTCGACACCTAAAAACCCATTTAATAGGGTAAAATTTTTTGTTGGGAAGCTGGAATTTTGCCTTGGAGATGAATCCCACATATCTAGTTTAAGAAGAGAATTAAAACCCACATAGTTAAAGAGTATAATTTTAATTCATGTAACATTAAAACACAATGTTGTTTAACATATTATGCTATGGATTCCAGTATCTTCAATGGAAAAATTGTATGATAATAGATTAAAGTTATTGATTCCCAAAAGTGGTAAGGAGCATCTCATGCCCACCACTTATGGAATATCATACTAATCACACGGGGAATCCGTAACTCTTCACAAAGGTAATTATATGTTTGTTATATATTGTAAGACTTTTTTATTTTATTTTTGGGGAAGATGTGGGATAATGTTCATCATTATAATTTTTGGATTTTCCCCCCATATTTAACTTTTTTGAGGGAATTGGTTATCAAAAATTTGGTGGAAAAGGAATGTTATGTAGGGTTTACACATTAATCTAGACAATCCCAAATAGGGAGGGAGGAGATAATGGAACAAGGATGTTATAAATACTTATCAAATGGAATAATATATTTATACTAATAATAACTTGGTTAGGGAATACACATCCACTACACATGTTTTGGAAAGACAATGTCATGGGAACTACACATTTCATGTAGCATGCAAGATTCCTAATATGATAGTGTCTATATTTAGATGTAAAATAAAAGAAGACTACCCAACCCATTATTTGTATATATTAATTAGTAATTGTGGTCTATGATAATGTTTTCCAATGTTTATTTTTCATTATTAAGTCATGTTTGAGTGGGTGTATGTCCCATGACCACTCATCAATTTTGAAACAATTAGCGGTGGATATTATCCTAAAATGGGAGACTATGGAGCTGCATTTACACAATATTAGTCCCTTCTTATTGATAATAGTAGTTCAAGATATTATCTCAAGCCCAACAGTGTTCTATAAATTACTATTGTAGGGTTTCACATGAGTTTGGGAGTTGAGTGAATTTTGGTGCAAGGGCCTGAATCCGAGTGGGTCAACCCTTTACGTGTTCTCAAAGATTGAAGTGTTCAATGGTGGCTTGGAAGAAATTTTGAGATGTTCAGTTACATTAAATCATTGAAGGGGGGATTGCACATCATGTAAATAAATTACATAACAAGAAATCTTCATTCACGGGATGTTTCATGCAGTGATATATGGATTAATAGTGTGAAATTATTTAATGTTCAAAAAATAAGAAAAAAGTGTTGAGGTGATGAATTTTTTGGTGTTACTCGACCTTGAGGCATTAAATGACATGAAATAGGATTACACATCATGTAATACCCTCAAGTTTTATGTTTTATGTATCTTTTTAGCCGCTCAGATTTTTCAAAACCTATGGTAATAGGAGTTTTCCCTCAACCCTGGGCAGCATGACAACCCTCTCTTCAACCTTTTGGGGATTCCTTCATCAAGGAATGATCCCTAACTCTCTCTATCGATCAGTGGTGATCAAACATTGATATTAGGTTTATTTTACCTCTATTATTGGGGTTTATTCAATATGATTTCTCCTGGTTATTTTTTTCATGATGTTCTATGTGATCTCCATGTTTTTAAAAGAGTTTCCATGGTGGTATATTGGTGCAGTTCTGTCGTGGTTTCCTCTGGTAGATGGAGTTGTTTTGGGAGAGGTGGTAATGATCCATTTCCTTGATCCATTTTCATGAGAAGAACGTCAATGACCATTTGACGTATGGGATTTTATGTTTCTCTATTCATTTAAGTGAAATCGTAGATCTAGCATGATTTATCCCTAGGATCACAATGTAATTTTCCTAATTAAATATACAAATTAGATTAATGAATTAGCATCGATCCGGTCGTGATGTAGTTTCTTTGAACCATGATAATGGGTTGCCTCATGATTTGATAGAGTGTGTGATATTTATGATTTATTTATATATCAAGATATTCTTGATGGAAATTTGAAATGAATGTAATTATTTAATTAAAATATAATAAATTAGCTAAAAGATAAAGATGAATGTTTAATGAATATTCATGTTGTTGTGGCAGTTTTATGATGATCAAATTGATGCAGATATGTGTGTTAAAATGAATTGGTTGATGAACCTGAAGCATTTTGATGATTTATGAAAATAACATTCAAGTCAAGTAAAATTAATTGGTTAATTAATTTGATGATATCATGTGACAATTTTTTTTAACATTCCTATAGTGGAAAATCGTGAATAATAAATCTGTTAATTCATGATGGAATTAAAACTGATTGTGTGTTAATGATAATCCCTAATATGGATTGTGTTTCTCACTCTCTTATAATGGAAAAGGGTCCTTCTCATTGTATTTGTAACAACTCATTGTGTGTGATGTTTTGAATATCGGTTTAGGTCTGAAAGCTTGTTGCTGTGTTTTTTCCTCCTTTTTGTGATGTTCTTTGGATACAAGACTTGTGGTTGTTCAGGCAGGGAGGCCTAGATGTGACGTGAGCCTGGGATGCCTGATCTTTGGGGGCTTTGTGTTACATGGGATTGGGAGGCTAGACTATTGTGGAAGTAGATGAATCCGAGTGTGGGGAGATAGACCAGTTTTTCATATGGGTGTTGGGGAGGATATCAAAGATGATGTAATGTGTTGAAACTGGGATTACCTGTTGAGTTGAAAGTGGATGATGGTCAAATCTTTTGTTTGTGAACAGCTTTACATATCCCAATTCTTGAGGAATATGTTCTTTGTAATCCTTCTTCCAAATGAGGAGAAGACTCATGGGGTATACCACATAGTTTTTGAGTTTATATTCTCAAGGATGGATGGGTATATGTTCCTACTATAGTCGACCAAGACTTGATGGGTAGTTCACAAAATCACTATGTTGATCCCCTTTTTTTGTAGATTATGATTTTATTTGGGAATACCCTTAAATTAGGAAATATGGAAACTGGTAATTTTGTTAATAAATAAATGAATAATTGTTTGAACCATGGGGTTAGAGATTATTCAGATGTAATGTCGGGGTTGTATTTTTTAGAAGTCATGGTCTCTGTTTGGGTTTTTGTGGAGGTTATGGTTCTTTTATGAATTGTTAATGTAATGTAATATAATGTTAATTTGATAATGGTTAATTATTTATTAAAAAATTGTGTATCATAAATTTCATTTGACGAAAAATGATCAAGTAACATAATATAGATCTTGAAATGGTTGTGTGCTTATAGGATACTTAGTCATAGCATGGGATGTCGGGAGTTTGAGAGATGTTACATGCAATTGACTACAGGACTAGGTTATACCCATACTGTGAATTTGAGCTATATTATATTCTATAATATTTTAATTATTTATGATAATCCACCTTATCGGTTAGAGAAACTAACACTCTAGGGATTTTGATCCCAAGGGGGTGCTTTTCCCAGTATCTTAATGGGAGTATTGATGGACCACAACCCCCTTTGGCCCTTCTCTATTCTCTTGTAAGATACTTGTGCTGGTATGCACATAGGTTATTTTTCCCCAGATATGTGTGTAGATGGATTTAATGTATTGTGGTTATTTCACACACATATATTCTAGATACAGTTTCCTATGGACTACTACAGGTGTATCATGTATTAGATGTGATGCCTTGAGGATCCATACATGGTGTGTGGGATATAATGGATTTATATATAATAATTGTTTTATGATATAAATTTTTCAAGATTTGTCACCTCTATGATACTACCTAGTTACTTTTAGTCGTGTTGTTGTAGTGGTGAGTTGATTGAGGTTCATGTTGTGGTGCTTCATCCAGGTGTACGTGGGAAATTCTTTTGGAGAGAGATTCCCATGACGTGTTATATTGGGGAAAAGCAGTAAACCAGAGTGGAAGAGGTAGAGGGGTACCCTTGATATTCGTTATTATGTTATATGCTCTTGTATAAAATACATGTTTACATTAGCCATGGTTAGTATTAGAATGTAGTATACCTATTTATGTGATGAGTTAGTTTCATCTATTGTTCATTGTGCTTCAGAATACTTTCGTTACATTTTCATGAGTGGCTTTGGGGAGGATCCTACTATGTATATGATTATACTCACCCTAAGTTATATAAATAAAAATCCATGTCGCTTGGAGTATTTTGGAGATCTAGATAGCTACTAAAATCTTGGGGGGTTCTTTATGAGTTTTTTGGGATTCTTGGTCAATATCATTTTACTTTCTTTTGGTACATATAGTTTTCTATTCAGTTGTAGTAGTTTTTCATGACATTACATATGTGTACCTAGGATTCCATTTATATTTTATTCTAAGAAGGAGTTATTTGGTGTATATATTATCTCTCTCTTTCACATATTTTCTTTTAGAGGGTAATGCCTCTCATCTGTGTGTTTAATATAACCTCAGTTCTAGTCACCATCCCATGGCCTACTTGAGGAGGGACTTGGATGTCATTATCCATCTTCTCCCATTGCTAGTCCAATAGGAGTACAATTTTTTGATAGAGGTCTTGACATAGTGGTATTAGAGGTCTGGTGTAGGGATACGAGGGAGTTTTGAGTTAGAAGTGGGTGATGTTTCATGAGATGGTAGAGAAATGGTGTCAGATAAGTTTAACAATATCTATAAACATAGGAGACCAGTTGAGACATGGGTATTTAGGGCCCCTAGAATCTGATGCATAAACCGTTAGGCTTATAGTGGATACTAAATGAGGTGATACGCGTTGTTGGGTAGAAACCTAGGAAATAATCATGCATCATTCTTCTTTATGGATGTGTTTGAAATAGTATACCTTGGGATAGGCTAACCAAATATGAATAAAATAAAAATAACAATTAATGTTAAAATCTTCCATTATCCGGGTTTATATGATCAAACTATTTTTCCTTTTTTTCTTTTATGTCTTCAGGTCGATAGTCTCATTAGGTTCATGTGGAAGATATACTACATGTTGTGGCAGCAGATCATTGTAGAGTAGAGGTTAACGATGATTACACCTGGAGGAGGGCACTCCGAGAATTTCAGTGCCAGATTTTGCATAAGTAAGAGGGATCCATTTTAGAAGTATTCATGGAAGAATGGTTGGAGTAGGTTAAGATAGACTTCAGTTTGATCTGTTCTCTAATGGAGTACTTGGTATCTTTGGTAATGATGATGCTGCTTGGGGCAGCGTTGCAGTGGTGGTTCTCGTTCCTCATTGATTATGGGGAGTCTGTATTCTTGTGGTAGAAGTTAAGAGAAATGCTAAGTGTATAGTTTCTTTCTTCTGACAAGAAGGATGCTTGTTTCATGGAGCTACTTACCCATCGGCAAGGGATATTCAGTGTGTGAGAGTTCACGATCCATTTTAGGAACATTCTGATGTATTCCTCGGACCTATTTCCAAACGATGAGGTTCATTCTAGGCATTTAGAGGTGGATTTTCATCCATAGTTCCAGTGCTAGGTCACCCCATTTATTCTAACTAAATATTTTGAGGTGTTGGAGAGGGAAGATTTCATCGAGAGGATGTTATAATGAACAGGATGGTCACGATATGAGGGGTTTTCAGGATTCATCACGAAGAAAAGTTATGGTTTGGGGTTCCATGTTTTTAGGGTAAAAGTGATTCCCATCATTTGTGTGTAGGTACTATCCCTCTACATAACATTTATCTTTTGGTGGAATCTCTCACACTTTGTTAAGGAATCATGTTCTTATATTCCTTGTGGAGAATGAGGTCGTCAGTAGTGAGAGGGCTAGACCTTTCTCAAGAATCTGCATGTGCCAGGTGTCCTCTTTAGGTTCCTCCATTGAGGCAGTTGTGTCCAAGGCAGCAATATCATCTAGAACCAACTTTGTATTAGAAGATAAGATATTAAGTAGGTAGATTATTTCCCTAGGATTCACTTCATCTATATATAGGATATCACAACTGTGGAGGTGGTCTTTATCAAGGTAAGAGAGTTTGTGGAGTAGGTCATGCTCAGCTTCATGCATTATCATTTCTAGAGCATGGTAGTCTAGACATCTTTTGAGGTGTGATATTCTTATTTTATACTTAGGTGCATGTATTTTTTGATTCATGACTGAATAACTCCTTCATATCACCTAACCATTTCCATTCATTGGGACTTGAGGCAGATAGGCTTCCAGGGCCCTTGGTGTTAACTACATTAGTTGGAGGTCGAGCTGACTTGTTTGAAGTATGTTGAGACATTGAGCTACTGTAGGGGAAGAACTGTACATGGAAATATGTCAAATGTTTATGAATAAAACCATATGATTTCACCCATATCATGGATAGGATTTATTCAGTGAAAGCTATCGTGGGATGTTTTTAAAGGAATGTGGGGTTCTTCAGTACAGATGGAGTGCCAACACTTTTTGTTGGTGAGTGGGACCCTCAGATTGGTCGTGGGCATGTTCCATCATTGTCATCCTTGATGGTTGAGATGATGTTGGTTTCATCATAGGTTTAATATTTGATGTTTCTTATGTTCATAGAAGAGTATCCAGAAGTCTTTCCATAAGAGGTTGTAGCATTATCCCTTCGATGAGAGATCTGATTTGTGATCGATAATCTACCAGGCGTGTCTCCAATCTCAATGTCTGCATATTTGATGGTTCCATTTGAGTTGTGAAAGATATGTATATTTATCAGTGATTTGTTTTTGGGTGGTTATGTTTGGCTCAGCGTGTCACCATGGGGTGAACCAATTTTTTTCATCAGAAAGGCTGGTGCCGGTTTGTGGTTGTATTTCAATTATCCTCTCTTGAACTAAGTGTCAATGAAGAACTTCTATCCACTTCCTTGTAATGATTATTTATTCGATCAACTGAATGGGTAATTATGGTTCTCAAAGACCAATTATCAGTTAGGACATCATCAGATGCGTGTGAAGGGTAAGGATATCCCGAAAACTATTTTATTCCTTCATCAGAATTATGAGTTCATTGTGATGTTGTTCAGTGTGTGGAATTCAGAAGTTGTGTTCATGGGGATGATGAAAACTACATTTCATGAGCTATTGGATAAGTTCATGGTTGGTATCATCCATGACATCCTTGTTTACTCCGTGTTTGAGGAGTATCATATAGAGCATCTGTGTGCCATTTTTAAATTTCTTTGTCGATAGCAGTTTTTTTGAAGCTAGTGAAGTGTGGTTTTTATGCTCAAGAAGTTTTTTTCATGGGGAATTTTGTGTCTATGTAGTCTATTAGTTATTGATCTTTCAATTGTAGAAATGTTTATTTCATAGTAATACCTCAGGATAGTGTATGAGGTGAGAATTTTCTATAGTCGTGCAGGCTATTACAAGGTGATCTTTGATTATATCACTCAGGTTGTGACTCCTCTAACAACATTGACCTGAAATGATCTAGAATTCATGACAACTGATCAGATTCAGGCATCTTTTAATTATCTCATGTTTAAGTAATTCAATGATGTTTATGTTTTTCTTCCATCAGATGGAGTTCAGTGCGGGGTTTTCTCTAACACTTCACTTCTTGGGTTGGGTTGTGTTCTGATTCAAATTAGATCGGAAATTTCTTATGGGTATTGGTAGTTACATCTCTATGAATGTAACTCTGTCACCCATGATCTTGAGTTGGCATAAATGGTGTTTTCATAGAAGTTGTGGAGACATTACCTCATTGGAGGGCATTTTGGGGTCTTCACCGATCATAAGAGCCTAAGCTATGTTTTCTCCCATCATGACTTGAACATGAGATATTGTCAGTGGATGGAGTCACTATAGGATTTTGACATAATCCATTATTATAGACCGAGGATGTGAAATTTTGTGTCCAATGTGATGAGAAAGAATTCATGTAGTGATACAGTGTTTAAATCAGGTGATTCCTAGATGGTAATGGAAGAGCTTTCAGCATTACATCTAGATATGGGAGAAGTGGAGGGTAGAGTTTATATTTTTCACATGACGATGAAGCCATCCTAGGTGCAGTAGGTGGAAGAGTCCCAACTGGGGGGGTCATGACATAGAGTTATAGTGAGACTTATTTTTCGATCATGAGGACCCAAATGGTTGGTCTGAGGATGAAAAACATCGAGCGTTGTTTCGTAGATGGATTTAGATTCCTTTGGAATCCTGTGAGATAGTTCTCATAGTGTTCCATATTTCACCCTTTTTGGTACATAAATTCCTGAAAAAGTTGTTCTGAGCTTTTATAGGTTTGATTTGGTGTCATGGGATGAAGCATGCAGTTGTTCAGTTTTTGTCTCGATGTTTGTTCTGCCAAAAGGTGACGGACAAGCACCATATTCTAGGTGGTTTTCTCAAGCCATTAGATGTTCATATTTGAAAGTGGGAGGACATATTTATGGAATTTTATATTGGTTTACCATGATCACATGGATTCTATGATGTTGTATGGGTGGTAGTTGATAATTTTAGGAAAAAATCCAAATTTATGTCAATAAAGGATTCGACCTCATTGGAGGTTCTATTGAGGAAATATGAAGATGAGGTGGGGAAAATCCAAGAAGTTATGGGGATGATCATTTCTAATCAAGATCCTCATTTTACATACAGGGTGTGGAGAGGTTTCCAGCATGAATTTGGTTCTCATCTATGCCTTGGCATGAATTTTCATCCGTAGGTAGAAAATCATTCAGAGAGAACCATCGAGACTCTTCAAGACATGTTGTGCTCTTGTGTACTGGATTTTGGAGGTTTGTGGATGAGGCACATAACCTTTTTAGAGTTTTCTTACAACAATATTTTTCACTCTACCATTATTATGGAGTCGTTTGAAGCCTTATATGTTTGACCTTACTATTCTCTATTGTGCTAGACTAGGATCATAAAGTAATCAATTCTCAGGCCGGAATTTGTACAAAATAAGCAAAAAACTGGAATAAGTGATTCAACCAAGGATGAAGGAATTTCAGGATCACCATATTTCTTATAGCATTCATAGGAGGATACCTCTAGAGTTTGACTTTTGGTATCACATGTTTCTGAAGGTGAAATCCAATTGGGGGCAGTGAGGTTTTGTTCATGAGATTAAGATTTCTCTCATTTTTTTGGGCCATTTGAGGTGTTGGCTTTCATTGGAGCCATGGAATATGAGATATCACTTCCCCCATAGATGATCTAGATACATGATTTTTCATGTGCCACATATCTGAAATTATCTTAATGATGACTCGCTTGTCATTGATTGGGGAAAGATTGATGTTGATGACGATGAAACCATCAAGGAGTAGCCTATAGAGATCTAGGATTGCCAAGAAAAGGTGTTGTGTAGGGGTTTTATCACCATGGTTCATTTCTTATGGCAGTATTGGTGTGTGGAGGAGTTTCCATGGGAATTTGAGTCCTATATTGGTGATTAATACCCCGAGATATTTGATGTATATATCTTCTCTTGTAACATTGGTCATTTTTTTGTTGTAGACCCATTTCTATTATGTGATGGCTTGATTTGTTGATTGTTGTGGAGTGCTCTATTTTGAGATTTATCTCCCCTGAGAGTGTGTTTAGGAGTTTTTTTTACTATTTTCTAGTTTTATCTTGTTCCGATAGTAAGGTGGTGTGCTCTTGTGGTGGTGAAATCTTTGACAGGTATCTTGAAAAGTTTATTTCGGATGACCCCTTTCTATTTCCTCTCTATGTTGGATTCTAATGCATGAGTATGAGAATGTTTGGAGAGGTATCTTATGTAAGGACCCATATCTACGTGTATAAATCCATTATGTGTTTTCCAAGATTGAAATTCTCAGAGGAGTCTTGGAATATGTTTGGAGATGTTCGGTTATTTAAAACCTAGGATATTGGGATTACATATCATGTTATTGCATTACCCAATGTGAAATCTTATTTCACTGGTTGTTTCACTGCCTAAAAGAGGGTTTCATGGAGTGAAAGTTTTATGGATAGAGAAATAAAATAAAGTGTTGAGGCAACACATTTTTCAGTGGAACATGTCATCAAGGTATTACACGAAGTGAAAGGGGATTACATGTCATGTAATGCCTTGATGCTGTATATTTTAGGTGTTTTTCGAACACTCAATTTTTCTCAAAACACATGGTTGTGGTGGATCCCCCTCAACCCCAAGTGACCCGATGAACCTCACTTTAGTGTTTTAGGTATTCCTTCATCAAGGAATGATCCCTATCTCCCTTGTTCAATCTATAGTGATCTGTTATAGATATAAGTTATGATCTACCTCAATTATTCAGGTTTATTCAATATATTTCTTCTCGATCATATTTTTCATGGGTTTTCACATGGTCTCCGTGTTTCTAATAGATTATTCACAGTGACTGGTTGGTACAATTGTTCTGTAATGTCCTGGGGTGGATGCAGATGTTGCAGGAGAGGTGATCATGATCCAATACATTGATCTATTCTCCTGAAAATAACATCAATGACTTTTTTAGGAATAGGATTTTATTCTTCTCACATTCATTATGTGAAACTATAGAGATAGCATGATTTAGACCTCAAATAGAAATGTAAATGACTAAATTAAATATATGATATAGATTAATGAATTTGTACCGATTGTGTATTGATTTTGTTGATTTGTACTATGATAATGGTTTTCCTCATGATTTTCAAGAAACGGTGATATCTATGATTTATTTGTTTGTCATTTTGTTGTTGATTGAAATTGGTAGTTATATTCAAGACAAAATTAATTGATACCAAGTTTTCTAAATGATAAAGAGGCATGTTTAATGAATATGGTTGTTATTGTTTCAATTTGATGATGATTGAATTGATGTAGATAAGAATGTTAAACTAAATTGTTTTATAAACTTGAATCATGTTGATGATTGTGATAAAAGTATTAAAGGAATGATAAATTAATTAGTTAATTAATTTGGTCTTATCTTGGGATATCTTTTGCTTTAGGTTTCCTGTAGTTGGAACCTGTGAATAATAAATCGATTAACTCATGATGGAATAAGAAATGGTTCTGTGTTCAAGATAATTCCTTATAGGGCCTGAATTTAACACTTTCATCTAAAGGATGTGTGCCTTATGCTTTTGAGTTGTGAGGGATCATTTTTTAAGAATGATGGATTATTGATTTGGGAAAGAAAACCATTTATATTTTATTTCATGATTATTGTGATGTTTTATGGGTACGATAATTGTGGTTGTGGGGGATGGGATGCCCGGATGTGACGTGAGCCTAAGATGGCTGTTCATGTAGGGCTGCTGTGGTACATGGGGCTGGAAGTCCTAGTTTTTGTGGTATCAGTTGATTCTTAGAGTGGGGAGATGCAAGGCTTTATTCATATGAGTAACGAGGAGGACACTGGAGATGATGTAATGTTTTATAACTAGTATTACACATTGAGATAAAAGTGGATTCTTGTAGAATATGTTGTTTGTTTATCTACAATAATTTTCCCAAAGCTTAAGGCAGATGGTATTTCTTAACCTCATTCCAAAAGAGTCTTAGACGCATGGGTTATGCCAGGTTATTTTTATTTTTATATTCTCGATAATAGATTGTTCTATGCTCCTACTATAGGCAGAAATGCCTTAATGGATCATTTTCATACTCACCGTGTTGCAACCATTGTGTTTGGTAGCATAGGATGTTTCCCTAGAATACCTAGAAATAAAGAAATATGGAATGTGTAATAGTTGTTAATAAAAAAATTAATAATTGTTTAAACCATGGTGATGGAGCTTTTTGGGATTCAATGCTAAGGTTGTGTTTCCGAGAAGCAATTGACATATTTTGGTTTTTCCAGGAGGGGATGGATCAATGTTGAATTTATAATGGAATTTAATTTGGAATTGTTAATAGTTAATTAATATTTATATATTTAATTAAATTAAAGTTAAATTATGGAAAATGGATAAAGTTACTCAATATATATCTTTAAATGGTTGTGTGATTATTAGATACCCAGTCTTAGTAGTGGCAGTCTGGAATCTGAGAAGCTTTAAATGTATATGATTCTATGACTAGGTTATGCCCATCGTTTGGTTGTGAGATATATTATATTCTATAATTTTTTGCTTCTAAATGCTAATCCACCCAATGATTTAGGTAAACTGACATCCATATGATTTATATCCCTTGGGTATTATTTCCCCTATCATCTCAGTGGGATATGGATTGCTGACTACCCCTATTTTCACCACTCTCTTCTCATGGTAGTTACTTGTGCTAGTATGCATTGAAGTTAGTTTTCCCAATATATGTTTGTAGAGGGATGTAATGCCTTGGGGTTATTTCACACACAAATTTTATGGATATAGTTTCGTATGGACTATTATATATGTAACATGTTGAGGCTATGATGGCTTCCGGATCCTAACTTGATGTATGGGTTGTAATGGATTCAGTTATAATATCTGATGTATGATACATTCTATGAGAGAATTGGTGTATCTTGTGAACTACCTAGATAGTTTTAGTTATGTAGTGATAGTGGTGAGTTTGATGAAGTGCATATCGGGGTTATTTTACCTGGTTTCTATGGGAAAGACTTTTTCGAGAGAGATTATTAGGACGTATGAAATTGGGGAAAAGCGATAATCTAGTGGGTAAGTGGTAGAGGAGTACCCTTTATATTCTTTATTATATTATATTCTCCTTCATGCGATACTTTATGGTAGTATCCATGTAAAGAATGGGAACATAGTTTATGTGTTTAATTGATGATTTAGGTTCACCTGTTTTTCGTAGTGTTTTAAGACGCTATCATTGCATTTTCACTAGGGGCTTCGAGGGTGGTCCTACTAAGTATACTGTTATAATAACACTACATTATATAGAATATTTTTTAGGTCAGATATAGTAGGTTGGAGGTCATTCTGGTAATTAATAGCTTGTGTGTTTTTCAAGAGATTTTTGGGATTCATGGTTGCTACCATTTTACCTTCTTTTGGTACTTGCAGTTTTCCTTTTTAGTTTCAGTAGTTTATCATGGAATTGCATATATGATCTTGGGATTTATTTTATATTATAGTCTGAGCAGGAGTTGGTTGGTATCTATCATATCTCTTTGTTTTACATGTTTTCTCTAAGAGGGTAATACCTCCCATATGTGTGTTAACTATACCATCAGTGCATGTCACAAATTTGGGGCCTTCTAGAGGAGGTACTCGGGCGTGATTTTATATATTATCCCATTGACATCCTAGGAGGGCTCAATTTGTGGGGAGGTGGTCATGAAATTTGGAGTTCTATGAAGTATTTTTTTTATTTCAAAAACAAAATTATTTATCAATGAATTATTTTAGAAACTGACTCAATCATAAATAAAATTAATTAAGAACTATTGAGAGGTATTTAAAACAATTATATCACCTTTGGGAACCCATGGGGGTTATTATTTTTGTGAATTATTTTGAGGGATGAAAAAATGATGATAAATGAAATACCCACTTCCAATGGTCTACTTGAAAAAATGGGGTTGATAATCTACTAAATGAAGCAATAGCTAATGAATGCCCATTTTTATGAAGTTGATGCTTTCACTTGTATCATGAGAGTTTCAGTAGTGATATGAATTTCATTAATGAATTAACGAGTTATGAGAAATATTGGAATTTTCGATTTTGGAGTTGTCTTTTAACATGTAGAAACCTATTTTTTTGTGTGACATATTTTTTTAATGGACACATTAAATTAGTTTTCTGATAATTTTATGAAGTTTTATGGGATATTAGGAGGTTTAATAATATTGTCTCCTTTCTTCTCCAATCATTTTTTTGTTGGTGGTGAGTTTTAATGGATTCCATTTTCAGCTCCATCCCCTTACAATTGTATCTGATGAGGATATGAATGATGAAATTATAAGGAAACTATTGATACCAATATGTATTATGAAAATTTCTGACAAATTTTGTTAGGGTATCCAAATAGAGATGTGTGTCTATTGTTAAATTAGTAAGGCCCCACCTATAAATAGTATGAGAGTTCACTGTATCACTTAAGAGATTTTAAAAGAGAACGCATACCTATGTTTTTTATAAAAATCCTTATATTTAAACACATCTTAATATTTAAAAAAATTCAATTACTAAAATATTCACTTTATGAGAAAACATTTATTGTCACTTTCTTCATGAAGTGGACATCCTCGATCAATTAATTGAATCCAATACGATTCATACTTTCCGGAAACAGAATTGTGTTAATAATAAACATGTTATGTAGAAATGAATTTAGAATTTTAATGTCCAATATATATATCCCTATCAAATTTATGAGATTCCACTACTACTCCCAGTATCATTGATGTTATTATGATAAAGGTAATTGAAAAAAAACATGATATATCCCAAGCTATGAGAATCAAATTCAGAAATTAGGCACTATTGGCTTTGCTGAGGGAATGGAAGAAAGAATATCTAAAAAGAAACTGATCACCTTTATATATATTTGGAATTCATTATGCAATCAACCTTCAGAATAATTATGTTTAATCACATGGGTGTTGGATCACTAGTCATAGTGAGTATAATTGGTTGAACAAAACTACCACCAACCACACCACGAGTGATCATAATTTCACAACAATTTACACTGTTGGAAGATAGACTAAGACTGACATTGTAGAGTTTCATATAACATGGGTTTAATAGACCCTTTACATTGGAGTAATTTAATTCATCATCATATATGACCATGTGGGCTGGTATGAGGATGTGTATATTCAATCAGGATGAAACCACACTAATGAATTGTGATTGGAATACCCAAACCTCTATACCTATGTTTTTTTCAGAGAAGAGATACACAAGGTGGGGATATATGAATATATATGGATATATTTGTTCCATGTTTACAATCAACAATATCAACTATTAATTTTATTCATTCGGTGTTCAATGTAAATGAACACCTTCCACCTCCACCAATAGGAGTTAGGGACTACCTTGTGGGATCTATAATGTAACACAACAAGAATATAAAATATTATGAATAAATTAATTTTTTTTAGTTTTCCTAATAAGAAACACTATATTAATATTACACTATAGATAACATTTTAAATAGTTCATGGTACACACCAAACATATTTCACTATTGTTACACAAAATATAGATTTCCTTCGATAGCATTCATTACACCCATGTTCGCGTTTAACCAAATAACAATATATTATTAATATAATTTTTCAATATTATAGATACCAATTAACCATTTTCAGGAAATGTATGGAAATTATTAGTTAAATTTAGAAAATATTTTTTTCAATATGGTGAACTATTAATTAAAAATGAATATATAAACCAATTGTATATAAATGATAATTTTTTATAAGAAAACAATTTTATGCACACAAAAGTGTGTTATCCTTATAAATTAAATTAATTACAATTATTTAATGATATTAATGAATTTTATATATTATATATTCAATAATATTTTTTTAATTTCATAAAATTTACCTGATAGTCATAAGATAAGAGAAAATCAAATTTTATACATAAAAACCTATATTTTTCAAATGTCTATTTTACCAAGTTTTAATGGTAAAGTAGTTTTAAAATGAAATTATTCAAGTTTTGTAAATTTTATTTCTAAAAATAATCTTAATTTTTTAATCTTGGAGGTTGAAATTAACTTAGGATTATTTTTTGGTATTGATCTCAAAACTTTCATTTTTTGATGAATAGTAAAAAATAATGAATTTTAATTGAAAACAATTTTTTCATCTATTTTTTAATAATTTTAAACAATGTTTTTATTATTTTTATTCATGTATATTTGGATCAAAAATTAATAAACGAATCCATTTTCTATCATTGTAACCAATTTCACATTGATATTTGAAATAAAAACCTTTCCAACATTTGGAAATTTTCAGACTAAAATCCTTCATTGTCGTCTCATCTACGAGATTGATTTTAAATTAATTTTTTCCACCCATATTATTTTAATTATGAAAAATTAATTAAATATTTTGAATCAGAATAATTTATAATTTATAATATGGGACAAATAATTTATTAACCAAATTATTTGCGAAAAAAAGTGAAAATATTTATTTTGACTAAGAGAAAACAAGCTTAACAAAGGACTGCCCTTGAACATAAGGTCCAAAATTACCTTCAAACATTTATAAAACTTATATTATGGATATATATAGAACATATAATAAATTTTATCTATTTTTTATATTGGGGGAAAATTACATAATAGAGACCTCTCAACAGTGTTTCACTTTCTAATATTTACAAGAATTCCACTCCTCCTCCACTATAAAAAGGCCCTCACCCCTCCCACTTATTCACACACATAAATAAATTTGGATCATCCAAACCATGATAAAATAATCTCCCAAAAACCCTAACTTAATCTTATAAACACAAATTTTTTCTTAAATCAAACTTATGTTTTCTTTTGGTATAAACCAAAAAGAGTTTCCGAATAATAATAAATATTTTTAACGACCAATTTTGTTTCATTTACATATCCACCCATTTAATTATATTTACATCATGATTATATAATATAAATCAAATATTAATGATAATTATATGTTTTATTTTTTATGGGTTTAACTAAACTCGCACATGCTTCCATGAAATGTGATACACAGTCATCATTTGTCTGTACGGTGTACTACCGCCTCATGAGGTGATGTCATTTTTTCTTCTATTAAACCATTCAACATTGAAAAAAAGGATGTATTTTTGTTTTATATATGTTTTATAATATATTTATTATTTATTTATTTATTATTTATTTATTTTATAGGATGTACTTTCATGTTTCCCATTTTATGGGAATATGATCAAATTACTTGGGGAGGTGTGGACTGCATCCTCCCTAAAGCAATGTGACTCATTCACACTTTTCATGGAATTTTATTAAAGAGGGTTATAATAATAACAATTTTTGATTTTTATAACATAAATATGATATTTTAATTTTAGTAAACACATTTATATATTTCAAACATAATGTTTACAATCATTATGGAAATTGATGTATCATCGATGCGCACGTACGACCGACCGTCTCAATGAATGGTGCATTTCATTTCCTATCTCAAAATATTACGGATTATTATAAATAATTATATAATGACTATATAGATATTTAAATCATTTTCTAAATCCTTTATATTATGAAATCAATATCTTCAAGAGAAGAAAAAACGAAGAATTTAAAATATACTCTAAAAGACAGCATTAACACCTGAAATAAGGAAAATAGTAAAAGAATGTTAAAAAATAGGTAATGAGATGTTATTGGAAGATCAAATATTATAATATAAATATTATTTTTATTATACAATTAGTTAATAACATGACCAAAATCATTATAAAAAAGGAAGAAATATGTTCACAAAAATGGAAATGTAATGTATTGTATTTAGTCTCTATTTCATTTCATTAAGGCATATTGTGATCTTGTGCACATCGTTTCTTGTATATAATGTTTATATTATCCCTTTAAAATTTAATATAATGAATCATTAATTATTCATGGTATTTTGAGTTTTAATTTTAATTATTACTTATAATAGTAGTTGAACCTAAAATTACCAAGTTTTATATTAAATTATTACTAAATTCATATTCATTGGGTTATATTACCTCCTCATTATCTTTAACATTATATGATATGTATAATTATTTAAAATATATATTTATTTATTATAACATAATATATTAGTATTAATATTTGACACACATAATAAATTAATTTATTAATTCTCACTTCATCATTATGATCATTTTAAGGGTTTATTTCACAATCAAATTCTAATCAAGGATAATTATTCATTAAATTATATTAAAGAAATTTATTGGATAATTTTTCAAAAAAAAAATTCATTTACATATTCTATAATCATTAATGAAAATTTTTAAGTAATAGTCCCATTTTCTTACTCTTTGGTAATCAAATTGTTTCAGAAAATGTTTTTATGAAAACCCAACTTCATTTCTCTTGTTAGTCTAAAATATCTTTTCTCTAAAATACTTTTTTTAAAATGTATTCAAAAATGTTTTTAACCATTTAAATAATATTTATTAATGAAATATTTACCATTTTTTATATTTTTAAAATGATTTGAAATGAATCATTTTTTCATTCCTAATATGGAACTTTTCTAACCTTTTTCCCTCAAAAAAGAATATTATTTATATATAGTATGGAATGTATGGAATTTCCCATAGCCATTTAATTGAGGATTCCTTTTCATGTTTATAAGGTTAATTTTTAATGAATACAATCATAACCATGATTTTCATTGAAAATTATTTTCAGATTTATTTTCAAAATTGAAAGGTTTGTTTTTATTTTTGTGTTCATTGTTTTTATTCATCAACTAAAACAAAAATTTATACTTAATCCACTTTAGATATGTTTTATTGATACCATACTTATTATTCCTTTATATGTTTTATGATTTCATTGATCAAAAATAGTATTTAAATTCACTACCTTCAATCTTTTTTAGTACACTTTAAATATTCAATTTTCTATGATCATTAGACAATAAAATTCCCATAAATATCCACATTATTTATCCTGGTTATGTTTATATCTTAAACAATATAAAATTTATACATACGGTATTTATTATAAATATTATTTGATTAACTAAGGAAAAATTGACATATCCATATCATTTAGTAAATACAGATATTTATTAAGGATAATTTTATTGAATTAAATAACTTATTTGATATATGACGAACGATTCAGTCAAGAAAGACATGGGTCAAGGAATAGTTTAAAAAATCCCCTCAATGAATTAGTAGTCTGATGAGGTTGGAAGTCCAGAATGATTCATTTCATGGTAAAATTGTATCAACATAGCAATGAGATTTATCATTCTGTCCCCTGTTACATTCAACTCCATAAGAGGAATATCATTTCATTATTCATAAAATTCATAACTAAAATGAATTATTTAGGTTCCATCATTTTAATAATATGAATAGAATTGTGTGAGAAATATTCAAAATAGTATGGTACACATATTCATGAAAACAATACAGGTTATCTAAATCATGAAACAGTCTTCATAACCCAATACGCCTTATGTTTATAATAATTCATTCATATTTATCATCTATTTAAATCATTCAATATTAATCTTAAAAAGATAGTGAATTTCCAAAGTATATCCCATGTGGGTTAGAAACATGGTGGGTAGTAAGACCCATTTTTATTGACTAAGTGATGATAAAGTCCATCGCAATGTACTCTTTTCTTAGTAATTACAACTAGGTACATCTATGCCAGATCGACATCAACATATTATATCTAGACATGAATGTAATTTCATTTAAACAATGCACTCTATACCTTACAAAAATTTGGAGCCATTTTCCAATAATTTGACTCATCCATAGAATTTTCGTTAGACATATTCCTAGACATATAATTTTTCATATCCCTATGGGTATCAGTAAATATATATCATCCTTGTTTTTAAAGGTTAACTATAAGAATTCAATGACAAAAACAATAGTTACCCTTAATTTTCATAGATATATATTATATCATTTTCAATGAATTTTAAATATATTACACAAAAAACAGGCCAACGAACCATACTATTTTAGTTTCTTTTGATACTTATTTCACAATCATATAATTTCGTGAAATACATTCAACATATCTAATAAATATATTCCCCTTTATTACTCATCACAAACATACCCTGCCTAAAACCTTCCTTCCTAACAAATGGAAATGAAACATTAGAAAGGGTGAGCTCAGATTCTTTGTAAGGGTAAAAATATAAGAATAATATGAAAATATGGGTATGAGAACACGATTATAACAATTGATAACCAAACCATGCATATCAAAGATCATAACCTTGAGTCCTGGAATAATGATTGGTAGTTCATAAGACATGAATCATAATGATATCATTGAAAATTATATGTGATGAAAAAACAAGGGCATAAGACCTATATTTATGGAATATACATAATCCAAGAAAATAATATGTCCAGGATACCCACTACATCATTCATAAAATATTAATCTTTGGGTAACCACCCATGTACACTCCTAAAGCTTGGAATAGACACCTATGTACCCTATTTTAGGCATTTCATAACTTCATGTGTACTATATTTTGGGTTTGGGATATCCTCCATTTTAACCACTTTTGGGAAAGGGTTATCCTCTTGTGTACACAATGAGTTCATATAAAAATAATACAAAACCAATTAATTGGAGAGATAAAAAAGTCCCATATGTCACATGATGAAAAGTATTTATACATGTCCCACAAGATCACAAAAAAACATCATATCAAAACCCATGAAACCAAATTGGTTTCCTAATAATTTCATTGTTTCCTAAAAGTAGATATTGTGGAAAAAGGAACAAGTTTCATAAACATTTTATCACGTTATATCACATGGAAGGGTAAAAGATTCATAAAAATATTGTAATCATAAATATAAAAAATCTAGATAATGGAAAACAATGGTATGCATGGTTCATATTCTCGTTACTATATAAGTAACATCGAAATATGTCATCATAGATGAAAAATGATTTTGAAAGAAAAATCACTATGAATGTTTCATGATAAAAACATTATTTAATTGAAAAAAATATTTATAAAAATAAAATTTCTTGGAATAAATTGGAAATAATTCTCCTTGAAAATAATTGTGAATACTTCTAAAGGAACCTTAAAAAATAATTTAAACATGTTCTTGATCGAAATATATTTTCCACTTAAAAACACTTTTTTTTAATAAAACATTCAGAAAATATTTTTCATTAAAATTGACCATTAAAACATATAATTAAATCTTAAAATAAAATAATTTTCAATAAGATTAGAAATTATGTTCATGATGTACACATTAAAACAATTATCCCTTTTACATTTTAAGTAAAATCCAAACAGGCATTTTTTGGAAGGTGATATGAAGATACCTTAAAAAATATTTAAGATAAAAATTGTGTAAAAATGTCTTAAAAATAATTTTTAATTTCTTTAAATTTTTTTTTAAATCATTTTAATAAAAAATTATTTTCTAATAGAAATGGTTTTTTATATAAGATATAACTAATGTGTGTTGTTATTAAAAACATCATTTTGAAATATTGATTGTTTAAAGACCGTAAAATTAAGGGGAAATTTTATTATAAATAAATAACCTAATGAGAATAAAACTTATGATTCTCTTTGTAGGTAGATCATAATATTTCATCATTGGAATCATAAACATAAATAATCATGATTAATGATGAGATTGTATCAAAAACTCTTACCACATTCATAACATTGGATCATAATCCCTATGAATGAATAAAAAAATTAAACTCATACTATGATGAAAAGAATTATATTCCAGATAATACATGTTAGAGGGGTATTTTATAGACCTAAAATAATAATATAGGTGCAAAAAATAACTTATGTCCCAAATAAGGTAATTTGATACAAAAATGCCTTGCCGGTTTGGTAAATTTTGAACAGTAAACCCCATGAATGATAGATAATAAAATGGATTTTTTTAAAAACTAATTTTAAGGATAATAATCATAATATAAATTCATGGGAATAATATACACCAAATAAATGAAATAGGTGGTTAATATATCTTTTTTCTAATAGAAAATAAAATTATGATCGAAATCTCTTACTATATGTCTCAAATTCCTTCCAACCAGTTTCAACATCCTATATAATAATTAAATTTTTTTATAAATAAATTTCATAACCTTAATTATATATATAATTCCATGTATTATTTACTTATGAACTTTTTTCCTTTTTGTTAACACTTCCTTGTCAGTATAACGTTTTAGATAATAACAAATTTTTATTTCATGTATGTTTTGACTAGTTTTTTCGGTTTTATTAATGTTATAGTGGATCTATGACACCATTATTATAAAAATTATATAAATATCATATATATATATATACAATATAAATTAATTTATATTAATCCATAAATGATTGGGACAAGAAAATAAAATACACATTACATGGAGACGGTAGACGTTAAGTCTACATGAACGTTATTTCCATTTTTTCAATTGATTCAAAGAAAGAAATGTAAATAAAATATAACCATTATAGAATAATATTTTTGTGTTATATATCAAATATTTTTATTTAACCCACATTTATTACCATCTGGGTCAATATTGAATGAATCACATCGCTCTGTGAGGTAGTAGTCTGCCTTTTACGTGAATGACGTTGTCATATTCCCACAGAATGTGAATTAAGAAGGATAATGTGATATAATGATTTAAAAATCAAAATATTATAATAAATATCAAAAATAAAAATTATATAACTCATTATATCAATCCATGATATGTTGTTTCTGAAAAATAAAATAACATTGATATGTTAGCCGGTAGTGCACAGTAAACACTAATAATGATTTTGTATCCCATTGGATAGAAATGAATATTGTTTTAGGTCATTAACCTAATATAAAAACATACCAGAATATTTAATATACTATTTTAATTATATATTAATGTTTTTATAATAGATTCTTTATGTAGAGGAAGAAATAATATAAAAACACGATTAGGAATGATACCTTTTCTTCTAAAAACTTTTTAGTTTCCATAAAAAGAATTCATATGATGGTTTTTAGTACAAAATAAGGATTATATAATGATATGTGGATATTAGTGAATTTATTTTTAAATATATTTTATTAGAAGAAGTTTTTTATGTTTGAAGAGAAGAGGATAGTGGGTGGCCTTTTACAAGTGAGGTGACTGGCCCACTTATTATTTTTTAAAATAACAATTTATACAAATGTTTTTTACAAGAAATAATAGACATTAATGGGTAATTATCAAACATATTGGACCTAATTTCATTATTGTTAGATAAAATGTGTTTTATAAATGTTTTGGGTCATTTTAACCATTATATTTTTAGTTTAACCCCCAGTAAACCTATTTGTAACTTAACGAGGATAAATAATTTTTTACTTTACTAAAAATTATGTAAAAAAAATTATGTTGAAAATTTTATATAATATAAATTGTGATTATTGTAAATATTTAATCTAATTTTCCATTACCATTTCACATATGTTTAAAATTTAAATTTAAAATTAATCTCCTAGAAGTGTCTAGAAGGTGGGTACACAAAGTAAAACATCAAGTGCTTTAAAATGTTTCTATATAAAAATTAAATATGAAAAGTATTATAATGAAAATTATTATATAAATATATATAATTTAATTAATTTGTCTTTTTAAAACAATTTAAAAACAATTTTATGATTTTAAAACCATTAAAAGAAATTAAAATTCTAAATATAAACATGTATTTTCACAATTATTTGAGTGATTTACCATCTAAGAAAAATCCCAAAAAATCACCCTAAAAATTTGAATATTATTATTTAAAAAAAATTAAATTAAATTTATAAATTAAATTCTCTAAAATAGAAATAAAAATTGAATATTATTATTTAAAAAAAATAATTTAAATTTATAAATTAAATTTTCTAAAATAGATAAAATAAATTTAATAAAATTTTCCCCAAATTTTATAAAACTAATTTTTAGGAAAAATAATGTTTTAATCAAAAAAATGTTTTATATTGTTATATCTTGTATAGAAACACCATAGATTAATGAAAAAATATTTTTAAAATATATGATCTATAAATTTATTTATATTCATTCATAAAAATTACATTATTTGATTTATTTATATAAATTATATTTTCTTTCAATTTTTTTTTCATAAATTGATTTTTTTTGTTTTCAAATGGTTTTCTTTCATTTCTAGTTAATTTTTTGCCAAATAATTTATCATATGTTATCACAATTTAGTTAATAATATTCATACTCCCTAATACAATATCTACATGATAAATATCTTAGTGAGTAATAATATTTTAAATGTATATCGCATTTATTTTAAGTATTATGTTTCGTGTAACACAAGTCAAACTCATTGTTGCATGTAACTCAAGATAAACACACTGTTGAGTGTAATGAAATGTATCAAAAATATTAAATTTATTTGAAAAGATAAATAAAATTCTGTTTTTAATCTTCCCCTATAATAGATTTATCATTAATATCCTTATATTCATCATAATTAATGTGTCATTTGATGTTGTTACTTTCATGGGAATTATGACTCAAATGTTAAAAAAGTAGTAAGGGTTTAATGTTACAATCTCATTTTTATCACGATTGATTATGTATAAATTTCCCTTAATGAAATTATATAATATATCTCTCCAAAATCTAGTGTGTGTTATATTTATATATATATTTCTAGAGATTACATGTTTTCCCTTAATTTTCTCCTGTTTAAGTACTCAATAGATTGAAAAAAATTTATAAGGATAGGAAACTTTTTTACTCTCTTTGTCCGAGAATATTTTTTTCTATATAATTATTTTATTAAATTTCATTCAATAATAATTTTACCATTCCCAAATAATTTTATAAATTCATTGTTAATCATTCTTTGGATTTCAACTAACTTCTTTAAATAAATCTCTTGAAATATTCTAGACAACGTACATTTGATGATTTGATAATAATGTGAAATGAGTCTTTTTTATTATGTAAACTGTATGAATGGGATTCTACCATTATCATAAAATATATTTTATATTAATATTGCTTTAAAATTATTCATGTCTCTTTTCAATGAAATATTTTTCCTAAATACTTAATGAATTTATTGATTTGAAATGAGTGATTTTGAAATGAAATGGGTATTTTCCACAATAAATATTTAAGTAATATTTTAATGGATTCAATGTATATGGTAATATACATAGATGTTACATATTATTTACCAGGGATATGATTCTTCGATACAATCATTATTTGTTCTATGGAAGCTTATTGATTGTAATGATGAAATATTGATGAAACCCATTTTATTTTCCATGTATTACATTTTCAAGAAATTATTAATGTTTTCATAATATTTTTGAATACATATAAATGGATAATTATTATTTAATGGGTTTCTCTATTATATAAATCTAATGAATTGGGTAAATAATGATGTTTTATTTTTTGAAAGGGTATACAAGATGTTATCCCTATCCCAATAAGGGTATATGGGCGGTTATCCCAAGAATAAATCATGTGCACATGTGGTTTTCCAAAGAATATAATGTGGTGTATATATTGGTTGATATCCTTGACATATGATTTAGTTGATTAGTTCAATTATACACTTTATGCACCTATTTATCAAATAATCTTGTTCTTATGTTAGGATTTTGTGGATCATGTTCTATTGTTCCTTTCTGATTCATGTCTTATAAAATTAAAATCTTTATTCAACGACTCATGATTTTGATATATTAGTTTCTTATTATGATTTTAATATGTCAATCTGGTGTTCTCATACCCTTATTCTCATTTTAGGAATAAAAATGATCATAAATTTATATCTACCATTTTCCCTTATTGGGAATGTGATTTCACAATTTTTTATGTTTCATTTTCCCCATGATATAGAGAATATTTTTATGTGTGATATGTCTATAAATAGTTATAGTTCTGAATAAAATATTGCGAGATGATGTGGTTATTTTATGTACTAGTTTTTTATGTATCAATGTTTCCAAATATACTAAAGCAGTGGTGTTTTTGAATGGATTTTAATAATATGAAATTTATATTCATCTATTAATTTGTATTATTCATGTACATATGGATTGGGCCACCTCACTTTGTATAAGTATAAGGTTTAGTCAATTTTTGAAATTAATATGAGGAAACATTCATGAAATCTAATTTTATAAGCCTTTGTATAGAAGAAAAGCCAATGTTATCTTAAATAAATGAGTGTGGAATTACATGAAAATGTATCCCCATTTAGATACTAGAAAGTGGATTCTGTTATGGAATAAATGAAAGATGGGGGAAAACATCAAATTTGTCCATTTTGGGTGTAAACACTATTATTTCAATAGAAAGATGAGTGGCCAAGATACTGGGAATCTATCAAGATACTCCTAGAGGATATGCTGAGGATAATCCCTAATTTCTTTGTGAACAATTATAAAGGATTTGAATATATAATGTCCATGTATGACCTTTGCTAAACCTATGGTGTTATTGATTGATAAGATGGTGTCATGATTTTTATCTAATGATTACTATATATTATTATTATTATTATTATTATTAAACACTCAGTTATTTTTAGTTGTATTTTATGGATAGAAAAAAGAGGAATAATGTTTACAGAGAACGTGACAAATTATGAAATGAATCTAACCCAAAGAAACTAAATTAAATGGGAGAATGATTAATGATGCTTGTGATCATGCCTAACCATTTAAAGTTCCCTATGATTAATAACATGAAATAGATTATTTTCAATGAACCAAAATAAAATAAAATTTTACATTCATAAAGACCATGTAATAATGAATATCCAACTTCCTTTATATGGATATTGTGGTAATAATATCCCATAGAAATTTCTAAAAGGAAATAATGAATAATTTTTAAGTGTAGAGAAGAAGGTAATAAAAACTAATTTATAAATAAAAATGAATAGCTACATAGAGGAAAATAAAAAAATAAGGTTCCATTTGTATATCAAGGTCTTATGTATAGGGAATATGGTGATTACTCAAGTCAATGACCTAATATAAGGGATTAATTTTAGACTAAATAATAGAAAGTTTTAATACAATATTACATATAAATTGATTTATATATTTATATATTAGGATTTAATAAATATTTTTAGAGGATTTTTATCTGTGATACTCAAGTTATAAGAATCATGAAACATAATATGATAGTTATGCAGTAGTATTTATTATATAATTAAAATAATTAGTTGAAGGGTACTAATAACAACGAAAATATATATTGAGGTAAAGTAATATTTTGAAAAATACGTGATTGAATGACAAATGACCCTTAATATGTTCGAAATATTGAGATAATAATTCATTGTTTTTATAAAAAGATGATTTATATTGATAAATTAATTTGGATAGTACTAGAAACCTTGAAATTGATTAGTGATTTGATGAAAATGTGATTTATATTATCATTAATGAATGTTATTATACTTTTTTGATTTATGGAATATAGTCAATATTAAATTAATTTATTTAAGTAAAAAGTATATAGTTAATCCCTATAAGAATATATATTTCATTGAATATTTATAGTTATTATGGCCATTATCAGGTTTTATGATAATATTTGATCATGGTATCCACATGTTTGGTATGTGATATTATATGATAAATTATAATATTTGGAGATTAAGTTAAAATATATTTTGGAAGTTTTGTTACAATTATTTTAAATTTTTTAATATTTATATACTGGTTAAGAATGGTTTTAAGAGTTTTAGAGTTTTTCTATTTGGGTAATGAATTAAGAAGATCATTGTTTATTTTTTTTGTAAAAAATTAGAATAATCATTCAAAATAAGGATTAACCATATTAGTTATTATATTATGTAAAGAAGAATTTTGGTTTCAATACATGAATTTAGAAATGTGGAATATATTTTCATTTTCCTAAAGATCTTATGATCTGTTATATTTTTATTTTAGTAACTCATGCATGAAATATTCATACTGTTCATTCATCACTATAATATGGGTTGAAAATAAGTGGAAACTAATTAAAACATGCGACTATATTATGAAATTGAATTTATATATTTGAAGAAATAAATTTTTTAAATTTTCTATTATTAAAAGTTAAAATAATTCTTCAACAATAGGATAATGGACCTTGAATATGAAATTTTTACCCTTTTCAAAATTACATCAAAATATTAATGGATGTTTTCACCCATCACTTATTTATGGGTTTCTGGTCATTATATTTTTTAATGACTATGTACACTCTCACTCTCTATTAAAATTTGTATATTCTATTTCTCTTCCATTCCTATATTTTCACATCCTAATAATTTTCTCCTTGTATAGGAACCCAATTATCTATTATTTTTGGAATCCTTTAGGATTCACACAACCCCTTTCAAAAGGATTTTTTATTATCCCATTGTATGATGAGGGCTTTCAAAAAAAATTTTTAATATATTTATCCCATAAAAAATACGATAATAATTTCAAGGACATAATTTATTTAATGGGTGAGAATATAACATGGTGAAAATTTAGAATTCTATAGTCGATTGTTTTTTTAAAACACAATATTTTTTTTAAACTATGATATACTATAAAACTAATATTACATAAATGTGACCATTACAACCCAACAATTAGATTATAAGGTGTTGATATTAATAAAATAGTTATGAATAATATGTAAAAACGATTTAAATAATTAAAATTCATTAATTTTTTCACAATAAATAAGTACTCAATTTTAAGTAACGTGCTTTTGTTCTTAAAATATATATATTCTACAAATTTTTTATTATTATATTTTATCCCCAAACATTATAATTAATTTGTAATATTATTATAAATTTCATATTAGGTAATTGATATGATTTTTATAAATCATAATTTCAATATTACCATATGCTAAATTATTTTATTTTTTCTTAAACAAATATTTCTATTAAATTGTGGAAAATTCTACTTTTTTGAAAACTATCATCCCGTTCATTAAATACATTAATATTAATATACCATTATGTTTTTACTCATATTTTAATGTAATAAATATATATATTAATTATAAAAAATTTAATTAATTACATAATTATTATCATTATACTTGTTTTTTATATAAATTTATTTTTGGGAATAAAAACACATTTTCCCAAAAACACTATTTATCCATGCATTGTCTTTTCATCATAATAAATTAAAACAATATTTTTTTTATTAATTTAAATAATTAAATGTATTGATTATATATTCAATAAAATATTTTTCCATTAATTTTATTGTTTTTACTAGGCATAGAATAAAAAATAACTATAGAGTTATGCATCAAAATGAATTATTCAAAAAACGTGTTTCATTATGTTTCGCATTATTAATTTAAAATTACTTTTTTAAACATATATAAATTTAAATTTATAAAATGGGTTAAATTTTTATAATCTAAATTTCTATATTTTATAATCAGGCCAATTTAATTTTCAATCAAAATGAATATTAAGAACTGTAAAATTTGTTACCACACTTGAGGTTAAAATGGGATAACTGGGGGGTTAAACTATGATATATGAGTAATAATTAAAAATAAACATGAATAATTATTATTGGTTTAATTTAAATAGACCCTATATTATCTTAAATTTTAATTATGTGAAATTTTTAATCATTATACATGATAAAGATATTATTTCATTTAAATATTTTATGCAATTACATGTGTGTCCTCACCCTCACTAATAATAGAGAACCTCATATACATCTTTTTGATTAATTTTTATCCTAACATATAATCCAATAAATACCTGAAAACCTTTCTATATTCCTTTTCCTTAACATATGTCCCATTTTCTTCTCTTAAGTATAATTTAAAAGGAATAAGTTGTACCCTGAAGGTGGTCTCTCAAAGAAGAGGTATACCTCATATCTGAGATCTTTCAATTCTATTTCTTCTAATATTTTATCCAAACCTATTGATACAGTAATTAAATTATATATAAAATATCATAAATATAATGATACATATTATGATTATTGAGAAACCATTTCCCACCTTATTTCCATCAAATTAAAATTGAAAGTACTACTCATGGTTATTTATGGACTGCCACCTCCACGTATCGATATGATTTATTTTACATCATCATATTTCATGGATTTTTTTATTATCTATTTAGTCAATACATATGATATTTATGATAAAATATTTCATCTATAATTTTAATATATCATCTATCTTAGTACCTTCCCATCTTCCCGAAAACCATAACATTGATCATGCCTAGGTGTGGACTACCACCTTCACAAAGATATTAAATTCATTTTTCATTTTTGATTTAAATGGATGGTAATAAATATATATATAATTTAATTTATAATTATTATTTTTTAATGTATAATTATTATTTTACATACTCTCATTCAAAATATTGAAAACTAAGAACATCATAAATGCATATCTATAGACTGTCTACTCTAGAAAGTGATTTAATTAATTATTCATCACATCTTTATAATAATGTAATAAAATTATTAAATATGAAACTTGTAGCACTATTACAATTTTGTAGAGATGAAACTATTATTAAATTATAAGGACCATAAATTTCGAAGAGAAATATACATGAAAAATGAAACTGTTTTCAATAGAAAATGAGTATTTTAGTAAATAATTGGTAAAATAATTGTGTTAAAATTTTATTAGTTGATCAAATATGAAACTATAAGAATTTAAAACAGTATTATATAGAGTTATAATGAATATAAATTTATTATATAATATTTTTGAGATCTGACGAGTCATGTTGTGTATAAGTAAAGGGTTCTTCGTTTCAATATTTATTCATTGAGTTTTATTTGATGTTATGATCCTTGTTATGTTTAGTAGGTTTATATTATAATATCCCCGAAAGATCAATTCTACATTTGATTCTAAAATAATAATAATTACATTTCTCCATTTTATAATGATCAATGTGACCCAATTTTTCCATCTAAAACATACAATATCTAAAGGAAATATTGTATCACATATATTCTCGAAGAATATTAAGGTTTAGAATTTTATATAATAAGGAATAGAAATTATATAGAGAAAACAAATTCCTATTAATGATAATTTCCCCCAATTAACCGATATTTTATTATTTCACATTATGTCTTCATCTTAATTTTTATATGAAACCATTCTAGACCTAAATCATTCAACAGAAACATTGATAACCTGGGTAAAAGAAAACATAATAAGGGTGAGATCAAATGATCAATACGGGTAAAATTATTTAATAAAAATTGAATATAATAAATGATCATAATATGTTAATGAAGTTGTGATGATATTATCAAAATTAATGATCATATAATAAGAATATTTATGGCCATAAATACCTAGATCATAAAATTTAAAATATGGAATTATAATTTAACAAATGAAAGAGTAATTAGAATCAATAATAATGAGAAATGTGATGTCAATATTGATAAAAGGAAACATTTATAACACATATAAAGAATAATGAAATCATTTTGGTATCATGGTACATAATATTCATATAATAATTACAAAACCCTTAAAAATGGAAGAAACATATTGTAGACATGCATACACATTGCATTGGAGTGTTATCTCAGTTCACCCATCATGTAAGCTATATCAGGCTCACCCGAATGTATTTGAGTATACAAATCCTATAAAAATGTATAATAACTATTAATATACTACACATGGATTTAATTTATTCATAATACTCATAATAAAAATCATCATTCCATTCATAAACTGATTAAATTATTGAAAAGAAATTGACTCCATAAAAATCACTTTGAAACGTGATTAACCCATGGAAAAGAAATGAGTTCCTTAAAAATATATTTTAAACACAATTAACCTATGAATATGAAATTAGTTCCCTAAAAATAACTTTGGAACATGATTTACTTGTGTTAAAGAAATGACTTCCATAACTATATCATTGAAACATGATTATCCCGTGGAAAAGTAATGGGCTCTATAACAATCCCTTTGAAACAATCAAAATCTATCCAGATAAATAATGAGGATTTTATCTGTATAAAAAATACCCATTATATCACAACAAACCACATGGTTTTTTAATGTTGATTACTCTAAATACCATTAAAATTTCATTAATTTGTTTCTAAGGAAAAATGACCTTTCTATTTGAAACTCACTTTTAAGAACTAAAAATTCAAAATATATTTTGAAAATAAATTTTTCTATAAAAAATCATGTGTAAATATAAAGGTAACATCCGGTTAAATAATGGATATTAGGGTGGGAAAATCAATTCACTTAATAAGTGTTAAAAATTAGTATTAATTTTAAAAACATTAAGAAAAATTTAGTGAATAGTGTCCTAGTTGGAAAATGCTCATTAATTTCCTTTTAAAACCAATTAAATGATTGTAATGATAATGTAAAATTGATCAAGGAAATCATGAATTTTTGGAAATATTTTTTTAAAACATTAGATAAAATTTATTTATATAATTGGAAGATACTAGATCTAAAAGAAATTTAAAATATTGGCATCAATTAAAAATTAAATTCATGATGTTCCATCAATAATTATGGGACAAACAAAAAATTAGACATGTGTAAAAAATAATTATTTTTTCATAATAAATTATATTTTGTTCTATCAAATAATATATCTTTATTTCAACCAAAATAAACTTCAATATAAATAATCCTAATAGAATTGAGATCGTAATATAAAGCCCTTGCCACATTAGTAACAATCCAATCACATTCCCCATGATAGAATAACATAAAAGGAAACCTTAAATACCATTTAAATAAAGAGATAAATAATATTAAATTTCAAATGGTAGTATATACAGCTCATAGATATTATAGGTGAATATCGCAGACGTATGTCACAAATAAAGGAATTTGGAATTTTTAACCCTTACAAAGATCATATCACTAAATTAAGAGTTAATTAATAGAGAGAATATGGGTAAACATTTAAATCCATACCAAAGAGTTTAAATAAATAATAAAATAATTTATATATTTTTTCACTCATTAACATATAATAACTAAGTCAGTTAATATGGTTTAAAACTGAATGAAAGGAAACTGTGTTAAGAAAATATTTACTAATTTGGAACTTTCTAGTAAAACCCCTTGGATAAATTAATTCATATGGAAAATTAATATAAAATTATGAATGAAGGAAACATGTTATTATATGTAAAATGGCTAGTATAGATAGCATATAATAGAAAATTGTTTTATAATAATAAAATATACCTCAATGAATGTTAATTGAGATAAAATCCCATATGATATTGGAAATATCTGGTTTAAAACCCAATGAAAAATATAACCTAATAAGGATTTGTAAATACCAATATTATTCAAGTAAATAATCATAACATACATTCATAGGTAGCATATAAATTTGACAACAATAGTAAGTAGTGAATATGATAATGAATCATTGAAATAAAAGTAAGGCACTGCCTCGAGTCAAGACGTTCCTTGTATGACCTTTATTTCATGTATAATAATCTTATATATATTAATTCAATTTATAAATAAAATATTATAGGTTTAGTAAAATTTAAATAAATATTATATTTTATTCATTTTAATTATATATTTAAATACATAATCATTTCAGTCCACATCAGGTGTTTTGAGGATATTTATTTCATTATTTCAAACCTGATTTTTTATGTTGATCATGGTCAAAGAAGTCATTTATTGAACAAATAATGAATAATTATCAGGAAATATTTATTATATTTTTAAATAAATTATTCTTTTAAAACCAATAATGGAATATATTTTTAAAAAATGAACTACGTTACAATTATAGAGATGGTAGGTCATACGTACGAAGAAGTAATGTTTCAATTTTTCAATGATCTTTATGGAATTATGGTATGCATTATTTTATAATTCCGTAATGATAATTATATAAAACATATCAACTTATTTCTTTAATTATTTTAATTTATACCATCTATGTGATTTAATTATTAAAAATGATTCACATCACTACATAAAGAAGGTAGTCCACACATTCGCACGCACAATGTTATAATATTTTTATGTAGGAAATAAAAAGATATATTATATTTTTATAATGATAAATATTTCATTAATATCATAATTATTCCATTCATATCACATAATTTCATTAAATTTTACCTTTTTACCGTATGTATATATTCTATTAGCGAATAACTAATAACATCTCTTCAGGAGGAAGTAGTCCACCCAATATAGAAGTAACATTATGGTATGCCCCATGAAATAGAATGTAAGAATTAATATTTTATTTAATAACTCATTAAGTATAAAAATGTTAAAAATATCATATATTTAATTTCAATATGTCATTATATCAATCCATGATAGGAAATTATGTAAATCAAATGACACTGGTTTGTGAGACGGTTGTCCAAAATATACAGGAATGATGATTTCATATCCTACTTAATGGAAGTGAAGATAGATTTACATTATTCCATTAAATAATAACATATTCAAATATGGTAGATACTGGTGTTATTATATTAGATTAATTGAATAATTATTTAAAGAGGTGTATGGATAAATAATGAAATATATGGTTAATCTAGATACCTCTTCTTCGAACAATCTTCTTAGCGAAGCACTAAAATCCTTCATTGGAGGAAATTATGATACAACCAATAAATCATGGTCATTGTGAGGATTTTTTGGTATAAATTTTTTAGGTACTATCTGAGATAAATTTTTTCAATGGTGTGAAGTTTCTTGGGTATGGGGAGGCCTTTTATATGTGATTTGGGTGGCATACGTTTAATTTTTTAAAAGAAAACGGTGTACCCTCATTTTTCACAAGACACAATGATAAACAACAGAACATTATGGATTATTAGAAATCGTAATTTCCAAATATGGACATAAAATATAATTTAGATGATTTTTTATTTCATTTTACCCTTATGAATTTAGGTTAACCACCCCACCCATTAAACTAATTTTTATCTGAACTGTGGTAGCTAATGTTACTTTTATCACTATTCATTATGGTCAATAATTATGTTTACATTATTATATGTTTTTAATTATTTTGATTCAAAATATTAAATCCATTTTACCATATTCATTTTATATTTGTGACAAAATTTATTTTAAAATTAATCCTATAGACGTGATAAAAACCATGGTTTTCCAGAAGTATATTTTTAAGGAAAATGATAATTTTATATTAACCCTATGAAAAATAATAACAATTATATGATTATCAATTTATATTTATTTATATAATATATTTTATATTTCCTTTATATCGGGCCTCATTATGGGTTTTATATTTTTTTAAATAATGAGAAACATTATGCACAATAAAACAGTATTTAGAAAAATACATATTTAGACTCAACAATTATCTTATACTAAAATACATTAAAATTTTGAATATTTTCTCAGAAATAACAAAATATTAACCAAAGTATATATTGATTTTTTTGATTTAAAAATTAATTTAATTTTATAGAATAAATTTTACAAATGATATAAAAATCAATTACAATATTTTTTCATGAAAGGTAATAAAAATCATTTTTGAGGAAAACATATTTTTGAAGAATAAATTTATATTTCTAAAACATGATTTATTATTTATTATAAATCTAATAGTAATTTTTATTGAGTATATAAATATATATATTTCATAAATTTCAAATATTTTGCATACAACCTGATTTAACAGATATGTTATAATGGTAATATATTTATCGAGTTGTTATACTCAGTGCTGCATGTCGCATATGCTATCAAACAATATTTATTCTTTTATAATAATTAGATGTTACATAACCCTACCAATTTTAATAAATTTATTCCTCATATTCTGATCTTGAAATCCATAATATATGGAATTAAATTTGAAAGAAAAATCATCCCTTGAAACCCCACATTGTTTAATGTTTTAAAACAATATCCTGCTGATAATAGAGAAAATGAAGTATTAGGGTTATATGGAATAACACATACTAGGTTTTAAAAAATAATAACTTAGGTGGTAATTTAATTTTGGTACATGATATTAATTCTCATAAAATTGTATAGAGTTATAATAATTATTGATAATAAGAAATTTAATCATCAAGTGATAGTACACAACCACAAAAATATAAATCAAATATGTGTGAAACGGCTAATTAATATCATAAAAATGTTGGTAATATGACAAAATTTTGTACCAAGATCCATTTATTATATTTTATAATTTATTTTTTTCTATAAGGTTACTAATAAAATATAATTAATCTATGAGTATAATTTCATCATTTTATCAATTTCTACCATAATATCAACTTTACCTCCAAATTATGAGCATCAATGAAATTTATTTTCATTATTAAGGAACTAAAATAAAATTATAAAGGAAGACAAAACAATAAAAGTGATAATACATATTTTCCACCTTTCATTATATGTTAACCAAAAAAATGGTTAGTACATGTAAGGATAATTTCTAAAATGACAAAACCATCTTGTGAGGAAATAATAAATTTTTTATAAAATTCAACAAAAATACCCAAGGATAAAACTAAATCATTCCATAAATAAATAACCTTTCATCCCAAATAACCTTGATAACCTCAATATTAAAAAGTTTTTAACAAAAAAGTTTGTATCATACATTTGGTTAATAAAATACCAAAAATATAGCAATATTTTTCGGAAATAACATTGATCACAACGTCATGAATAAATTTTCAATCCCATGATAATCTATATGACTAAAAATGATTTATAAAATTTACCACACTATCCATGGTTATACGAACTCAATAGGTTATCACTACCTTAAAATCATGTAACAAAAATATAAATGTATACTTTTTATTAATTTAATATTTACAATCACTTCAACCCAGAAAAAAATTCTTATAGTGTCATTAATCACTATATGATGTTATCATTTAAATCCTACAAATGGGTCTGTAAGACATTGAACTTATGATAAAACAATATTTTATAGACCAATGATAGTATACATAAATCATAATATCAATATATCAAAATCTTTAAAGTTATCTAATTTGTTTCTTTGATGCCATCTATAAAAGCAATAAACCTATACTACTAGATATGGTGCTTATACCATTGAATTTAAATTTTGGTATTTGATTCTAATGATGATGACCCAATTTTCACTATATAAAACATAAAAAAAATAAATGAATTTTTCAATCAGTTACATTCTAAATAGATTCATAGGATTATAGTTTTGAGAATTTGGAAAAAATATTATATAAAAAAACCCCCTTGTTATTAAATAATCATTTTATCACATAAACAATATTTTCTTATTTCAAATAATGTAATTATCATCATAAATATGAATCCAATATATACATAAATAATTCTCTATCAATGTTGATAACCTTAAAAAAGGAAACATAATAAGGGTGATCATTAATGCCTTTTAAGAATAAACATATTAAATAATAATTGAATGAATAAATGGGTATAAGAAGATGATAATGGTATGTTCACATAATAAAAGTTCATGTGCATTGAATAGGAGGTTTTTAAACCATCAATATCTTTTTCATATTCAATAGTAACATTTGATAAAGATTTTATAAATTGAAGAGTAAATATAATAAAAAATTGAGCCATGTTATCTCAAACATTATCAATGGAAACATTTAAAATCCATGTTACTTCTAACAAAAAATGTGTTGTTATATTATGTTGTAATCATTATATAACAGTTTTAGAACCCATATATAACCATAAAAAATGGAACAACCATACTGTAAAATTTGATACACAATGCATTGGAGTGCTATTTGGGAACACCCATCATATGATATATACCTAGCTCATCCAATGCTATCTGGGAGAACCCATCAAATAAAAATTTCCCAAAACCATATAAAAAGTACATAGAGATTACATTTTACCACAATACACAAAAAACAATCGTTATTCCTTATATATGTTTATTAACCCATGGAAATGAAATGATATCTATGACAGACTCTTTGAAACATGATTAACCCATGGAAATGAAATCATATCTATGACATTCTATTTGTAATATGATTGATGCGTGTAAAAGAAATATATTTCCATAATAATATCTTTGAAAATTTATTAAACCATGGTGAAAAAAAGGGTTCCACAAAAATGTCGTTTAAACCTAATTAACCCATTGAAAATAAATAGGTTTCATTTAAATATCCTACAACCAAACATAATCCTTCAGGATGAAGAATTTGGATTGTGTCATTTAGAAATATCACCATTAGATAATAAGTAAAAATAGAATGCTTTATGACATTGATGAATGGAAATATCCTAAAATGATCATAATTTTTTCTAGTAAAATTGCATATCTATTGTGAAAATAAATATTACAAACTAAAAATTTAATAAATATTGAAAAAACAATTATATGAAAAAAACATGGACAAATATAAATAAATTTTCAAGGATGTTAATGTAAATGATGGTGCTAAAATCCATTCATGTCATTAGTGTTAAAAATAATCATTCTTTTACAAATAAATTTAAAAAGAGAATCAAAAGTGGCCCATTTTGAAAAAATTGAAATTTCTTTTCCAAACATTTAAAATAATGTAAAATGTCATGTAGAATGAATTTTGGAAATAGTCTTCATTTATAGAATAACATTTTTTTGATTTTTCAAAATGAGTTATATGGATGAGAAAGATACTTGATAAAAAAGAAAAATACAATTTGGTATCACGTAAGGCTTACTTCAATAAAATTTCTCCAATCAATAAGGGAGTAAATAGAAATAAAACATGTGAAAAAATTATCATAGGAGAATAATATATGTGTGATTCAAGAAAATACTATCACATTACTTCCCCTAAAATAATCATGATCCTAAAGAAAATAAAAATATTATAGATTGTAACAAAAATACATTTCCACATTGGTATATATGACATCATAATCCAAATGAATAATTATTTTAAAAAGATATATTAAATATCTTCAACATAACTATATATATGAAATTAATTTCTAAATGGAATAATATACCCCTCATAAAGAACGTTTGATCATATCTTAATCATATGTCCTTAATAATGGAATTTTGGATGATTAAACCTGATAAAGATCATAACACTAAATTGAGAGTTAATTAATAAAGTTATTGTTTTATAAAAAATTAAAATAAAACCAAAACAATATAAAAAAATTAAAAACTAAATTATATATCCATTTACACATAATCATATCACAATGGTGTCTATAAATAAGTTTAATAACCCCTCAAAAGGAAATTGAATTAAGAAAATCATTACAAATTTTTAAATTTCAAGTCAATATGCTAGTGTAAATTATTTAAAATTGAGAAATTAAACAATATTATGTATTAAGGATTAGTTTCTTAAAATTTAAAATGACTATCATATATACCATATTAAATAAATTTTGATCATAAGAGTAAAATATTCCTTACTGAATGTAAATTGAGATGAAATATCTTATGGGGTTTGGTAGTCTTTGGATAAAAACCTCTTGAAATAGAGGAAATAATATGGATTTGTAAATAGCAATAATTTTTATCAAAATAATAATAAAATAAATTATTAGTTATTATACACATCACAAAAAAAAAGATAAATAGTGAATATGGAATATGTCTCACAAAAATTATATTTAGATGAGAACCCCTTACATTGAGTCTAGACATTAATGTATGTCCTTTAACCCTTGTTTAATATGATTACATGAATATTTAGATTTCATAAGAAACATTTCCAGGATTAATAATTTGTACTTAAATCATTTATTTTAATTATATTAATGAAATATATAAATAGTTAATCTATTAAGTCTATGTTGTGTGTTTTTAGGGTGTTTGAATCGTTATTTCAAAATGGATTCAAAAAGTTGACCATGGTCAAAGCAGTCATTGAAAAAAAAATTTCAGAATAATAATCAGTAAATTATATAATATTTTGAAGAAAATTATATTTTTAAAACCATTAATCTAATATGGTTATGAAAAAATTAACTACAATACAATCATTTATATTGTAAGCCATAAGTATGCATGACTAACGTTTCCATTTTCAAAGATAATTATGGAAAGAATGTATGTTTTATTTTATCATTAAATAATGATAGTAATTTCATAAATTTTTTTACAAAGACTTTATTTATATAATCTATGATATTTATTGATGAAAAAAGAGACTTATCACTTCACGGTGTCGGTAGTCGACACATAAACACAAATGGCGTTATCGTATTTTAGTTTAATAATAAAAATGAATTACTATATTACAAAAAATATAAATATTTCATTAATATCATAAATATATCATTTTTATCACATATATTTATTAAATATAAATTTATTTCTGTCCATGAAAGTCATTGGTGAAAAATTAATCTCATTTCTTCATGAGGAGGTAGTCTCTCATACATATGGGCGATATTATCTTATCCTCCACATAATTAAAAGTAAAAAAAATGTATATGTGATTTTGAAAAAATATATGATTAAATATTTTAAAAATACCATATATATATATATAATTTTAATCCATGATTATTAGATTCCTTGAGAGTTGATTATGGAAATTGACTGACATTAGTTTGCAAGGCTTTAATAAATTTTACACATGAATACTGATTTTTTAACTCATTCGATTGAAGAAGAGTTGGATTTAAGATATAAAATTATCATAATAACATATAATTATATTTTATATACTTGCGTTATTATATAATAAAAAAATAATAATATTCTATGGAGGGGGAGAAAAATTAAAATAAAAACTCATAGCTAGGAATGATACATATTCTTCGGAGAACCTCCTTATGTTAGAACAAAAATATTCATAGGATTGATAAAATGTTAGGAAAATTGAACTATGTCATGTAAATAGAATCTATAAAGTCATTTAGGTAGTTATTTGTTGATCTAAATAGATTTTAGGGTGTTTAGTGGAGAGGATAGTTGGTGTCCTTTTATAAGTGAGGGGTGTGGCACATTTGTAATTTTTTAAACGAAAAATGTGTACGAACATTTTTTGCATTCCAAAGGATCCAAAATGGACCATTATTGAGATTCAGACATTATAAGGTCTAAATATGGCCTTAATATATATTTCATACACGTTTTTTATGTCATTTTCACCCTTATTTCTATAGATTAACCCTATGGAAATCCAATTTTTACCTTAACTATGGTAATTAATTTATATTATTTTCAAAATGCATTAATGAAAATAATTAATTTGAATATATTAGATAATTTAATGTAATTTATTTCCAAACATTTAATCCATTATACCAAATTAAATTCATATAATATGAAAAATTAATTTCATACTATACATGCATGTGCAATTAAAAAATTGGGGTTTCAATAAGTTAATTTTTCAAGAAATACATGATTTTATATTAACTCAATGAAAAATAATAATAATTTTTTGAATATAAATTAAAATATCTTGATATATAATATATAAATATAATTAAAATAATTCCAATATGGGGGTTTTAAAATTAGTTAAAAAAGAGGCACATTATGCACTTTTAAAGAGCTTTCCAAAAATCTCGTTAGAGACCCAACAATAAACATATACTAAAATCAAATATGAAGTTGAATTAGATTTAATTGAGTGGATTAAACATAATGAATGAATATTTAGGATATGTTAAATAATATTAACAACTTTAATTCACTTTTAAATAAATTAATTTTTATTAAAAGAATATAATGTTTTACAAAAATTCGTATTTTCACTATTCACGGAAATTATTATTTTTTTGAAGATTCCCAAACACATCTCCAAAATTAAATATTAATATTCAAAATAAAAAAAATTCATAAATGATATTTTTTAAATTTTCAAAAAATTATTCATATTATTTTTTCATGAAAATTTATAAAAATTCATACAAATCATTATTGAGGAAAATACATTTTTAATATTAAATTTACAATACTAAAAATGAGGTGATTATATACAACTAATAATTCAACAGATTATATCAAGTATAATATATATATATATATATATATCATAAATCAGTTAATACTGTTCATAGACACCAATTTAATGGCTAGGTTTTAATGATTATAAATTTTGGGAGTCGTACAATATCAGTATTTTCTATCGTACATGCATTCAAACATAATTTTATTATTTTAGAATATCAATGTGATACATATAAACCTACCCTTATAAATTTAATATATTAAATGATTCATAATTAATGGTATTTAAATATTTCATTAAAATTATTTCATCCATGGGTTTTAATTCAAATGTTACCAAATTGGTTAGGGTTTACCTTATGAAATTGTCTTATTTGTGAAATATGTTATTTTATACACCTATATTATTTTATGGGTTTTATCTAATAATAATTGGATATTTTTTATAAGAAATATCCAAATTACCATGGTATTAAATCTTCCATTTTACGTTATTTATTTCATTGTAATTATGAATCATAATTTTCTAAATAATAATGATTTTATGTTATAGTCACTCTTTTTACCATGATTGATTATACATAAATGTATGATTATGTAATTTTATAATCTATATCTACCAAATAATATTAAATTAATTATTATTTTTTATTTCTTTTGATTAATTTTCTTTTCCTCTCTTTCCAGCCACTAATTACTAAGGAGTCCTATAAAATATTTACGAAAAACATACAATATTTCTCTACTATAATGAGAAAATTTTATTACATTGAATATTTTATTTAAAATATTTTCAAGAATTGTTTTTCCATTCCAAAATGATTTTACAAATTCATTTTTACCTATTCCTAAATTTTTTTAAAAGGAGTATTCATTACATTTTTTAAATTATGTACCTTTGACTTGTTACCATAAGGGAGAATGTAATATTTATTTGTACATAAACCACATGAACAAATTTTCCACCACCCATGAATACTATTTTATTTGAATATTTCATTACATGTTTCCATGATTCTTTTAAAATAAAATTCCATATTTAATAATTTAGATATTTTTTCAATTTGGAATATGTGGTCTCAAAATTAAAAGTATACGTTCCTAAAAAAATAATAAAATGATCTTTTAATGTAATTTTTAATATTTGATAACATCCTTTGATGTCAATTATGATTATCTGTGGATACTATTCTATGATACCTTCACTTTTATTTTTTATGGTTATTCATTTTTTAGTTAAAATATTTATGAAACTTATTTTCTCTTCTGTCAGTTATGTTATGATGAATTGTTTTTTGTTTTCATGATCTTAGGTCATGAATATGAGTATATTATGATTATGTAATGGGCGGTTTTAGTATAGTCTCCCAATTAATTATGTAAAGTATAATGCTTTAAAATCTAAATGGGTATTCAAGAGATTATCCCTTTCCCAATGGGGTTACAACAAAGGTTATACCAATCCAAAATAATTTACATGGGTGGTTGCCCCCAACCTAATAGGTGATGAATTTATTGGTTGGTAGCCTTGAAAAAAAATCATAAGATTATGAATTTTTCATATATTATACCACACTTTAAGGACAGGGGTCTATTCCATTGTTCTTTTCTCATGTATTAGATTATTTTATTCCATTATAATTCATGTCTTACGAACATAAAATATTTATTCAATAACTCCTAATTATGATATATGAATTTTGGGTATGATTTAAAATGTTAAAATAATGTTCTCATACCATTATGATTATGTTATGATTAAATTTTTTCATTGATTAATACCTCCATTACTTACCATTAATGGGAATATGAACTCCCCCATCATTATTTTTCTCTTTCCCATGATATAAAGATTGGTTTTAATTAAGATATGTATAATAAGGGTGATAATTATGAATATATTTGTGAGAGATGATGTAAATATTTTTTTTACCAGTGGTTTAAATGTCAATGTTTGAAAATAACTAAAGCCATTATGGTTTTTAAATATATTTTAATGATATGTAATAAATATTAATATAATAATATTTAACATTCAAGTATTCTATCTTTCACTAGTTACCATATTCCTTAGAAGGTACATAGGTAGTTTCCCTAGGTTATGTGAATACATCAGTAGTTAGCCAAATTCCAAGAGGGTGCCAATTTATTATTTCAAGAAAAAGTGTATAAATTTTTTTTAGACTAATCCCAAGAGGATAGGTATTTTGTTAAACCGTTCCAAAAATGAAACATTGGTTTTTATTCAAATCCCAAGAGGGTATTAAAGGTGTATTCCAAATCCTCTTATGTTATGGGAATTAGGTAGAATTTATTTATCCACTAGTTTGTGATTTAGTATTAATATTCTTTATCCAAAATTCATCAATATTATTATCATAAATAACTAAGATTTATTTTATTATGTTTTAAGATACTTGTATGTGGAATAGTTTTTCCCAATTGTGGTTTCATTTCCATCTATATTTCATTGTGGAGAAGTATTATTGTTCCATTTTTCGCAATTTGTTTTGATATGATTTTAATCTAATATCTCTATGAGATTTGATAAGTTTTTTCAATTAATAGGTATATGATCTCACCCCTTTATTCTGTTTTAAATTTCCTAGGTTATGGATAAGATTATAACAAACGTTATTCTAAAAAGGGGATCTAGTATGTGATGATTATGAAGAAATATACACACTCAGACATTTATATCACTTATATCTAAATTAATAATCATTATTGTTCAATTGTTATGATATTGTTATTAAATGTGATGCATAAATTATATATATATATATATATATTTACATTGTTCATGATATATCTCATGTGGTGTCAAATCTAGTGGTAAAATGTGGGTTTTTGGCATTTGATCCTACAGTGAATGTCTAGGTTATGTTAGATGGTTTTAGAGTACTATTTAATTAATATTTGAAACTATATTTCTTATTTTTTAGGATTTTTATACGCTAAAATTTGTGAAAACCTCAAGAATAATACTAAATATATGGAAATACAAATAACATTTGTTATTTATACAATTTAGGTGTTCCTATAAACGAAGTCCCTATCTATATACAAGTAAATGGATTCAGGTTCTCGCCGAAATTCACCAAGATTTAATGAACATAAATAGGATATGTGGATATTAAATTTATCATAACATCATGTATGATAGAGAGGCCATAAAACACACAATGTTTGACACTACCAGTGGATATTCATTGGTAATTCTCATGCTCATTTTGAAACATTACAATGGATTTTAATATATTGTGTTTAGATAACCTAATAGTAAAATAATGATAAAATTAACATAGACTGATATTATGGTGTTAATGGATGAGACTTCATAGTATTTATTATCATATAAAGGATTTACATCGATATTATCATTTATTAGAATAACGGATTGTTTTTAGTATTTCATTTTAATCTCTTTCATTAATGTGAATAAATTAATGTTCTCTCTCTAGAAACTCTAATTTACTACAAACCAACTAAGGATGCATATATGGTAAAAATTGATGTAAAAATGATAACATAAACATATGATAATAGGTAAAATATTATTTTCCTTATCTTATATAAGATATTATTGATTATTTCTCATAATAAATTATATCTTATTTATTTTCAATCATATAGATACACATAGTTATTTCAATCAGAGAGAAGTAACTAAAATATTTGGATAATAATTATTTTAAGGGGAGAGAATGTAACACCTCAATATATTTATATTAATTTTCCATTAAATAAATATGATTTTTAATATTTTTATTCAAATGAAACATTGACTAAAATAATTCCTTGGTACCTTTTGGGAATATAAAATCATAAATACTTTATATAAATATTACAATATAGCCATAAAATATTAAGGAATAAATCGAAGTAACTTTATAATTAAAAAAACTAATAAATAAAAATAAACATAATTTTAATACGGATTTACTGCTAAAATTCAATAATTTCAGCTAAATAACTAATAAAATCATTTATTCATAATAATATATTTCAATGTAGATTTCCAAATTATATTCTATGTATTTTATCATATTTTTTTGATAATTATTTTAATTAAATTTATTTATAATATATACAAGAGACTAACTTTACATCACTTTAATGGTTTTTACATAGAAATTAATAAATTCATGTTATTCCTTGAAAATACAATTTTATAATTTTGTATTTTTATTTTATAGAGTCTTACATAAAAATAATTTTTAAAAAAATTATATATTCAATAGGATAAAATGATTTGAATATTATTGATTTTAATTTAAAAATTAGGTTAAAAGTTAAATTTATATTTATGTATAAAAATAAGATACCGAGATTAATGATTACTTCCATGATATTGGTAAAAGGGTTATTTCGGAAGAATAATTTTAAGCATTGTTCTATGTTTTTTACGAAAACAAATTAAGTTGTTATATTTTTAATAATGACCCTAATAATATTAATTAATATATAAAACAATATTTTGACATATATTTTATTACTAATGTAACACCCGAGACTTTTATGTTATATAAATCATTAAAGGAATACTTTTCTACACACAACACTTTCTTGTCTTGCTTTACACGAAATCGCGAGCTTCCTCGATAGCATGCGTCGTACGCAATACCGAGTTTCACTAAACAACGATATACTATTAAAATATTATTAAAACTAGCCGTTATGAATAGTAATAACCACTTTTTGAAATTTTATAAATTTTATTTTTCAAAATGGACTTCATTTTTGGATTCGTAATATCGAAATTAGCCTAGGGTGAAATTTTGGTATTTTTCTGAAAACATTCAATTTTTGATGAATAGTGAAACCATTGAGTGGTAGTTAAAAAAAATTGAATTTTTCATAAAACGTAATTTTACCGATTCTTTGAGTGGAATTTCGAAAATCCGAGAGACACTGTTAATATCAAGGACTAAAATGTGGTTCAATGAGATGAAAATAATTTTTGGTGAATAGTAACATTTTACTTTTTTTTACCACGGTTAAAACTAAATAGGGTAATTAAGGGAAAAATGATATTATTATTACCCTAACACATGTCCTAATTCTATTGGAAAAATGTAATTCGACCAAAAACAATCTTAGGAATAAAATATGACCATTTAGGCCCACTTGGATTAGATTAGGACATTTATTATTAATTTATTTAAAGAAGGGTTAAAATAGTTAAAATCAAAGTTTAATAAATAAATCATTTTTAATATGGAGTTATACATAAGATAAATTCGACAATAAATATTCATTAGAAATATAAAACGATTTCCTACATAATGGAATTTTATTTTTAATTTTTAGACATTAAATAATTTAATTTATTTATGACACAACGATGATGCAATAATTATCTTATTAATGAAATATTGACATAATTGATGTTATAAATACCCAAATAAATTTAATTTCAGACTTTTACTGAATTCCACTAATTTTCCAGGTTAATATGACATTTTAGTATTTATGTAATTAACTTTTTTCGAACTTATCATTCTTTTATGATTTTCACAAAAATCAATTACTAAATAGTGTCAAAATTGACATAAAATAGTATTTAAAACAAATATTATATTATTAATTGTTATTTTATTCCTAAAAATCTAAGGTTCGTCCCAATGACTTAGATACGGTTATATATATTAATAATAAACACCTTGGGGGTTCTTTTGGCTTGATATAGTCAGTTTATTAACCTTATAGTATAAGAACACAAGAAAACACGGTAAAAGTAAAATTATTTAACTTAATGTTAAATCTACATGATAAGGTTAAAATAGGAACCTAAACTTGTCTAAATTCTATTGGATGAGATAATTTCTACCCATCCCCACATTATCCTCGAAATAAATCAATTTGGAGCTATTTAAAACCGAACTTGACTTTATAATAAAATAATATTTTAAGTTATTCCAAAGGTGCCCCTCTCCTCCCTTATAAAAGGGCACCTCCTCCCTCTCTTCCTCACACCACGTTGAGCCTTAAAGCTCAGCCAAACCCTGAAACTATCTCCTCTAAAATTCCCTAGAGACATCCTAGAGGTCCTTCTCTTCTTCAAAGACCAATTTTAGTTCCCTAAAAGAAGGTCTCAAAGAAGCACTTTAAAGAAGAGGTAATGTCTGTTACCGATTCTTTCATCTTTATTTCTTCTTCCGCTTCTTCTTCTTTAGTTGTTTCATTATGAAGTAATATCATCAGTATCACTCATATACTGATATGTTATTATGAGTATGAAACAACCCTATTTCACCATCTATCTATCCTACGGAAAAAGAAATCAGCGCGCGTGCGTACGTACGGAATACCGTCTCCACGCCGTGGTGTAATCTATTTTCCACCACCACCTTACTTGGATGGGTATAATGGTGAAAATAATGACTATATATTACAATTATAAAGTTATATTGATTCTGAAATAGTATATATACACTCCAATACAATTCCACGATCATGGGAACGATATCATCGCTCGTGCGTACGTACGGAATACCATCTCCACGATGTGATGCGATTCGTTCTACATGATCTTCATTGCATAATGATTATATAAATGAATTGAATGAATAAATATGATATATAGTACATTAATACCATTCTTTAAATGATGTATCAATAACCTAAAGAGAGGAATAATAATTTATTCGACAAAACACGCATAAGAACAAAAAGTTATAAACACCCGAATAACAAGTAGCAATGAAATATTACTACCAAGAAACTAAGAATATGACCATATATGATATCATAACAATAATTATGATTCTGTAATAAGTCAATAACATTATTTAAATCATTATACAAGAGTTTCGGACACATACGAGGCAAATCGGACCTAAGGTAAGGGAAATATCACAATCTCATTTTTATCTGAGATTGTTTATACTTTGGCATTTACTGGGGTGTATTTTATCATCCACATCCATGTTTCCTGAATATGTAATATTATTTCCATCCACCTACAATTGTTTAAATCCAATTTTACCCTTCGGTGAGTTTTTAGTAAAGGATATGAAAGGAATCTTTTGTCATTTTTTGTACGAGGTACTTTTTGACTTTTCCGACAAAAGTACGAAGAATTTTTTTTTAACTTATACGGCATGAATGGATTTTTAAAAAAAATTCCCAAGAATCTTCCTTTACATAATTTCAAGTTTATTTTTAATCAAATTCTTTTAGTTTAAAATTGTATGACATGTTAAGAAAGTTAAAATGTTTTTGAAGTAGAAAGGATATTTTCCTCAAGAATGGAGTTCAAGTGTTTTATCAAAATTATTTTCCATCTAAGATAATATAGGGTTCTATTTCTATCACTATTATTACATTTATTTGATTATGTTGTGATGGAATTATTTTTATGAATTCCTTTATCTTATATGAATTTTTTTATTATGTCATGTTGTTTAAGAATCCCATTTTTATTACATGGGTTATGTAATAATGAATATTCAACTTCCTTTATATGGATATTGTGCTAATAATATCCCATAGAAATTTCTAAAAGGAAAGAAAGAATAATTTTTAAGTGTAGAGAAGAAGGGAATAGAAAAATAATTTATAATGAAAAATGAATAGCTACATATAGGAAAATAAAAAAATAAGGTTCTATTTGTATATCAATGTCTTATGTATAGGGAATATGGTGATTACTCAAGTCAATGACCTAATATAAGGGATTAATTTTAGACTAAATAATAGAAAGTTTTAATACAATATTACATATAAAATGATTTAAATATTTATATATTAGGATTTAATAAAGATTTTTAGAGGATTTTTATCTGCGATACTCAAGTTATAAGAATCATGAAACATAATATGATAGTTATGGAGTAGTATTTATTATATAATTAAAATAATTAGTTGAAGGGTACTAATAAAAACGAAAATATATATTGAGGTAAAGTAATATTTTGAAAAATACGTGATTGAATGACAAATGACCCTTAATATGTTCGAAATATTGAGATAATAATTCATTGTTTTTATAAAAAGATGATTTATATTGATAAATAAATTTGGATAGTACTAGAAACCTTGAAATTGATTAGTGATTTGATGAAAATGTGATTTATATTATCATTAATGCATATTATTATACTTTTTTGATTTATGGAATATAGTCAATATTAAATTAATTTATTTAAGTAAAAGGTATATAGTTCATCCCTATAAGAATATATATTTCATTGAATATTTATAGTTATTATGGCCATTATCAGGTTTTATGATAATATTTGATCATGGTATCCACGTGTTTGGTATGTGATATTATATGATAAATTATAATATTTGGAGATTAAGTTAAAATATATTTTGGAAGTTTTGAAACAATTATTTTAAATTTTTTAATATTTATATACTGCTTAAGAATGGTTTTAAGAGTTTTAGAGTTTTTCTATTTGGGTAATGACTTAAGAAGATCATTGTGTATTTTTTTTGTAAAAAATTAGAATAATCTTTCAAAATAAGGATTAACCATATTAGTTATTATAGTATGTAAAGAACAATTTTGGTTTCAATACATGAATTTAAAAATGTGGAATATATTTTCATTTTCCTAAAGATCTTATGATCTGTTATATTTTTATTTTAGTAACCCATGCATGAAATATTCATATTGTTCATTCATCACTATAATATGGGTTGAAAAGAAGTGGAAACTAATTAAAACATGCGACTATATTATGAAATTACATTTATGGATTTGAAGAAATAAATTTTGTAAATTTTCTATTATTAAAAGTTAAAATAATTCTTCAACAATAGGATAATGGACCTTGAATATGAAATTTTTACCCTTTTCAAAATTACATCAAAATATTAATGGATGTTTTCACCCATCACTTATTTATGGGTTTCTGGTCATTATATTTTTTAATGACTATGTACACTCTCACTCTCTATTAAAATTTGTATATTCTATTTCTCTTCCATTCCTATATTTTCACATCCTAATAATTTTCTCCTTGTATAGGAACCCAATTATCAATTATTTTTGGAATCCTTTAGGATTCACACACCCCTTTTCAAAAGGATTTTTTATTATCCCATTGTATGATGAGGGCTTTCAAAAAATTGTTTTAATATATTTATCCCATAAAAAATACGATAATAATTTCAAGGACATAATTTATTTAATGGGTGAGAATGTAACATAGTGAAAATTTAGAATTCTATAGTCGATAGTTTTTTTAAAACACAATATTTTTTTTAAACTATGATATACTATAAAACTAATATTACATAAATGTGACCATTAAAACCCAACAATTAGATTATAATGTGTTGATATTAATAAAATAGTTATGAATAATATGTAAAAACGATTTAAATAATTAAAATTCATTAATTTTTGCACAATAAATAAGTACTCAATTTTATGTAACGTGCTTTTATTCTTAAAATATATAGATTCTACAAAATTTTTATTATTATATTTTATCCCCAAACATTATAATTAATTTGTAATATTATTATAAATTTCATATTAGGTAATTGATATGATTTTTATAAATCATAATTTCAATATTACCATATGTTAAATTATTTTATTTTTTCTTAAACAAATATTTCTATTGAATTGTGGAAAATACTACTTTTTTGAAAACTATCATGACCTTTCATTAAATACATTAATATTAATATACCATTATGTTTTTACTCATATTTTAATGTAATAAATATATATATTAATTATAAAAAAATTAATTAATTACATAATTATTATCATTATACTTGTTTTTTATATAAATTTATTTTTGGGAATAAAAACACATTTTCCCAAAAACACTATTTATCCATGCATTGTCTTTTCATCATAATAAATTAAAACAATATTTTTTTTATTAATTTAAATAATTAAATTTATTGATTATATATTCAATAAAATATTTTTCCATTAATTTTATTGTTTTTACTAGGTATAGAATAAAAAAAATTATAGAGTTATGCATCAAAAAGAATTATTCAAAAAACATGTTTCATTATGTTTCACATTATTAATTTAAAATTACTTTTTTAAACATATATAAATTTAAATTTATAAAATGGGTTAAATTTTTTTAATCTAAATTTCTATATTTTATAACCAGGCCAATTTAATTTTCAATCAAAATGAATATTAAGAACTGTAAAATTTGTTACCACACTTGAGGTTAAAATGGGATAACTGGGGGGTTAAACTATGATATATGAGTAATAATTAAAAATAAACATGAATAATTATTATTGGTTTAATTTAAATAGACCCTATATTATCTTAAATTTTAATTATGTGAAATTTTTAATCATTATACATGATAAAGACATTATTTCATTTAAATATTTTATGCAATTACATGTGTGTACTCACCCTCACTAATAATAGAAAACCTCATATACATCCTTTTGATTAATTTTTATCCTCATATATAATCCAATAAATACCTGAAATCCTTTCTATATTCCTTTTCCTTAACATATGTCCCATTTTCTTCTCTTAAGTATAATTTAAAAGGCATAAGTTGTACCCTGAAGGTGGTCTCTCAAAGAAGAGGTATACCTCATATCTGAGATCTTTCAATTCTATTTCTTCTAATATTTTATCCAAACCTATTGATACAGTAATTAAATTATATATAAAATATCATAAATATAATGATACATATTATGATTATTGAGAAACCATTTCCCACCTTATTTCCATCAAATTGAAATTGAAAGTACTACTCATGGTTATTTATGGACTGCCACCTCCACGTATCGATATGATTTATTTTACATCATCATATTTCATGGATTTTTTTATTATCTATTTAGTCAATACATATGATATTTATGATAAAATATTTCTTCTATAATTTTAATATATCATCTATCTTAGTACCTTCCCATCTTCCCGAAAACCATAACATTGATCATGCCTAGGTGTGGACTACCACCTTCACAAAGATATTAAATTCATTTTTCATTTTTCATTTAAATGGATGGTAATAAATATATATATAATTTAATTTATAATAATTATTTTTTAATGTATAATTATTATTTTACATACTCTCATTCAAAATATTGAAAACTAAGAACATCATAAATGCATATCTATAGACTGTCTAGTCCAGAAAGTGATTTAATTAATTATTCATCACATCTTTATAATAATGTAATAAAATTATTAAATATGAAACTTGTAGCACTATTAAAATTTTGTAGAGATGAAACTATGAATAAATTATAAGGACAATAAATTTCGAAGAGAAATATACATGAAAAATGAAACTGTTTTCAATAGAAAATGAGTATTTTAGTAAATAATTGGTAAAATAATTGTGTTAAAAGTTTATTAGTTGATCAAATATGAAACTATAATAATTTAAAACAGTATTATATAGAGATATAATGAATATAAATTTATTATATAATATTTTTGAGATCTGACGAGTCATGTTGTGTATAAGTAAAGGGTTCTTCGTTTCAATATTTATTCATTGAGTTTTATTTGATGTTATGATCCTTGTTATGTTTAGTAGTTTTATATTATAATATCCCTGAAAGATCAATTCTACATTTGATTCTAAAATAATAATAATTACATTTCTCCATTTTATAATGATCAATGTGACCCAATTTTTCCATCTAAAACAGACAATATCTAAAGGAAATATTGTATCACTTATATTCTCGAAGAAAATTTAGGTTTAGAATTTTATATAATAAGGAAAAGAAATTATATAGAGAAAAAAAATTCCTATTAATGATAATTTCCCCCAATTAACCGATATTTTATTATTTCACATTATGTCTTCATCTTAATTTTTATATGAAACCATTCTAGACCTAAATCATTCAACAGAAACATTGATAACCTGGGTAAAAGAAAACATAATAAGGGTGAGATCAAATGATCAATACGAGTAAAATTATTTAATAAAAATTGAATATAATAAATGATCATAATATGTTAATGAAGTTGTGATGATATTATCAAAATTAATGATCATATAATAAGAATATTTATGGCCATAAATACCTAGATCATAAAATTTAAAATATGGAATTATAATTTAACAAATGAAAGAGTAATTAGAATCAATAATAATGAGAAATGTGATGTCAATATTGATAAAAGGAAACATTTATAACACATATAAAGAATAATGAAAGCATTTTGGTATCATGGTACATAATCTTCATATAATAATTACAAAACCCTTAAAAATGGAAGAAACATATTGTAGACATGCATACACATTGCATTGGAGTGTTATCTCAGTTCACCCATCATGTAAGCTATATCAGGCTCACCCGAATGTATTTGAGTATACAAATCCTATAAAAATGTATAATAACTATTAATATACTACACATGGATTGAATTTATTCATAATACGCATAATAAAAATCATCATTCCATTCATAAATCGATTAAATTATTGAAAAGAAATTGACTCCATAAAAATCACTTTGAAACATGATTAACCCATGGAAAAAAAATGAGTTCCTTAAAAATATATTTTAAACACAATTAACCTATGAATATGAAATTAGTTCCTTAAAAATAACTTTGGAACATGATTTACTTGTGTTAAAGAAATGACTTCCATAACTATATCATTGAAACATGATTATCCCGTGGAAAAGTAATGGGCTCTATAACAATCCCTTTGAAACAATCAAAATCTATCCAGATAAATAATGAGGATTTTATCAGTATAAAAAATACCCATTATATCACAACAAACCACATGGTTTTTTAATTTTGATTACTCTAAATCACAATTAAAATTTCATTAATTTGTTTCTAAGGAAAAATTACCTTTCTATTTGAAACTCACTTTTAAGAACTAAATATTCAAAATATATTTTGAAAATAAAATTTTCTATAAAAAATCATCTGTAAATATAAAGGTAACATCCGGTTAAATAATGGATATTAGGGTGGGAAAATCAATTCACTTAATAAGTGTTAAAAATTAGTATTAATTTTGAAAACATTAAGAAAAATTTAGTGAATAGTGGCCTAGTTGGAAAATGCTCATAAATTTCCTTTTAAAACCAATTAAATGATTGTAATGATAATGTAAAATTGATCAAGGAAATCATGAGTTTTTAGGCAATATTTTTTTAAAACATTAGATAAAATTTATTTATATAATAGGAAGATACTAGATCTAAAAGAAATTTAAAATATTGGCATCAATTAAAAATGAAATTCATGATGTTCCATCCATAATTATGGGACAAACAAGAAATTATACATGTGTAAAAAATCATTATTTTTTCATAATAAATTATATTTTGTTCTATCAAATAATATATCTTCATTTCACCCAAAATAAACTTCAATATAAATAATCCAAATAGAGTTGAGATCGTAATATAAAGCCCTTGCCACATTAGTAACAATCCAATCACACTCCCCATGATAGAATAAAATAAAAGGAAACCTTAAATACCATTTAAATAAAGAGATAAATAATATTAAATTTCAAATGGTAGTATATACAGCTCATAGATATTATAGGTGAATATCGCAGACGTATGTCACAAATAAAGGAATTTGGAATGTTTATCCCTTACAAAGATCATATCACTAAATTAAGAGTTAATTAATATAGAGAATATGGGTAAACATTTAAATCCATACCAAAATGTTTAAATAAATAATAAAATAATTTATATATTTATTCACTCATTAACATATAATAACTAAGTCAGCAAATATGGTTTAAAACTGAATGAAAGGAAACTGTGTTAAGAAAATATTTACTAATTTGGAACATTCTAGTAAAACCCCTTGGATAAATTAATTCATATGGAAAATTAATATAAAGTTATGAATGAAGGAAACATGTTATTATATGTAAAATGGCTAGTATAGATAGCATATAATAGAAAATTGTTGTATAATAATAAAATATTCCTCAATGAATGTTAATTGAGATAAAATCCCCTATGATATTGGTAATATCTGGTTTAAAACACAATGAATAATATAACCTAATAAGGATTTCGAAATACCTATATTATTCAAGTAAATAATCATAACAAACATTCATAGGTAGTATATAAATTTGACAACAATAGTAAGTAGTGAATATGATAATGAATCATTGAAATAAAAGTAAGGCACTGCCTCGAGTCAAGACGTTCCTTGTATGAACTTTATTTCATGTATAATAATCTTATATATATTAATTCAATTTATAAATAAAATATTACAGGTTTAGTAGAATTTAAATAAATATTATATTTTATTCATTTTAATTATATATTTAAATACATAATCATTTCAGTCCACAACAGGTGTTTTGAGGATATTTATTTCATTATTTCAAACCAAATTTTTTATGTTGATCATGGTCAAAGAAGTCATTTATTGAAAAAATAATGAATAATTATCAGGAAATATTTATTATATTTTTAAATAAATTATTCTTTTAAAACCAATAGTGGAATATATTTTTAAAAAATGAACTACGTTACAATTATAGAGATGGTAGGTCATACGTACGAAGAAGTAATGTTTCAATTTTTCAATGATCTTTATGGAATTATGGTATGCATTATTTTATCATTCCGTAATGATAATTATATAAAACATATCAACTTATTTCTTTAATTATTTTAATTTATACCATCTATGTGATTTAATTATTAAAAATGATTCACATCACTACAAAAAGAAGGTAGTCCACACATTCGCACGCACAATGTTATAATATTTTTATGTAGGAAATAAAAAGATATATTATATTTTTATAATGATAAATATTTCATTAATATCATAATTATTCCATTAATATCACATAATTTCATTAAATTTTACCTTTTTACCGTTTGTATATATTCTATTAGAGAATAACTAATAACATCTCTTCAAGAGGAAGTAGTCCACCCAATATAGAAGTAACATTATGGTATGCCCCATGAAATAGAATGTAAGAATTAATATTTTATTTTATAACTCATTAAGTATAAAAATGTTTAAAATATCATATATTTAATTTCAATATGTAAGTATATCAATCCATGATAGGAAATTATCTAAATCAAATGACACTGGTTTGTGAGATGGTTGTCCAAAATATACAGGAATGATGATTTCATATCCTACTTAATGGAAGAGAAGATAGATTTACATTATTCCATTAAAATAATAACATATTCAAATATGGTAGATACTGGTGTTATTATATTAGATTAATTGAATAATTATTTAAAGAGGTGTATGGATAAATAATGAAACATATGGTTAATCTAGATACCTCTTCTTCGAACAATCTTTTTAGAGAAGCCCTAAAATCCTTCATTGGAGGAAATTATGAAACAACCAATAAATCATGGTCATTGTGAGGATTTTTTGGTATAAATTTTTTTGGCACTATCTGAGATAAATTTTTTCAATGGTGTGATGTTTCTTGGGTATGGGGAGGCCTTTTATATGTGATTTGGGTGGCATATGTTTAATTTTTTAAAAGAAAATGGTGTACCCTCATTTTTTACAAGACACAATGATAAACAACAGAACATTATGGATTATTAGAAATCGTAATTTCCAAATATGTACATAAAATATAATTTAGATGATTTTTTATTTCATTTTACCCTTATGAATTTAGTTTAACCACCCCACCCATTAAACTAATTTTTACCTGAACTGTGGTAGCTAATTTTACTTTTATCACTATTCATTATGGTCAATAATTAAGTTTACATTATTATATGTTTTTAATTATTTTGATTCAAAATATTAAATCCATTTTACCATATTAATTTTATATTTGCGACAAAATTTATTTTAAAATTAATCCTACAGACGTGATAAAAACATTGTTTTCCAGAAGTATATTTTTAAGGAAAATGATAATTTTATATTAACTCTATGAAAAATAATAAAAATTATATGATTATCAATTTATATTTATTTATATAATATACTTTATATTTCCTTTATATCGGGCCTCATTATGGGTTTTATATTTTTTTAAATAATGAGAAACATTATGCACAATAAAACAGTATTTAGAAAAATATATATTTAGACTCAACAATTATCTTATACTAAAATACATTAAAATTTTGATTCAAAATTTATTAAATAAATTAAATATAAATAAAAAATTAATATTTTAGTTTATATATTATTATAAAACTAATTGAAATTTTAAATTAATAACATTTTTGAAATGAAATTACAGATTTACTGAAATATATATGTTCATTATTCACTGAAAAGTCAATATTTTCTCAGAAATAACAAAATTTTAACCAAAGTATATATTGATTTTTTTGATTTAAAAATTAATTTAATTTTATAGAATAAATTTTACAAATGATATAAAAATCAATTACAATATTTTTTCATGAATGGTAATAAAAATAAATTTTGAGGAAAACATATTTTTGAAGAATAAATTTATATTTCTAAAACATGATTTATTATTTATTATAAATCTAATAGTAATTTTTATTGAGTATATAAATATATATATTTCATAAATTTCAAATATTTTGCATACAACCTGATTTAACAGATATGTTATAATGGTAATATATTTATCGAGTTGTTATACTCAGTGCTGCATGTCGCATATGCTATCAAACAATATTTATTCTTTTATAATAATTAGATGTTACATAACCCTACCAATTTTAATAAATTTATTCCTCAGATTCTGATCTTGAAATCCATAATATATGGAATTAAATTTGAAAGAAAAATTATCCCTTGAAACCCCACATTGTTTAATGTTTTTAAAAAAATATCCTACTGATAATAGAGAAAATGAAGTATTAGGGTTATATGGAATAACACATACTAGGTTTTAAAAAATAATAACTTAGGTGGTAATTTAATTTTGGTACATGATATTAATTCTCATAAAATTGTATTGAGTTATAATAATTATTGATAATAAGAAATTTAATCATCAAGTGATAGTACACAACCACAAAAATATAAATCAAATATGTGTGAAACGGCTAATTAATATCATAAAAAATGTTGGTAATATGAAAAAATTTTGTACCAAGAACCATTTATTATATTTTATAATTTATTTTTTTCTATAAAGTTACTAATAAAATATAATTAATCTATGAGTATAATTTCATCATTTTATCAATTTCTACCATAATATCAACTTTACCTCCAAATTATGAGCATCAATGAAATTTATTTTCATTATTAAGGAACTAAAATAAAATTATAAAGGAACACAAAACAATAAAAGTGATAATACATATATTCCACCTTTCATTATATGTTAACCAAAAAAATGGTTAGTACATGTAATGATAATTTCTAAAATGACAAAACCATCTTGTGAGGAAATAATAAATTTTTTATAAAATTCAACAAAAATACCCAAGGATAAAACTAAATCATTCCATAAATAAATAACCTTTCATCCCAAATAACCTTGATAACCTCAATATTAAAAAGTTTTAAACAAAAAAGTTTGTACCATACATTTGGTTAATAAAATACCAAAAATATAGAAATATTTTTCAGAAATAACATTGATCACATCGTCATGAATACATTTTCAATCCCATGATAATCTATATGACTAAAAATGATTTATAAAATTTACCACACTATCCATGGTTATACGAACTCAATAGGTTATCACTACCTTAAAATCATGTAACAAAAATATAAATGTATACTTTTTATTAATTTAATATTTACAATCACTTCAACCCAGAAAATAATTCTTATAGTGTCATTAATCACTATATGATGTTATCATTTAAATCCTACAAATGGGTTTGTAATACATTGAACTTATGATAAAACAATATTTTATAGACCAATGATAGTATACATAAATCATAATATCAATATATCAAAATCTTTAAAGTTATCTAATTTGTTTCTTTGATGCCATCTATAAAAGCAATAAACCTATACTACTAGATATGGTGCTTATACCATTGAATTTACATTTTGGTATTTGATTCTAATGATGATGACCCAATTTTCACTATATAAAACATAAAAAAAATAAATGATTTTTTTAATCAGTTACATTCTAAATAGTTTCATAGGATTATATTTTTGAGAATTTGGAAATAATATTATATAAAAAATACCCATGTTATTAAATAATCATTTTCTCACACAAACAATATTTTCTTATTTCAAATAATGTAATTATCATCATAAATATGAATCCAATATATACATAAATAATTCTCTATCAATGTAGATAACCTTAAAAAAGGAAACATAATAAGGGTGATCTTAAATGCCTTTTAAGAATAAACATATTAATTAATAATTGAATGAATAAATGGGTATAAGAAGATGATAATTGTATGTTAACATAATAAAAGTTCATGTGCATTTAATAGGAGGTTTTTTAAACCATCAATATCTTTGTCAGAATAAATGGTAACATTTGATAAAGATTTTATAAATTGAAGAGTAAATATAATAAAAAATTGAGCCATGTTATCTCAAACATTATCAATGGAAACATTTAAAACCCATGTTACTTCTAACAAAAAATGTGTTGTTATATTATGTTGTAATCATTATATAACAGTTTTAGATCCCATATATAACCATAAAAAATGGAACAACCATACTGTAAAATTTGATACACAATGCATTGGAGTGCTATTTGGGAACACCCATCATATGATATATATCTAGCTCATCCAATGCTATCTGGGAGAACCCATCAAATAAAAATTTCCCAAAACCATATAAAAAGTAAATAGAGCTTACATTTTACCAAAATACACCTAAAACAATCGTTATTGCTTATATATGTTTATTAACCCATGGAAATGAAATGATATCTATGACAAACTCTTTGAAACATGATTTACCCATGGAAATGAAATCAGATCTATGAAATTCTATTTGTAATATGATTGATGCGTGTAAAAGAAATATATTTCCATAATAATATCTTTGAAAATTTATTAAACCATGGTGAAAAAAAGTGTTCCACAAAAATGTCGTTTAAACCTAATTAACCCATTGAAAATAAATAGGTTTCATTTAAATATCCTACAACCAAACATAATCCTTTAGGATGAAGAATGTGGATGGTGTCATTTAAAAATATCACCATTAGATAATAAGTAAAAAAAGAATGGTTTATGACATTGATGAATGGAAATATCCTAAAATGATCATAATTTTTTCTAGTAAAATTGTATATCTATTGTGAAAATAAATATTACAAACTAAAAATTTAATAAATATTGAAAAAACAATTATATGAAAAAACATGGACAAATATAAATAAATTTTCAAGGACGTTAATGTAAATGATGGTGCTAAAATCCATTCATGTCATTAGTGTTAAAAATAATCATTATTTTACAAATAAATTTAAAAAGGGAATCAAAAGTGGCCTATTTGGAAAAAAAAATTGAAATTTCGTTTCCAAACATTTAAAATAATGTAAAATGTCATGTAGAATGAATTTTGGAAATAGTCTTCATTTATAGAATAACATTTTTTTGATTTTTCAAAATGAGGTATATGGATGAGAAAGATACTTGATATAAAAGAAAAATACAATTTGGTATCACGTAAGACTTACTTTAATAAAATTTCTCCAATCAATAAGTGAGTAAATAGAAATAAAACATGTGAAATAAATTATCATAGGAGAATAATATATGCGTGATTCAAGAAAATACTATCACATTACTTCCCATAAAATAATCATGATCCTAAAGAATATAAAAATATTATAGATTGTAACAAAAAATACATTTCCACATTGGTATATATGACATCATAATCCAAATGAATAATTATTTTAAAAAGATATATTAAATATCTTCAACATAACTATATATATGAAATTAATTTCTAAATGGAATAATATACACCTCATAAAGAACGTTTGATCATATCTTAATCATATGTCCTTAATAATGGAATTTTGGATGATTAAACCTAATAAAGATCATAACACTAAATTGAGAGTTAATTAATAAAGATATTGTTTTATAAAAAATTAAAATAAAACCAAAAAAATATAAAACAATTAAAAAATAAATTATATATCCATTTACACATAATCATATCACAATGGTGTCTATGAAGAAGTTTAATAACCCCTCAAAAGGAAATTTAATTAAGAAAATCTTTACAAATTTTTAAATTTCAATTCAATATTCTAGTGTAAATTATTTAAAAATGAGAAATTAAACAATATTATGTATTAAGGATTAGTTTCTTAAAATTTAAAATGACTATTATATATACCATATTAAATAAATTTTGATCATAAGAGTAAAATATTCCTTACTGAATGTAAATTGAGATGAAATATCTTATGGGGTTTGGTAGTCTTTGGATAAAAACCTCTTGAAAGAGAGGAAATAATATGGATTTGTAAATAGAAATAATTTTTATCAAAATAATAATAAAATAAATTATTAGTTGTTATACACATCACACAAAAAAATGATAAGTAGTGAATATGGAATATGTCTCCCAAAAATTATATTTAGATGAGAACCCCTTACCTTGAGTCTAGACATTCATGTATGTCCTTTAACCCTTGTTTAATATGATTACATGAATATTTATATTTCATAAGAAACATTTCCAGGATTAATAATTTGTACTTAAATCATTTATTTTAATTATATTTATGAAATATATAAATAGTTAATCTATTAAGTCTATGTAGTGTGTTTTTAGGGTGTTTGAATCGTTATTTCAAAATGGATTCAAAAAGGTAACCATGGTCAAAGCAGTCATTGAATAAAAAATTTCAGAATAATAATCAGTAAATTATATAATATTTTGAAGAAAATTATATTTTTAAAACCAGTAATTTAATATGGTTATGAAAAAATTAACTACAATACAATCATTAATATTGTAAGCCATAAGTATGCATGACTAACGTTTCCATTTTCAAAGATAATTATGGAAAGAATGTATGTTTTATTTTATCATTTAATAATGATAGTAATTTCATAAATTTTTTTACAAAGATTTTATTTATATAATCTATGATATTTATTGATGAAAAAAGAGACTTATCGCTTCACGGTGTCGGTAGTCGACACATAAACACAAATGGCATTATCGTATTTTAGTTTAATAATGAAAATGAATTACTATATTACAAAAAATATAAATATTTCATTAATATCATAAATATATCATTTTTATCACATATATTTATTAAATATAAATTTATTTCTGTCCATGAAAGTCATTGGTGAAAAATTAATCTCATTTCTTCATGAGGAGGTAGTCTCTCATACATATGGGCGATATTATCATATCCTCCACATAATTAAAAGTAAAAAAAAATGTATATGTGATTTTGAAAAAATATATGATTAAATATTTTAAAAATACCATATATAAATATATATATACTTTTAATCCATGATTATTAGATTCCTTGAGAGTTGATTATGAAAATTGGCTGACATTAGTTTGCAAGGCTTTAATCAATTGTACACATGAATAATGATTTTTTAACTCATTCGATTGAAGAAGAGTTGGATTTAAGATATAAAATTATCATAATAACATATAATTATATTTTATATACTTTCATTATTATATAATAAAAAATTAATAATATTCTATGGAGGGGGAGAAAAATTAAAATAAAAACTAATAGCTAGGAATGATACATATTCTTCGGAGAACCTCCTTATGTTAGAACAAAAATATTCATATGATTGATTAAATGTTAGTAAAATTGAACTATGTCATGTAAATAGAATCTATAAAGTCATTTAGGTTGTTATTGGTTGATCTTAATAGATTTTAAGGTGTTTAGTGGAGAGGATAGTTGGTGTCCTTTTATAAGTGAGGGGAGTGGCACATTTGTAATTTTTTAAACGAAAAATGTGTACGAACATTTTTCGCATTCCAAAGGATCCAAAATGGACCATTATTGAGATTCAGGCATTATAAGGTCTAAATATGGCCTTAATATATATTTCATACAGGTTTTTTATGTCATTTTCACCCTTATTTCTATAGATTAACCCTATGGAAATCCCATTTTTACCTTAACTATGGTAATTAATTTATATTATTTTCAAAATGCATTAATGAAAATAATTAATTTGAATATATTAGATAATGTAATGTAATTTATTTCCAAAAATTTAATCCATTATACCAAATTAAATTCATATAATATGAAAAATTAATTTCATACTATACATGCATGTGCAATTAAAAAATTGGGGATTCAATAAGTGTATTTTTCAAGAAATACATGATTTTATATTAACTCAATGAAAAATAATAATAATTTTATGAATATAAATTAAAATATCTTGATATATAATATATAAATATAATTAAAATAATTCCAATATGGGGGTTTTAAAATTAGTTAAAAAAGAGGCACATTATGCACTTTTAAAGAGCTTTCAAAAAATCTCGTCAGAGACCCAACAATAAACTTATACTAAAATCAAATATGAAGTTGAATTAGATTTAATTGAGTGGATTAAACATAATTAATGAATATTTAGGATATGTTAAATAATATTAACAACTTTAATTCACTTTTAAATAAATTAATTTTTATTAAAAGAATATAATGTTTTACAAAAATTGGTATTTTCACTATTCACGGAAAATTATTATTTTTTTGAACATTCCCAAACACATCTCCAAAATTAAATATTAATATTCAAAATAAAAAAAATTCATAAAAGATATTTTTTAAATTTTCAAAAAATTATTCATATTATTTTTTCATGAAAATTTATAAAAATTCATACAAATAATTATTGAGGAAAATACATTTTTAATATTAAATTTACAATACTAAAAAGGAGGTGATTATATACAACTAATATTTCAACAGATTATATCAAGTATAATATATATATATATATATCATAAAGCAGTTAATACTGTTCATAGACACCAGTTTAAGGGCTAGGTTTTAATGATTATAAATTTTGGGAGTCGTATAATATCAATATTTTCTATCGTACATGCATTCAAACATAATTTTATTATTTTAGAATATCAATGTGATACATATAAACCTACCCTTATAAATTTAATATATTAAATGATTCATAATTAATGGTATTTAAATATTTCATTAAAAATATTTCATCCATGGGTTTTAATTCAAATGTTACCAAATTGGTTAGGGTTTACCTTATGAAATTGTCTTATTTGTGAAATATGTTATTTTATACACCTATATTATTTTAGGGGTTTTATCTAATAATAATTGGATATTTTTTAAAATAAATATCCAAATTACCATGGTATTAAATCTTCCATTTTACGTTATTTATTTCATTGTAATTATGAATCATAATTTTCTAAATAATAATGATTTTATGTTATAGTCACTCTTTTACCATGATTGATTATACATAAATGTATGATTATGGAATTTTATAATCTATATCTACCAAATAATATTAAATTAATTATTATTTTTTATTTCTTTTGATTAATTTTCTTTTCCTCTCTTTCCTGCCACTAATTACTAAGGAGTCCTATAAAATATTTACGAAAAACATACAATATTTCTCTACTATAATGAGAAAATTTTATTCCATTTAATATTTTATTTAAAATATTTTCAAGAATTGTTTTTCCATTCCAAAATGATTTTACAAATTCATTTTTACCTATTCCTAAATTTTTTTAAAAGGAATATTCATTACATTTTTTTAATTATGTACCTTCGACTTGTTACCATAAGGGAGAATGTAATATTTATTTGGACATACACCACATGAACAAATTTTCCACCACCCATGAATACTATTTTATTTGAATATTTCATTACATGTTTCCATGATTCTTTTAAAATAAAATTCCATATTTAATAATTTAGATATTTTTTCAATTTGGAATATGTGGTCTCAAAATTAAAAGTATACGCTCCTAAAAAATAATAAAATGGTCTTTTAAGGTAATTTTTAATATTTCATAACATCCTTTGATGTCAATTATGATTATCTATGGATACTATTCTATGATACCTTCACTTTTATTTTTTATGGTTATTCATTTTTTAGTTAAAATCTTTATGAAACTTATTTTCTATTCGTTCAGTTATGTTATGATGAATTGTTTTTTGTTTTCATGATCGTAGGTCATGAATATGAGTATATTATGATTATGTAATTTGCGGTTTTAGTATAGTCTCCTAATTAATTATGTAAAGTATAATGCTTTAAAATCTAAATGGGTATTCAAGAGTTTATCCCTTTCCCAATGGGGTTACAACAAAGGTTATACCAATCCAAAATAATTTACATGGGTGGTTTCCCCCAACCTAATAGGTGATGAATTTATTGGTTGGTAGCCTTGAAAAAAAATCATAAGATTATGAATTTTTCATATATTATACCACACTTTAAGGACAGGGGTCTATTCCATTGTTCTTTTCTCATGTATTAGATTATTTTATTCCATTATAATTCATGTCTTATGAACATAAAATATTTATTCAATAACTCCTAATTATGATATATGAATTTTGGGTATGATTTAAAATGTTAAAATAATGTTCTCATACCATTATGATTATGTTATGATTAAATTTTTTCATTGATTAATACCTCCATTACTTACCATTAATGGGAATATGAACTCCCCCATCATTATTTTTCTCTTTCCCATGATATAAAGATTGGTTTTAATTAAGATATGTATAATAAGGGTGATAGTTATGAATATATTAGTGAGAGATGATGTAAATATTTTTTTTACCAGTGGTTTAAATGTCAATGTTTGAAAATAACTAAAGCCATTATGGTTTTTAAATATATTTTAATGATATGTAAAAAATATTAATATAATAAAATTTAACATTCAATTATTCTATCTTTCACTAGTTACCATAATCCTTAGAAGGTACATAGGTAGTTTCCCTAGGTTATGTGAATACATCAATAGTTAGCCAAATTCCAAGAGGGTGCCAATTTATTATTTCAAGAAAAAGTGTATAAATTTTTTTTAGACTAATCCCAGGAGGATAGATATTTTGTTAAACCGTTCGAAAAATGAAACATTGGTTTTTATCCAAATCCCAAGAGGGTATTAAAGGTGTATTCCAAATCCTCTTATGTTATGGGAATTAGGTAGAATTTATTTATCCACTAGTTTGTGATTTAGTATTCATATTCTTAATCCAAAATTCATCAATATTATTATCATAAATAACTAAGATTTATTTTATTATGTTTTAAGATACTTGTATGTGGAATAGTTTTTCCCAATTGAGGTTTCATTTCCTTCTATATTTCATTGTGGAGAAGTATTATTGTTCCATTTTTCTCAATTTTTTATGATATGATTTTAATCTAATATCTTTATGAGATTTGATATGTTTTTTCAATTAATAGGTATATTATCTCACCCCTTTATTCTGTTTTAAATTCCCTAGGTTATGGATAAGATTATAACAAACGTTATTCTAAAAAGGGGATCTAGTATGTGATGATTATGAAGAAATGTACACACTCAGACATTTATATCACTTATATCTAAATTAATAATCATTATTGTTCAATTGTTATGATATTGTTATTAAATGTGATGCATAAATTATATATATATATATATATTTACATTGTTCATGATATATCTCATGTGGTGTCAAATCTAGTGGTAAAATGTGGGTTTTTGGCATTTGATCCTACAGTGAATGTCTAGGTTATGTTAGATGGTTTTAGAGTACTATTTAATTAATATTTGAAACTATATTCCTTATTTTTTAGGATTTTTATACGCTAAAATTTGTGAAAACCTCAAGAATAATACTAAATATATGGAAAGACAAATAACATTTGTTATTTATACAATTTAGGTGTTCCTATAAACGAAGTCCCTATCTATATACAAGTAAATGGATTCAGGTTCTGGCCGAAATTCACCAAGATTTAATGAACATAAATAGGATATGTGGATATTAAATTTATCTTAACATCATGTATGATAGAGAGGCCATAAAACACAAAATGTTTGACACTACATGTGGATATTCATTGGTAATTCTCATGCTCATTTTGAAACAATACAATGGATTTTAATATATTGAGTTTAGATAACCAAATAGTAAAATAACGATAAAATTAACATAGACTGATATGATGGTGTTAATGGATGAGACTTCATAGTATTTATTATCATATAAAAGATTTACACCGATATTATCATTTATTAGAATAACGGATTGTTTTTAGTATTTCATTTTAATCTCTTTCATTAATGTGAATAAATTAATGTTCTCTCTCTAGAAACTCTAATTTACTACAAACCAACTAAGGATGCATATAAGGTAAAAATTGATGTAAAAATGATAACATAAACATATGATAATAGGTAAAATAATATTTTCCTTATCTTATATAAGATATTATTGATTATTTCTCATAATAAATTATATCTTATTTATTTTCAATCATATAGATACACATAGTTATTTCAATCAGAGAGAAGTAACTAAAATATTTGGATAATAATTATTTTAAGGGGAGAGAATGTAACACCTCAATATATTTATATTAATTTTCCATTAAATAAATATGATTTTTAATATTTTTATTCACATGAAACATTGACTAGAATAATTCTTTGGTACCTTTTGGGAATATAAAATCATAAATACTTTATATAAATATTCCAATATAGCCATAAAATTTTAAGGAATAAATCGAAGTAACTTTATAATTAAACAAACAAAAAATAAAAATAAACATAATTTTAATAAGGATTTACTGCTAAAATTCAATAATTTCAGCTAAATAACTAATAAAATCATTTATGCATAATAATATATTTCAATGTAGATTTCCAAATTATATTCTATGTATTTTATCATATTTTTTTGGTAATTATTTTAATTAAATTTATTTATAATATATACAAGAGACTAACTTTACATCACTTTAATGGTTTTTACATAGAAATTAATAAATTCATGTTATTCCTTGAAAATACAATTTTATAATTTTGTATTTTTATTTTATAGAGTCTTACATAAAAATAATTTTTAAAACAATTATATATTCAATAGGATAAAATGATTTGAATATTATTCATTTTAATTTAAAAATTAGGTTAAAAGTTAAATTTATATTTATGTATAAAAATAAGATACCGGGATTAATGATTACTTCCATGATATTGGTAAAAGGGTTATTTCGGAAGAATAATTTTAAGCATTGTTCTATGTTTTTTACGAAAACAAATTAAGTTGTTATATTTTTAATAATGACCCTAATAATATTAATTAATATATAAAACAATATTTTGACATATATTTTATTACTAATGTAACACCCGAGACTTTTATGTTATATAAATCATCAAAGGAATACTTTTCTACACACAACACTTTCTTGTCTTGCTATACACGAAATCGCGAGCTTCCTCGATAGCATGCGTCGTACGCAATACCGAGTTTCACTAAACAACGATATACTATTAAAATATTATTAAAACTAGCCGTTATGAATAGTAATAACCACTTTTTGAAATTTTATAAATTTTATTTTTCAAAATGGACTTCATTTTTGGATTCGTAATATCGAAATTATCCTAGAGTGAAATTTTGGTATTTTTCTGAAAACATTCAATTTTTGATGAATAGTGAAACCATTAAGTGGTAGTTAAAAAAACTGAATTTTTTCTAAAACGTAATTTTACCGCTTCTATGAGTGGAATTTCGAAAATCTGAGAGACACGGTTAATATCAAGGACTAAAATGTGGTTCAATGAGATGAAAATAATTTTTGGTGAATAGTAACATTTTACTTTTTTTTACCACGGTTAAAACTAAATAGGGTATGTAAGGGGAAAATGATATTATTATTACCCTAACACATGTCCTAATTCTATTGGAAAAGTTTAATTCGACAAACAACTAACTTAGGAATAAAAGATTACCATTTAGGCCCACTTGGATTAGATTAGGACATTTATTATTAATTTATTTAAAGAAGGGTTAAAATAGTTAAAATCAAAGTTTAATAACTAAATCATTTTTAATATGGGGTTATACATAAGATAAATTCGACAATAAATATTCATTAGAATGATAAAACGATTTCCTACATAATGGAATTTTATTTGTAATTTTGAGACATTAAATAATTTAATTTATTTATGACACAACGATGATGTAGTAATTATCTTATTAATGAAATATTGACATAATTGATGTTATAAATACCGAAAAAAATTTATATTGAGTCTTTTACTGAATTCCACTAATTTTCAAGGTTAATATGACATTTTAGTATTTATTTAATTAACTTTTTTCTAACTTATCATTCTTTTATGATTTTCACAAAAATCAATTACTAAGTAGTGTCAAAATTGACATAAAATAGTATTTAAAACAAATATTATATTATTAATTGTTATTTTATTCCTAAAAATCTAAGGATCGGCCCAATGACTTAGATACAGTTATATATATTAATAATAAACAACTTGGGGTTCTTTTGGCTTGATATAGTCAGTTTATTAACCTTATAGTATAAGAACACAAGAAGACACGGTAAAAGAAAAATTATTTAACTTAATGTTAAATCTACATGATAAGGTTAAAATAGGAACCTAAACTTGTCTAAATTCTATTGTATGAGAGACTTTAGACCCATCCCCACCTTATCCTCGAAATAAATCAATTTGGAGCTATTTAAAACCGAACTTGACTTTATAATAAAATAATATTTTTAGTTATTCCAAAGGTGCCCCTCTCCTCCCTTATAAAAGGGCACCTCCTCCCTCTCTTCCTCACACCACGTTGAGCCTTCAAGCTCGGCCAAACCCTGAAACTTTCTCCTCTAAAATTACCTAGAGACATCCTAGAGGTCCTGGTCTTCTTCAAAGACCAATTTTAGTTCCCTAAAAGAAGGTCTCAAAGAAGCACTTTAAAGAAGAGGTAATGTCTGTTACCGATTCTTTCATCTTTATTTCTTCTTCCGCTTCTTCTTCATTAGTTGTTTCATTATGAAGTAATAACATCAGTATCACTCATATACTGATATGTTATTATGAGTATGAAACAACCCTATTTCACCATCTATCCATCCTACGGAAAAAGAAATCACCGCGCGTGCGTACGTACGGAATACTGTCTCCACGCCGTGGTGTAACCTATTTTCCACCACCACCTTACTTGGATCGGTATAATGGTGTAAATAATGACTATATTTTACAATTATAAAGTTATATTGATTCTGAAATAGTATACATACACTCCAATACAATTCCACGATCATGGGAACGATATCATCACTCGTTCGTACGTACGGAATACAGTCTCCACGATGTGATGCGATTCGTTCTACATGATCTTCATTGCATAATGATTATATAAATGAATTCAATGAATAAATATGATATATAGTACATTAATACCATTCTGTAAATGATGTTTCTATAACCTAAAGAGAAAAATAAGAATTTATTCGACAAAACACGCATAAGAACAAAAAGTTATACACACCCGAATAACAAGTAGCAATGAAATATTACTACCAAGAAACTAAGAATATGACCATATATGATATCATAACAATAATTATGATTCTGTAATAAGTCAATAACATTATTTAAATCATTATACAAGAGGTTCGGACACATACGAGGCAAATCGGACCTAAGGTAAGGGAAATATCACAATCTCATTTTTATCTGAGATTGTTTATACTTTGGCATTTACTGGGCTGTATTTTATCATCCACATCCATGTTTCCTCAATATGTAATATTATTTCCATCCACCTACAATTGTTTAAATCCAATTTTACCCTTCGGTGAGTTTTTAGTAAAGGATATGAAAGGAATCTTTTGTCATTTTTTGTACGAGGTACTTTTTGACTTTTCCGACAAAAGTACGAAGAATGTTTTTTTAACATATACGGAATGAATGGATTTTTAAAACAAAATTTCCAAGAATCTTCCTTTACATGTTTTCAAGTTTATTTTTAATCAACTTCTTTTAGTTTAAAATTGTATGACATGTTAAGAAAGTTAAACTGTTTTTGAAGTAGAAAGGATATTTTCCTCAAGAATGGAGTTCAAGTGTTTTATCATAATTATTTTCCATCTAAGATAATATAGGGTTTTGTTTCTATCACTATTATTACATTTATTTGATTATGTTGTGATGGAATTATTTTTATGAATTCCTTTATCTTATATGAATTTTTTTATTATGTCATGTTGTTTAAGAATCCCATTTTTATTACATGGGTTATGAAATGATGTATGATTTATAATTTTGTGGCACACATAAGAATGGTATCATTATGAGATGGGTGGGACCTTTATCTCCCTCCAATGAATTGGGTAAATATTTTATATCTCAGAAGATAGACATGGCTGGAACGGTAGGTTATATCGGTTCAGTGAAATAGGACTAAAACGAGGAGTGAACTCGGTTCAGAAATGGACTTTGTCGACTAAGATAGTCTTGGCAATGAGTCTTGACTAATAAGAAATGATTCTATATGATTATGTGTGTATGCCACAAATTTTCATGTTTTAAGTCATGATTATTGGGATTACATTTCACTACTATGATTTATCCCATGTTATGAAATTATGCCCTCTTTTGCAGGTTACTATTTCCTAAAGTTATGTTCTTATGAATATGATGTGATTGATATTTCTTTTGTTTACCCTTACTGAGCATTTGATCTCACCCTTTTGTATGTTTTCTTTCCCCAGGTCAATAAGAAGGTTATTAAGTAAGATATTCCAAAAGGGACTGTAGATATGATGAAATAAATGGGAGACAATGTAGACGCTTTATGAACCAGTTGTTTATGTTTCCCAGTTTTCTAAAGACACTATACCTATACGGTCCATTCGTGGTTTTGTTATATGTTATAATAAGTATGCTTCAATTTCGATGTAATAACAATGTATGTAAAGTATGGGTCATTATAGTTGGTATCAGAGGAAAGGTATAGTCACCCTTTGGAAACTAGGATGTGAAATCCTTAGTAAGAACCCTAAGGATAAGTCTAAGCATAGAACACAATCATAGTGTTTTAAAAATGGCCATGAATAACCTAGGATAAGATCTTAAGTGTGAAATTTTATTCTTGATTATGTTGTTTTCCTATTATAATTATTGTTTCTCACACTATTCTTCTTGGTTTTAGTCAATGGCTAGAACCCGAAGGAACCGTGTTAATGCCGAATGAAACGGGAAATGATATGATTTTCCCCCGGAGCAACCAAACGTTATGGGAGATGGAAGGAAAAATCTTGTAGCCATGCTCACACAACATTCTCAAGCTATGAATCATGCAAGACTTCCAAATGAGCAAAGGAAGGAGCAACATTCTGTTTAATCCATCATGAGGCAGCGTCCACCTTGATTCAGCGGGTCTACTGATCCATTAGTTGCTGAACAATGGATTAGTACTACTAAAAAGATATTTTCAGTTCTCCAATGTTCTGAACATAATAAAGTCATCTCAGCAGTGTATCATTTGGAAGGTGATGCTGATCAATGGTGGAATCTTATTAAGAATATGATGCAAAGGGGTGAAATTGAGTCCATGGAATGGGATGAGTTCAAGAACTTATTTTTCAATAAGTACTTCCCTCGTATTCTCTGAACAAATATGGAGAAAGAGTTTCTTGAACTGAAGAAAAAGGATGATGAATCTGTTGGTACCTATGAAGCAAATTTTACAAGACTTGCAAGGTACGCTTCTGGTATTATTATCCAACCTGAGAGTAAGATCGATCGATTCTTTAGTGCCTTAAAACCAAGTCTTCGAAGGGCCTTATGCATAAGGGACTTCAATAGCTACGAGGAAATCGTTCGATGTGATCTCAAAGTCGAGATGGAGATTGGAGTAACCCATCAGTCATATGGATTTGACAAGAAGAGGAAAATGGAATTCAAAGGAAAATATAAAGAGCACACTGAAAAGAAGATGAGCTTTCCCTTATGCTCAATGTGTGGAAATAGACATGGAGGGAGTTGTCTTAAAGGTACAAGTAAATGTTTCAAATGTGGAAAGCAAGGTAATCGGGCATTTGAATGCCGCAATTATGGGAAGAAGATGTCTAATGATGAAAAAAGGAAGGGATACATAGAATGACCCTACTACACTTCAATGTTTCAAGTGCAAGGAGATGGGGCATTATTCCAATCAATGCCCAAATCCAAGGGTTGATGATGATGGTCGATGTCAACAAACTCTTAAGGCTAAAGACAAAGGAAAGTCACAAGAAATTTCTATCAGCGATGTGGAGTATGATAACGATGTGGTGAAAGGTACACTTACCATCAACTCTAAAGTAGAAAATGTTTTATTTGATTCTGGATCCACCCACTCCTTTATTTCTGAATAATTTTTTAAGGATATCACCGTATTACCTCAACAGTTAGATGTTGAGTTAGCTTTGTCAACCCCTAATGGCACAACAATCACATCAAAAGTTTATAATTCTTCTCCGATTTAAGTTTGTGGGAAAGTGCTTCCGGAAAATCTTGTGATCCTTCTTATAGTGGAATTTGATGTGATTTTTGGCATGGATTGGATTTCTCTACATGGAGCTCATATCAATTGCCAAAGAAGGGAAGTCACATTTCATATTCCAGATCAATCTATGATCGTCTATCGATGCTAGAATGAACATAATCTTCCAGTGGAAATTTCTTCCATTTTATGGTTATTTATTCCACTAAACGAAGGTTATTTATCTCAAATTGTTGGTGAGAAAATCATGATTAAGAATATTCCCATTGTACGGGAGTTTGATGATGTCTTTCCGGAGGAATTACCGGGTCCTCCACCGAATCGTGAAGTTGAGTTTTCAATATAACTCGTACCGGATGCTTTGCCTATTTCAAAGACACCTTATAGAATGGACCCAATTGAGTTGCAGGAATTGAAGAACCAACTCCAAGAGAATCTTGATAAGGGGTTCATACGCCCTAGTGTGCCACCTTGGGGAGCACCTGTTCTGTTTGTTAAGAAGAAAGACGGATCAATGAGACTCTGCATTGATTATCGAGAACTTAACAAGATCACTATCAGGAACAAATATCCTCTCCCGCGCATTGATGACTTATTTCACCAACTACGCGGAGCTCAATAATTTTCCAAGTTTGATCTTCGTTCTGGGTATCATCAATTAAGGGTCAAAAGGGAGGATATACCAAAGACGTCTTTCCGTACAAGGTATGGACACTATGAATTTATAGTTATGCCATTTGGTCTTACTAATGCCCCTGCTATCTTTATGGATCTAATGAATGGAGTCTTTAGAGACTATCTTCATAGGCATGCAGTGATACGCATGAGGCGGACAGGGCCACATGGTTCGTGACTGCCCGACCCGCCGTGAAGAAGAGCAACACACAGTTGAGGGACCACCCAGCCGGAGGCAGGGGGTCGACCGTGGAGGCCTTCCAGGAGCAGGCGGATGAGGTAGAGGAGCTGGCCGAGCAGCAAGTGGTGGGTGACTCTTTGAGGCTCTACCACCACCACCCCCATGAGGTCCACCCCGACCACAGGGAGCTGGCAGGCAGAGATAGGCACAACTTCAAGCAGCGGAGGCCTACAACCACGATGCACCCGAGATGATTCGAGGTACTATCTGAGTCTATTCCACCCTTGCTGCAGTTCTTATAGACACGGGAGCGAGACATTCTTTAATAGCCGCTGCCCTTGTTCGGAGCTCGGAGATTCCGACAGAGCTGTTGGATCGATCCTTACAGCTAGAGAATATTAAGAGAGCATACTCGACGATTACGCACTAGTGCCGGCAGTGTGAGATTACTCTAGGAGGCGAGAGCTTTAGCTGGGATATTTTTATAGCGGCGTCATGGCCTTACGACCTCATCATGGTCATGGATTGTTTATCTACAGTCCATGCTCAGATTGACTGTATTAGGCGCAAAGTGAAATGTGTACGCACCGACGAAAGAAGGTTCACCTTCACCAGTGAGAAGGGAGCCTTCACAGCACAGGATGGACTCTCGCAGAGGAGAGGACATCCCATCACTTATCAGTTGGCTAGCCTCATCCTAGGAGCAGTTGATGTGTGGAGTCCTGTTTTTCCTGCAACGGTGGATCAGTATGTGGACGTTTTTCCCGACGACGTTCCAGGACTACCTCCTCGCAGAGAGGTAGACTTTTATATTAACCTTTACCCCGGGACAAGCCCAATATACACTCCTGCATATCGGATGGCTCCCTCCGAGCTTCGAGAGCTACGGTTACAGTTGGAGGACTTGCAGGGTAAGGGATTCATCAGACCCAGTGTTTCACCCTAGGCTTCCCCGATATTGTTCGCCAAGAAGGCGGACGGGAGCTTGCGACTTTGTGTCGACTATCGTCGCTTGAACCAGGTGACAATGAGAAACAAGTATCCGCTACCGAGGATTGATGACCACTTCGATCAGCTCAGGGGAGCATGTTGGTTCTCGAAGATAGACCTTAGGTCAGGCTATCATCAGCTCAGGGTTCGGGACGAGGACGTGCAGAAGACGACCTTCAGATGTCGGTATGGCTACTATGAGTTCTTGGTTATGTCGTTCGGCATAACCAATGCTCTAGAAGTATTCATGGTCCTCATGAATAGGATCTTTCAGCCATAGCTCGATCGATTTGTCATGGTTTTCATTGATGACATTTTGATATACTCGACGACTGAGGAGGAGCACGCCTACCACTTGCGGGTTGTACTGGACACACTCTGAAAGCACCAGAGTTATGGAAAACTCTAAAAGTGTCAGTTATGGATTCACAAGGTCCACTTCTTAGGACACGTCATCTCTGGGGCAGGAGTTGCAGTGGATCCTGCGAAGATCGAGGCAGTGCTAGCTTGGGAGCCACCCAGGAGCATGATGGAGGTGTGGACTTTCTTGGGGCTAGCTGGGTACTATTGGAGATTAGTTCCAGACTTCTCCAGAGTTATAGAACCACTCTCAGCTTTAACAAAGAAGGGGAAACACTTTTTGTGGTCAGACATATGTCAGAAGAGCTTCCAGGAGCTGAGACAGAGATTGACCAGCGCGCCTATCTTAAGGCTACCAGAGGAGGGAGTAGGGTACGTTGTTTACTACAATGCATCAGGGACAGGAATCGGATGTGTCCTGATGCAGAAGTGGGTAGTGATCGCCTATGGATCACGTCAGCTGAGGCCACATGACTAGAACTACGCTACCCATGACCTGGAGAATGCAGCAGGGGTCTTCGCTCTGAAGATGTGGAGACACTATCTAATGGGTGAGCGCTTTACAGTCTATTCTGACCATCAGAGTCTCAGGTACAACTTCTCACAGAAGGACCTGAACCTGAGACAGCGACGATTGCTCGAGTTCCTCCAGGACTATGACTTTGAGATAGTCTATACTCCAGGGATGGGGAATGTAGTAGCCGATGCTCTCAGCAGGAGGACGGGCATTCAGCTACTTGGGGAGGCGAAAGTGCAGCTAGCCGCTTTGCAGATATCCTTTGTGGATAGAGATGGAGCATCCTTCCTTCAGTCACTCCTCCACTACTGCAGTGGGTCAGAGAGGCATAGCGTGGGGACGTCGACTGTGAGACGCGGCGTGCACAGATATCTTCAGGACAGGCACCTGATGGTTTCTGTTTTGGAGGAGATCACGACGTCCTTTTTAGAGGACGTAACTTGGTACCAGTTTCTTTACGAGAGGAGGTGCTGAGAGAGTTTCACACTTCCCCTTTGGCGATACATCCTGGAGTGGCAAAGATGTACCAGGATCTCAGACGACAGCACTGGTGGACGGGCATGAAGAAGGTTGTGGCAGAGTTCGTTTCTCGATGCCTCACCTGCCAGCAGGTGAAGGCAGAGCACCAGGTACCAGTAGGCTTGGTACAGCCCTTGGAGGTCCCGGAGTGGAAGTGGAATGACATATCTATGGACTTCGTAACTAGACTTCAACGCACTTCCAGAGGTCATAACTCCATTTTCTTGATTGTTGACCGACTCACCAAGTCGGCTCACTTCATACCCATCAGAGAGCAGGGCTCAGTGGAGAGCTTGGGACGTCTCTACGTTCTGGAGATTGTACGGCTTCATGGTGTGACATCATCTATCGTCTCCGATCGAGATTCTTGCTTTACTTCCTGGCTTTGGAAGGGGTTGCAGGAGGCGTTTGGGACGCAGCTACGTTTGAGCACCACCTTTCACCCTTAGACAGATGGTCAGACGGAGAGGATCATTCAGACTCTCGAGGACATGCTCCGCACATGTGTCCTCGACTTTGGTCGCAGCTGGGAGGACCACCTACCCTTGGTGGAGTTTTCTTACAACAACAGCTACCACTCCACCATCGGTATGGAACCATATGAGGTGTTGTACGGCCGGCCTTACAGATCTCCACTGTGCTGGATAGACCCTGGGGAGTTAGCACTTGTGGGACTGGAGATGGTCCAGGACACGACAGAGAAGGTCCAGGTCATCCAGGAGTGGATGAGGACAGCTCAGGGCTGGCATAAGTCTTATGCGGACAGGAGGTGGATGCCACTGGATTTCGAGGACGGCGACCACGTATTCTTGCGGGTCTCACCTCGACGTGGATTATGGAGATTTGGCCGAGGCAACATGTTGTTTCCACGCTTCATCGGACCATTCCAGGTCCTCAGCAGGATTGGAGAGGTGGCTTATCACCTGGCTCTACCACCTGAGTTGCACCGGGTTTATGACATCTTCCACGTATCCCAGCTGAGGAGATACGTGCATGACCAGACGCATATCGTTGACCATGGGGAGCTGGACGTTGATGATGGGGTGACTTTTTCGGAGGTCCCGGTGGAGATTGAGGATCGACAGGAGCGTGTCCTACATGGACGGTCTATTCCTCTAGTGCGCATTAGATGGCAGCACCGGAACCTCAAGGAGAGCACTTGGAAGTGGGAGGATCAGATGCATGCTCAGTACCCACTTTTGTTCCCTAGTATATGATGTATCTTTACGGGGATGTAAATCCCTAAGGTGGGAGTAATGTAAAGACTAGTAAAAATCAAGGGAAATTTTTTTCTTAATTTTATTTGGGATTTTAAAAGAATGCAGTTTCTGACGGCATCTGATTCCGAGGCCCGGTGTTCCTGGAATCATTTTCTGAAGTTTAGCTCGGGTACATTCAATGAACAAACAAGCGGGTTTTTCTAACTTTTGAACCGGTTCTCGAAATCTAATTCTGATGGCACCGATGGAATCGCAGCGCCGACAATTTCTTAGAAACACCTTTTCCGGAGTTGCGTTTGCTCGGGTGTGGTTTTTAAATTTTGGGGTCTAAGTAATGGAATAAAATAAAAGTGGTGCAACCAATTTTATTTTATTTTTTTAACCTAAGCTAAGTGGATGAAGTCGGACCCATAATATCCTACCCACTAGGTAGGATAATTGTGAGGTGGGACCCACACGAGCCCCACCATTTCTTTTCTTCCTCAACCCCCTCCTTTATTAAGGTAACACACATGCACCCCTATTAAGTGGAAGTCAACCCTTGCATTTTTTCTGTTTATGAAACTCCTCATTTAATTGGGCTGTTTAAACTCCTCAATCAATTCAATTAATTGATTGTTTCTTTTTGAAATTCTAACATTTGATTGTGTTAACAAAATAAGACAATTCTTATTTTATTATAAGTTGGTTGTGCGAGAGGAATTGGGAGAATTCAATCAAGTTCTTGATGTTCTTCCTCCTCATGAAGAACGCGATGAACGCGAAGAAAGTGAATAACGCCGACCTCCGACGATGTTCGTCAAGAAGGATGGATCCTCAGAGATCGATGACACGACGCCGACGAACCCCTTCTCCGTGACGCGATGATCCTCCTTCCGCGACGCTTCTTCCGGGATGTTCCTTCTCCCACGACAATCTTCGAATCATCGACTCTTGAGGTATAGGTTTTGGTTCATTTAAATCTATGTGATTTATATCCTCGGCATGTGTCTAAAAATTGTCGGAAGCCTTTTTAAACCGCTAACGCGGTGAGTGCGGATCAACGAACAAGTCTGAACCCACCGTCTCTTCATTCATAGTGTGCGGATCGGTAGGAGACAATGAAGTAGCCTGCACGGGCGTTTGGAGGTCTTAGCAGTGAAGAACTGGTCCCGGGAGGTCCGTTGGTGAAGACGGCAGGAAAAACCGACCACCGGAGCTCGTCCGGTGGTCCGCGGAACACTCCGTCGGCGCCCGACGCGCCGATGGGAAGAGCCTTCACGGCCGAAGTCGTGGCGGCAGGCCGTAGGTCCCGTGACCGTGGGAGACTGAGGGAGGTGGGACGCGTCACTCGGCCGCGTCCATTGGCAAGGGGCGGCCCCCACGTGGGGCCGCGGTTTAATCAAAGGGGGCAGCGCCCCTTTGCGCGGCCGCTGGGCCAGCGCCAGCGCGTCGGGCCGAGCCGCCTGGCCGGACCGCCAGGTCGGGCCGCGCCTAAGCCAAGCCGGGCTACGCCCAGGGCGGGCGAGGATGCGCCAGCAGGGCCGAGCCGTGCCCATGCGGGCCGGACCCGGACCCGGGTCAGATTGACCCGGTTCGGGCCGACCCAGGGGGTACCGAGCCGGGTCGGACCGGGCCCGAACCCCCCTAATACATGACTTTTCAGTATGTTGCCCATAACGTGGGCTAGGGAACTCCGATCGACGCACCGTAAGTTGAGTAGAGATCCTTGGATCGAGACGGTAATTTCGGTATATTATACTCAAGGTTTAGGAGAACTTTGGGTTAGGGCGGGTTGGTTCGTACACGAATCCAACCGGGCCCTCGGAGTGGAAACGCTTAAAACATGAGCTCCGGATGTCTGATTGACGTGTCATCGACTTTGATGTATTCCTCTTAGTGTGACAGACCTTTTGGATTACTCAGCTCGAGGTTTGGACGTAGTTGTACTACGGTCGGGTTGGTTTTGACTTTAAAACCAACTGGGCCCGTGGGACGAAAAAAGCCAATAACTCTCAGACGAGGCGTCCGATTGACACGTCGTCTGTGACGTTGAGTTCCTGTTGAAGATACGGAACTTTTTGATACATAAACTCCGGACTATGTTTCAGTTGATGTATCAGCTGCTCGGCTCGAGGAGAGGACCCTCCCGAATGAGTTTGTTGTGTGTGGGAACCCTAGAGCTGGCTGCGACTGCGACGACGATGGCGACTATACAGAAATCCTCTGTGGATTCGACGGTGATGACTAAATCACTCAGGAATCCTACATGCATCAGTGCTACCGATCTTGTGTGGGTCAGATCCTGTGTGGGTCAGCGCTCAGCGGTCCTGTGTGGGCCAGCGCCTACAGATCCTGTGTTGGTCCGATACTATGTGGGTCATTGCGGGGGTTAGTTACCTATCGATCCTTTGTGGGTCCTTGCGGGAGTTAGTTACCTATTGATCCTTTGTGGTTCATTGTGGGGGTTAGTACCTATCGATCCTGTGTGGGTCTGATGGCATAGATGGATCAGTGGCCACATCTGATCATCTCTATCGTCTTACGAAGAAGTATACCTATGTGAGATGAATATTTCCTTTCAATCCTTATCTTCGATATGATTGACTTGCTTTCCTATGTGTATTTTGTGGTGTTATCCTGTGTGGATGTGATCGAACTTGGACTTGGGTGTTGGGCCAAACTGGAATTGATTACTTAGGTATATGTATGGGAATATACCTACATAGTGTCAAATGTTACTTCATGATTGCATCTTTCCATTGTGGATTTTCCTTTGTGGATTTTGGGAGACCTTCAGGGGTCTCGGTGTCCCTACTGAGTAGCTTATACTCACCCCTGCAAGGGCTATGCCCTCACTACATTGTGTTGGTTGCAGATGACGGACAACGCTTATCGTGGTTGAGGCACGAGGAGCAGGTCGGTACCCGGAGGTGGACCACTGGGCGGGGCGTATTCGGAGCAGGCGACTGGACCCGAGGAGCTGTGGAGGTTATTTGTACCCACCCTTTAGGTGGGAATTCCAGTGGACGGCTCGACGCTGCGGCTTTACATTTCAGTTGATGTACTCCCTTTTTCAGTTGTACTTTACTTTCATTTTGGGTTTGTATTCTGGCCCACTTTGTAACGCCCCGACCCCAGTTACCCAGAGTCGGTGCATTATTACATAACATTGGCATGATCACAAGAAAGATCAAGTCTTGAAATACCGATTACTTTAGTAGCCTTGGAAACACTACATACAATCATAATGTTTTACATTACATAAAAAAACATCTTGTCTTCATATCCCCTCATACTATCCCTGCAGGTCATTCATAAATTACTTCATCATAATCCTGGGAATAATAAAACATTTAAAGTGGTGAGCTTAGATGCTCAGTAAGGATAACATTATAGCAGAAGCTTTCATAGATAAGCATAAACACTTACGGAAATTTATAATTAAAACAAAAGCCTTTTAAACTTGAATTTCAGCATAATATGGCAACGATAAAATGAAATAATTCCATTTACTTATTCACATGGATATTCTACTAGTTGAACAATGACATGCAATATCAATAACCACTTTCATAATGATGGAATGCATAATGCCAGACTATCATAACCACATAGCCAAGGCCTCATGCCAAGACTACAAATAAGATTTTTTCAAGGCCTTGTGCCAAGACACTAGTTTGTCTCATGAGACCTACCGATGCATCGAGGAGCTATAGCGGGCTCCACCCGTCACTTACTAAGTCCAATTCATTCCTCTTATGAACAGTTTTAAACATAACAAAAACATTCGTATTAAAACTAGTATACGAAATGTCAATACTTTAACCAAAAACCATGAATGGTATAAAAATAGAACATCCACAGTCAAACATAACTCATTCGATACAATATTGAAGATTGTATTGTATCATATTAACCTCAATCAAGAATAATGAAGGATATTGACATAGATGAAAATAATCATCAAAACTATTTGAGAGAAATATCCCCCTTTTTCTTGAAATCATTTAAAAGTCACACTATTTGTAAAGAAGCCATTTAAAAATAGATTTTTGAATCAAACTATCCCATACCACTTTGAAACTTTTAAAAGGAGTTTTAATTTTAAAACATTAATGTCCATATAAATAATTCCTTAAAAAAAAATTTAAAACATGGACATTAATGAGCAAGATTTAGAGGAATAAGTCTTTAAATCATTTAAAAATGGTATTTTAGATAGAGTTTCTAACCAAAAGAGAGACACTTGAATACAAATAATTGAGGTAATAAAAATATTTTAATATCATGAGAATAAAGGGATTCATGATATACTATGTCAAAGTACATTATATACACCACATAAAAGTGATTTGGTGTATATCAACAAAGAAGTCTCAATGGAATGTAAATTGAGATGAAATATCTCATAAAGGTCATACCCTTAGGTTAAGGATAAATCAATGACATAGTTATGTGTGAAAAATATAAATACACTTAATATGATTGGATATTCAGTGTAAAACAATCAAAGTACATTCACACATAATCTTGTAAAAACCACACCAATGAATTGGATGTTTAACTCAACAAATGGAGAATGAGTTAAAATAACTCTTACCAAATTCATATCGATGACTTGAGAAATTATCAATGGAGTGATTATGTGTATCAAAATTTTATCCACAGAAAAGGGGAGTGGAAATTATGACATAAGCAAATGAATAGTGATTCCACACATAATCTCGGAGTAAAATAATCAATGATGTTGCGTTAAGCCGAATAAATGGAAATTGAAATTTCAAATTCCCTTATCGATTAGGTAACTTATCAAACATACACCCATCAAATAAGGATCATACCATGATGATGTAAATATACATAAATTAAAGTATATTACACAATGAATACAATCATGGGTAGTACACGCACCACATGCAATAAATAAGTGGTGAACAATGGAATTCTCACGGAATTAAAAGTGAGATAAGAAACCCCATACTTTGTACTTTTTCCTTGGTCGACGGTAGGTTAACCTCCATTATAATGGTGAAATAATTGTTATTGAATTATAAAAGAATCATTTACATTAATATGATATCATATATGATCTTTTAACATTGATTTGTTAATAATATCTTAGAATTATCGTCATTTCGGGTGTTAAAGAGTTCATTTAACTTTATATTCTTTGTTATGTGAGCCATATTCGTTATTAATGGGATGTATATTATTCATATCCATAATGATATCAAGTCCATAGATACTATTTTTAAATCATCAAATGATAATTATACTTGAATGGTTATGATGGAGAATGAATCTCATCGCGTTCGTAGAGACGGTAGTCCGTACGTACACACGAGCGACAATATCATTCTTTTGATATTAAAATAATATATAATTGGATGGTATATAATATATACAGAATCATTATCAATTTATATTTATTATTTACATGAGTTACACATCATTATTATACCCATCCAAATAATAATATATTTAATAACAATTACACCACGACGTGGAGACGGTAAGCCGTACGTACGCACGTATGGTGACATGTTATTCAAAGGGTGGATAGTATACTGAATATGGTTGTACCATATTTATAATAACATCACAGTATATATATTATAGTGTAGTTATTATTTTATAATGGTAATAACAAAGAATGAAGAAGTGGATGAAAGGAACTTGAAAAGGGGTGGTGAAAACATTACAACTTCCTCGGGTTCTTCCTTTTAATTTGATCAAAAGGGCTCCATAGGATGGCTTTTTGATCAAGCTAAGGTCTCTAGGTTGTAGTGATGGAAGTTGAGAGAGTATTTGGGCAGGGTTTGGCAGAACCAAAAGGCTTTGAAGGTGTGAAGAAATGAGAAGGAGGAGTGCCCTTTTATAAGAGGGGTGAGGGGCACCTTTGGAAAAGCTAGAATATGAATTTATAATAAATTAATATTCGGTTTCAAATGGCTCCAAAGTTGATTATTCAAAGTTTAAGGTGGGTATAAGTCTAAAAACATTCAATAAATATAATTTAGACAGGTTTTGGTTACTATATTAACCTTATCTTTAATTTTTAACTCATAGTAAATTAGTTTGACATTTACCATGTCACTTACTTTTTTTATATTATATAGTTAATAAACTTACTATATACATCCAAGAGACCCCCAAGTGGTCCATTAATGATATACCTATCATGATATAAGTCTCTTGGCCGAACCTTAGATTTTTATGATTTTAATATCAATTATTAATATAATATTTGTTTTAAAAACTCGTTTATGTCAATTTTGACACTATTCAATAGTTGATTTTTTTGAAACTCATATCAGAATTATTACTTCTAAAAAAGTCAATTAAATCACTCCTAATATGTCATAGTATCCTATAAAATTAGTGTAATTCATAAAAAGTCTCAAATTATATTTATTTTTGTATTTATAATATCAATTCTTCTAATTTTTCACTATTATGGTAATTACTCCATCATCATTGTGTCATAAATATATTAAATTATTTAATGAATAAAAATTATAAATAAAATATAATTATGTATTAAATCTTATTATATTTATAATGAATATTTACAATCGAATATATTATATGTATAAACCTATATTAAAAATGTTTTAGTAAATAAACCTTCATTTTAACTCTTTTAACTCTTCTTTGAATTAAATAATAATAAATGTACTAATCTAATCCAAGTGGACCTAAATGATAATATTTTATTCCTAACGTTGTTTTTGGTTGAGATATACTTGTCCAATAGAATTAGTACATGTGTTAGGGTAATATTAATGTCATATTTACCCTTAATTACCCTATTTACTTTTAACTGTGGTAAATAAAAGTAAAAAGTTACTATTCACCAAAAATTATTTTCATCTCATTGAACCACATTTTACTTCTTGATATTAACCGTGTCTCTCGGATTTTCGAAATTCCATTCACAGAAGTGGTAAAATTTGGTTTTATGAAAAAAAATTAGTTTTTTAACTACCACTTAGTAGTTTCACTATTCATCAAAAATTGACATTTTTCAAAACAATGCCCAAATTTCACCCTAAGCTATAATTGATATTCCGAATTCAAAAATGATTTCTATTTTACAAAATTACAAACATATATGTTTCATTAATTAATTTTATAATTAATTCCCGCTATCACAACAAATAGCGTGTTTTTAAGAAACAATATATATCAAAAGATTGACAATTGATTAGGTCCAATTTCAAAGTGATATTATTTCTAATGAACACCATTGGATAAAATGGTAAAAATATACTCCAATTATACTTTGAAACTACTAAATAATATAATTTATCACTATAAATTATTTTTATTTAAAAATTTGTTTTTAATTAAAATTTAGAAATTTTCACTATTCATCAAAATATAAGTGTTATCTGAAAAGTTCCAAAATTTCACCCTAGGATAAATTCTATATTCCGAATCCAAAAATGAAGTCCATTTTGAGAGATAAAATTTATACAATTTCAAAAAGTAGGTATTACTATTCATAACGGCTAGTTTGATTGGTTGTGGTGTGTTAGAATCTCGAATTTGCATACAATGCATTCCATTGCATTATTCGAAGGGAAACGTACCGTGGATGATTGGGGTGTTACATTCTCCCCTCCATCAATAAAATTCATCCTCGCAATTTTTAAAATTGTGCTTGGGAATATAATGGAAAGTCCCACATCAGAAAAATAGTCAATAAAACTATCACATTAAAAGAAATAAAGAGAGGTATAAAGGTCAACCAAGATAACCCATACACGGATTCCATGTAAGAAAACATGGATATGGATGATAAACTAAGTGTCATGTTCTGATGGATATGGATAGAAATCATGATCAGGAGAAAGTTAACAATAAGAAAACCACAAACTTGTGTTGGGAGAAACGGCCATTAGTCTCCTAGTAGGAAAAGTAAACGGACACCATTTTTTTTTGTTTTATGTTACATTACATAAGCATCAGGAATTAATTTATGATATTGACTAAGAACATAAAGAGATATACTTACTTATTAAGTAGAGTTTCAAACTTTAATAACTGTTTACCACTAACTCGTTTTTTTTTGAACAATGAGTATTCAAGATGACTTGGTCACAATGGAAGAGCAAGAATAAACTTCTATAGAAATACATGATCCACGTAGGATAAACTATATATTTAACTTGTCTTTAGAGATTAATCAAATCCAAAATGGTTAGTATAATATCTAATGATCCCCCAAATGTATATTCCATTAGAGAAAAAAATACTAATATTAATTTCTTAAATTAAACAAACAATACCCCAAAGTTAAATAAATACCATTCAATAATAAATTGTCCTTAAAATCCATCAATATAATCCAAACTAATATTGAAACCCAAAACTTATAAGAATGTAGTCTTCCACGTTAAATTGTATCTCCAAATGACATCATCTACTTTTTAAAGTCATATACATAAAAGTAATTAACCTAATCATTTCCATAAAGAACCCAAATCATTATAAATACACAATAAAAACATAGATAAAAATCCACCATTACTCCTCAAATGAAATCCCATACTATTCTATTTTCCTTGGGCATATAGTGTTCCAAACAAAGTGAACATCTTCCAAAATAACATTTATCACTTAGTCACCAAATCATTTTCCTATACTAAGGGTATTTATTTGATAAGACATAAGAACCCAAATCAATTTATTATTGATAAATAAAATAATTTAACTAAAAATAATAGTCACACTAACTAGTGACTTCACGTAGTCCAGTGGTAGGTGATAAATCCCAATCGTACTTTGGTTGTGGGTTTGATTCCCACATCTTTGTCCGACGCGACGGGTTGTCACGCGGTCTGCGTGTTGTCCTTTTAAAAAACAATGTTTTATAACATTACCAAAATGAGATAAATTCCTCAAAATAAACATAACATAATTTAACCACAAATCTTACCTTATACATTGCATTTTCATCCCAAATTATAATAATTTGTAATTGCCTCAAACCCAGTGATCATATAAAACCAAATGGTTATTTATAACTATATCCACAAGAGAAAAGATATTTCTTCCATAAATATCATTCTCACCTGGAAAACGTTAGGTTTACAAATAAAAGAGAAAATTATTCCAAAGTAAACCCTTCAACAAGGATCACTAATAATTTTTTAACATTTATCCAACCATTTATTTCCACATAGCTTTTTCTCTGACCAAGAAAATATCCTATAGAATAGTACATTCACTCGGGTAATGCCCAGGTCCCCTAAATTTATGGAAAATGACTGTAAATGGATTATTGGGACCATTTTTATCTTCTTCCATAGTACTCTTCATTTTTCTTCGGCAATTCTTCACTTTATGTCCTTCCTTCCCGCACATAAATCATTTCATTGTCCTATTGAGACACTTTCATGAGTGTCTTCTTCCACATTTCCTGTATGATAGAAATTGAGTATTTCTTTCTCCATGGTCTCCACTACTGGAGATCTTATCATTCATCACCTTTATCATCTTTGTTGAGTCCAGTAATTGGTTAATATATATATTGTTGATCATATTTTTGGAAAATTGATTTGGCATAAAGACGATATCTTTTACACCTATCAACATTCCATTTTGTTTCTCATTTCCACCACCATTCCCACCATGTACATCATTCTCAAATTCACTATGAAATCCTTGGAATCTATCCATTGACTAAAACCAGAAAGCATTGTGTGAGTAATAGTAGTCATACAATCATTTAGAGATTAACATGTCACCTTATTCTCAATTTGAAACACATTAGGACTAACCAAGGTCATTTACTCTCATATTATATATATAATACATTAAATAGGTTTGTAAATAAAATGAAAATTATCCTAAGCATATCCCCCAAGAGTGTCGTAACCAAGAGTGCAACAAGGCCCGTTGTCGTGCAGCAGTTCTCATTCGAGTCTAGCTCAAAGTGGTGTTTTCTGGTTTTACCCCTAGGTACATCTATTCCAGAGCCGCCTCTACCTGCTCGTATCCAGACAGGGATGTATTTCTCGGAAAACTCACAAAATCTCTACAATACCAAAATTCTAGGAAGTTATTCTATACTAATCCTCAATGTTCATCTTAGGTCTACGTACTCTAATCAGAGTTTATCTAAATCTATCTTCCAAGGTTTGTACTAAACTTCCTTTGATACCAACTGTAACGCCCCAACCCCAGTTACCCAGAGTCAGTGCATTATTACATAACATTGGCATGATCACAAGAAAGATCAAGTCTCGAAAGACCGATTAGTTTAGTAGCATTGGAAACACTAGATACAATCATAAAGTTTTACATTACATAAAAAAACATCTTGTCTTCATATCCCCTCATACTATCCCTGCAGGTCATTCATAAATTACTTCTTCATAATCCTGGGAAAAATAAAACATTGAAAGGGGTGAGCTTAGATGATCAGTAAGGATAACATTATAGCAGAATCTTTCATAGATAAGCATAAACACTTAAGGCAATTTATAATTAAAACAAAAGCCTTTTAAACTTGAACTTCATCATAATATGGCAATGATAAAATGAAAGAATACCATTTACTTATTCACATTGATATTCTACTAGTCGAACAATCACAACAAATATCAATAACCACTTTCATAATGATGGAATGCATAATGCCAGACTATCATAACCACATAGCCAAGGCCTCGTGCCAAGACTACAAATAAGATTTTGTCAAGGCCTTGTTCCAAGACACTAGTTTCTCTCATGAGATCTACCGATGCATGTAGGAGCTATAGCGGGCTCCACCCGGCACTTACTAAGTCCAATGGATTCCTCATATGAATAGGTTTAAACATAACAAAAACATTCGTATTAAAACTAGCATACGAAATGTCAATACTTTAACCAAAAACCATGAATGGTATAAAATTAGCACATACACAGTCAAACATAACTCATTCGATACAATATGGAAGATTGTATTGTATCATATTAACCACAATCAAGAATAATGAAGGATATTGACATAGATGAAAATAATCATCAAAACTATTTAGGAGAAATATCCCCCTTTTTCTTGAAATAATTTAAAAGTCACACTATTTGTCAAGAAGCCATTTAAAAATAGATTTTTGAATCAAAGTGTCCCATACCACTTTGAAACTTTTAAAAGGTGTTTTAATTTTAAAACATTAATGTCCATATAAATAAATCCTTAAAACAATTTTTAATACACGGACATTAATGAGAAAGATTTAGAAGAATAAGTCTTTAAAACATTTAAAAATGGTATTTTAGTTAGAGTTTCTAACCAAAAGAGAGACACTTGAATAAAAATAATTGAGGTAATCAAAATATTTTAATATCATGATAATAAAGTGATTCATGATATACTATGTCAAAGTACATTATATACACCACATAAAACTGATTTGGTGTATATCAACAAAGAAGTCTCAATGGAATGTAAATTGAGATGAAATCTCTCTTAAAGTTCATACCCTTAGGTTAAGGATAAATCAGTGACATAGTTATGTGTGACAAATATAAATACACTAAATATGATTGGATATTCAGTGTAAAACAATCAAAGTACATTCACACATAATCTTGTAAAAACAACACCAATGAATTGGATGTTTAACTCAACAAATGGAGAATGAGTTAAAATAACTCTTATCAAATTCATATCGATGACTTGAGAAATTATCAATGGAGTGATTATGTGTATCAAAAGTATTTCCACAGAAAAGTGGAGAGGAAATTATGACATAAGAAAATGAATAGTGATTCCACACATAATCTCGGAGTAAAATAATCAATGAAGTTTGCGTAAAGCCGAATAAATGGAAATTGAAATTTCAAATTACCTTATCGATTAGGTAACTTATCAAACATACACCCATGAAAGAGTGATCATACCATGATTATGTAAATATACATAAATTAAAGTATATTACACAATAAATACAATCATGGTCATTATACACACCACATGCAATAAATAAGTGGTGAACAATGGAATTCTCACGGAATTAAAAGTGAGGTAAGAAACCCCTTACTTTGTACTTTTTCCTTGGTCGACGGTAGGTTAACCTCCTGTATAATGGTGAAATAATTGTTATCTAATTATAAAACAATAATTTACATTAATATTATATCATATATGATCTTTAAACAATTATTTGTTAATAATATCTTAGAATTATCGTCATTTCAGGTGTTAATGGGTTCATTTTACTTTATATTCTTTGTTATGTGAGCCATATTGGTTATTAATGGGATGTATATTATTCATATCCATAATGATATCAATTACTTAGATACTATTTTTAAATCATCAAATGATAATTATACTTGAATGGATATGATGGAGAATGAATCTCATCGTGTTCGTGGAGACGGTAGTCCGTACGTACGCACGAGCGACAATATCATTCTTTTGATATTAAAATAATATATAATTGGATGGTATATCATATATACAGAATCATTATCATGTTATATTTATTGTTTACCTGAGTTACACATCATTATTATACCCATCCAAATAATAATATATTGAATAACAATTACACCACGACGTGGAGACGGTAAGCCGTACGTACGCACGTATGGTGACATGTTATTCAAAGGGTGGATAGAATAATGAATATGGTTGTAACATATTTATAATAACATCACAGTATATATATGATACTGGATTTATTATTTTAGAATGGTAATAACAAAGAAAGAAGAAGTGGATGAAGAAAGGAACTTGAAAAGGGGTGGTGAAAACATTTCCTCTTCTTCGGGTTCTTCCTTTTGATTTGATCAAAAGGGCTCCATAGGATGGGTTTCTGATCAAAATAAGGTCTCTAGGTTGTAGTGAGGTAACGTTAGAGAGTATTTGGGCAGGGGTTGGCCGAACCAAAAGGCTTTGAAGGTGTGAAGAAATGAGAAGGAGGAGTGCCCTTTTATAAGAGGGGTGAGGGGCACCTTTGGAAAAGCTCGAAATATTAATTTATAATAAATTAATATTCTGTTTCTAGTGGCTCCAAAGTTGATTATTCAAAGGTTAAGGTGGGGATAGGTCGAAAACCATTCAAAAAATATAATTTATATAGGTTTGGGTCCCTATATTAACCATATATTTTATTTTTAACTCTTAGTTAATTAGTTTGACATTTACCATGTCACTTTGTATTATTAAATTATATAGTTAATAAAATTACTATATACATCCAAGAGACCCCCAAGTGGCCCATTAATGATATAAATATCATTATATATGTCTCTTGGCCCAGAATTATATTTTTATGATTTTAATATCAATTATTAATATAATATTTGTTTTAAAAACTCTTTTATGTCAATTTTGACACTATTCAATAGTTTATTTTTTTGAAACTTATAACAGAATTATTACTTAGAAAAAAGTAAATTAAATAAATCCTAATATGTAATATTATCCTAGAAAATTATTTTAATTCATAAAAAGTCTCAAATTATATTTATTTGGGTATTTATAATATCAATTATTCTAATTTTTCACTATTACGGTAATTATTGCATCATCATTGTGTCATAAATAAATTAAATTATAAAATGTCTAAAAATTATAAATAAAATATAATTATGTAGGAAATCTTATTATATTTCTAATTAATATTTATAATTGAATTTATCTTATGTATAACCCTATATTAAAAATGTTTTAGTAAATAAAACTTGATTTTAACTCTTTTAACTCTTCTTTGAATTAAATAATAATAAATGTCCTAATCTAATCCAAGTGGACCTAAATGATAATATTTTATTCCTAAGGTTGTTTTTGGTCGAGATATAATTTTACAATAGAATTAGTACATGTGTTAGGGTAATATTAATATAATATTTACCCTTAATTATCTTATTTACTTTTAACCGTGGTAAAAAAGTAAAAAGTTACTATTCACCAAAAATTATTTTAATCTCATTGAACCACATTTTACTTCTTGATATTAACCGTGTCTCTCGGATTTTCGAAATTCCATTCACAGAAGCGGTAAAATTAAGTTTTATGAAAAAAAATCAGTTTCTTAACTACCACTTAGTAGTTTCAGTATTCATCAAAAATTGAAGTTTTTCAAAACAATGCCAAAATTTCACCCTAAGATATAATTGATATTACGAATTCAAAAATGATTTCTATTTTATAAAATTCCAAACATATAAGTTTCATTAATTAATTTTATAATTAATTCCCGCTATCACAACAAACAACGTGTTTTTAAGAAACAATATTTATCAAAAGATTGACAATTGTTTAGGTCCAATTTCAAAGTGAAATTAATTATAATGAACACCATTAGATAAAATGGTAAAAATATACTCTAATTATACTTTAAAACCACTAAATAATATAATTTATCACTATAAATTATTTTGATTAAAAAAGTTGTTTTTAAATAAAATTTAGAAATTTTCACTATTCATCAAAATATAAGTGTTTTCCGAAAAGTTCCAAAATTTCACCCTAGGATAAATTCTATATTCCGAATCCAAAAATGGAGTCCATTTTTTAGATAGAATTTATAAAATTTTAAAAAGTAGGTATTACTATTCATAACGGCTAGTTTGATTGGTTGTGGTGTGTTAGAATCTCGAAATTGCGTATAATGCACGCCATTTCATTATTCGAAGGGAAACATACCATGGAATATTGGGGTGTTACACACTTACCTTTCCGCACTTACTATTGTACCTAGTTTTTAATTAGTGATTACTTCTTCTTGCTTGCTCTGTGGTGTATGTTTACTTTACAAAGGCAATGCCTTCCTTTTTACCGGGAATTACGCCTTGGTGCTAGTCGCCAGCCCCTAGCCTATGGATGGAGGGCTTGGGGTAGTCACAGCACGGGCCCCAAGGATGGGTCATGACATGCTCTGTGTATCATCACGCTGAGTGGTCCACCTCCGGGTACCATCCAGTCCGGCTACTCTATGACTCAGTCAGTGCGGTCTTTCGTCTGCAACCAACATAATGAGGTGCGGGCATAGCCCGTACAAGGGCGAGTATAGCGATACTCAGTAAGTTCCCCGAGACCGTCAAGGTCTCATAAATTCCAATAAGGTTAAAACAAAAAGTATTAAATCAACGTATAATCATTAATTAGGTATATTCCCGTACATAGAACTAAGTTATCAAGTAACCCATCTCAATCATGAGGAAAACACAAAAGTCATTGACTCATCTCAAAACAGTATTTTCATTATTGTAACCACACCTACTGGAGAACTCCTCCTCTATCGAGTACAGTGGGCCTTCCATGACACCAAGGTGTTTCTCACTAACCTTGGACTACTGAGGTACTTCTATTGTTGAGTAACATGGTTCTGCTACCAACTACCCGGCGCTCCTCCATTGTGGGTCTGCCGCCAACTACCATGTTCTCCCCCTAATAGCCTACATAGGTACTCCTCCTATCGAGTATCATGGGTCTTCCTCCAACTACCAGGCGCTCCTCCGCCATGGGTCTGCTGCCAACTACCATGCCCTCTCCACTAGGCTATTCAAATCACTCTAATTCGAATCGGTCAAGTAGTCATCATGTCTCAACCAGCTACTAGGTCTTCGCACTCTGTCTGCTTGTCTCAGTAAGGATCCGCTACACGAGCTACTGGAAGGTACTCCAACTATCAAAATTTTCCATGAAGAAGTATCTCAAAGGTCTGCCATGTCATAGGGGTATCAACGCAATAGACGGCGCATCAATCAGATGCTCGGGCTGTAAGTTATTAGCCTTTTAGTCCCGGGCCCCGATTGGATTCGTGTACGATCCAACCTGACCGTAACTCAACTATACCCTGAACACTAGTAGGATATACTCAAAGGGACGACTACACTCCAAGAATATTAGCGCAACTGACGGTTCATCAAACGTACATCTGGTTCCAATGATACGGCCAAAGAAAGTAAAGGGGCAGTAATGGGCCCGGTCCGACCCGATCAGACCGACTCGACCCAACCAAAACTCAGCCGACCCGGTCTAGTTCGAACTAGTCAGACCCGCTAGGTCTGAACCCATCTGTTGGGCGAGTCAGCCTATTATGTTCGGACAGATCTACTGGGGCCGGCCCAGCGGACTACGAGGGCGGTTCGGCCTATAGGACACCACGTAGGAAATTCGGCTCGAAGTTTGGGGCCAGTTCAGCCTAGAGCGTTTTGAGGGTGCGTCCAGAAATGGATCACCCTAGAGGGCATGGCTACGCCAGTTTTCCTGGGCACCGTGAGGGGGGGCGGGACACCGGCTCAGGCGGGTGGCCGTGAGGCAGCTGGGACGGCGCGGGGGCCCCAAGTAGGCAACAACAGGGGCCGGGTAGGCCACGGTAGGGCGCCGGGGAGGCCAAGCAGGGCACCGGGGGTGCCGGGCAGGGCGCAGAAGGGTGTAGTAGGGAAACGGGGACGCCGGGCAGGGTGTAGCCGGGCACCGGGGAGCGCGCTGGTTAGCACGTGTGCAGTGCATGGTGGCGCGAGATGTGCACAGGGGCACGCGGGCAGGGCATCGGCGTGGCAAGGTAGGCCACGGGTTGGCGGGTCGGGTGTCACTCGACCAGTGGAGTTCGGCCGGGAGCACCAGTGCGTCGTAGGGGCGGTACGATTTGCGGAGGCCGCGGGTAGTGTGTCCTTCGTCATTGCCACCTTCATCGTCGTTGCTTTATCACCATGCCGAAGGAATATCACAAAGGGATCGACCGAATGAGTCGGGTCATGTTAGTTGGACCGCACCCTCCATGTTTGGGGGTGATAAAAATTGTTCAACTAAGAGTAAGGAAGTTTAACTTCAATAATTTATAACAGATCACATCGATTCTTTTCAATGAAGAGGAGAAAAAAAAGGAAAGAACCAACTTGAAATAACCCCCTAACTTTCATGATGTTTGTCGACGTTGGTGTGAGGCGATGGTCATCGATCTGTTGACGGCACTACGGAAGGAAGACATCTCACGATGTTTGTGTAAGAGGCTCCACATTAGTTGGATTCGATGAAGGGAGTCGAAGAAGAATCATCACCGGCGTTTTTCACGTTCTTCATTCTTCATTGGGAGGAGCGTTCTTCATTTGAAGAACTTTTCTCCAAAGCATTCCTCTTTTCAAGTTCCCCCAAAATGCCAAGTGAAAATAATATTATATTGACCCGTCTAATATTACGTTGGTACAACAAATCAAAATTGAGAAATAAATTACATAGGCTACCCTAATTAATCCACAAGAGGTTCGCACATTAATTAATGGGGTTGGACCTATTTAATTAATGGGGTTGTCTCCATTTAGTTAAATGGGATGTTGGGGAGGCTCCAAGGGTGGTGGCTCCATTATGTGGGGAGTTCAAGGGTTCTCCCCACTTAATGAAGAGATTGAAGGGATTAAAATTCATGTGGTCCCCACTGCATTTATCCTCCCATGGGAGGTTTAGTTCGGGTGGTCCCTACCACCATAACCTGTCAGGGGAGGATAAGGTGTGGTTTCCCCAACCTCCAACCTCCTCTTGGATGTTTTAGCCTCCACACACTCAAAGGAAGCGCAAATAAAATAAATTTGTTGCACACTTTATTTTATTATTATTTTATGAAGAGCCAAAAACTAACTTTTATTCTCAACCAATTTTTGTCGAGGTGAAATTATTCTCAAGAGAATATCGGAACTCCGAGTTCAATGGTGACCTTGAATTTAAATTCTGAGAAACGTTTCGAAAGATATAAAAAAACGCTATTACGTTTACTGAACGTACCCGAAAAAAACTTAAGAAATTGATTTCAGGCACACCGTCCTCGGAATCAAGTGCTGTAAAATTTTGTGGACTCTTAAAATTCCCATGTATTTAAGAAAAAAACTTCCATGGAATTTCTAGGTTATTATATTTTCCCCACCTCAGGGTTTTACGTCCCCATAAGCTACAACACATACTATGGGAGAAAATGGGGGTACTGAACATGCATCTGAGCCTCCTGCTCCCATGTGCTCTCCTGGAGGTTCCCATGTTGCCAGTGAATGTGCACCAGAGGTATCAGTCATCCATATAGGACCCGCTCATGTCGATCCTCAAAATCCACTGGAACCTCCTTGAAGGTTTCCCCATCATCGACGTCTATCTCTCTATGGTCGATGATGTGGGAAGGGTCGTGCACGTATCTCCTCAGCTGGGACACGTGGAAGACATCATGTACCCGGTGCAACTGAGGTGGAAGAGCTACGTGGTATGCCACCTCGCCTACTCTACTGAGGACCTGGAAAGGTTCGATGAATCACAGATACAACTTTCCACCTCATCCAAATCTCTATAGACCTTGTCGATGTGAGACCCATAGAAACACATGGTCTCTATCCTCGAACTCTAGAGGCCTCCGTCTCCGATATTCATATGACTTATTCCTGATCTGTATAGTCTTCATCCACTCATGGATGATCTGCACCTTCTCGGTGGTAGCTTGTACCATCTATGGTCTCACTAGTGCTGACTCCCCAGGGTTTGTCTAGCACAAGGGTGATCTGTAAGGTCACTCGTACAACGCCTCGAAAGGTGTCATCCCTATGGTGGAGTGATAGTTTTTGCTGTAAGAAAACTCCACTAAAGGAAAGTGATCCTCATAGTTGCGACTGTAGTCAAGGACACATGCACGTAGCATGTCCTTAAGGGTCTGGATGGTCCTCTCGGTCTGACCATCTTTCTGCGGATGGAAGGCGGTGCCCATGTGAAGCTATGTCCCAAAAGCCACATACAACCACTTCCCTAGCTGGGAAGTAAAACGTGTGTCACGGTTGGAGACAATAGAGGAAGGTACTCCATGTATTCTCACAATCTATTGAACATAGAGGTCTCCCATGCTCTCTACTGAACCCTGCTCTCTGATCGGTAGGAAGTGGGCCGACTTGGTGATTCGGTCGACGATCAACCAAATCGAGTCGTGACCCATAGATGTACATGGAATAACCATCACGAAGTCCATTAATATTCCATCCCACTTCCACTCTAGGACCTCTAAAGGATGAACCAAGCCTGCTGGTACCTGGTGCTCTACCTTCACTTGTTGGCAAGTGAGGCACTGTGAGACAAACTCTGCTACCGCCTACTTTATACATGGCCACCAGTGTTGTCATCAAAGATCCTGGTACAGCTTCGCCACTCCTGAATATACCGCTAGTGGGGATGTGTGGACCTCCCTCAACACTTCCTCCTGAAGAGCCACTGGTACAGTGGTATGTCCTATGAAGAGGATGATGTGCTCCCCACCTTCATAAAATCCATTAGGTGTCTTCCCTATGGATATCTTAGTACGTCGTGTCTCGCAGTCAGTATCCCCATGATGCACCTCCATGACTCGCTGAACAAGTGGGGGAGAAACCATAAGAGACTGTAGATAGGCTGATCCATCTCTTTCAACAAAGGATATCTATAAGGAATCTAGCTGCTCTGTTGCCTCTCGTAGCAACTGTATATGAGATCTCCTGCTGAGAGAATCTGTTACAGCGTTCCCCTTCCTTGGGGTATAGACTATCTCGAACTCATAGTCCTAGAGGAACAAGAGCCATCGCCGCTATCTCAGGTTCAAGTTCTTATGGGAGAAGATATACCTAAGACTCTTGTGATTAGAGTACATGATAAAACGCTCTCCCATCAGATAATGTCCCCACAACTTCAAGGTGAAGACCACTGCTGCTAACTTCAGTTCATGGGTAGGGTAGTTCTGCTCATGCTATCTCAGCTGCCGAGAACCAGAAGCAATCAATGCTCGCTCCTGCATCAGGACACACCCAAGTCCGGTCCCTGATGTATCTCAGTAAACTACGTACCCTAAGACTTCCTCTAGATGCCTCAATTTAGGGGCACTATTCAGCCTCTCCTTCAGCTCCTCCAAACTCTATTGGCATCTCTCCGACCACAAGAAGGTTTTCCTCTTATTCGTCAAGGTTGATAGTGGTGCTGCAACTTTGGAGAAGTATGGAATGAATATCCGGTAGTATCCATCCAAACCCAGGAAACTTTGTACCTCCGTCACACTCCTGGGTGGATCCTAAGTATGTACTGCCTCAATCTTCACTGGATCCACTACAACTCCAGCCTCTGATATAATGTGTCCTATGAATTGAACCTCTCTAATCCAAAATTGTCACTTTGAGAGATTACAATAAATCCAATGATCTCGGAGTGTGTCCAGTACTACATGAAAATGGTAGGCATGCTCCTCCTTAGTGGTCGAGTAAATAAAAATGTCGTCGATGAAGACAATGACAAAGTGATCGAGTTAAGTTTGGATGATCCTGCTCATGAGTCCCATGAATAGTAATGGATCATTGGTTACGCCAAAGGGAATAACCAAGAACTCGTAATGGCCATACCGACACCTGAAGGTCGTCTTCTGCACATCCTCGTCTTTAACTCTGAGCTGGTGATAACATGATATAAGGTCTATCTTTAAGAACCACTTATCTCCCTTCAACTGATCAAAGAGGTCATCAATCCTCGAGAATGGGTAAATGTTCTTCACGGTCACCTAGTTCAGGCGATGGTAGTTGACACAAATCCACAAACTCTCATCCTCTTTCTTGGAGAATAGAATCGTGGCTGCCCAGGGAGAAACACTGGGCTGTATGAATCCCTTTCCCTACAAGTACTCTAGTTGTACCCGCAACTCGCGAAGCTCAGCAGGATCGATTTGATATGCTGGAGTAGATATCGGTTCCATCCTGGGGTACATGTCAACGTAGAAGTCCACCAATCTGTTAGGAGATAATACTAAAACATCGTCAGGGAAAACATCCGCGTACTGGTCCACCACTACAGGATAAGTCGGACTCTCCACATCAACTGCTCCAAGGGTAAGGAAAGTCAAATGCTGAGTTATCGGCTGCACCCTACTCTGAGTAAGTCTGTCATGTGATGAAAAGGTTCCCTTCTTACCAGTGAAGGTAAAACTGGTCCCATCTGTGCAGACACACTGCACTATTTTCCTAATACAATCAATCTAAGCATGGACTGTAGATAGCCAGTCCATACCCAAGATGACATCATAAGACCTCGACGCCGCTACTAGGAGATCCCAGCCAAATCTCTCGCCTCATAGAGCAAGCTCGCACTACAGGAACTATTACATAATCTTCGAATCAGCTACTATAGGAGTCTCTAGCCGTAAGGATTAATCCAACGGCTTAGTTTTAATCTGTGAGCTCCGAACGAGGGCAATGAAAATTAAAGAGTGACTAGGACCTGTGTCTATAAGAACTGAAGCTAAGGTGTAGTAGACATAGATCGTACCTCGAATCATATCTGGAGTTCCATGATCGTAAGCCTCAGCTTCTTGAAGTTGAGCTCTTCCCTGTCCACCCACTCCCTACAGTCATGGTGGGCCTCCTTGTGGTGGTGGTGAAAACACCTTGAAACGTCTCCCACCACCAGCTGCATGTCCAGATCCTCTACAATGTCTGCCTCCTCCCAGCGGACTGCCTTGATTGAACCTCTGCCTCTGCCTGGGAGGTCCCTCAACTATTTTTTGATCATCAAAACAACAGGTCGAACATTCATGAGCCATGTGACCAAGCCTGCTTCATGAGTATCATTGTCCGATCCTGACATGACTGGCTCTATCTCCACTTCGAGTGCCTTGAAAAACTGATCCTGAGTCATGCGGTCGATCACCTAGAGACCTGATCCTCTTGGACCTCCATGACATATGACTATGGTAGCTGTAGAAGACACTGATGTTTGTCGTCTAGTGGTGGGTCTTACTGCTGGAGACTGCTCACCAAGGAAACTCTCCTCTATGAGGGATCTCTCTATCACCCTCGCCTACAACGGGATGCTGAGTGAGAACATCGGAGCTCTGATCTCTTGCTTGATCCCCTTCAAGATGGTCTGGGCCCTGAAGAATTGGTCCCATAGAATATCATTGGAGTAGCATGAGTGGTCGGTGAACCTCACTGTGTACTGTGCTACTGTCATGCTACCCTGCTGTAGATACAGTAACTCCTGTATTCGCACTGCTCGGAGGGTGGCTAGGAAAAACTCCGCCTGAAACACGCACTCAAAGTATGTCCATAGTAGAATCGCCTTGTCATCCACCTGGAGCATCAAGATCCTCCATCTTCCTGCTTCTGCTTGAAGGAGGCTGGCAGTAAGGATCACCATGAAGTTTGATGGTGTCTCTACTAGCCTGAAGACTCTCACCACAGCCTCCAGCCAATCCTCAGCCACCTGTGGGTTCATCTCTCCCCTGAACCTGGGTGTCCTCTAGCACTGGAACTCGTACAACATTCCCCAGCAACATGCATCGACTACTTCTAGGGCTGGTGGCATCGGTGGACCAATGGGAAGGAGTACCGTTGGTGCCTCTGCTAGAAGAGGGCCATGCACTAAGGCCTCGTCGCTCGGTGGGCTTTCAGTGCGTACAAATCTCGGGGCTCTAACTAGTCATCTACGGGGAGGAATCATGAATGAAACAGATGATACATGGTCAAAAGATTTATACCTGGTGAGATGACCTTGTTGAGCTGACTTAAAGAAAAACTTTTGAAATCACACACGCAATCAGTGTTTTCGTGCACTATGTCAGAAATCAGAAGTCGGGGTCCTGGTGTATGGATACGTCGGTCGCCAGCACCAAAAATGGACTCCCTAAACTGAAAACCACACTTATTACCCTTAACACTATTTCTTCACAAAAATGAAATATCAGAGTCCTATGTTCTGCGGTAGAACTGACTCCTATGATACCAATTTGTCAAGACCGATCCCCCAGGGCCTGTATCATGACTACCCCAAGACCGCCTTCCATAGGTCCGAAGATGGAGACTATCACCAAAGGGGTAAATCCCTAAACTGGGAATGCAATGCCTTTATAACTATAAAAAATTGCAACATAGTACATAACTGGAAGTAAAACACTATGTAAAACTGAATACAAGAGAAGTGAGGGAAAGTAAAAAGGGGCCAGAAATACAATCCAAACAGGAAGTACCGGTACAACTAAAAAAGTACAACTGAAGAAAAGTAAAGTAGCTACTGGTTCTTCCTCCAGGGGTCCTACCTAATGGGTTGGTATAGATAGCCTCCTCAGCACTCCACGTCTGTCTGTCTGCTCCGTGTGTCGTCACACTGAGTGGTCCACCTCCAGGTACCGTCCAGTCCTGATACTCTCTACCTCAGTCAGCGCTATCTTCCGTCTGCAACCAACACACTGAGGTGTGGTCATATCCCATGCAGGGGCGAGTATAACAATACTCAGTAGGGACCCTGAGACCCTCAAGGTCTCAAGAATTCTAGTAAGGATAAACCACAATGTATGAAATCAACAGATACCCATTACATAGGTATATCTCCATCCATATACCTAAGTTATCTAGTAACCCATATAAATCATGATGAAAACAAAAATGGAATTGAATCAGCTCAAACCAAGATTTTCATTATCGAAACCATGACTACTGGAGAACTCCTCCTCCGTCGAGTATATTGGGCCTGCCAAGAAACCAAGGCGCTACCCACTAACCATGGACTGCTGAGGTACTCCTCCAATTGAGTACCTCGGGTCTGCTACCAACTACCAGGCGCTCCTCCACTGTGGTTCTGCCACCAACTACCAGGTGCTCCCCCTAATAGCCTATAGAGGTACTCCTCCAGTCAAGTACCATGGGTTTTCCACCAACTACCAGGCGCTCCTCCACTGTGGGTCTACCGCCAACTACTAGGCGCTCCCTATTGGGCTAGTCGAATCACTCTGATTCGAATCAGTGAAAAGTCGTCATGTCTCAACTAGATACTAGGTATCCGCACTCTGTCTGCTCATCTATGAAAGGATCCACTGCACGAAGAAGTATCTCAAAGGTTAGCCATGTCATCGGGGTCTCAATGCAACAGATGGCGTGTCAATCGGATTACCGGTCTATTAGTTATTATCCTTTTAGTCCTGGGGGACCGGTTGGATTAGTGTACGATCCAACCTGGCCGAAAATCAACTATACCCTGAACTCTAGTGGATATACTCAAAAGGATGGCTACAGTCCATGAATACCGGTGCCACTGATGGATCATCAAACGGATGTCCCGTGCCAATTATATGGCCAGAAAAAATAAAGGGGCAGTAATGGGCCTGGGCCTGGTCCGACCCGGTTGGACCGACTCGACCCAACCCAAACTGGGTCGAACCGGTCAGACCCGGTCCGTTGGGTGGGTCAGCCCGTTATGTTCGGCCCGGTCCGATGGGCCCGACACAGTGGACCGTGAGGGCAGTTCGGCTCGGAGGTCACCACGTAGGATACTCAACTCGAAGGCCGGGATCTGTTCGCTCCAGTGTGTTATGAAGGCATGGCAGGGCACGGTTCAGGTCGTAGGGCGTGCCTATGCCGGTTTGGCCAGGGCACCATGAGGGGTGTCGGGACACTGGCTTAGCCAGGTGGCCGTGACGGAGTCGGGACTTCACTAGGGCACCGAGCAGGGCGCAGGGGGGGGGGGGGGGTAGGAACTGGCTGGGGCCAGGCAGGACGTGGCTAGGCGTTGGGGATGCCGAGCTAGGAACCGCCTAGCACCGGGGGAACCATACAGCGTGCCGAGGGCATCGGGGGCACCATGCAGGGCACCGGGGGCGTCAGTCAGGGCGTCGGGGGTGCCGTGTAGGGCGCAGCATGGCCCCAGGGGTGTCAGGCAGGGAGGAGCAGGGCTCAGGGGAGCACGCGGGGCAGCGCGCGGGGGCATGGGCATGGTCGGGCAAGTCGCGGGGCAGGCTACGTGTTTGGCTAGGGCATACACTGGGCAGGGCGTCGGGAGGCCAAGTGTAGGTGGGTCGGGCGCCGCTCGGTCAGCGGTGTTCAGCAAGGAAAACCAGTGTGCCGCAGGGGCGGCGCGATTCGCAAAGGTCGCGGGTAGCGCGACCTTCGTCATTGTACCCTTCGTCGTCGTCGCTTCATCACCATGCTGAAGGAACATCACAATATAATCGGCGGAGGAAGTCGGTCCATGTTAGTTGTCCCACACCCTCCGCGTTTAGGGGTGGTAACAATTGTTCAACTAAGAGGAAAAAAGTTGAACTTCAATCATTTATAATACTTCACATTGATTCTTTTCAAAGAAGAGGAGAAAAGAAAAAAGTAATCACCAACATGCAATAACCCCCTACCTTGCTCGATGTTTGTCGATGTTGGTGTGAGGAGACGGTCATCGATCCATTGATGGCGTTTCGGATGGAAGAAGTCTCACGATGGTTGTGGAAGATGCTCCAGGTTGGTAGGATTCGATGAAGGGATTCGAAGAAGAATCATCACCGGTGTTCTTCGCATTCTTCGTTCTTCTTTGGGAGGAGAATTCTTTGTTGGAAGAAATTTTCTCCCAAGCTTTAATCTTCTCAAGTTCTACCAAAATGCCAAGTGAAAATAATAATAGATTGAGTCATCTAATATTACATTGGCATGACAAATCAAAAAGGAGAAATAAATTACGTAGGCTCCCCTAATTAATCCACGAGAGTTTGGAACATTAATTAAAGGAGTTTTATCTATTTAATTATAGGAATTGGCTCCATTTGATTAAATGGGAAGGTGGAGAGGCTCAAAGGGTAGTTGCACCATTAAGTGGGGATTTCAAGGGTTCTCCCCACTTAATGAAGAGTTTCAAGGGGTTAAATGTTGGGTGGTCCCCACCTCATTTATCCTCCCATGGGAGGTTGAGTTCGGGTGGGCCCCATCACCATAACCTTTCATGGGAGGTTATGGTGTCGTGCCCCCACCTCTAACCTCTTCTTATAGGTTTTAACCTCTACACACCCAAAGGTAGCTCAAATAAAATAATGTTTTTTCACACTTTATTATATTGTTTTTTTTATAAAAATCCAAAAAACTAACTTTTATTCTGGACCAACTGTCATCGAGGTGAAAGTCTTCTTAATTGAATACTAGAGCTGTGAGTTCAACGGTGCCATCAGATTTCAATTCCGAGCACCGGTTCAAAATTTATAAAAACCAGCTCGTACATTTACTGAACATACCTGAACAAAACTTCAGAAATTGATTTCGGGCACACTGGGCCTCAAAATCAAGCGCCATAAAATTTCACTCACTCTAAAAATTCCCATGTATTTATGAAAAAAATTCCACCAAATTTCTAGGTCTTTACAATATGGGTGGAATTAAATAAACATTATGATGAATATTGTTTTATTATAGGTTAATTTAACTTTTATTCTAGAATACAAGGTTACAATATCGTAAAAATGAGGGTTATTACAACAATTATTATGCGGACAGTTCCCATATTAGATAATGGTGTTTGTAAAGATATTTTGTCCCTAATGGTTTATTCTTATTTAGATTAATTTACTAAATATTTTATAGGATTCTTGATATAGTGGGGGTTTGTTTCATGATTTATTTAGTACTTGTTTTTGATGATTTCTCTATACCATATTATTATATATCTCTAGCTGCGTTCAAAGAGTTAAATTCTCCATTTGGAGGTCTTGATTCAATATTAATCAATAAGAAATGTTTGTTAGTTGTGGGTGCTCAGTAATTTTCTATAAGAATTTTTATGAGGGGCTATGACATTTTTATTATCTGTTATTTTTTGAATCATGATACTATTTATAATATATATACTTTATCATGAATTTATTATTTATTTAATATATTGTGAAAATCATGATAGTGTTCGACGATTTATCTTATATCCGGTTATAATCAAAATATAGTTAAATCAAGAGAGTTTCCTAAGATATCATTTTTTACATAGTATGATTATTTTTTATTTTTACTGGTATCTACATGGATGATGAGTGTAAAAGATTTGTTTATATACCTAATGAATATTCTTTCCCAAAATAATTTATATTCCTTTGTGATTGTGAATTTCATAGTAATACTACTATATTTATAGCCCTATGAGGACTGTGGTAAGAATTTCTCCACTATTATGGATATAATGAGAGATCATAATTAATATAATTTTATATTGAAGTGTTATTTCCTGGGTTTAATGGTGAATCCTATTTGAAATATTATATCTAAATATATTATATTCGTTGATTCAAAGAAAATTTGTGATGTGATGTAATTGAAAAATCAAATGAACAGAATTGAGTTCATGAGATTATTTTTCCTTGGAGGTTATTACCTCTAATAAAATAAGGACTCATCTCAACTATCTAAAATGAAAATTGTATTAACTAGGAAAGTAGTGATGTTTCTATTGGATGAAAATTTTAACTATGTATTTAAGAGTTATAGAAGTTTCCAACATATATATTTATTAAAATATTACTAGTAATAAATAATATCTATGAGGAATATTATTATTATTTTTTAGTATTAGGGTGTCTTTTGATATAATAATATTATTTATTGTCTTATTTTTAACATAATCCATGGCCTCTTTAGATTAATTAACAAACTCATGATCATGAGTTGTTCACAATCATTGCATGTAATTAAAGGATGGAGAAATTATTTTTTCTGTTTGATTTTTTTGGTCTTCGAAAACCTCAAAAAAATGAACATTATATTTTCATATTTGTATTTGAATTTATCAAAATAGTGTAATGGTTGAATATAGTATTTAATTTTTTATATCAAATACACTCTTGGGAAAGAGAATTATATTTTATATTCTTTGACCATGATGTCTTAGGTGGATGTAGATCATAAGTCAAAAAAGGATTGGATGATTATATTACATTTCTCATAGACGTGTTCTGGTTTATCTAAATATATGGTCATATATTTTATATCTTTAATCCAACACATAATATTTAGTGGAGAGTGTGAGATAATGATATAGTTCCAATTCAAAGTGTTAGGTTTATAAAGGATGATTCTATTATGGAGAGTGGACACCAAGAGGGTCACACAGAAACAATTACAACCTTTATTTTAATGTACTAGTTTGGGTTAAAATGGGAAAGTGAGAGTATGTGATGAAATATTATTATATTTCATGATCATCAGTTCATCCAACATTGTTCAAAATCTTCCATGATTCTTGTTGATGTGTTTGGTGGCTATTAAAAAAATATTGTTAGTTTTTTAGGTTATTCAATAATCATTTAGTGAAATTAAAACATAAAAGGTAAATTTATAATATTTATACATTATAAATTCATTGATGTAAACATATTGTTGTTATCATAGAGTTTTTAATGTGATTCTTAAAATAATATAAATGGGAAAATGGAGTTTGGGTCGCTGTGGATTAGCTAACTAAATATTTTCATTTTGTTAAAATAAAAAAACACTGATAGTTTAGGATCATGGAAAAGGATAATTTTTGACATATTGTGAGACTATATAGAATACATAATAGTATAATATATGAAAATAACATAAAATTAGAATATCAATTATTAAAAGGACTGTATAAATATTTTGGTTCTCAAGTGTTGTGATGTATAAAATATCATCCACAGAAATATGGTCAATGTGAGTGTTACATTCAAATTATTAAAGACATAAAATTGTAATGAATTATTGATTTTAGAGAGACATGGGAAGAGTATGATCATTTTGTGTAATTTTCTTATAAAAATATCTACATAATATCTATTCATATGAATCTTTTTCATTCATTATCTGGATTTCCATGTTGATCACCGTTGTGAAGGATGGATTTTGGATATGAATCATTATTTTCTCATACCATGGTGTAAAATAAATTTTATAATTTTTTTTAAAAAAAAATTGTTTATATATGGATCATAATAGAAGAAGTAAAATTTAGACCAGATACATCATCCTCTTGAGTTTGATATTAGAGATAATGTGTTTCTTTATGTCTTTTAGTTGGAATATCATAAAATTACTATTAAAGGGAATTTGTGTTTTTAGTTTCTGGGATTTTTTTATATTTTAAAGAATACCAAGTTTATTCATTTTTCAATTTATGTTTCCTTTGATTTATTTGTCTTCTCATGTGGTTTTTTGGAATTTGGGTGAATGAAATATTGTAAGGGCCTAGATCCATGTCTATTGGACTTTTTTGTGTTCCCAAGGCTTGCAAAGCTTGGAGGAGACTCAGAGGATGTTTAGAAGGACTCGGGTGTTGAGAACAAGGAGAATGGAACTTTCATGACATGGAAATGGGTTTCTTTCCATGTATTATAATTTCACAGCATGAAAGTGGGATTCACATTAGGTAATATTTTAGTGTTCGGAAAATAAAAAGAATTAAAGGCGATGAGTTTTTAGCTGGAAGAAAAAGTTGAGTAATTACATGTTGTGAAATGGGATTATCTGTCATGAAATCACTTGATGTTGTAATGTTTTAAAACATTCAACCTACTATAGTTGTCATAGGCTATAGATTTTTCTTCCCTCCCTCTCATCCTAGGTGACCCACAATCCCCTATTCAGAATTTTGGAGATTCCTTTGATAGGAATCAATCTATGGCTTCCATCAGTGATCAGTGGTCACTCGGTATAATCCAATGTTTATTTTCCTCTATTTTATAGTCTTTATCCCAATGTGGATATCAGTTCCTCTAAAATATTATCTTCATGCAATGTAGGTTTCTTAACCATGGTTCTTATAGGGTTTCTCTTTGATACTATGGGTGAGGTGGTGTTGTGGTATCCTCGGTTTGATATAGTTCTTACAGGTGAGTGTATCAGAGATCCATTGCATGGAATGTTCTCATGTGATGAATGTCAACGAACTATTAAGGTCGTGGATTAATTTCACCTCTTTTTGTTTATGTTAAATCATAGAAATATCATTACTTATCCCATCGTATGACAATATAATTGAACTAATTAAATAATTGAACTAGGTTATGGAATTTTTATTGATCACTTTTCAATGTTGTAGTTTGTACCATGATAACAGTTTTCCTCTTGATTAGCTAGATATTGTGATATCTATGACTTTCTTGGTTTATCATGTTGTTCTCGAAGAAAATTACTAAATAACGTAAATTCGTAATTAAAATAAAATTAATTTTATAATGGAATTCAAGAGTCATGTTTAATTAATTCATTGTTGTATTTTTATTTTTATGGTAATCAAATTGATGCAAGTATGCATGTTTAATTTAGTAAGATAATGAACATAGATCATGTTGAGGCTTGTTGATAAAAGAATTTAAAGCATGATAAATTAATTATTAAACTAATTTTTGATAGATTGTGATTTATCTTTTCATAGGTTTCCATTAGTCAAAACTTTTTAATAGTGAATCAGTTAATTCAGGATGGAATAAGAACTAGTTGTTTAATAAAATATAATTCCATTATAGGGCCAGACATTCCACTTTTCTTATAAAGGCCATGTGCGTTATGTTTGGGTGCCATGATAGCTCATTGTGTGGAAAGGATAAATGAATTTCTTTAGGGCTGAGGGACCATTTATCTATTTGTTTCCTACTACTTGTGATGTGATGTGAGCCTAGGATGGCTGGGCCTAAAAGGTTATTGTGGTATGAGGGGTAGGGAATCCCAAATGTGATTCAAGATTGGTATGGTTGAGCTTCGTGGGCTATTGTGGTATAAGAGGTAGGGAGACTTAGATATTTTTTTGGAAGAAAATGACACCTATAGTGGCAAGATGCATCATTTTATGTGTGTGGGTGTTGGGGAGGACACTATAGGAGATTAAATGGGTTGATGTTGGAGTTACTCATTCTTATGAATACCATATGGTTTTTTGAATCAGCTTCTTGGATAGTAGTCATGTTGTTTGTTTATATTATTTCCTTTCCCCATTGTTTGATGGAAATTGATGTGTTTGGTTACACTATTTCCACTATAGGAAATATGCATGGGATATTCCATGTGATTTTTATATTTATATCATCGTGGTTGGAAAAGTCTACTCTTCTACTATTGGTGGAAAAGACACAATGGGTAGTTTATCTACTCATTGTGTTGATCCCCTTATGGAAAAAAGTTTACAATGCTTTCCTAGGGAACCTAGTGATATTGAATGTAATGTTTTTATATAATGAATAAATGTTTAACCCATTGGTTGGGAGCTTTCTCAGATGCAACGTTGAGGTTGAAATTATGAGAAGTTTTGGACTCAGTTTTCTTATTCCTAGAGGGCGTGGATCATTCGTGAAATGGTAATGTGATGTTATGTGGAAATGAAAATGGTTAATTAATTGCTATGAATTTAATAACATAATGTGAAACTAACAAAAAAGGCTAAAGTAATTTAATATAGATCTTTAAATGTTTTTGTGATTATAGGATATCTAGTCTTAGTAAGGACAACAGAGAGTCCAAGAGACATTAGCTGAAGTTGAGTCAATGGATAGGGTATTCCCATAGTTTGGATATGATCCATATAATATCATGTCGTTTTATTGTTTCTATAAACTACTCCACCCTATCTATTAGGTAAACTGACACCGTGTGGATTCTGAGCCCTGGGGGTGTTTTCCCCATCATCCTGGTGGGAGGATGGATAGATGAAAACCCACATTGCACCCACATTCTTCTCTTTGTAGTTACTTGTTTTGGTATGGATGACGATATGTTTTCCACATATATATTTTTAGAGGTATGTTAGGACTTTTTTTCATTTTACACACATATATTCTATATATAGTTTCCTAAGGAGTACTATCGGTATAATGTGTATAGGAAGTGAAGGTTTGATGATCCTTACACAGTGTCTATGATGTGATGTATTGTGGTAAAATACTCGACATTTGATACACATAATGTGAGCTATGTTGGATACTAAAAACTACTTTGTTACTTTTAGTTAAGTGTAAGTGGTGGTGTGTTTCACAAGGTTCTTTTTGTAGTGCTTTTATCATGAGTCTGTAGGATATCCTTTTGGAGAGAGATTATCTGGATGTTGGACATTGTGGGAATGATGAAAACTAGTGGGGATGCGATTGTGATATAGACATGATATTAGTTATTATATTTTATAATTTTTATGTGATACCTGGTGATAGTAGTCATGGTGGGGCTGATTCTATATTATACCTATTTGGATATGAGTTAGTTTCAATTTTTGTTCACTGTTATTTAGCATGCTTTCTTTACTTTTCCCTAATAGGATCTACGGAGGATCCTAGTGAGTATACTATTATAATCACCGTAGATATATATAAACTATTGTTTCGGATATTTGGAGTATGTTAGAGATCAGGATGGTTACTACTATCTTGGGTTATTGATGGAGTGGATTGGGATTCGTGGTCGTTGAAATCATTACATTCATTTGGTACTTGTAGTTTCCCTTTCAATTTTTGTAGTTTATTCATGACAATACAATGGTGTACTTGGGTTTTTTTATATTTTAGTATGAGTAGGAGTTTTTGGTGTATTTCATATATCTCTCTTCCTCATTTTCGTTTCTTATAGGGTAACGACTCCCATATACAAGTTTATTTTACCCCTAGTCCTAGTCGTTGAACTGGGGCCAACTGGATGTGGGACTCGAGGGTCACTATCTCTCTTCCCCTATTTCTGTCCTAGAAGGGTTACACATTGTGGGGATTGGTTTCTGACAAAGTTGTATCTAAGGGAGGTTGATGGTTACAATGGATATTGGATTTAAGTAGATGTGAGGTTTTATGGTTTGGTAGGGAAACGTCGTTAGCCAGGTTTAAAAACCATCATAAACATGGGAGACTATAACAGACATAGGAATGTAGGGAATCTGTGATATGATACAATTATGTTTAATCTTATAGAGATTACTAAATGAGTTTAAACTAGTTTTAGTGTAGAGACCTAGGAATGGTCCATGCATCATTATTCATTTCACCTATGTTGGAATTGGTAAAACATGGGATAGGTTATACTAAAATTAATAAAAGAACAATTAATTAAATGGTAATGTATTCAATATTCGAGATTTAGTAACTCTAATTATTATTTTTAGGTATATATCAAGGTCAATTCCCTCTTCATGTTCACATACAACATCATTAGTAGGTTACAGCAGAATATCGACATAGGGTAGAGGTGGACGAACACAACACTTGGGGGAGGACACTCTGAGAGTTTCATCACCAGAGATTATAGTAGTATGAGGGATCCATTTCCAATTCAGTGATAGAAGAATGTTTTTTTGGCGGAGGATATAGATTTCAGTTTGATATGTGCTTGGAAAAATCACTAGGTGATGATGTCTTTGATGATGTTTTGTGGGGCAGTGAGATAGTGGTGGGTTTTTTTCCTTGGGGATCAGGAGGAGTCGATAATCTCATGGGAGGAGTTCTGAGACCAATTTTGATCCATGTTTCTTTTTTAGACTGTGATGGTAGCCAGTCATCAAGAGTTTCATGCCATTTAGAAATAGATCTGTAGAGTATAGGAGTTTTGGATCCATTTCAAGAACCTTCTATGATATGATTCAAACCTATTTTCAACTTAGGAGGATAGGGAAAGGATTTTAGAGTAGTATTTTCATCCATAGATTGAGTTTCAGGACATCCTATTTATGTTCAAGATATATCTCATGGTGTTGGAAATATTAGAGGCCATAGAGAGAATTTTATCTATAACTATATCATCATAATATGTGAGTGAGCATGATTCCACATGAAGAAGATATGGGGTCTAGCGTACTAGATTTTTAGGACATAAGAAAATCCAAGTAGCTAGGGGTAGATCCCATCCCTCAATGTCTCATTGCACTAGGGGAGGTGGCTCTCAAACCTATGATATGGGATTATATGTGTGTTTTTCTTGTGGAGGAAAAATTCTTCAGTGGAAAGAGTTCCTCGCCTTTCTCTACAGTAAACATGAACCGGTTTTTTCACTTTAAGTTCCTCTGTTGTGGCAGTTCTAGCTGAGGAAAGTGGAAGATGTTGCTTTAGTTTTGGATGAAGAGAGAGAAGATGGGGTAGTAACATTATAGCAACAGCATGCGCCCTAACCTCGGATATCCAAGTGAATTCATAGTGGTGGTCACTATGATGGTCAGAGAGGCCATAGAGCATGTCGTGGTCTGCATCATTCATTAGAATTTCCGACACCATGTGATCTAAAAATCGTTGAAGGCACACATTACATGTTTTATACTTGGGGGAATTTTTTTTTTATATAGGAGAAACACACTCCTCATATAACATTCCCTTTCCCATGCATTGGAAATTGAGGTTGAAAGGCTTCCAGTTCCCTAGGTGTGGCCTACGGAAATTGGAGGTCAAGTTGAATTATTTAAATTATATTGAAAATTTAAGCTAGTGCTAGTGTAGAACCACTCTTATGAATATTTACAATATTTATGGATAAGACCATATGACATAATATTCAGAATTGATTAGGTTTCTTTGGTGTAGGCTATCGTGAATTTCTTCATGAGGAGGGTGGTGTTCTTCGATACTGATGGAGAGCCAACAGTGTTTGTTGGTGAGTGAGACTACAGATGGGACATAGATGTGTTATGTCCCTATAATCCCTGACAGATGGGCTGATTCTAAGCTCTTCATAGTTTCATCACTTGTTGTTTCCTAGGGTCGTAGAAGAGTACCCCCAATGTATTTCCAAATGTGTTTTTAGGGTTACCCCTTCAAAGAGAGATTGAGTATGAGATTGAACTATATTTTGGAATTCCTCATATCTCTATGTATATTTATATAATGGAATATTCTATGTTGTGAGAGCATTGTATATATCTCAATAGTCTTTTTCAGTGTGGTTTTGTTCATCTGAGTGTCTCACCATGGGATGCACTAGTTTTTTCCATAAAGAAGAATGATGAAATTTTGCAGTTTTTTATTGATTATCTTCATTTGAACCAAGTGATAGTGAAGAAAGACTATCCTCTCTCATATATTAACGATTTATTTAATAAAATGATGTGTTAAATTTATTTCTAAAATATTGATTTGTGGTTAGGGTATTATCTGTTGCGACTGAAGGATGGGGATATTTTGAATATTTCATTCCATTTTCATCATGGGAATTATATGTCTGTTAGGAAGTCATTTATTGGGATTAATAATCCAGTTGTGTTCATGGGATTAATGAATTTCATGATCTGTGAGTTCTTGGATATGTGCATGGTGGTTTTCATTGAAAAAATATTTTTCTAGTCTATGTGTAAGGAGTATCATGCAGAGTATCTACATTTCATCCTAGGAGTTATTCACCATGAGGTTTTGTTTGTGATGTTTTTAAAGTGTTACTTTTGTGCTTGAGAAGTCTTTTTCTTAGTGTATGTTGTGTCCCAATAGGGAGTATCTATAAATACATATAAGATTGTATTTTTTTCTTTTGAATCCCCTGTGAATGTTTTAGAGGTGTGAAGATTCCTTGGTATTTCAAGCCATTATAGGAGGTCCGTAGAAGATTTTTCAGGGGTTAGGACTCCACTGACAGTGTTAACCAGAATGACCAAGTGTTATTGAGACTGATTTGTGTCAATTATCTTTTTATTATCTGAAGGAGATGTTGGTCAGTGTTACAGTTCTTTTATTTCCTATATAATGAGTTTAGTTTGAATTTTAATGTGACCCTTTGTGTCATGATTTGGGATGTATTACGATTCATCCAGGATCATTTTTTTATTATTGGTCTCAGCAGTTACATAATCTGAAAAAAAGTTCCACACACAATCATGATTAGTTAGAAGTGCTATTGAACTTTATTTTTGGGAGGCATTACATCATCAGTGTGTGATTTTTGGTGTTTACTGATCATTAAATCCTGTGGTATGTTCTATCCCAATGTGACTTAAACATGCCTCAGTGCCATTGGATGGAGTTATTTCGTGATTAAGAATATTATATTTCATATACACTTGGAAATGGTAATGTTGTATCTAATTCACCAATCAGGATGTCTCATAGTGATTCAGTGTGTCAATCTGATGATTCATGGAGAGTGATCTAAGAACATCCATATTTCAACCTAGATATGGGAGATGATAGGGGTAAGGGTTGTCTTTTTTAATATATTATGTAGTCATATCTAATTTAGTAGGTTGATGAATCCCAGTGTGGGGTTCATGAGGAGGATTCCTAGAGAGACCTAGTTGTTTGTGGTGAGGCCCCTGATGGTTGGTCTGAGGAGGGAAATCACTAGGTGTTGTTTCAGGAAAGGATTTTCATTCTCTTTGGGATGTAAAAGATGGCTCTCAAAGAGATCAATAGTTCTCCCCCGGTATTACATCCATCAGTGAAAAAGAAGTATCAATCTTTTAGTGGTCACTTTTGGGGGCTTGGATACAATCGTGTAGTCATAGAATTTCTCTCTCGATGATTGGTCATCTAGAAGGATAAGGTAGAGCACTATATTCTTAGTGGCCTTCTCTAGCCATTAGTTGTTCCTCAGTGGTAGATGGAGGAAATATCTATGGAATTTGATGCCAATTTACCTCGAGCTCAGGGATTTTATGACACTATATGGGTGTTAGTGGATCTTCTGAACAAATTACCCCACTTTTGTGTGATTAAGAATAGATCTCAATGGAGGTTTTGTCGATGAAATATCTGGAGGAGGTGGTGAGAATTCATGTGGTCAAAAGGATTATCATTACTTACTGAGATCCTTATTTTACCTCTAATGTGTGGAGAGGTCTCTAGCATTCTTTGGGTTCTCATCTAGGCCTTAGTTTTTCTTTTTATTCGAAGATGAATGAACAGATAGAGCAGACCATCTAAACTCTTGAGGACATGTTTCACCCTTGTGCCCTGGATTTGGGAGGATCATTGATGAGGAATTTATCTTGGTAGATTTATCTTACAATAATATTTTTTACTCCATCATTTTTATGGATCCATTTGAAGCCTTATGTGGATTATGTTTTCATTCTCCATTTTGCTAGACTACATTCAGAGAGTCAACGATTCTTGGTCCAGAACAGGTATAGAATACTACAAAGTTGTTTAAGGTGATTTGGGAGAGGATGATAGCAGTTATGGATTATCATAAATCCTATTTCAATCATAGGAGGAGACCTTGAGAGTTTGAAATTTGGGATCATGAGTTCTTGGGGGTGGTTCCTCATTATGGGTAGTGAAGGTTTGTTCCCAGTAGTAAGCATTCCACCAGTTTGTTGGGACTGTTGAGGTGATTTCTTATATTCGAGCTATAGATTATTAGATTGATATTTCCTCAAAGATGATCCAGATACATGATGATTTTCACATTTCATGTGTCCTTCATTATCTTTATCATGTCTCTCATGTCAGCTATCGGGGCGAAATCAATGTTGATAATGATTCCACCTTTGGGGAGTGGCCTATAGAGATCCTTGATCACTAGGAGAGGATGTTGGGTGGGAATGTTATCCCCTTGGTTCATGTCTTCTAGTGGTACGATGTCAGGGAAGAGAGTACCTGGGAACAAGATTCGTAGATATGTGCTCAATTCCCAGAGCTATTTTATGTTTATCTCTACTGCTGTAATGTTTCATGATTTTTTTTTGTAGACCATTCTTGGTTATGAGATGGAATTATCATGTTTCATATTGTGTATATCTATTTTTTGAGAGGTATCTATCCTAGGAGAGTGTTTATAATATTTTTTTGGTTATTTTGTAGTTTTTTTCTTTTTCCTATGGTGAGTTGGTGAGCTCTTGTGGTGATGAGAACCTTGACAGGTATCTTAAGGGGTGGTCATTCAGATGACCCCATTCTGTTTCCTCTCCAGGACGATTTTGGATTGAAGAGGATGAGATTGTTTTTATAAGTATCTGATGTAATTTCTCAAATCCATAGGGATATAACATATTCATGTTCCTAAGTCATTAGGTTTTTAGAATAGTTTTGGAGGTTGTCAGGAGGGACTTCGGTGTTGATCAATGGGATTAGAGAACATTCACATTGTGAAAGTGGGTTTTACACCATGTAGAAGAATTCCACTATGTGAAAGTGGGATTCACATTATGTACTATTTTGGGGTATGAAAAAAATAATAAAATTGAAAAATGGTTGTTTTTTCTATCAAAACCGACATTGGGGAATTAGATGACGTGAAAGGGGATTAAATGTTGTGTATAGCCCAATTTTGTAATGTTTTAATATATTCCTTCAACTCGGGTTTTAAAACCCTTTAGATGATACTTCACTCCCTCTCATCCCAAGAGACCTGATAGTCCCCTCTTCATTGTTTGGGAGATCCATTTTATGGGAATCGATCTTGGTATTCCATCATCAATCGGTTATGACCCCGTAGGATCCAAGGTGTGTTTTCTTTTATTTCTAGTTTTTCATCCAAGTTTTTTTCTTGCTTCCTATTGTATATTATCTCCATGCTATAGAGGTTTCTTACACACAGTTCTAATGTAGTTTATCTCTAATTTTTCTGGTACGGCGGTGTCGTAGCATCTTTGGTTGGATGTAGTTCTTGATGGAGAGGTGGTCGGAGATCATTTCCATGGTCGATTATGGTGCGAAAAACATCGATTAACTTTTGAAGAAGGGAATAATTTCATATCTATTTATTTACATTACATAATAGATCATGAATAATTTGTACCCTTGGATCAAAATGAAATGGAACTAATTAAATACATGAAATAGATTTCATAATTTGTATCCCTTTCAAGGTGTTATTATTGTTTGTATTGTTAACAGTTTTCCTCTTGATTTTCTAGATTGTATTTTATCTATTAATTTCATGGTTTATCATGTTGTCTTGATGGAAATTGATTTAAATAGAAAATTCATAATTAATTTATAATTAATTTTCTAATGGAATTCAGGAGGCATGTTTGATGAATCCGATTGTTGTTGTTGTAATTTTATGGAAATCAAATTGATGTATGTATGAATGTTTAATTTAAATGGTTAATAAACATGGATAATGTTGATTATTTATGATAAATGAATTAAATTCATGATAAATTAATTATTTAATTAATTTGTGAAAACTTATGACAGATTTTTCCTTTGGTTTCCCAGAGTTGTAAACTATGAATAATGAATTGGTTATAGAAATAAAAATTGGTTGTGAGATTATAGATAATTATTTTGTAGGGCCTAAGTTTCATGTTTTCTTATAAAGGCCATGTCACTTGTGTTTTGGTTGTGTGAGAGATAATTGTGTATAAAGTATGAATACCTTAATTTAGGGTCGAGAACCCATTTCAATTTTTGTTTAATGCTCCTTGTGATGTGACGTGATCCTAGGATGGATGAGCCTGTAGAGATATTATAGTGTGAGGGATAGGGAAGATTTAATGTGATGTGATCCATGGATAACTGAGTTTGGAGGGTTGTTTTGGTTAGAGGGGTAGAGATTCCTAGTAATTGTGGCATCAGTTGACACATGGAGTGGTGAGATGCATCAATTTATACACGAAGGTGTTGAGGATAACACTAAAGATGACGAAACATGTTGATATTGGGCTTAATCATTTTATGAAATCTGGGTGATTATTTAAATTAGTTTCTTGGCCAATGTCCCAGTTGTTGGTTTATCTTATTTCCTTTCCCCGCTACTTGAGGCAACCATATGGTTTTGGTTACTCTCTTTTCACATGAGGTGAAGACGCATTGGGTATTCCATGTGCTTTCCATGTTTTTCTCCATGTGGTTGGATGAGATCACTCTCCTTTTATTGTTGGAAAAGAATCTATGGGTAGTTTATCCAATCATCTTGCTTATCCCCTTTTGTTTTGATGTTTATAATGTTTCTCTGGAGAACCTTGTCCTATGTAAAGTAATGTTCTCAAATAATAAATAAATGATTAACTGATGGGGTTGGAACATACTGGGATGCAATGTTGAGTTTTAAATTAAGAGAATATATGGACTTAGTTTTCTTATGCCTTGGGGGATGTATCATTTTTGAAATGGTAATCTGATGTGATATCGAAATGATAATGGTTAACTAAAGGTTATGAATTAAATAACATAAAGTGAAACTTATTAAAAGGGATAAAGTAATTTCATTTATCTCTTTAAATGGTTGTGTTATTATAGGATATAAAGTCATAGTAATGACTATTTAGAGTCCATGAGATGTTAGATAAAGTTGAGTCAAAGACTAGGTTATTCCCATAGTGTGGTAGTGAGCTATATTTTATCTTATAAGTTTTTGTTTTTATAGGTAACTCCACCCTATATTTTAGTGAAACTGAAACCTATAGAATTCTGAGTCATATGGGTTCTTTCCCCAACATCCTAGTGGGATGATGGATGGATAACTACCCCCTTTGGGCTGACACTCTTATATTGGTAGATACTTTTGCTAGTATGCACACTAGTTAGATTTCTCCATATATGACTGTAGAGGGATATAATGGATTGTGGTTATTCGCAAAAATATGTTCTATATATAGTTTCCTAAATAATTTTATAGGTATATCATTTATGGGATGTGATGTCTTGAGGATCCATACTCAGTTTCTGGGTTGTGATGGAATCATGTATAATACCTGACATACGATAAATTTTATATGAGTTATGGTGGCTCTCAAGGACTACCTCGTTACATTTTTTTATCATGATGTATTGGTGTGTTGTGTGTGGTTTTTGTTAAGGTTCTCTTCTAAGGTGTATGTGGGATAACATTTTTAGAGAGATATTCTCAAGATTAGAGACATTTGGGCGAAGAGGAAAACTATTATGGAAGCGGTAGTATGGTACCCTTGATATTATTACTTATATTATATGCTCTTGTGTGCAATAATTGTGGAGAGTAGTCATGGTGTGGCTAGGAACATAGTATAACTATTTATTTGATGAGTTAGTTTCCTTTTTTGTTCACTATTCTTCAGCATACTTTTATTACACTTACACGAGAGGCTCTAGGGAGGATCCTACCGAGTATACTATTTTACTCACCCTATGTATATATAAACTTTTTTTTCAGGTCAGTTAAAGCATGTTGTATATTAGGTCAGTTACCACTAGCTTGGGGTTTTTTATAAGCTATTTGTGATTCGTGGTCACTACCATGTTTGCGTTCATTAGGTACTTGAAGTTTCCATTTTAGATGTAGTATTTCATTCCTGGAATTACATATATGTCTAAGGGTTTTTTTTATTTTTTTTCTGAGAAATCGTTGGTTTGTGTCTATCTTTTCTATATCCTCCACATCTGTTTCCCTTAGAGGATAATTCCTCGCAAAATTTTGTTCATTATACCCTTGGTGCTAGTCACCAACCCTTGGCCTACTGGAGGTGGGACTCAGGGGTCATTAACTCTCATCTCCCATTAAAATCCAAGGAGGGGTACACTTTATGGGGCGGGGTCATGAAAAATATAAACTAGATCTTTTTTATGTTCTTTAGTGTAATGATATGGAGTTAGATATAGGTTTCACTTTTATAAATAGATGTGTAATTTTTTGATCCCTATAAGAATCATTTATATGGAATCTTCTTGTGAAGTATTTGTATTATATCGTATAATTGACATGTATAAGTGGAAAACTAGGTATAATAAGATAAAATGATTCCAATTTCAAAATGTTATCCATTGGTGACAATCGATGAAACCTCTGATATATGACAAGCAAGGTGGTGGGGAGTTCGTAACATCATGGGGGTTTGAGGTATTTTTTTAAATTTTATAATTTTTATAAATATGTATTTGTGAAAAAAAAAATTAGTTATGTGGTATTGAGGAGAAGATATAATAATGATAAGTAGATAAGTAGTAGTTTAAGTTGGAATTAGGCCAGCAAGAACCACCTGGTACCCAATGTGGTGTACCATGATCTTGAAGGAGATAATAGTGGAAGGGATTATAGAGATATTCCATTATGTACCTAGTGTCCATAGACAAGGAACCCAATGGAGTGTTGGTTTTTTTAAATGTTTCGACTTTCATCATTGTATATTTGTGTTTTTTAATGTCAAAAAATTGTTTTCATCATTTTAGGGATCTTTTTTATGGTTTTCATCACCTTATACCCCCTCTTTCATCCCTCAACATCATGAGAAGATTTCCACTTTATTTTAAGCTATATTATTGATCTGTTAGTAGTATTGTACATTACATATTAAAATCAATATGTTCCTATTATTTTTTTGAGTATGTGAGAAATTTTTATTTTTGAATCATCCTAATTCATTGTATTTGATTTTATTTTAGTTCTTTTTTATTTATTTTTGATCTATGTGGATTTCAGCCTCATTCCATATATTGTATTTTTAAGTATAAATTAGGCGATAAAAGTATTTAATTTATGTTTCAATATCATATTTCGTATTATTTTGGCATTTTCATTACGATTTTTTATTTCATGAGTTTTGATTGAAATGAAAAAAATTAACTTAATATAAAATAGTTAAAATAAATTTAATGTGTTTTATAAGATAAAAAAGTGTTTTAATTATGAAATTATTAACATACTTATAAAATTTAATGAATTATTAAAGAAATAGATGGAATAAATTATACATTTTATGTATAATTTTATTTTAGAACTAATTTTACGGACATAAATAGTGAAATTGGTTCATTATGTCAATTTTTTGTTGTCTAATATATAAATTCACCTAACTGGATATATTAAATTTTATTATCTTGTTGAGATACAATTTCTAATGTTATGAGTTTTTAAAATTTTTATTTTTTACAGTAATGAGTATTTAAGGGTCTGGAATATTACAAATATTTATTTTGTATTTCTAGGGTGTTTGGTTGTTCAGAAGTCATTTTATAAATTCTTATATATTTTTTAAAGTGTTTTGGTAAATTTTAGGGTTGTATATAAATGATTTAACAAATTATGAGAGTTATTTCAAGTGATAATATTTTATTTGAAATTAATTTGGTATTTTTGAATTGATTCTAATGATTGATAATTATTTATTTGTACTTTGGAAGTGATAAATGTTTAATGGTCCTAGGTTTTAAAATCTTATAAAATAAATATAAAATTATTTGGATGGTTTATTATAAAATTGATGATATTAATAAATATATTTATTTATAAATAATATTTTTATAGAAAATATTTATTTTTTAAAAATAAAAATGTACCCTTACGCATGACCTATTACATACGTAATGGAGTTGGTATTTTTTAATGTTATGTAGGGGTAAGATAAATATACCATCATAGAAGCCGGGGAATAGCATTGCTAAAAGGACTTATGCATATTACATACGGGTAACAGGGTATTCTGATGCACTGTGTATAGGTAAAATCCTTTTCATAACAATTTTGTAATGGTATATCCCATTATTTAATGATATGATATGGTCTCCATTGATTGTGTGAGGATGGGCGATGGTTTACATAAGTTATGTAATGGTCTGAAATATCATGAAAATGAGTAATATTTTGGATGGATAATAGTAATACCATACTTAACTTTTCCATGTAAGAGTAACCAGGATTTTAAATATTGTGTGTAAGGGTAATCGCATAATGATGGAGTTGTATAAGGTTACCTTCATAGGGGTAACATGTAGGATCTAAATCTTACGTAAGTTTTTCACCATACCCAAATAAGGGCAATTCATTACTTTTAAACATTGAGTAAGGGTCATAAACGTTAAAAACTATTTTCAGAAGCTCTATGTAAGGGTAAAATAACTTATCCTTACCCATAACACCTCTCTTTCAAAGTGTAGTCGATTTTCACTAGTTTCTAATTTTCCCTTATTATTCGATCTATAAAATCAACTGTACAATTTCAACATTCTAAAATTACTAAAATTATATAATTATTTCCCATAGCATTTTTAAAAAATTTAAACATCTTCTTCTAGATGGTTTTATCAGTCCACGATAAATAATGAACTCTAAACCATTAATGAAATTTAATGGTGATTTCAACACAGATTTTTCTATTTTATGAATTTCTACCATAATAAATTACATAATTCCTTATTTCTCCCCCTTTCATTTTTTCACTCATCTTATTGACCTAAAACCCCTATCTTCATATCGACTAATATCTATAGTTGTGGGAAATTTTCCACAAAAATACCAAGAGCAGAAGAACTTTCTCTCTCCCCAATAATTTTCTACAATGTTTTCAAGGAAACTACTTGGTATGAGATCCTTCATCTCTATTTTAGTTGTATTTGTTATAGGTATCATACTTTTATTATCCCTTGGGAATATGGTGTATCCAAATTAATGATGATAGTTAATTATTTATTAAAGTTTCTTGTGGAGGGAATAAATTATATGGTGTAACTTTTATTATATTCTTTATGTTTGCTAAACATGAATATCAATACTCTTATTTTGGATTATATTTGGGATTTTATATTTTTGAAAATGATTGATTAGTAGATATGTTGTTATTTTTTTAACCCACCACACATGAAAATCATCCGGGAATGTATATTCTGCAAATAAATTGGTTTCACAGGAAAACTCTCCGTATATTAGAATTACATGGAGAATTTTGAATTAATTTTTATGAATTCATCTTGATAAATCTAGAATCGAACCTAGGAATGTATTGGTTTTTCATTATGTTGTGTGGCAATTATTTTTTCAGGTAGAGGAATCCTCTGTAATATATGAAATTTTATTATGTTGTGTTTTTTTTTGTATTTGTGGTGGTTATGATATGATTTGGTTGTGACTTGTGGTAGATGAGAATAGATGTGGATATGTTGTTTGGGGAAGGTATTGTTGGTATTATAAATGAGTGAAATTATGGAAATTTGATTTGGTGAATTTTTGTTAGTTTCCTACTAGTAATGGAATTATATATTATTAATGAAAGTAGAATGGATAATGTTCTCATCTAGAAAATGAGTTAGAATCTAACAAATAATTAAATTGAAATGGGAATTGTATATTCAATGGTTGATGTTGAAAATAAAATAAATGGGATTAATAGATGAATATGGTCGGTAATTTGGAAATATTATATTGGATTAACATGAACCACAAAATAGAATATAGTTTCAGGTTTAGGTTGGTGGTGGGATGAGATACATTTACAAATGGAAGTGATAGAGGAAAAGGATGGGTGGTTTTACTTGATATTGTCAGTTGGTGTTTTATTTTTATTATTCACCCATATGTTTTCCTTATTTTTATTTATTATATATGTATACTATGTGGTATTGGTGATTTCTATATGAAACCCCCATGTGGATATCCTTGTGTAGAAACCTAATTATTTTGGTTGTCTTCTTTTCATCTAGATATTGAAGATGGATGGATAGATACCCAATATTCCCCCATATCTCTTCTAGGTGAGGATCTCAGGAATAATTTCTAAATTATTTCTTTTATAGTGAATTTGAGCTGATGTTTTTTGAGATGATAAGGTTATTAATTATGGGTTTCATGGATAGTAATAGGAGGTCATTAGGATTATTTTATTCATGTAGATGATACCCTCCCATCGTAGTTAAAATTATGGTAGTGATGTGATAGAATAAGTGTACACGACAGTGATGTGATGTGATGTGATGGCCATGTTGTATTCAAGTCATATTTGATGTGATGGACCAGGTTTCCTTGAGTGATATTACAAGAAATATATGGGGGCACTAGGACGTATGACATTGGGGTGTGAGAGGTGAAAATTGGTGATAAGTTTGTGAAGGTTGCCTATTTATCTATAGTAATGTTATTATGTTATTATATTTAGATACATTATTTTGTGATAATTATATTGTGAGGATGAGATTATACAATTTAGGAATGTTATATTCAGGTCAACAAACTATTTATTTTAGTTTTGGATGGTATAACCTATGGCGGCATTGACACCACCCCTCCATATGCCTTGTACATGAGGGAGGATCCTCCACTCCTGCGCCCTCCTCATCGCAACATTTTCCCAATCACTAATTTGTCCTCCTTACCAATATTTCTCTATACCGATGTTTTACCTAAATTTACTTCTCTGGTTAACAGAGTTATTGCAGCTCTGATTTCATCTCTGGATTTTTGGATGTCTTCATCGATCTTAGATATCACCCTCGGTGCTCGGTTTGGGAAGAAGAGACCCTCCATCAATGAATTAGACCGGTATGTTTTCCCAACATGGATAAATCCAAAGAGGGTGATTATAGGGCTTTCGGATTCACGTCACTCTCAAATATAGTTTGCCATTAATGGAGACTTGATTTACACCTAGGATCAAGTTCATTGATCTATGCAGGGTTAATGGTTTTCTATTTTCCATTAGACATTTGATTTCCCTCTATAGTGGGTCCCTACAACCACAACATTATGGATTACTCTCCCTGGTCTTACATTAACTTTTTAAAACCAGATGATTATTTTCTAAATTGGAAATATGGTTGGGCATTTTATTTTCTCAAATTCAGGCACTAGTGCCGTTTGACATATTATTTTTAAAAGGATATACATTGAAGTGGATTTGTCAAAGTATCTATTAGAATCCATATATATATTCCATTTTTGTGGGAAATTCGGTGGCACCAATAGGTCTTTATTGATTATTGGGTCTTATTCTTGTCAATTTGATGTTGTTTGGGTCATGAGGCTAGTTGGTGTCATCAAGGTGCATCAGTGCGCTCTCAAGGTGTCCTGCCTCAGACCCCTTTGGATGAGGAGGGAAAACTAGTCACCAGAATTCTGGTCTTCCTCCCGGTATCTAGAAAGCTATGTATCTGAGGCCCAAAGATCCTCAAGTTTTAGAAGTTTTTGATAGATTAATAAAAGATTGAGGTATCGTGACTTTTGTATAGGGATATGGGTATCAGGTTGGTCTGAGTTCTTGGGCCCCTTTATCCTTTGTAGATATGGTCAAATTAAATAGTAGTGGTTCCCAAGTGTTGGATGATGGGAATCAAGGGGATGGTCTGGGTATCTTGAGTAGGGAAAATTATAGAGAGGTCAAATAGGCCACTCCTCCCCTTGCAATTGAAAATTTTCATCTTATGGATAGTAAATCTCAAAATTGATTTGCAGTGATGGGAGAAAAAAAGTGCCAAGATTTTGGGGAAGGGGGTGAAATTTTTGCTACCCCTTAAGTGAACCCCTCTATCCGAGAGGTCTATTAGGAGTAGGATAATGCTTCTGAATCCCCTGACACGTCCTAGGAAGTGGTAATTCTAGAGGATTATCTTATATCCAGTTATAGGAAAGGAAATAACACAATATTATATTCGGATGATTTTATTAAGCACTCGTAGATGCCTCAATGAAGAAAATGTTATTCTAATATACATAGTCCCCCTGTTATTACATCCTCATGTAAAGGCACACTACTGCTAAAGGTTTTCAAAATGATGCACAACAACCCCACTAGCATGTATAAAGGCCTTGAGAGGCATGGGAAGATTGACACCCATATGGAGCTAGAATACCTTGTATGTGAATCTCTTGTCACCGATCTGGAGAATGTAGAAAATGAGAAAGCAGAATCCACTAAATCACTGAGTCCCAAGGAACTGATATAGTGTGATGACTAGAAAACCATCATGAACTACAATTATGAACTCATACAGATGTAACTTTTGGTGGATGTTATGCATGAAGAGTTTGATAGATTGGTTGGGAGTTGTATTCAGTTAATCCATAATGAGGAGCATATCTACTGGGTCCAAAAATAGCTTATCATATTGACATGTGAATTAAAAGGTTAGAATAGTAACATAGAAGAGCTCCCCCAAACTTTGGAAAAGAAAGAATACAACATTGAAGTCCTCCTGGAAGATAATCTTATTAGAAAGGTCACTGCTCTTCAATGGATTCACCTTAGAGGTAAGGATTATAAACAGCTTAAAATACAATTTAAAGATATGACTATTAATTATGGTGTCAATTGAATGTTCATTTGTGTCTATACTGGATTCCCACTTTTCCATTAAAAGTTATTTTTCATAATTAAATATATACATTGGTGTGTAGGAACTTTGGATTCATCGGTTTTACTATTATCTGATTGGAAAATTTGTATTGTATTTTCACTTTTGAACAAAAGTCTTGGGGTATAATCCGAATAAGAATACATGTAATTATCACCTCATTTATATAAAAACTATTTTCCAGGCTAATAGGGGGCCCTCATGGACTGTTCTATATTTCATGATATCATGATTGAGACATGTTACTATGTCACAACCTTAAGAAATTATTTTGGGTATTTATTCTGAGAATTTTTGTATATGTTTATTCTTTACCAAACTCGTAGAATTGTTTTGGTTTTTCTTCCATTTTATGTCATGGGGTTGATTGTTTTTTTACACTATCTTTGGATCATATAATGGTAGAGGTTAATTCATTTTTTATGTGATACATTTATTCCTTAGGTGATTCTAGCCAACTCAGGGCCTATCGAAGGAGGAACTTGGGGGGTCATTATTACTTTCATTCTTTTTTTACCCAGGTGGGGTGCCTTTAGATGGAGGGGGGCATGATAGAGTAGTATCAATTATTTGGTTGAGTGATAAGTTGATTTTTTTGAGTTATGAATTTTGGGGAATGTATGGGTTGGTAGGTAAATGAAATTATTTGATCTTGGCGAGCAACATAGTCTAGGAAATATGGTATAGGAAATTCGATTCTAGCCCCCCACCCCCATCATGACCGGAGTAAGGAACGTAAGCCTATTAAATAAATAGATTAGATGATTCAACATATAGGGTAGATCCCTAGAGGAGGTATAAGTATCATGATTTATGATCTTATTTAAATTTGGGGGATCCTGGTTAATTACATGAATTAAGTTAAGTTAAAATTAATTAATTTAATTTGTCTTAATAAAATGACATTAAATTAGTCTTAGAGAATGTTTTATTTTATTGAGTTATGACTCCAGGAAGTAATACACATGTCTTTAAGGATATATAGGTTTAACTAAATAACCTGGTTTAATACCATAGCATTGATATGACGGATGAAGGTGATCAATAGAGGAAGATGTTTTGTGAATATTAGTGGAATTATTTGGTGATGTCTAATAGAAGTCAATATTATATGGGAATATGGTTCTAGATAGAGGTGATCGAGGTCAACTACAGTTTTAAACAATCCTTAATTGAGTATTCATTTACCATTGAATTCAGTCGGACGAGTGGTTTATCAAGTTAGAAATGGAAATTGTATATGGTGATAAGAAATAGGAAGATGTTTCATGTGATGTATTCTTAAAGGATTTTTCTTTGGTGTTACTATCGTTGACTATAAAGGAATTGAAGTGGTTGGATATGATCTCTCTTAAATAGAAGACTATGTTCATTTGAAATATTTTTAACAAGTTGATGGGTCATTTACATTTGTTCCTTAGACATTCTATGATGTGGAGACCCATGCATGACATCTTGACGAAGAACTTCACCCTTATATCTAGTATTTGATTTATAATTTTACATTTCTAAAGTAATTGAATATTAATAAGAAGGGGGTGTGATTAAGAATATGTACTCATGGAGGATTCTATGAGAGGTGAGATAGAGTGGTTCATTAAAAGGAACTATTTTTACTACAATTACTCAAGATCTAGGGCCTTTGAGGTTTAGACCTCGGGGGAGTCAACTACACTATCTTTCTTTCGAGACATCTAGATATAATGGTTTCCAATCAAATCCTATGAGTTTTTCTTGAGTGTTATTTGTCTGTTGGGGACATGGTAATCAACAAAATCACTTCCACATGGTTATAATATCTCATCATAATGGAGGTTTCTTAGTTCTGTGTCAGACTCTCTAGAAACTGCAAGAAAGGCCATTTCAATAGTATCATAATCTGGAGTATGTCTGTAACACCCCGCCCCTACCTCATTGGCTTGAGGAGGCAGTGAGGGTTACTTGGCCTTAAGCAACGTTCCCAAGGCTCCAAAGGATGGAAATAAATGCCGAGGGATCCGAGAACAATTGGGGAATGATTTTCCCTTGATACAAAACCAACCAAACAACCACAACCATATGATGCATGTCAAAAAAACCAAACCTGTACATTACCAGGACAACCAAATAAACCATAATCATCCGTGCCAACACTCCCAAAACTAAAACAGAGTACAGTGCGAAGGACTCGACTAGGAACACCACAAGCCAAGACACCACCACTGCTCCATGCCAAGCTCCATGCTCCAGGCTCCACCAAGACATCACAAAGCTCCAATAAAGGAGGGATATGCCTTACAATTTCCCATGTCACGGTACACAACATCTACAAAGACACCAATGTGCCAAAGCAGTTGGTGAGTACTAAAACTCAGTAGGTTTTCCCCAAATGACTTCCCTACACATGCCACTAGGATAAAATCGTTAGCACGTTTATATAAAATATATTATATAAAATAAATCACCAATGCAACCATTTTCATAATCCAATGATGCCTTTACCAAGCCATAACACCCAACCCATGAAAACAAGGGAAATCCAATGAACATGCCACAAGCCATTTCACATTCACATTAGCACAACAATTCCATCTTGAAAAGAAATTCACAACGACCACAACAAAAATGGTGGGATTTACGCCCAACCTGTTCACCCATTCAAAAAAATGAAAACAAACTGGTGGGACTTCCGCCCAACTCGTTCACCCATTAACGTGTAGCAGCACTTCCGACCACTACCCCGATAGTGGCTCTTCCAACCACTAATCATCACCTCCCTGACTATGGTGGCACTTTCTCGACCACCAGCCTTGATGGTGGCACTTTCTCGACCACTAGCCATCCTTCTCCTTGATTATAGTGGCACTTTCTCAGCCACTAGCCTTGATGGTGGAACTTTCTCATCCACTAGATATCCTTCTCCCTGATTATAGTGGCACTTTCTCGACCACTAGCCTTGATGGTGGCACTTTCTCGACCACTAGTCATCCTTCTCTTTAATTATAGTGGCACTTTCTCGACCACTCCACAACATCACAACACATGCCAATACAACATTCCATCCATATCCAGACAATATCCAAACAATCACAACCAAGAATACAACATCATGCAATCAACAAAATTCCATTGTATATACATCCACTTCAATAAATCACTCATTTATTGGAAACCGTTTTCCATGCCAACCCACATTTCAATAAAACAACATCTTTATTGAAAACCATTTGCATCAATCGTTTTCACAAATGAACCATAGCATCCCATTTTAAAATCTCCATTTTAAAATCCACAACAATAGCATTTTACCATAAAACCCCATTTTCCCCAAAAATCCCCAAAACACCACCAAAGGGATTTCCAACCAATTTTCGCACAACAAACACAATTAATTTAAAGAACAAAAAAATTAATTGAAACAAATAACCACTAGTTCTAACCAAGTGGAGTCTAGAGAGAATCCACCTACCTTTAGGGTTCCAGTAGACTTGACCCACAACCAACCATACCTCCAATCCGGGGAACTCACCACTGAAACCTCTCTAGATAAACTTCCCTAACATCCCCAATCCTTAATATTAACATCCAAGGCAACCCCAACCCTAGATCTACACACAAAAAGTGAAGATCTACAAAACCAAGAAAAAGAGGGATGTAGATCTAGAGGAAAACACAAGAGAATCAAGAGGAGAGACTTACCCGGAATCAATCACCTTCGAACCACCTTGAATCCTCTTCAAAACCCTTCCAAAATGAGTGGGAGAGTACCCAAAACCCCTAAGAACCCAAAATCCCGAGTGAGGCTAGAGTGGGAGGAAGAGAGGAGTGAAATAGGTCAATCCCGAGTGAGCCCGAATTTAAAAACCCTATTTTTAAGTGGCCGCATGGTTTATCACGCACGGTTTAGCAAACCGTGTGCACTCTACTTCCTTGAGAGCCAGGGTCCGCATGATTTACTTGCACCATTTTTAAAACCGTGTGAAGGTTGTGAGGAGCCTACTGTCTCCCCCTACACGGTTTCTGGAGCATCCGCATGGTTTACACTAACTGTTCTCAAACAGTGTGCCCCTTTAAAAGCCTCCAAACTCATCCAAAACCATTCCAAACTCTCCCAACCTCTTCCCAACTCATACCATGTACTTTAAACACATAAAAAGAATAAACAAAGGATACATACCTCAAACCGGGGTGCTACATTCTCCCCACCATTGGACTTTCCATCCTCAGAATGTAATGAACCCGCCCTTTGTCGAAAGAGCTCGGGCCACTGTTCGATCATCTCTTTCTCCCACTCCCATGTCTCCTCTTGAATCTGACCATGTTTCCAAAAAACATAAACTAAAACTATAATCTTACCATGCAAGACTTTCTCAGGATTATCCACAACATGCACTGGCACGTGCACCAATGAAGCATCCGGTTCTAGCTCAACATGATCCCAACGAATCACATGGTCACGATCCAGCTGATACTTTTTCAATTGCGACACATGAAACACATTGTGCACCGCATTGAAACGTGGTGGAAAATCCAAACGATAAGCCACCTCACCAACCCACTCAAGAATCATGAAAGGCCAAATATGCCTCGAAGATAACATTTTCTGTTTCCCAAACCGATTATGTCCCAACCTAGGAGAGATCCTCAAGAACACATGATCACTCACCTCGAACGACAACGACCATCAACAATGATCAGCATATGATTTCTGACGACTCTGAGCCATCTATATTCTTTTGTTGATCAAATTAATATTCTCCATCATCTCCTGGACAAGGCTCGGTTCTACAATTGAGGACTCACGTGTTTCCACCCAACATAGTGTAGAACGACACGGCTTCCCATATAATGCTTCAAACGGAGCCATCAGTATGGATGCTTGATAATTGTTATTATACGAGAATTCAACCAAGGGAAGGTTCTCCTCCCAGGAGCCACCAAAATCCATCACATAAGCTCGCAACATATCTCCAGAGATTGTATCGTCCTCTCAGATTGATCATCTGTCTGAGGGTGATACGTCGTACTCATGGTCAACTACGTTCCAAGGGCTTGCTGCAAGGATCTCCAAAAATGAGATGTAAAACTTGGATCACTATCTGATACAATCGAAATTGGAACACCATGGCTATTTACCACATCCCGGATATCGATTTTTGATAGAGACTCCACCATTTGAGATTCAAGAATCGGGATAAAATGGGCCGACTTCGTTAGCCGATCCACTATCACCCAAATGGCATCGTGCTTCTTGACAGTTCATGGGAGACCTATGACAAAATCCATCGTTATATGATCCCACTTCCAAACAGGGATTGGTAAAGACTGCAACATTTTTGATGGCCTCTAATGCTCTGCCATGACCTGCTGACAAGTCGAGCATCTCAAAAAAAACTCATCCACACTTCTCTTTATACCAGCACATCGAAACTGCGCTTTCAATGCTTTATACATTTTCTGAATTCGATGACGAACAACCAACCTGGAATGATGATTCACCCTGAGAAGATCCTCCTGACAAACAACTGTTACAACCATCCGATTCCAAAGACAGAAAACTGAATCTCCATTCAGTTTCCAACCCTCAATGGTATCCCCACCATTGAATCCCGACCCCATGGTCACACACTCAGAATCAGATGTCTGTGTCCCTCTAACCAGCCCAACTAAGTCAGTAATCAAAAAAACCGGAATGAAGACTCCTCTATCGCCCTGGTCCTCACATTCCTACTGTATCTCAGCTATTACTGACATCAACTGCCACCGGTCCAATGCCTGTTTCACCACCTGAGCATATGTGTTTCTACTTAATGCATCTGCCACCACATTTACCATACCTGGTGTGTACATTAAGTCAAAATCAAACATCTGGAGATATTTCATCCATCTCCTTTGCCTCAAGTTCAAATCTCTTTGTGAGAAAATGTGATTCAAGCTCTTATGATCCGTCTATACCGTGAACTTCTCACCGAAGAGATAATAATGCCACACTTTCAAAGCATGGACCGCCGCTACCAACTCCAAAGCATGAGTTGGGTAGTTCTTATTTTGAACTCTTAATTACTGTGATCCATACACAACCACATGATTCACTTTCATGAGAACACACCCCAACCCTGATCCCGATGCATCGCAATACACCATGTACCCTCTTCCTGGTTCTGGAAAAACCAAGATTGGTGCTGGTGCAAGGCGACCCCATAGATCTTCGAAACACTACAGAAACTATTTATTCCACTAGAATAGAACATTATTTCTTGTCAAAGCTGTCATCGGTGAAGTCATCCATGAAAAATCATGAACAAAAAACTGATAATACCAGCTAGACCAAGAAAACTCTATATCTCTTCTATTGATTCCAATGACAAGACTGCCAACTGATACGATAACGTACCCACTGCTGGTGCCAACCTACCTGTTGCACCCTGCCTTTCATGTCTCTCTCCACTAAAGAGATGTATAAAACCATCGTGTGTCGTAAAAGCCATTGTTCGCGCATCAAAATCGATGTGTTCCTTAAATGCCACCAGCCAATCCATTCCTAGTATTGCATCATAGTAATCCATCTCGAGCATTGAGAAATTTCACACTATCTCAACCTCGCCCACAACAATACCACATTCTCTACACAAGAAGACTCGACACTCTCTTCGACCAAGAGTAGTTTGATGTTTCAAAACCGAGGTTATCATTTCTACCCTTAAACCCAGCAAATGAACCACACGTGCAGCAATAAAAGAGTGTGAAGCACCCGTATCAAACAACGCTTGCATCAAGGTAGAATTTAAAAAAAATAGTACCTCGCACAGTGGATGGTCCCAACTAATCATCCATCACAACCTTCTCAGCTCCAAACACATGTCTTCTTTCCCCACTCTGCTCTTTATTTCTCTGTTGAGGCGTCGTGGTATTTCTAGAATCACCATAACCAACATTACTCTACCGTCGAGGGGTATGTTGCTTCCCTCTTCCCGTCGAAGCATAAGACGTCTGTGATCCCTAAGGACTGTCACGCACACCCGACCATGGAGGATTCTGACAATAACACTGCAGATTCCCCATCTGCTTACAATTATGACATGCCCTAGGTTGTGCCGTATAGTCCCGCATGATGTGGCATGTAGAACCACACTGAAAACATCCTGGCTTACTCCAGGGCTTCAGAGGAAGATTCACCGATCCTGCCGTCAGATTATTTTTCATATTCCCACCCTGGGAATAAGTTTCCCTCTTCCGCTTGAATCCAGCATTAGAGTTCCCACTATTCACAATGGGTACCACCATGCTTCCTCCACCCGGAGCGCCCAACAGATCTCGCTCAGCCGCCAATGCTCTATTTACTATCTCCGTGTAATCATCTATACACAGCACCGCTATCATTGAACAAATTTTTGGCCTTAACCCCGCATCAAAGATATGAGCTTTCAACAACGTGATACCTGCCACATCGGTAGAAAACCACACTAAGTTCATAAAAATAGCTGCAAACTCGGTCACAAACATATGCTCTTACTTTAGACTGCAGAAATCTGTTTTGCACGTACTCGGTGCCATTGCTATAACCATAAAACAAACAATGAGTCTCACTTTCGTAGACATCAAGAGTTCCCATTTCAAATTAAATTACACAAATATATCACAACAAGGCTGTCCACAAGTTCACATTTCCCATGTTTCACCATTTTTGAAAACCGAACTATTTTCAAAATACCTCTAGTTTCCATGCTTCCAATCCTTCCGTCTTGAGACGCAGTTCAAAATTTTCTCCAAAATCCACACATTCATATCACACCATAAGTCATTATACCCCAATGAAATATGAATCCTAGAGGGAAGTCATTCTAACCATGCATGCCATGCTCATCTCATTGGATACACCCACAACAATGAGATATCCAATGCCTATAAGTGTCTCCCAAACACTTATGTACCCAACTCCCGGGTAACTTGAATTTCAGTATAAAAGGGTTTGCAATGTACTTTTATGCTATTAATTCCAAGTTACAACATTCCTACACCATGCTACCATCTAGACTCAAGGAATGTACCAAAATGAATGTCAACTCAAAATCAGAGAATCAACTCCTAGGGACCGAACAATCTAATACCACTTGTAACACCCCGCCCCTACCTCATTGGCTTGAGGAGGCAGTGGGGGTTACTTGGCCTTAAGAGACGTCTCCAAGGTGCCAAAGGATTGAAATAAATGCTGAGGGCTCCGAGAACAGTTGGGGAACAATTTTCCATTTATACAAAACCAACCAAACAACCACAACTATATGATGCATGTCAACAAAACCAAACCCGTACATTACCAGGACAACCAAATAAATCATAATCATCCATGCCAACACACCCAAAATAACATCAGAGTACAATGTAGAAGACTCAACAAGGAACACCATAATCCAAGACACCACCACGACTCCACACCAAGCTCCATGCTCCATGCTCCACCAAGACGTCACAAAGCTCCACTAAAGGAGGGAGATGCCTTACCTTTTCCCATGTCACAGTACATGACATCTGAAAAGACACCAACATGCCAAAGTAGGGGGTGTGTACGAAAACTCAGTAGGTTTTCCCCAAATGACTTCCCTACACACACCACTAGGATACAACCATTAGCACATTTATATAAAATAGTTTATATAAAATAATTCACCAATGAAACCATTTTCATAAGCCAACGAAGCCTTTACTATGCCATAACACCCAACCCAAGAAAACAAGGGAAAGCCAATGAACATTCCACAAGCCATTTCACATTCACATTAGCACAATAATTCCATATTGAAATGCAATTCACAACGACCACAACGAAAATGGTGGGACTTCTGCCCAACCCGTTCACCCATTCACAAAAAAGAAAACAAACTAGTGGGAATTCCGCCCAACTCATTCACCTATTAATGAGTAGTAGCACTTCTGACCACTACTCAGATAGTGGATCTTCCAACCACTATCCATCACCTCCCTGACTATGGTGGCACTTTCTCGACCACTAGCCTTGATGGTGGCACTTTCTAGACCACTATCCATCCTTATCCCTGATTATAGTGGCTCTTTCTCGACCACTAACCTTGATGGTGTCACTTTCTCGACCACTAGACATCCTTCTCCTTGATTATAGTGGAACTTTATCGACCACTAGCCCTAATGGTGGCACTTTCTCGACCACTAGTCATCCTTCCATTTTGATTATAGTGGCACTTTCTCGACCACTCCCCAACTTCACAACACATTCCAATAAAAAATTCCATCCATATCCACACAATATCCAAGCAATAACAACCAATCATACAACATCATGCAATCAACCAAATTCCATTGCATATAAATCCACTTCAATAAATCAATCGTTTATTGAAAACCGTTTTCTATGCCAAACCACATTTTAACAAAAACAACCTCTTTATTGAAAAAAATTTCCATCAATCATTTTCACAAATCAACCATATCATCCCATTTTAAAATCTCCATTTTAAAATCCACAACAATAGCATTTTACCATAAAAACTCCTTTTTCCCAAAAATACCCAAAACACCACCAAAGGGATTTCCAACAAATTCTTTCACAAAAAACACAATTAATTTAAAGCACAACAAAATTAATTGTAACAAATATCCACTAGTTCTAACCAAGTAGATTCGCGAGAGAATCCACCTACCTTTAGGGTTCCGGCGGACTTCACCCACAACGAACCACACCTCCAATCCGGGGAACAGACAACCGAAACCTCTCTAGATCACCTTCCCTAACATCCCCAAGCCTTAATATTAACATCCAAGGAAACCCCAACCCTAGATACACACACAACAAGTGTAGATCTAGAAACCCAAGAAAAAGAGGGATGTAGATCTAGAAAAAAACACAAGAGAAACAAGAGGAGAGACTTACCCAGAAGCAATCACCTTCGAACCACCTTGAATCCTCTTCAAATCCCTTCCAAAATGAGTGAGAGAGCACCCAAAACCCCTGAGAACCAAAAATACCGAGTGAGGCTCGAGTGGGAGTAAGAGAGTAGTGAAATAGGTCAATCCCTAATGAGCCCAGATTTAAAAACCCTATTTTTAAGTGGCCGCACGGTTTAGCAAACCCTACGCTAACCGTGGGCACTCTACTGCCTTGAGACCCAGGGTCCGCACCATTTACTCGCACCATTTGGAAAACTGTGCGTAGGTTTTGTGGAGCCTAGTATCTCCCCTTTCATGGTTCCTGGATCATTCACATGGTTTACACTAACCGTGCTCAATCCATGCACCCCTTTAAAAGACTCCAAACTCAGCCAAAACCATTCCAAACTCTTCCAACCTCTTCCCAACTCATCCCATGTACTCTTTACACACAAAAAAGCATAAAAGGGATACATACCTCAAACCTGGGGTGCTACAATGTTCCATTGAAAAGAGATGGGATTGGAAAAGTCCTACCTTTTGATGACCATACTTTTAATGGACCTTTACTAGAGTCTGTATATATTGGAATAGGTGTCAAAATGGCCATTTTCAAGTTATGGGGGTGCTAGTTCTTGAGAGGATCAAAACCATTCGAGGTATAATTAGGTTATCATCCACTGTTTTTATGAAATTATGGATTTATAACCCTCACAATCTACTATTAACTATACTAATGTTCATTATATATGACTAATATATTTCTAATACTCCATGTATTAAGTTTGACAGTTAGGGGAAAGAAAAACATGTTTGATGTGTGTTAGTGGTGTGGATTGATAATAGGGTAACATCGGTCTTGTGGTTTTTTTTATATTACTCCATACATAGTCTTATGATGTTATATTTTGTTTCTAGTGGTTTTATTCAATTTATTAAAAAATAAAATAATTATATATGGGGAGTTTTCTTCTTATATTCGGATGGTCGACAAGCAATTTTCATCTGAAAAATGGGTTATTGAATTGTATGTAGATGTGTGGAGCCCCTTTTTTCTTGGATGAAAATGTTTTTTGTAGAATCAATAGATTATAGGATAGTGGAGTCTCCCAGGGTTATTTGGTAGTTTAATAGTGTTCTATACAATGAGGATGTGATGTTACCCCCTTGACGTGATATAATGTTCTAAATCGATATATCACTTGATGATTCCAAGAATTTTTGGAACCTTATTAGATGAAACCTTTTTTGTTGTATTCATGGAATCATATAGATGATATGATGAAGAACAGTTTCATCAAGTATATTGTGTCGTAATGGGGTTCCACATTGTTATTTTCTAAGATGGTGTATGTTCGTTTGAGGATATGTGTAGACTGCCATATATTGAACCAAGTTCAAATAAATAATCATTTCTATCTTCTATGGACAAATGATATTTTCAACTAATTTAGTGGATTTAGTAGGTTTTTTATAATTTATATATGGTCTAGGTATCACTGATTAAGGTTTATGTATGAATATATCCTAATGTATTCCATATGATGCTGGTGTGTGAAATTCACGTATGACGTCAAATTTTTCAGTGTGATGAATGCACTATCAATGTTTATGGGGAAGATGAAAATTATATTATATGATATCCTATTGGGTTACTAGCCTTTTTAATCGATGACATATAAATATACTCAATGTTAGAGTATGATCATGCTGAACATTTCGGACTAATCTCAGAAGTTTTATGACACCACTAGCTCTATAGAATGTTTTCTAAGTGTTTGTTTTTGACTCAGTATGTTCATTTCCATTGGAAGTTAGAATCCCAATAGAGTGGTTCCATGGGAACATGAAATATTGATGATGATTTTTCTTTAGAAATGAGCAAGAATGTGGAAATGTTTAATATATTTCTCAATATCATGATCTATTATCGTAGCATAATGTATGATTTTTCATGGATTTTGGACCCTTTAAAAGATTTGACAAGGAAATATTTTGATTTTATCTAGAATGATATGTTTCGGGAAACATTTTTCTATATAAATGGGGGATTTAATAGTGTTATATTATTTTGGTTTCTATACGAGGGGTGAAGTTAGAGGTGTAATGTGATGATTTTCATATGTAATTAGGATGTGTCTTAATTTTTTTAAAGGAATTGATCATGTCAGGGTGTATGAAATTATACCTCAGGAGAATGACTATGATTGACCAATAACTAGATCAATAAATTGTGTGGTTTTCTTAGAAACAATGATGACATTTTCTCAATGGATAAGTATCTATGATCTTCATTGAAAAAATAGTTTTTGATATATCTTTTTTCAATGTCTCATGAATATGACGAATAATAGGGGGATAGAGTTTATCCAAGAATATCCAATGCCCTATGAATTAATATTTTCTTGGATGAAACATTGTGTAATATGAAATGAAGGGATGTTGTTCAAGAGTGAAAAAATGCAAAGAGAAAAAAGGAGTAGTTGGAAACCATACACCAAGATTCATGGTTGGAAGATAGAAGAGGATGATTATTTCATAAGAAAGTGAACTATCCTATTTTGTTGTAGTTGGAGGAGTATCAATGGAGAGTAATAGTGTCAAAGGTGAAGTGTGTCCTTGTTGGTAATTATGATGCCCCAAATGGATGGTCATTATCAGATGTTATTTTAGGATAGGCTTTTGTTTCTATGGATATGTTTAAGGGGTAATTATTTTGTTTTATAGATCAAATTTTGTTGTACACTCTGATGTATATATGTTTTACCTTGTTTATAAAAAATATATTTGGTTCCCTTGGATGAAAAAGTTGATGGACGATTTTATGTCTTAATGACTTATTTTCTTGTAGGTAAAGTTATAGCATCATGTTCTTAATGGTTTTTTGTATCCCTTGGATGTTCATTAGTATAAGCGGGATTCCATCTTAAGGTACTTAATCATATTTTCACCCTTATATATGTAAGGTTATTTTTTTATATAGGTAATCATGTATTCATTTCTGAAGTCAACTCAAATCCTTATGAACAAGAAATTGAGCACTTTGTATGTCTTTGAAATGAGGTATATAGATGAGTTTGTGCAAAAAAAAGTTCGATATGGTCCATTATCTCATATCAGGATTCGAATTTTACAACGTGAGTCTGTATTGGATTTCAACTTGTTTTTGGAACTCAGTTATACATCAGAATGTATTTCCCCCTCACATGGATATGAAAATATGGAAGACCATCAGGATGTTGTAGGACTTTTTTACAGAGCATATATTTTATTTCACTAGGTCTTGGAAAAGTTCTTACCTTTGGTTGAGATTAATTATTATAAAAGCAAACAACCATCCATAAACATATCCCCATTTGAGGATTGTTATGCTCAAACATGTTATTCGTAAATGTTGTGGAGTCATTAGTTATGTTTTCTGATCTGGTGCAGACCACTGATGAGAGTGTTCATGTTTTTCGTGGGTGGATAAAAGCAGTGTTGGATAAGAGAAGTTTTAATTTATTTTAGTAGAATTCCAAGGAATTATATAGTAGGATAAAATATCTTTATAATTTTTAATTCTAATTAGGTGTATTAGAGGTTTAAAAACTAGAGAATGCTCTTGGACATGTATTTTTTGTCTCTCTGAGGTTGTGTGGTACATTTGGTAGGTATATTAATAGCTAGAACCTCCATTCTAGATATATATGATCCTTGATGTCTACCATAATACTATTCTTCATTTTTATCTTCCGAATGAATCCCATATCATTTATTGGAGAGATTTTTTTTGTACATAAAATAATTCATGTAATATGTAGTAGATAACAATGGTTCATGGGAGAATAAGATGTGTTGATTCCCAATTAAATTTGTTTGATTGTTTTAGAAGTATATAGGATTATGGTAGAGTACATGTTTCCATTAGAGATATATTTGTTACTAATACCGAGATTTTTTTGTGTTTTTTAATTCTTTATTTACTATGTTGTTATAACCATTTAATCTATCTGGTTTATGAGATGATATTTACATTGATGATGATGTGTGGTCAAATATTAAATCATATAATAAATGGAGAAACCATTCCTTATAAAAGAAATTTTTGTTATTACACTGATTAAAATTGTTCAGGCCAGTCAGCTCCACCCAAAGAGGATAATATATTGATAATGGAAGTGCAATTCCTTTCTTAATATGCCATGGGGCATGGTTTGAGTGTGTTTTGGTAACCGTTGGATTGGAAATTTTTAAATAATAGAATGGTGGTGTAGAAGATTGTACTAGGTAGGTGGCTTGAGGTTTGTGTCGATAGTGGTAGTGTTTCAATTAAATCGAGGTCTCTTATATGTATCTCACATGACCTTTTTCTAAACTTTTTTGTTCCTTTTGGTGGTCCAGTATTGTTTTTATTATCAAGGATGATAATATTTTATGTACTCTCTAATGTTAGTTCTAATAATATTTATGAGGATTACATTTTCATTCTACGGTGTCTGGTTGCTACGATTAGTTTCATAGAATATATAATTTTTTTAAATTATATATTAGTATTAAAATATAAACTAAATATCAGATTAATTTCAATGGATAAAATATTATTTTTAGTTAATATGGGAGTTTTTATGTGATTATAATGCTTTCAAATTTCGTTATGGATTTTGGAAATTTTATGTGTTTAATGTACATGGGTTTTAAAATTATTTAAAATAATTATAAAATATTTTAGAATGTAGATTATAATTTTTTTTGTTATTAATAAACCATTTTAATTATAATTAATAAATTTATTATATAGGAAAACTATAAATGTTTCTAAAATAATACATACCCTTTTTTAGGACATACTTCATACAAAAGGGTAATGTTTTTTTACTAATGTTTCATAAGGGTAAGATCAAGGTATCTTAATTTTTAACCTAGATCAATGCTTCATAAGGTCACATATAGCTTAAATACTAGTAAGAGAGACATCCCATGCACTGTGCTTAGGTAATTTCATTTTTTAAGGATATCATATGGGTAACTCTCCCCTGCATAAAGGTATGACATGGTTTCCATAATATGTGTAAGGGTAGGTTATGAATTTGATACAATTTGTGAATGTTCATTTGAGCATGTGTATTGGTACTATTCCAGATTAATACTGTTAATCCCATGATTTAAATTCCCATGTAAGGGTAAAAAGGGATTTTAATAGGATATATATGGGAAATCATGTTAGGATGGATTCATGTAATGGTACCCACATAAGTGTATGAAATGGGTTCTAAATCTCATGTATGGATAGTACGCTACTAAAATTAGGGTAATTATATTCCATTAAATGTTATTTAAGGTTCATATACCCTAAAGTAAGACTTTCCAAAGTGCTTTGTAAAGGTAAAACAAGTAACCCTTAGGTTAAACCACTCTCTTCTATAAGGGTAGATTATTTTCTCGGGTTTTTATTACTTTTACCTTAATCTGAAATATGAAACCTTTGATGAACCATTTTAACATTCTAATATTCATAAAATCTAGGATATAATTTTTCCCAACAACTATAAATATTTAAAAACACTTTTTTTGGACATTTTGATCAATCCATATTAAATTCCAAACTATAAACCATTTGGGAAATATAATGGGGGTTTTAAGGCCAATTTTTTCTATTTAGACATTGTCTCCATTATAAAATAAATATACCCTTATCCCTTCCTATTTAAAATATATTCTTGCTCCATTAGATAAACCTATAAACCACTCTTCAAGTTGACTATCTTCAAGAGTTATAATCACTTTTCCTTTCAATTACCATGTGAGGCATAACCCTCTCTATCCTTTTTATTTTAACCACATTGTTTTAGATGGAAAATAAATATTAGGGGATCATTAATATCTATTTTAGTTGTATGTGATTAAGGGATCATAATCGTTTCCCTTTTAGAATATGGTATGTCCTGTATAATAAGGATAAATAATTTTTTAATTGAAATGGAAATGGTAGGGTAGAAATTAGATGAGGTGACTATTTTTTATTCATCAAATATGTTGACCAATCTTTTTATTCTTCTATATTTTTATTCTATTATGATTTATTATGTTTTTTTAATATTAAATTATATTTCTTGTTGTGATTGTTTCTTTATCCCATCATCATGAAATATGGATATGAATGTACATTTGACTAAAAATTTGGTGGCACATTGAACCCTATCTTGTGTGAGAATGCGTGTGTGAATATTGAATTAATATGGTTGATAAAATATATATTAATAAAAAAGGATATGTGTGAATTGGGGGGTGCTGAATATGTTGTGATTAAATTCTATTTTTGTAGTGGATTCAACATATAAAATATAAGAAAATAAGATATGATGTGTGGTTATATTGAGTGTGGTTCTTGTGATTGGATATGGATATGACTAGTGGTTATTGTGATAGGATGTGGTCATGATGTGTAGTGTTGGTAATGTGGGGATTATCAATCGCTGAATGAATGGAATTTTTTTTTAAATTTTTTGTGTTATTCTCTAGGATGTAATAGAATTAAACATTAATGAAGAAATTAGAATTTCTAAAGGGATAAATTCAGATAATTGGTTGGAAATTAACCAAATCATAAATTAAAATGGAACAAGTAGATGGAGTGGTTGAATTTAAATTTAAAACTAATAAGATTAATAGAGGAATATGGTTGGTAATTGTTAAATATTTTAATTTATTAACATAAAAACTGATATGTAATATGTTTTTTTGTAGTTTCTTGTGTGATGTGATTCATTTATAAGTGACAATGAAGAGAATAAGGTTGTAATGTTTGGTGGTGATAATATGAGTAGGGGTATTCTTGTTTTGAACCCACAGTATGATATCTCTTATTTTGACAATATATATTTAATGTGGGATTTCATTTATATACAAACTCCACCCAATTCGATAACCATGTGTTGGCACTCAAATTGGGGGGGGGGGTTTCACAGTCTCAAGATTTTGAGGATAGATAACTAGCTACCATCTATTAAATGATATGTATTCTAGGTGATGTTAGTAAAAAAATGATATAAATAATTGTAGATATAGTTTATATTCACTATTGTTAAATGAGATGATGATGATGTTTCTCATACTATGTGTTTCAAATTTTAGGAGGGGTTGACAAGGTTGTTTCCTTTTATCTTCACAATACCCTTCTATCTTGGAATCAGTTGTGGTCATGATGTGATAGACTGGGTGTCTATGGGTGAGAAGTGATGTGATGGATGTTGTGTCTTTGGGTGATATGTTATTTTATGGCCTAGGTGACTTTGAGTGGGATTATACAAAAGATATACAAGGTCAAAAACCATTGACATTGGGGTGTGAGAGGATAAAATCAGTGGGAAAGTGATGTGAGGTACACTTTTATAGATTGGTTTCGTAATATGTAATTATACTTGGATGCATTAGTTGGTGAGAAAACCATTGTGAGGATTGGATTAGTCAGCTGACCGATACAGGTTTTGTTGGCACTATTATTTTCTCTTGGGTACAATATTTTTCTCATTTCAAATATGCATGAAAGACACAAGGTATGATCTAACTGATTATACATGTTAATCTATAAATATGTGTTTACAAAATATTTAACATATTATTAGCTTATACATGGGAGATGTTTATATATATATACCATAAGACTTTTTTAGACTCCTTGAATCTTTTTACTTAACATGTCAATTATTGGATAGTTTTTGATTTTTCATTCATATTATGTCTCATATTTTCTTGGTGTTTTTTTCATTATCTCATGATTCAATAATTATTGAGTTTAATGAAATTGATATGTGAGACCATTATATCCCTAGTTCCTAGCGCCAACCTAGGGATTACTGAAGGCACGATTCATTGGTAATTATCTCACTTCATTCATTTCCATCCCAGTAAGGTTACATTTTGAGGGAGGGTCCTCAAAATATTTTCCTAAGAAAACATGTCTTTTAAAATGATAAACACTGAATGTAATCTGTATTATTTTGTAGAGAGTTTGGGAAGTGGTTTTTATGGAATTGTTTTAACCTAATGTGTTGTTACATTACTTACATTTATTTTTTATTGATGTAAATTGGTGATTAATAGTGTAAATGGATGTGTAATAATAATTGGATAGAAAAAATTTATTAAGAGATATAAAATGGTAATTTTAGTGTGAAAAATTATTGAAATAATTGATAATTTTAAGCATAAAATTATATTGAAATATAATGTAACTTGAATTTATTTTTCATCATATATGATATGATTTTGTTGGAAACATGGAGCCAAAATTTTGATATTTTTCACAAAAAATAAATAGGTAAATATGATGTTTTTGTACAACTTTTATACTGTAAATATTTTCATAATCTTGGAAATGATGGGATAGTCTTGTGATAGTATATGTATTGAGTGGAAGCAGTGATGTTATCCCTGAGATTACCTAATTATTATCTTATGATAGGAACTCAATGATATTTCTTGTGTTTGGAAAATAATACAACTTAATACACATGTTTTGAAACAATCTTCTACAATATAAATGAGAAAATAAAAAATAACATATATATTTTACATTATTTACATAATTTAAAATTTACATCTCATAAATAATCACAAAATCCTCATCCCCAAATTATTAATGTTCTTAAAGCCCAACTACATAAATACCTTAACACATGTTATTTAATCAATATCACAAAAAAAATATCTATATAAAACATAGTTCAATACATTTAACTCAATATAATTTCTGTGTGTTGTGGAAAACAAATAAATGAGTGAGATAAAATTATCAACAATGTAAAATAATCAATTATTTATAAAGGGTTATATCATAATAATGTGTGTTAAAAATATTGTGGTGAAAATATATAATTAAAATAATAATAGATACATAATTTTTTTACTTAAAATAATGATAAGAAAACATATAACCTCAATTTATGGAAGATATATCTTTGTGAATGAGTGAAAAAACAAGAGACAATAATCCTGATCCCTGGAGTATCATAAAGGCATATAAAATTAAAATTTAGTAAAAACATAAGCATAAGAAATGTTAATAGTGTATGAAAACAAAATCATTCAAGAAAATTATGTTTCAAAAAATCCCAATAATTCACATGCATCATTTTGTGATAATAAAAAATCAGATATACAAATTAGGTTGTGACCAATCCTCATCGTTCCCGCACATCATGGTGTGAGAAAACACAAAATTTACAGTGGGTTAATATTATTATATCTTATTATATAAATCATTACCTAATGAATTTTTGGACTATATAGGATTGAATAAATTGCACAATGATAAAAACATATATATGGGTTCCATGTGGAATCAATCATACATCATAACAAGTAAATACCCATGGAAAAAAATGGATTTTCAAAATATGATCAAAAAACACCACACATAAGAAAATCAATAGTTTGATACGTTCATGCCCAAAATTCAATCTCCAAAATGAAATATGTCATAAAATCGCAAATAATGTGATCATGAATAATAAACCATTAAAGATTTATTATTTAAAGATATATGGGAAAATTAAAATGAAATAATTAACATATATTCCTTAAAAAATTCTCTATATTATCATAAAAATAAAAATATATGAGTCAATTTTAAAAATCATTTTAATTAAGTTTTGAATAATAATTTTTTAAAAAATTATTTTTAACTATTCCGAACTAATTGAAAATTGAAGAAAAATAAATTTCATATTATGAAATATTATGCGGAAGATTCAAAATTAAATAATATGTAATTAAATTACGTTATAATATTTGTAAGTATTATTTGAGGAAAAGACACATCGATGAAAATTTAAAAAAAATCCTTATGAAAATAGATAGTGATATTTTAAAATTAAAGAATATAATAAATATTTATAATTCTAAATAGGAGAGTAAAAAATATTTGGAATGTAATATTATATACATGGAGGAAAATTAGTTATTAAATTGGATGGAAATTTTTCTTATCAAAGTTATTTTAAAAAAAAAAATCATGGAAGTAGATATTAATTAAACTGTGATTCATTCAACAACTATCCCTGCCACTAATGGTACCCACTGAGATATAAATAATGTAATAGTGATAATTTCCCTCAAGTATCTCTTCTAGTATGCCCCAATTTGTATACTAGCAATGATGGTATGCAGAAAATTACACATATATGATCCATTACCTAATTAATGTAACTATAGTTGGGATATAGGATATAAACAACCAAAAAAATCTATTATATAATATACATATTTGAAATAAGTCATCTTAAAAATAAAGTACAATGTAAAAAATATAGAAAATGTTTTAAAAAAACATTTCTAAATGAAAATCATATGGAAGAAACTACAAAAACCAAGGCACAAAGACAATACTGCACAAATATATTTGAAAATACCTACTAGAAACCAAGAGTATAGTTTATTTATATGTACAATGAAAATAACTTTTTATACAATAGTATTATACTAATGGTCTCTCTTGAAAAAGTGAAAAGATAATACTAGTTCGTGTGTGACCAAAGAACATAACAACCGAGGAGGAAAAAGTTAACTAGTTCCCCCATCATCCTCATTAAGGATCTCTTACCAAGTAATGATTTTAGTTGTAGAAATTTAAAATCTTAATATTTTATATAAATTCACCCCACAAACACCAACCAAGTTATTTGAATCTCTATCTCCCAATGAGATTGCATGATTTTCTCCCACCCCATCCTAATCTGATGATAATAATACCCATCATATATCATGTCTTAGAGAACCAAATACAAATCATATCTCATGACACCAACCATATATATCATATTAGGTGACAATGGTAGAATCTTGTGTTGAATTTGTAATATATCAACCTCATTTCCTTCTACTATGAATGAACAATGCCATATATATTATATCACATGATCCATATCACCAAAAGATAATGATGAAAGTAGGGTAAGGGGGACAATGTAGTTATCCAGCCATATCCTCCCTATCCTGGATGATAGGGAAATCAAACCCAGGGTCTCTAGGTGTAAGTTAGTTAACCTAAATCGAGTGGAGTGTATATACATGTTAAAAAATAATTCAATTATATAGTAGTCTCACACAATCCCACTTGTATGGCTTCAAACATGAAACCCCACCAAAAAAACCATCAGGTCACTACGAATATCATTCCTATATGAACTAAATCTATTATAAAATAGCCAACAACAAGAATAACACGATGTTCCACAAACTAGTTTCAATTTCCCATTATTAATTTAATAACCAGGCACAAATAATTATTCATTTATTTATTATATTTTAAATTCAATCCAATGAATTATTTATCTAAAAACACATTTATATTTGTCTAAATTAGTATTATATTGCTACAGAATAGATTTTAAGCCACTATCAAGTCAAACCACTACATCACAATAAATCCCACCAAACGGAAAACAATAAAGACCACTAACCCAAACCCTTTCTATCTACCAAGCTTTAAAAAATTCCACTAAGAAGAACACATCAAGGCCACTAATCCACACACATCCAAGGCCACTGAGATATATGTAACCAAAAATATAATTCCCAATAGGGAATATTAATCATTGTTTACATGATATAAACCCCAATTTTTATAAAAAAAATTAAATATCTTTTATAATGAACATTATTAAATATGTTTACCACCATGGAATGTTATCATTTTGATCAAATATTAATTAGACAACAACATCAAAATATCTCATTCACTCTCTTGGATAATTTCTAGATTAATTGCCATTATTCATTATTATGAAATAATTTTATTATAAGGCCAATGTCAAAACATGTGATAAATAGTTCTATCTCTCCAAGATAATGTAAATTATATAAATAAATCAAAAATAATATAAATAATAAATTTAAATATGGAATTTTTTAAAACCATAATATAAAAAAATTATATAAAACAATTAATATTACTTCTAATTTAATTCTAATAAATTATATTAACAATATTTCATCAAATGAACTTACATTATCCAAAGAATTACATTTATTTCCATTTCAAATATTACATTTTTAATAACCTAATCCTGGTTATAATAACACAATTAATTATATTCTTGTACTACTAAGTATATAGTAATCATAAGTAAGAATCGTGAACCAATACCATTATTTCATTAAATCATTATCATTTAACATCAAACATAAAATATGAAACCGCAATAATTAAAATTTAAAAAAACTCTCATTGTAAATTAGTAACATCTTTTCAATCAAAAATTTCTTTAATTTAATTAATACGGTGTATTATTTCACTCTGATAATCTATTTTATCATCCTAGTAAAATGACAAATTCAGATAATATGTAATCCCCTGACCTGACAAGCCCATATTCCATTCATTATTGTAATAAATTGGCATAATTATAAGGAATAAAATCACAAATTACCAATTAGATTAGTATTATTGGAAAATAGATTACATACATGAACAATACATTACAATTCAAAACATAAATTACAAAATAGATAATCCTTTTAAAATTTCATAATTATCCTAGATTTACCTTGTATATCTATCATAATACACCCCATGGAATCCTCGTAAAATAGAACATATGAAATGTGTGAGCTCATATGCTTAGTAAGGGCCAGTAATATCTATGAATATTTTACAAATAAGAATAAAATTATAAGGAAACATATTAAACTAAAACACAATCCTTTTAAAAATAATCATGGGCATAATGCGGAAAGAATAAATCAAATAATTCCATTTACAAATTCACATAGATATTACACTACTCAAATACTCACATGCTATATAAATAACTAATCTCATGATGAGGGAATGAATTATTCTGGACCTCAGAGACATAACATTGAGTCCTCGAGCAAAACATATGAAAACAAATGGCTAAGGTATCAGCCCAATCGGTATATGAAAATAAATGCACAGGGCCTCAGCCAAGTCCCTCTCTAGTTTCTCCCATTAAACCTATCAATGAATCTAGGGGATATATAAGACCCCATGCTTCATATACTAGGTCCAATAAATTAATCATGTAAAAATAGTGAAACGTAATGAACAGAATCATTCATATTAAAACATGAAAACTATTTGTTAACACATTCACCATAAGACATGAATGGTATGAAAATATCACATCCATAGAAAAACATATCATATACCTTTAAATAAAATATGATAGATTTTATCATTAAAAATCAACATTAACATGGAATTAAATCCAACATTGGATATCAACATTGATGAAAATAATCTATTAATATCATTAAATGTTTCTTGATAATAATATAATTTTTCACTTTGAAAAAATTTATTCTAAAACTATGCATTTATAAAAAATTTCATTTCAAAATATATTTTTGGATCAATGTGTCCCATACCACTTTGTAATATTTGAGATACATTCAAAATTTATCATTTTAAAATATTCATGTCCTTATAAATAAATTCCCAAACCCTGTTTGGAAATCATGGGATGGAATGAGAAAGATTTAGAGGAATAAATAATACAAACATTTAAAAAAAGTTATTATATAATGATTCATTTACCTAAAATAATTAAAATACTCCCTTTTAAAAAAAGTATGAAACATGGGCATGGTTGATAAATATGTCCCATTAAACACATATGTATAAACAATCTCAGTTAATAATGAGATTCAAAAAATAAACTTTACTATAGAGGAGATTCCCTCTATAAATACCTGAAACTCTTGTATAGTGTTTTAAACATATTATTAACTTTTCCAGAATAATAATAATATTTATTATTTCATATATCATTCATTTATGACTTTATATTACCCATTTATTATCAATTCCAAGTTAATTTAAAATTTGGGGTAATGATCGCTTTGTTAATCGGATAAGTTTTGACATTTTATTCTTGTTACTGTAACATATATCATGATTTACTTAATTAATGATGTAAAATATTATTTATATATCATATATATTCATTATATAAATTTTTTCATATGTAAAATATATGGAATAGAATACACCGTTCATGGAGATGGTAGGATGTATATGTGAATGAATGTTTTTACCTTTTTTAATGTGTCGAAAGGAAGAAATTAAATGACATATATATATATATATATATCCCGTATAATTATTATACCTTATGTTTCATACTTATTAATTATATAAATTATTATAATCATTCTTGAATGGTTAATGTGGTGTATTAATCTCATCGCGTCGTGGAGTTGGTAAGTCATACGTACGTACGAGCATCGATATAATTCCCTTAGTGATTAAATGGTATAGAATTGGATGGAATATTAATTATAAAGAATCAATATCATGTCATATTGATTATTTATATCCATTATATCCATGATTATACTCATCCAAATAAATTGGTAATGAAAAACAAATTACACCACAACGTGGAGATGGTAAGTCGTACGTATGAACATATGGTGATATTGTTATTCATCATATTTGAAAAAAAGGAACATGGTGGTAACATAATAATAATAAAATATCATTTTATATAATAACTGTATTATTAATTTATTATGGAAAAAACATAGGAACGATAATTATATGAAGAAAAAATTTTAATTGTATTAGTAAAACAATTACATCTTCTTCGAGTATCTCATTTTGATTTGTACAAAAGGACTTCTTAGGTTGGATTTTTGCCCAAATTATGCCCTCCAGAATGATGTGAGAGAATTTTGGAGGGGAAATGTTAGGGTTTGGCCAATCCAAATGGATTTATAGGTTTAAATAAAATAGAAGTAGAGGTTCCCTTTTATAAGAGACTGTAGAGGCACTTTTGGAAACTCTCAAAATATTAAAATATAATAATCCTATTATAGAAACAAATAAATTAAATTGGACCATAAATGAAGACTAGATTACATTTTAGACTATATAATAACACCTTGTGATTATCTAACAATTTTTTTATTTTATATAGTTTATTAATAAATTATTTCAAAAAGATATCATTAGTGTCAAATTTAATACTATTCGTTTAATTTGACTTAAAATACAAAGTGAAAAGTGGGAATTTGATTATAAAACATTAATAAATCAATAATATATCTTATAGATCTAGTAAATTAGTTATAGACATTATATAATCCAAAATATATCAACATTAATATAATTAAAATCATTTATTCTATTTTTATGTTAATTAAATAAATACTGTTTTTGAATTGAAGTGACTTTTAAGGTAATAAATGGCTTAAAAAATTTAAACAAAATATAATTTAACTATTTTAATTTAGATAAAAATATATATTTATATTCATTCTATATTATGGCTATATGTGGACATAAGAAAAGATATTAAATACAAGATAGTGATATTTTGTTACTATTTTTTATTTAAATAATATATAATTTATATTCATGTAAAAATATAAATTAAACAACACAAAATAGATCATAATATGATTATGGTCAAATATTAATCATCCAATATTTTTTTGTAATTTTTTTAAATTTTAATTTTATAATTTTGATTTACCCTTAGCTATTATATTTAATTTTAATTGTGGTAATAGAAATTTAAATATTAAAAGGTTATTAATTTTTATTTATATGATGTAAATTGTAAACAATTGGTCATTTAATTACTTTTTCTACTATATAATAATAATTTTATTTTTTAAGGATTTTTTTAATTATTTAATAAAGTATTGTTTTCATAAAATATCAGTAGTTTCAATTTTGACAGTATTCCTTACTTTGATATTAAATAAAATCCAAAATGAAATATGAAATCAAAATAACAATTTAATTCACTCTTAAAATGTCAAATTAAACTATCAAATTAGTGGGGGACCTAAAATAATGATAATTGTATTTATTTTAATGTTTTTAATATCATTTTATGATAATTTTTTTTGACAAATAAATTACTCCATCATCATTATGTCACCATTTCATATAAAAATATATTTTTTAAAAAAATTATAAATAAATTACCATTATGTAGATAAATATTTCATATTTCTAAATACTATTTATAGTCTACTATATCACAGATATTACCTCATGCTAAAAAAATTAATTGTTATACACCAAAGAGTATTAAAATTATTTTTTCATTAAATATAAAATTATAAGAATATTAAAGCCATCCAAGTAGTCCAAAAATATATGCAAGTATGCTTTTGGAAAAAAAAATTCATCCAATTAAATTGGGAAAAGTTTTAGGGTAATTTTGTTATACTTATAATATTTTTTCACCTTTAATTGCCTAATTTAACCTTAAACGTGCTAAAAATAAAAAGTTACAATTCATGATAAATTAATTTTTCCCAATTACAACAAAAAAATTATAAAAATTTCTTCCTTGTATGTCAGATTTTTGAAATTCAATTCATAGAAACTGTAAAATTGTTATTAATGCTTATCTGAAGATGTGGCTAGAAGGTGGGTAAAAGATACGTTCAATAGTACAATATATTCGTATATCTAATTATATTATAAAAATTATTCCAATGACATAAATTGGATTAATATGTTTATTTCTTATCTATTGTGATATTAATATCAATTTAAATTAAATTAATTATATAAATTAAAAATCCAGTTTTTAACAACAATGCATTATTTTTTACTATTAATCAAAAAAATGAAACTTTTCAGAAAAATATCAAAAATTCAACCTAAGATAATTTTGATATTTAAAATTAATAAATGAAGTCTTTTTTTAAAAATTTAATTTTCTTAATATGGATATTATTATTCATATCCACTTTTTTAGGAGCTAATTTGATAGATCATGGTGCTCTAAAACTCGGTGTTGTGTGCAATGTAAGCTATCTGAAATATTAGATTCCAAAAAATGCATAATGTCAAATCTTGAGGTATTACATTATCCCATATTTTAGAAAAAAAGTTCCCTATAAATTTTCAAATTCCGGTTCGATAAATAAGGTTTAACTATTCACAATTTCTTTATTGAAATCCCACCTCAAAATAGGGGCCGATAAAACATCCACTTTAAAATAATGAAGGAGAGGGATGAAGGTTACTAGAGATAACACATACGAAGTTCCTTGTGGGAAAACATGGAATGGAAATAAAATTTTAACCATCATTTTCTAATGTAGAGTGATAGATAACTTGTTTAGAATAAAGTTAACAATCACCGAAAAATAAATCTACCATGATCTAAGGGACTATTTGATTCCTCAAAAAAATTATTAGGATATAATTTTTAGTTCAATATCATTTCCCTATAGATGAAAAATTATTTTTCTATTCAGATATGCAATTAAATGAGTTCTTTCCATGTCATAATCACAATCTCATCATTCTTTTGTGCTTCAATATATTTTTACTTCATCCCTTGCACCTGGAAATGAATGCTCAAAATGAATTTTCACACATTATGTACTTTTGATAATTCATAAGTCCCATATATATTTCCATCAACGTATAAATGTTTATTGAATCCAAAAATGATATACCAAAGTATCTGATATATCATAAATTAACATCTAATAATAATATTTAATTTATAACATAGTCTATTCTACCCATAAGACTTTTCCAAAAGACATAGGTGAAAATTAATAGTCTTAAAAGGTCACTAAATTTCCAAAATCAATCATAACATCAAATTTCCCAATAAAATGTAATGTAACTCATATTGTCACATTCCAAATATTGAATCAAATTTAAATCCATAATGAAAACTCTTATGATTCTATATCCTTAAAGAAGAAGTATTTTAGGACAATCCCGATATATCTCATGAATATTATTAGCATACAACCATTTATCTGTCAATTCCTAAATACAAATTCAAAATAACCTTAATCATTCAACATCTCTCTTAAAACATTATCTATGTTTTAGTATATTATTCCTTAATACCTCTTTCATCTCATTTTGATTTTTTATCACTTTATTATCAGTTCTATAACCAATACCTGTATATCCATGCTGATTCTAACCATTCAGCAAAAAAATCACAATTTGAGAAATAATAAACACAATTATACATTACAAAATCTAAAGGATGATATCATTTACATAGAATTATACTTATTTTTATTCAAATGTTTTGGTTTTTTAATCATTGATTTATAAATCTTATTTCCATGGTTGTGGGTAAAATTCCTTTAATACCAACTATAATGACATGACCCTAGAATCTAAAAGTCAGTGTATTATTTTAATACATAAGCAGGATTATACATAATCAAATCTAGAGGGACCAATAATTTTATATGTCTTTATATATTTCATATATAAACAATACTTTAAAATTAAAAACATAAGATACAACATATATAACACTTATAAAATTCTAATATTCTCATATATTAACCCTGAATATAAATCATAATACAAATCAAAGAATCCTAGTAAAATAGAACATAAGAAATGTGTTATCTCAAATGATCATTAAGGGTTTATAATACAGTGTAAGCTTTCATAAATATCCTTAACTTTTTATTCCATGGTATAAAACATAAACAACACCCTTTAAAACAAAATATTGTGCATAATATCAAAATATTAAATCAAATAATTCCAATTAAACATTCCCCTAGATATTCTACTAGTAGTATAAACACATTTCATTTCAATAAATAATTCCATTATGAGGGAATGCATAATATGAACATTTAAAACTTATCGTTAAAGACTCATTTATGAAACATGAAAATAAATGGTTAAAGCCTCACCCAAATAAATATCTAAAAATAAATTATAAAGGTCCCAACCAAGTCCATATATAGTTTTTCTAATTAGAACAATTTTTTCATCTAGGTGCTATAGAGGGCACCATATATCACTAACTACATCAAATACATTCCTCAAATGAAAAGGGTTAAACATAAAAAACAAAAACATTTGTATTAATACTTGAATAAAAAAAGTTGATACATTAACAATAAGATATGAATGATATAAAAAAACCTACATAGACAAAAATATCATAAACCTATCAATAAAATATTATATATTGTATTATAAACAATAAACCTCAATCAAGAATGAAATCCATCACAAGATTTTGACATAGATGAAAATAATCTAATCAAATCATTAAAACATTAATGATAAAAATACCATTTTTATTTTGATAGAGATTATTAAAATATAATAATTTATACAATAATATATTTAAAAATATATTTTTGAATAAAATTGTCTAATTCCACTTTGAATCATTTGAGATAAAATCAAAAATTAACTTTTAAAAATATTCATTTCCATAAAAATAAATTCATTAAACCCATTTTGAAAATGTTAATATGATTGAGAAGGATATAGAGAAATAAATCCTAGAAACATTTAAAATGATTTATTAGTTAAATATTCCCTTATATATAAACTTTAAAAGTATAATTTTGAAAACATTTTTAAAAATCATTGGCATGGATGATAAATATATCCCATTAAATACTTAAATATAAATTGTCTCAGAATATTATGAGATTGTAGAATTAACCCTTACCGTAGGTCTGATTCCCTCTATACATGTACAAAACTCATATATATTGGTTTTAGACATATTATTAACTATAACTAGAATTATATTATTATTTATGATTTCATAAATGATTCATTTATGAATTTATTATACATGTTTACAAATAATTCCATTTTATGCAACATTTTTTGTAATAACTGCTATTTTAATCGTACATGTTTTGACTTATTATTTTTAGACCTATTACATATATCAATATTTAATTACCTAAAGAATGTAAAAAATTATTTATATATCATATATATTCTGTATATAAATTTGTACATATAAAAAATATTTGGAATGAAATACACCATTCATGGAGATAGTAGGTCCTACGTATGCATGAATGCTGTTTCCATTTTCTTAATGTATTAAATGGAAGAAAGTAAATGAAATATATGTGTGTTTGTGTGTTATTCCAGTAGAATTATTATCTCTTATGTTTCATAGTTATTCATTATATATATATTTATAATCATTCTTGAATGGTTAATATGGAGGATGAAACCCATCGAGTCGAGGAGAGGGTAAGTCGTACCTACGCACTATCAACGATAACAATCTCATAATTATTAAATGTTTTAAAATTGTATAGAATATTAATTACACACAATTAATATCATTAAATTTTTTTTATTCATATCAATTTTTATCTAGCCTTATACACATCTGAATAAAGTGGTAATGAAAAACAAAGTACACCACAGTGTGGAGACAGTAAGTCGTACATAAGCAGGCATGGTGATATTGTGATTCATATGATGGATAAAAGAAGTAATATGGTTTTCCCATAATAATAACAATAACAATAAAGATATATTATATTGTATTTATTGAATTATTATGTAAACAATAGAAGAAGTGGAAAAGAAATTAAATTGAATGGGTGAAACATTTACCTCTTCTTCGAGTATCTCCTTTTGATTTTCCATAAAAGGACTTATAAGGTTGCATTTATTCAAAAATTTTGGAATATATTATGATGTAATGGATGTTGGGAGGATAAAAGATAATTTTTTTCACTAATCCAAATGGATTTATAGGTGTGGATAAAAAAAGAAGGATTGTTTTCCTTTTAAAAGAGAGGGGGTCACATTAGGAAACTCTCAAAATATTAAAATATAATAAGGCATTTCTAGATTCAAATATATAAAATGGACCATAAATGTAACATAGAATATATATTCTACAACATCCAATCCCCTTTTAATTATTTATCATTTTATTATTTTTAAATAATTTAATAGTAAATTAATTCTATAATATTACATTATTGTCAAATTTAATACTATTCATTTAATTTGAAAAAAAACATCAATATAAAGTGTTAATTAGAATAATAATCTTTGAAACATATATAATATATCATATAGAATTATTAAATTCATTATACACATTATCTATTCCAAAATATATCATAATTTATATTTCTGAAATCATATATACTATTTTTATGTTAAGTAAATAAATAATGTTTAAGAATTCAAGATACTTTTAAGGTAATAATATAACCAATAAAAATTAAAAATAAATGTATATAATGAATCTAATTTCATTTATATTGAAATATAAATTTAGATTAATTCATAGATTTATTTTGTTCCTATGTAGACACATAAAATATATTAACTACAAGATAGTGATATTTTGTAACTATCGTTGATTTTAATAATATATAATTTATTTTCATGGAATGGTGTCCATTAAAAAACTAAAAATCAATCATAATACGGTAATGGTATAATATTATTCATATAATTTTTTTTACAGGTTTTGGATTTATTTCAAATTGTATAATTTGTATTTTCCCTTAATAAATCTATTTAATTTTTACTGTGGTAATAAAAACATAAATATTGAATGGATATAATATTTTAATTATATGCTTTCAATTTTACATAAATTGTAATTTAATGAACTTTTAGAAAATATAATAAAATTTTAGCATTTTTTAATTATTTTTATGAGTATTAAATAATTTAACAAATTATTATTGTCATTATTTACCAACAGTGTCAATTTTGACATTATTCATTAATTTGACTTCGAATAAAATCCAAACATATATATAACTTCATAAAAACCATTTAATATAATCCTAAAATGTATTAGTCACTTATAAAATTCTCGGGAAATCTAAAATAATTCAAATTGTACTTATTTTAATATTATTAATATAATTTATTTAATATTTTCCTTAACCAATCCATTATATCATCATCTTCTTCTCACCATTTAATTTATTTTCTTTACAAAAAAAGTTATAAAAATCATCATGACTTAGATAAACATTGTATCGTTATAAAGACTATTTATAGTTTAGAAGATCACTTATATGACCTCATATTAAAAATATTTTACTTGTTAAAAACAAAAGTATAATAAGATTGGATTTTCATTCAATATAACATTATAAATATATTAAATTCATAAAAGTGACTAAAGGTTGTACCAAAATATACCCAAGGATGTTTTGGGTTGAAAAACATTCATATAATTAAATTAGGTCCATTTTTAGGGTAATTTTGTAATGATTATAATATTCTTTCTACCATTGATTACATGATATACACTTAACTATGGTAAAAATTACACTAAAGTTACTATTCAACACAAGTAAATTGGATCCTATTATAAAAAAATCATAATGATTAAAACCACGTATGTAAATTTGTTGAAATTAAATTCATAGAAACATAAAAATTACGATTAATGATAATATTGCAGATATGGTTAGAAGGCAGGTAAAAGTGACATTTAAAATTTCAATAACTTTTAATATCTAATAATAATATAAAACAGATTCCACTAACCTAAATTTGATTATTATAAGTATTGTTTATGTATTTTCCCATTAAAATAATTTTTAATTAAAATAATTATTTAAATGAAAATTTTAGTTTTTAACAACTATGGAATATTTTTCACTATTCATAAAAAATGAACCTTTTTTGAAAAATACAAAAAACCCTAAGTTAATTTTATATCCCGAACTAAAAAACGGAGTCTATTTTGAAAAAAAAATCTATATGTGGTTAATAATATTTATAATCACTTTTTTACGACTAATTTGATAGATAATGATGTGCTCGAACATGGTGTTGTGTGAAATGTAAGATATCAAAGAGACTAAATTTAATAAGATACATAATGTCAAATAATGGGTTGTTACATAATCTCAAAGATGCTTGAAAATGAGATATAACTCAAATCTCATACCTATAGAATCAAATCATTAAAAAATATTCAACAAAATAGAGGAGAGAGGAAGAGGATATGCACACATGCCGTCAAAAAAATTGATGTGGAAGTTACTAAGAAGGTATAAATTGAAATTTAGAATACTCTCTGATCATGAAAGGAATGTTTGATCTATAATACGGAAAGGAATAATGAAAATAAAGCAAAGAAAATTTATTCTATCAATTTACAATAAAATTTATACTTCAATGATATTTTAAAAAATTCCACTGAAAACACTATTTTATTCACATTAAATCCATATTAATGCCATATCCTATTAATTTAAATTTAAAAAAACATTTTAAAACTCCTAAAATTTTGTAGGTTAATTATTTTATATTAACCCCATAATGTTTTCAAAATAATTTACTTCAAAAATGAAATCGTTAATTTATGGTAAAGTAAATTGAGGATTTATGTGGGGGAATAAGTTTTTTAAGGAAAATACTTCTATCCCTTTGAAACAAATAAAGTATTGTATGTTCAACAAGTTTATAACCATATACTAAAAACGACCCTTACATAGAATTTAGAAAATCCATTTTACCCATACATGACAAAAACCTACCTTTATATGGGATTATATTTCTCATACTTCACTTATGAGATACTTTCCTTACCATTACATGTAGGAGAATTTCACTTACACATCTTTTAGAAATGATATTTTTCAATTATGAAACTTTAAGTATTCCCAGAGTACCTTTAAGTAAGAAAAAATAATATTATATTACCTTTAAATGTTTCATGGAATTTTTATTTAACGTTTATAAAACAAATGAGGTATTGTTATATAGCGTATTGAGTTAGGGAATGACCCATATTGAACTAGTCTTACATTTATGTATAGAATTAAATTTCAATGTCACCTTTATGAAAAATATCAAAAATTGTTTTAACATCATGCATGGTTTAAAATAAATATCATTCCATAAAATATAATGTTTAAAATGTAGTCCACCTTTATGTAAGATTTAGAAAAACTTCGCTACCTTTAAGAAATTTAAATATAATGTGTATGGTTGAATATTTTATATAAAATATTAATTTTATAAATATCCTCACTTATATATTATTAGGTAAATTATTTATTATTAATTAAAAAATCCCAAAACTCCTTCATAGATAATTGAAACACTTCAAAAAATTAAAATTCAATTATAAAAAAACCATTAAAACTTTTAAATTGCCTTTATAATTTCAAAAACAATTTTAAACTTCTAATAAAATTATACAAAAAATTGAACTACCATTAACCAAAGAAATTATTAATGTTTGGGTCAATAATATTCGATACTTTTACATTAGATACCTCTAAATTAATTCTCTACATCAGTATTAATACAAAAATAGGATAAATATTTGGACGAGGTCCAATTTATTTCAATATATTCCATTTAAAGAACACTCTACATCCTGAAGATTAATATGTAAAACACACATCTTAAATACCCATGTTCACTGATTATCCACTGAAAGAGGCTAATATTCATTGTTCATTTATATAGTTTTCATGTGATTTTGTATTCATAAATACAATTTTAGTACAGTTTTCACTTTGAACATTATTTCACATCATGGTTGTAATTCTTTCCTAAAATGCACTATTACAAGGTAAATTCTTGAACATCTCATAAAAAACCAAATGGTATTGATTTTATTTTCATATTATAATTTAAGATATCTCGTGATATAAGGAACAATTCATTATTTTGGAGAAATTGATGATTCAATTTGGAAGGCCACCAATGTGGGCTTTGAACCAACCACATTCTGGGTGAAGTGATTTGTATAGAAGACCAATAAAAGACCTGTAGCGGTCATGATTCAAGCCCAAAGTGCCTGAACATACAATTGGAGATATAAGACATCATGGGGAACATTTCATTCAATAGTGGACCAAGCTAATTATATTATTTTAATAGAGTTCCAAGGGGCCCAAGTTGAAGATGAAATTCTGAGCAAAGATTCTGTGTCCCAAAAAAACATCCCTCCATTTAAATCATATCTCGCAATCCACAAAGTATTACGGGATAAAATTTACAGACTATTAGGAGACATCAGGGGATTCATTTTCGTATTCTATGGCCCACTCCAATTCAGCCTTATAGAAGGTCCTTTTCGTGCATCTTTCTAGTATATGCAAGATGGATTCCATTTCAGGGGAAGAGTGGAAAAGTCACATCTCCATTAATTGTCCACCAACATTTCCCCAAAACAAATTAATTAAAGGCACATGGGATTGTGGTGGATCGACCGAAGGCCTCTTAAATGGCTATTTAAGGCAGTATAAATTGAGGATTTAAGGATTTTGATGTTTTACTTTCATTGTAATGTTGTTATGCCAAATTACCTTTGTAACGTTCTTCTTTCACATGTAAGTTGTTAGAGTCACCTTAATTTCCAATAAAAGTTATTCTTATTCTTTTTGTATGTTCTTCTTATTTTAACATTGATACCATTTCCCCATGATGTGATCTTATTCATAACAACACTTGTGAATTTATTCACACAACGGCTGAGTGATCATCTCATTGTTTTATTTTTCTTCTTCAATTCCGCCCCTATGAGTCTGTTTTCCGCTTCCTTTGGGATCATAGAATCAATGGAGGGATAAACCCTTATGGGTTGGTCCTAGGGAGTTTCATGGGGAATATTGGATGTTATTTTATGATCTAAAACTCTTTAATCGTTTCATTAATTTAATATTTCCATTTTATGATTATTTTCTTCTTTATCTTCACCAACATTAACAATGACACATTTAGAGTTCTAGTACGATCCAATTCCTTGGGGTTATCATTAAATTGATCCTATAATTGCATTGGGGATTAGCCTTGGAATTTTTTAGGGATTAAATTGGGGAATGATTTTGAGAAATTATATCATTTTGTGGATACGTCTTGAATTAGTGAAATGAATGTTATAAGAAAATAAATACATCCAATCTAACCCTAGTAACAACTTAGGATCAAATCATCTCCATTAATTGTTTTAGACTAAGTAATTTTATGTTTTAATATATTTTATTTAAATTAAATTAGTAGTTATTGTAATCAAATAAATCAAAATAGTTGGCCACTCTAGAGCCAAATCCTTCCAAAATCAGAATGTCTCTAGGTTTCTTCTTCGGTTCCTATGGATTCGACCACTACCTTTACTAAAACGGCCGTATACCACTATGGTAAATTTGGGCGCATCCAAATTTTGGCACCTTTGCTGGGAGCCCAAGTATGTACCCTGACATGCATCATCCTTTTCTCTTATCTTTTCCCCCTTTCTGTTTTTGTGTGTCATGAGAATCTAGAATCCAACTTTTTGTCTTCTCCAATGGAGTATATTCCAAATCACCATGTCACAAACTCTTGCTGGAATAAAATGTAAATTCAATATTGGGAAGCATCTAAATTATAAAATTTCTTTGATCATCCCTTGAATGATTACCCCGCACCCAATGAGATATACAATCAATGTGATAATGAATGTTTAAATGATCAATTTCCTTCCCTCTCAAGGATGATTGAAGAGTCCAATCTTAGTGAAGTCTATAATGTTCTACATCCCATCCCATCTGTTCCTCAATCATTTCTTGAACAATTTTGTAATCAAATGGAGATAATGAATTCTGAGTTTTCAACTTTGAGGATAGAACTAAAATACGTTAAAACATGTGAAGAACCCACTTTAGTGTCAGGGAAATCAGAGTTAGATAATGATGTGAATTGGTCAAGTAATTTTGAATGTCAAGATGAAGAGTGTTTAAATATGGAGGACATTGATTTTTTTAATTCAAAAGATAATAACTTGACATCATGGATTGAGTTTCCTGAACATGGCTCCATTAGTGATTTTTTAGGACCAGCAATCACTGAACCACTAGAAGAAATCCAAAACATTGATCTCATATCCACTCCTAGAATTCAAATGGTCACTTTTGGGGATAAAAAATATTTTTATAGGGAACCAATTCATTCTAATATTTTTGGAGAAGAAACTGATTTTCATTCAAATTATATATCTTCTTTAGGAAATTTCAATCATCATGAACTCAAGATCATTGTCCTTCCTTCCCCACTCGAGTATCTCATCATTTGTGATAGGAAAGATCTTAGGGTTTTTATTCATTCATCTCATGAAACCCAATAATGGGGGTTCATAATTGATTAATTAGAAAAGACTACAGAAGAAAAAAGGTCAACCATTTCTAATACTCCATGCATTCTCCCATTCATTTTAGAAAATAGGATATTTCATGAATCAAATTCAAAAACTTCTTACCAATTACAAGGGAGAATAATTCTCAATCATGTTGAAGTAGAGGAATATGGGGTTCTTAAAATGATTAAAGTTGGTATTGGGTAAGTTAGGGGTCGATGTCGAGCTAGCGACGTTAAACAAAAGCGTTGCACGAGAGGCAACCTATGGTTTTCATGTTTTTTTATTTAATCAGTACCTTAGACTATTGACTTGTTCTTATTTTATGAGTAAGGATGGGTATGAATGGGGAGAACTATATTAATCTATGTCACATGATGTGATCCCTCAGTAATACCTTACCCAGAAAATTTAAAGAAGATAATGTATCATCAGTTTGATTTTTTAAAATTTAAAAAAAAACAAGGAAAACCATAAATTTTTTTACACTTGGTATTAAATAAATTGTTGTGTTGTTTGTTTTTTCTTCTTTGTTCTTCTTTTTATGGTTAATTAACTATTTTGGTGATACATGTTCAATCAAGGAGGTGCCTACATCCCCCAAGAGATCAAAGGAGTAATCTAGAGCATCATGGACTTAAACTTCAAAAACCAGGTGAATTTATTCTAGGTTTATTATTTTCAATTTCCGCTTCGAACTCCTCTCCTACCCACTTCTAACTTTTCTTTTATTTAAACACTGAGGACAGTGTTATTCTATGTTGGGGGGAGATGAAATTATAAAAATTAATCTTCTGTGCAAAAAAAAAAATTTGTGGAAGGAAATATTTCATTAACCATGAACATTATAAGACACATTGCAAACTATGAAATTGGATATCAAATAAATTTGAATGCCTTGATTCTGATTTTAATAATGTTTTATCTTAATGTGCATAGATTTTGGAAATTGTGGTTGTCTCATGTGATTTTTCATCATTATATTTTCATCCATTTAGTAAAAAAACAAAATGCATGTCCTCTAGATTATGGAGTTTTAGTTTGAGTTCTTGGGGACCCATAATAAATAGAATAGGTTTGGTGATAATTTTAGTTTTAATATGAGTATTAAAAAAAATAAAAAAAATCTATTTACGCGTAGAGAAATGAAATGACCTAATGCATGGCTTTCAGAACTTTGGGATCATGAATCCATATTTGTCTGGCCCGGAGTTGGGAATTTTGTCTCTATTTTTGGTAATTTGATTTTTTTTTGATTGAGTTAACTCGAGATGATGCCCGAGTCTGTGAGCTTCACTTGGTTCCCTAAGGTCATTGAGCCTGGGAGTCATTGACAATGTCTTACTACATTGGTTGGCTCGATTGAGTTCAATGTCAATTACCATGGAATAATTGAAAAAAAAAGAGAAAAAACGAAAAAAAAACAAAAAAATTGAATACTCATATTAATATTAAAATCTCATTCCTCCTACCTCTTCCATCTTTTCTTCCTTTGAAAGAAAATGAACCCCCTTGTCTATTGTGATGCACAACCCTTCGTCATGCTTAATTGAAATTGGATGAAATATAGAGATGAATTTGAACAAAGAAGTGGGCTTGGGCTTGGGTTATACCTATGGAATTAACTGGTTTTAAATGATTTTGATGGGTTTCATAATTTTTTTGGTATGAGGTCTTTGGGTGAGAAATGTGTATTAAATTTTTTTTGGAAAATGGAATTCGAATTTCATATTTTTGAGATATATTTTGCTCAGGAGTAGGAAAACTCAAGTTGGGGGTGTGATTAGCCACTGAAAGAGGATAATATTCATTGTGAATTTATATAGTTTTCATGTGATTTTTTATTCAAAAATACCATTTTAGTTCAAATTTCACTTTGAGAATCATTTCGCATCATGATTGCAATTCTTTCCTAAAATACACTATTAAATGGTAAATTCTTTAACATCTCATAAAACACCAAATGGTCTTGATTTTATTTTAATATTATATTTTCATGTCTCTAATGATATAAATAACAATTAATTATTTTGGAGCGCTTGGAGATTCAATTTGGAAGGCCACCAAAGTGGGCTTTCAACTAACCACATTTTGGGTGAAGTGATTTGGACAGCATCCCAATAAAAGACTTGTTTCGGCCATTCTTCAAACCCAAAGTGTCTCAAAATTTATCTAGAGATAGAGGATAACATGGGTAACATTTAATTCAACAGTGGACCAAGCTAATTCGAATGTTTTAATGGAGTTCGAAGCTGTCCAAGTTGAAGATGAAATTCTGGACCAAATTCCACGACCCCTAAAAATATCCCTCCATTTAAATCATATCTTGCAAACCACAAAGTATTTTGGCCTGGTTTTTTATAGGATATTATGAGACCTCTAGGGCTTCATTTAAGTATCATATGGACTACTCCAATTCTGCCTTCTAGAAATTCAATTCGGCACTTCTTTCTGGTGGATTCAAGCTAGATTCCATTTTGGGGGAAGAGTTGAAAAGTCACATCTCCATTAATTATCCACACACCGTTACCCAACAAAATTAATTAAAGCTACATGGTATGATGGTGGATCAACCCAAGGCCTCCTAAATGGATATTTAAGGCATTAGAAATAGAGTATTTAGGGATCTTGGAGTTTTACTTTCATTTTAATGTTTTTATGCCAAATTGCCTTTGTAACGTTCTTCTTTCACATGTATGTTGTTTGAATCACCTTAGTTTTCAATAAAAGTTCTTCTTCTTATATTTTTATGTTTTTCTGCTTTTCAAATTGATATTTTTTCCCCAATATGTGATCTTATTCACACCAACACTTGTGAATTTATTCACACAATGGTTGAGTGATCATTTCATTGTTTTATTTTTCTTCTTCAATTCCTCCCCTATGAGTCTATATTCCGCTTTCATTGAGATCATAGAATCAATGTAGGGATAAACCCTTATGGTTTGGTCCTAGGGAGTTTCATGGGGAAGATTGGATGTTATTTTATGATATAAATTTCTGTAATAATTTCATTAATTTAATATTTCCATTTTATGATTATTTTCTTCTTCATCTTCTCCAACTTTAACAATGACACATTTCAAGTGCTAGTACGATCCAATTACTTGGAGTGATCATTAAATTGATCCTCTAAGTGCATTGGTTATTATCCTTGGAATGGTGTAGGGATTAAATTGTTGAATGATTTTGATAAATTATATCATTTTGTGGATACGTCTTGAATTAGTGAAATGAACGTTATAAGAAAATAAATACATCTTATCTAAACCTTATAACAACTTAGGATCAACTCATCTCCATTAATTGTTTTAGACTAAGAAATTTTATGTTTTAATTTATTTTAATTAAAGTAAATCAGTAGTTATTCAAATCAAATCAATCCAAATAGTTGGCCAGTACATAGCCAAATCCTTCCAAAATCATAGTGCCTCTAGGTTTCTTCTTCGGTCCCTCTGGATTCATCCCCTACCTATACTACAACGACCGCATACCTGTAGGGTAAATTTGGGCACAACCAGTCACTCTCCTAGGGAATATACCAATGAAACAAGAGATAACTACAATAATATATGTATGACAAATTTCACTTGAATCTTAACAATTTTCATATTAAGCCACATGAATCACATGAAATATATATATATGGGAATTCATAACGAGCCCATCCATCATTTATACCATTAAATTAATTTTTTTATCATTCCCTTATCGGGAATTAAGTTGATCCAAAAATATATCATCATCCAATTTTATATTACTAAAAAATCATTCCCATTTGGATATTTATATGGATATCATTTCTATCCCACCAACAACACATAATCAAAAAAACCTGAAATATCATTGGAAAAAATTACTCATACTGATTAAAAAAAGTTAGAGAACTATAGGAGATGATTTTATTTGAGAAAAACATCATTCATGTAAGTATTTATTATGACTATTAATGGGTTTAAAACGTATTTTCAACAAAACATTAAAACAAATTAATTAAATCATTAACCAAATAATACATCATATCCTATTAACTTATTTTTGTGTTAATTTAAAATAATTCATCATATTAGGGACATTAACTATTTCACATATTCTTGATTTCAAATAATAATTTTTATATTATTTACCTATATGTATTGTAATTTTTATTTTCAAATTAAATATTGATCAGTCACTCTAAAACAGAGAAATAATTATTTTAGATATAATAATAATACTATTAATTAATTAATCTTAATTAATGATTCCATTTATGGTCAAATATTATTCATTTATCATTTTTTTCAATCAATGAAAACATGATTTCATGGTATATAAGAGATATAATTATTTTACGTTGATATATTAATTCAACATGATCATGGTAGGTAAAATTTATTCTTATAAACTGAACTATTAAAATATAAAATCATTTTTTATCTTTAAGCATGGTCTCATTTAAATAACATTCTTATTTACTCTTCATGACAAATAAAAATTTGTAAAATAATCAATGTAATCATAATAACATATATTTATATTTTAAAAAATAAACATTGTATCGTATTTATATAATGGAATTTAACAGAAATATATTTTAGTTTCAAAGAATGGTATACATTCTTGAAAAGAGAAAAAATGTGTATTTATATAGATGTTCAAAAAATTTAATGGGTTTTCTCAATGAATGTTAACCATATCCATGAACATTCACAAGTATGTGGAAACTTTTTAGGGTTGGAATAAATTTTTAACACATGCATATAACATATCATTTCATGAAAAATCTTAATAAATTTAATGTTGTATGTATATAAATCATTTCATTTCAGTCTAAAATCTTGAAATATTTTAAGGGTAATAAGTTTTAGAAGGTCTTAAATTAAATATTACACCTAGAATAGATTATTTATGAATATATTATGATAAGATAAGTTGTTCAACATGTTATGAACCATGAAGTAATTCAATTTAGTGTGAACAATGTTATAGAAATCATATTATTAACCTATAAAATTAATTATAATAATATCTCATGGGAGGTCTTCTTGCATTCTTAATGCGCCGTGATTTTAATTTTTCACGTGATTTTTATGTTTTCATCATAATATCTAATCTAGATTACCTTGTTTAATAATTTTTAATCATAGATATAGTGTGTCACTAAATTCGTAAATGTTTCCAATTCATGTTTCATACCTAATAAAAAAAAATTAATAATGTACTAATTTAACTCATATCTATTAGAGTTAACCATGTTTAATATGGAATGAAAATACACATTTTATGTTTCCATTCTTTTATATAAATTTTAATATAGAATCCATAAAATATAATTTGTAAATTAATTATCATTTTTTTTTCTTGAATAATAAATTTCATCATAAATATAACATACATTAACATGCATATCACCTATTATTTAGGTCACACAAGCTAATGAGTAATTATTCAAAACTATTAGAATAATCTTTAACTATAAAAATCATGCATACAAATTTTTATAAATTCCAATAAATTAAGACTTGGAACATTGAATGAAATTACATATTTATGAATAAAATAAAATTAAATGTTTTTGTCCAAAATGTATTTCAGGAAATTAATTTTTATCCAGAAAAATATTTAATTAAAAAATCCTTCAAAATAATTTTGGGAAATTATGTTGCTTTAATAATAATTATTTATTAATGAAAACACATTATCAAGATACTAATTTCACATTTCCATAATATTTCCAACTCTTATAATGCTTTATATTTCACCATTTCAAAATAAACATGTATTCCTAGTAATGAAAAATGAGTATCGTATCTATTCATGATTTGATGGAAATAAAAAAATTTCACATTCAAATAAATTTTAAATTATATAAACCATAGTTTAAATAATACATAATTTCAATGAAAATAGTATATGTAAATAATTATATTTAAAATTATTCATAATTTATTGAAGGAAACATTAATTAACCTATAGAAATTTAATCACATAGAATGAATGAAATATTATTCTTTTAACCCCACACATAATAAAATCATAAAATCAAAAAATAACATTGTGTATACTTTCAATATTATCTTAGTTTTTTTAATAAAAAATAGACACAAGATAACTTTTTAAAAATTATAACCATTATTAATGAAAATATTTTACTTGTTATAAAACAACACATGTCATGATTTATATAAATTTATGTACTAATTATAAAAATTTTATAACCAAATACATCTAAACCATAAATTATTAATTTCATGTAAAGTAAATATCAATATCTGAACCTTTAGAACTAGAGAATACAAATAAACAAACAATAGTCTTTATGTGTAATGGGTTTGATCCAATTTTCTTTACCTAGTTTAACGATCCCCTATGTTACTAACATGAAATCAACATCAAAAAACACATAAAATATAAACATTAATAATTTAATTCTTCTATTTTCCATTTTCATCAGTTGAATATCATAAATTAATTATATTTTCTAGTCAACATCACATTATTGTACTCTAGTAATACAATCACCCACATAAGTATAAACAAATCATAAAAAATATTACACATTAGGAGAACCCATCCACCACACCATGATACTATTTTCATTGGGTGGCCCAGACTCACCCTCCTGGATTTTGCACATGCCATGAAAAAATGTGTCACGATAAGAAATGGGTCCCCTTATTTAAAATCTTGAAGGTATAAGAAATTTTAACACCATAAGAATATTCCCTAACCTTGATAGCATGTAATTATTTTTAATTCATTTTAATTCATTCAAATAAGATCATTAAATTCATAAAATCACAACATTCAATCGCATGAACAAACAATCATGACGTATATACTGTAAATAGGTCTCCAAAATTCAAGAAATAAATTATCACTTGGTTTTCAGGTATAATTAGATACATTTCATCATATCATGGGGGACCCTAAAATATAATGTCCTAAATTGTCTTCCTAGCCAAATATTGCACCGGGATAAGCTGACAATGCTTTCATACCAACCCATGCAATCCCCAGAATGTTAAACCCAAACACCATACTATATCTCATCATAAACTCTAATATGACTCTATCATGAACCCCTACCTCTAAAGGTACCCCTCATAGTCCAATAGTGAAAATGGATAGATAATGAACCTAGAGTACCAAATTCAGATGGCCCTAGGTTAGTGACTAGTAGCAAGGGACTATAAAAAAATACACATATAGAGGGGATATACCTTCAGGGATATATATAAGACTCAAGAGATATGATATATACCACCCAAAAACACTATTACATAAAACAAAAAGGGGAAATAATTCATCCCTCAAATTATAGAAAATATCAATAAATACATATCAAGTCATAAAAAATATAATAGTACAAAAATAAAATCCTATGAATGTAACAATGACAACCTAAGATCTGAGATAATACTATCCAGATCGATCAATAAATCCCTCATGTAAATATATAAAATAGTATATATTAATTTACATTGAGTATAACATGTATTATAATTAAAATTAGACACATTTAATAACATGAAAAAAAATTATACTAATGATCTGGTGAATAAAAAAATAGAACTAACCATCACCTACACGTTCTGTTAGTTTATCCATTGGCCTCACCATGGATCACTCTCCCAATAATCCATCCAATTATTTTAAAGTATATTTATAAAAATTTAGATAAAGGATCCCCACCCATTTTCACCCTACTTTTTTACATTAACACAATGTGAAGAGGTACATTTCTTCCATATCATTTATATCCACTAATTATGGCACTAACCATATATCATATCCTAGGGAACCAACCTCATATCATATATCATGGACCCAAATGCATATCACGTATCAAGCTACAGGAGTAGTATGGTATCAGGAATGTGTAGGGAATATACCTTCTGCCCTCCTCTTACCAAGAATGACCCCCACCACGTAAACTATCATCCACCACCCATAGAACCAGAAGCTACTCTTGATTGTAGATTCATAAAAAGGGGTATTCAGAAATTCATATCCTCCCCACCCTTCATTTTAGGGAAAATACCCCCATGGTCTCTTCGTATTAATTAGGATTCCTTACTCGTGTATAATTTTGTAAATTTAATTAATTAAAAACATTGTATAGTATTCTCACACAATCAATAAAAATATGAAAAAAGAAATTTAAAATAATATTATGCTCCATAGATTCCATAACATCAAACACCCTTCACTAGGTGAATTGTGATATACGATAAAAATAATATTAATTTAGTATGACCATTATGACTTAACCAATAAGTTGAAGGTATGAAAAAAATAACCATATTATGAATAATGTGTAAAAGGGTTTATTATAATTATAATTTATAATAAATATGTACTAAATATTTAGTACTGTTTGTTATTATTCAAAATACATTTTATTCAAATCTATTTTTATTAAATTTTGTGCTAGAAATTTGTAATTAATTTCATCCAATTTAAGGAAAATTATTTCCAAAAAGGATATAATTTTTAAAATAATAATGTAATTATAGTCTAAGCATTTTATTTTTATATCTTACTAAAAGAATTATTTTTATGTGAATAGGGAAAAATAAAACTTTTTCTAGAACTGTCTATTCTTTTACTTAAATAATGTAATATTACTGTAAAATTTTATTTTGGATTTGGTTTTAAAGTATCATATGATACCATTGTTGAAAATAATTTATATAACTCACGATGAATTGGAGTTATATTTTATTTTGGTATTAGTCCATTTTTATTCTTCATAAAACAAATAAGAGTAATTAAATCAATAATGTAATATTGAATCAATAATACCAAAAAATAATGTATTTAAATTTTACATTAAATAATATTTTACTAAAAATTTTCTATTTAAAATTTTTCAAGTGAATAGGTGTTGTAATAAATGGTATAAAATATAATACATTGACAATTTTTTAGCCATATTTCATATTATATGTAAATATATAACCCTTAAAGGCTAAATAATGTATCACCATTATTAAGGATAAAAATGGATAATAAAGGGTTAAACCAAAAGATAATGTATAAAATAACACCCAAACCTATGAAAATTTTATTATATAATGTTATTTTATTCTTAGTCTATTTTTTTATAATACATTATCAATTTAATAAAGTTTACAGATTAAATACATTAATTATATTTATATCATTTAAATAATTCCATGTGTGTATTTCCCTCACTTGTTATAAGAAACTTCTTCTCCAATATTCCATAGACCATTTGAGGACTCTATCTCATAAAATTCCATCAAAAAACCCTTCTCAACCTTACTTCGCATTACCTAGAGGATTTTTTCTCATCAAAATATTTACATAGACAACCTAAGATGTAATCAAAATGTGGTTTTCTAAAGAAGAAGAAGAGTTATAACATTTAACTGAGGGATTTCATTTTATATCATAATAAAAATCATTAAATTATTCTAAACACATGATCACATAATAAAATATTTTTCTAAGAAGTACCGAAATTTTACTTCTATTATGTAACAACCAATTCATGTCACATTTTCCATCATATAGAGAAAAAATATCACTTGTTCATATGTGTGGAATACGACCACCACAAAGCGATGTGTTTCCCTTTTCATCACAACCTCACAAGGATGGTTATAATGATAAAGTAAATGGATATGTGTTACATTAATTAAATTTTATATTATTCAGTAAATATAAAATATTGCATACCTTCTTAATATTTAATCCATTAGAAAATGATAACGTTACTCATGCATGTGTGTGGACCACATCTTCCATGAAGCGGTATGATATGTTTTTCCATGAACCAAAAAAATATATTATTTTAAAATTTTATTTATATTATAAAAATCATAATTATATAATTTTTAATATTTTGGAATATATATAACCATTTATCCTTTTACCATGATCAATATATTTATATTTTTTTAGAATATGAATCGAACATCCTCCAAGCATCTGACATAAATATCACTAATTTAATAAGTACATATTGAATAGTAATAAATAAATAAATAGGTAATAAAAATTTTAGGAATATTAAAAAGGTTTTTAGTCATGCATAAAATTAATATAATTTTATTATACAATAGATAAATTACATAAATGTTGAGTTAACTTGAAGTAAATATTTATTAATACATTTTCATTTCATTGGGTTATGACACTTCATTATTGAATTCATAATTCTATGATTATATGTGAATTGATCCCATAAATTTTTTATAATGTATTTATAGTCGATTTATGCTGATTTACATACGATTACATATCCACTTCATGGTTCTATTTTTACCTTTAGTGTTACGTACTTTTCAAGGATTATCTTTTTTCCAATCCCATTTTCTTGTGATATGTTTTGAGGTCATGAAACAAGATTTATTTATTGGGTGTAATTAATTCCCCATGAATTAATTTTTACATATTAATTAATGTAGATCCTTATTCTTGTATATTCATAGCTTATTCTTATTTTCAATAACTATTTATTTCAATGTATCCAATTCAGTAAAATATTTATGTCACAGTCACATTTCCTTTCACAATTTCTTATCCACATGGTTAATTTTATTTAAATTTTATGATCATAATTTCTTTAAAAATATATATTATTATAATATTTATATTATTCGAATTTATATGTTTGAGTACAATTTTCCACACATTTGTATATAAAATTATAAGAATTGTTTTTATAGAAAAACCATCTGTGTTTCCTTTTTGATCGATGAATGTTTTCTTCCATTTCCATGATCTTAAAAATAATTTTAGGGTGGTGTCTAAATATACATAAATTATCCCAAAAATTTATTTTTAATTAAGTTTTAATTTATTTAAAATGTTTTAGATGTATTCTCTTTAAATAAATTTTTTTCTAACAATTTATTTTTTGACTTTTTATAGAAGTGTGAAAAGAATTTCCTCTTTTAATGTATACAATATTGGTGCATCCTATCACATCATGACCATTATTTAGATTAAATATTAATAAAAAAATTAAAATATTTATTTTATGAGAATGAAATTTCATCAAAATTATGAATATTTTTATTTAAAAATTTACCACTATAAAAACAGATTATTCTCATGGTTTATATGAAAGGTTGAAATATAAATTTTAAATTTATTTTTATCCATGTAAAAAATCATTGATGAAGCATATTATTTAAGGGTGATTTAATATAATGTTACTACATAACATAACAAAATATATATCTTATAATTTTGAGGTAATGTTTTTAAATGTGGAAAATATGGACATTATATATGCTAAATTTTAAATATTTTCATTTATATTGAATATGTATTATTTTGATTATTCACCCCTTTTATATGAGTAATTCTTTAGACATAGTAAGTGATACATAAGGATCGTAATGGACCTTGATGCATGAGTTGGTCTCATTAGTCCAATTAAAATGTGTATTTAGGGTATGTGCACCCAATTATTTAATATTATGTGGATCTAGGATTTGGTTGTATGTTTAGGATATATTAGAACAATTCATTGAAGATATTGTTATATTGACTGAGATTGTGTGTCACGAACCATCCTGGTGGGGAATGTTTTTCAACTCCCCAAGACCACCTCCAATTGGCCATGGGTTGGTGAACAACACATAGTAGGAATATTACTAACATGAGTGGCTTTTCCTAACTACATGTACACAAACACGTATCCAATCCACTAATGCATAAAACTAAAATCTGCGATGGAAAATAATTCATGCATACCACTAAACCCATCCAATAGAGTACAATAAGAAAGTATACTGCAGTAAAGTAAACTGGGACATAATATAATCCACTAAAAAAAGAGTCTGAACACTATAATGTGAAACCTGTAAACAAAATGTATTGAGACTACAGCTCAAAGATGTAGGAACACCTCGGCATGTCTAAACTAACAATGCTTGATATTGTCCTGGTCAGACCTAGACTCGATCAAAAGTTCACTCTTCTTCACAAGACACAACATGTGTATATAAAGAAAGTGCATGGGTGAGTATAACAATACTATGTAGGAAACCTAGAAACCACAAATAAATACTCAAAGTAAAGTTATAGTAATATCTTCATAGTATATATCTACTAAACATATAACAAGAACATATCAAGATATACTCAAACCTCATCCCATTGTATATTGGTAATTCAATCCTACCGCAAAACAAAATTAGAGATTTAGTCTGAAGATTTCTCAATGAAACTCATCTGGGAGCACATATTCCTAAGTATGATAGAATTGATGAAATCCACCCAAGAAGTATTGTCATTCTAGAAACGTCATGAGACAAATACAATAATAAATCTGAAGAGAGATATGATACACATGTTTAGAGAGTACTCACTTCATGAGTGGGTAATATCATGACACGCAGATAAGTATCACTACCAGGGCCAGGGGTGATACAACGACTCATCCGGATTAACCTACTATATAGATGATCAATGACCAATAATATTGGTCATTCCAATACAATGACTCCAAATATAGAACGTCAGTGGATAAATGATCCTACTATGGGCCTCTCGGAGGGGATTCATAACTATATCTAGTAAAATCCAGCTAAAGGGACCATACTCATAGGAATATGAAATGATACCAACAAAACATCAAAGCAATAAGGATTGGAAACAACACTAATGAAACATTTCCTATATACAATGGAAAATATATTCAATCCATGTATGAATGGGTACACAACATGTAGTAGGGTCACAAACCTTGTACCTTGACCCCGGGTACTTCCAGTATTGAATATCCCAGGTCAATATAACATTTCATGTAGAAGAGGTATAAATGGTGTTTATAAATGCTCACACATTGTGTCATACTATCCGGGGTCCACCAAGGTACACTATATTTTGTTCGAGTACATGATTTCAAACCATGATTTCCAGCATGTGTACTAGTACATGGGGTCACCGATGTATCGGACCAGGGTTTGTCTATGTGGTGGGGTACAGGTCGTGTAGGAAAATCATGTACTACACCTTATGTCTATGTAACTACAGAGATACATGTCGAGCCTTGGGGAAGGGACCACATGTCGTGTGATAGGAGTCACATTTTGTGTGATTGTTATCTGGGACACAAATCCCTATCCTCCACTCTATAGGTCCCACACGACATGTATTCGGAGATTCATATCGTGTTCATTGAGATTTTCTTGAATGAGGGTACTTCCTCCGTGTTCCATGGTTGATTCCTCAGTGTTCGATCTGATGATCCATTCACCCCGAAACTGAATATCTGGGTTGTCTCGCCTTGGGAACATCAAATCGATTGGTTTCTTGCCTCTGATCATATCGAAATACCAATCTCGGTCATCCTTTCAAAAGTACCATAAAGAATAGTATTTTTTTAAATACATCAATCCATCTGCAACCATCATCATTAAAACTCCTCTATGTCATCATGAGGTTCGATCTCCGATTTCGGATCATTGTGCCATGAAACAGAGGTTCCATGATCATCCGTTCATATTTTGCAAATAACACGATGAACTTGATGAACATAGGGGAGGAAAGCACAATTGATCAAACCAAAGAACTAAAAATGGTTGTTTTTTCATTTCTAGACTCAATCCATTATGTAAGAATAATCAAGATAATAAAACAAAACAATAATCATCCCCAAACAATATCCGCAATTAAATACCTCCTAGAAGAATGATCGAACCGCAGGTCAACCTATATGTGGGTTGATCTTCATACATCCTTAAATCCATGAATGAGGAAAATAATTAATTGAAACAAAACACCATCCCTAGTTCTTGAATCATTTTATGAAGATGTGTTATCATTGAAATGTCGATGTTTTCATGATTCATCTAGAACAACACCCGTTGATCTCTGATCCTTGATTTGTCAAGAACGATCATGATATATCGTCTCATCATCATCTTTAAAATGTTTTATCCATGACATTTCCATAGAGATTATAGTTATTTATATATGTCTAAGAATTATAACAATTGGTCCTTGCTAAGATGTTTATTAAAAATAAATTAATTGCAGTATCGTCGTATTGTCAAAATAAAAAAATCATTAATTTATTTTATTCTCTATAAGTCCAAGAACTATCATTCATAGAGGACACATACTAGCTATTGTTAGGAAATTCTAAAGGTAAATTCATTTATATAAACATAATGGTTCCCTCAAATTTTTGATTTGGGTAACCATTTATATAATATTCTACTTTTTGGAAGAGTGCTCGCATGCACTATATAAAATATTTAATATATTTCAATAATTTATTCTAGGAACACTGAGCCTTAGTATTTCATGTTTTCATAGATAATTATCTCAATTTAATTCCATAAATTATTTTAAAATAATACAACCATCATTCATTTGTATTTAATTCTCCCATCCAAATGTATTTACGTGTCCAAAAATCCAAAAACAAGGGTTTTAAAAATATATGTGGGTATTGCACACGAATCTGAGCCTCCCACTTCTATTTGATCTCCTAGAGATTATTTTACTGTCACCATACATGCACTAAAGGAATCTCCCGCCGATGAAAAATCATCTCCTACTGATCCTTGATCTCCACTGGGTGCTCAGCAAAAGTTTCCCAGTCGTCAATGTCTATCTCACCCCACTCGATGATGTGTGATTGGTGATGCACGTACCTCCTTAGATACAAAATGTGAAATACATAATGTGTCCATTCAAACTGTAGAGGTATAGATAAGCGATATGACACCTTTCCAACTCTGCACGGCATTTGAAAAGGGCTGATAATACTCTGACATAACTTTGCTCCCTAGCCAAATAACTTTAACCCTCATTGAGGTGAGACCCGAAATAAGTAATGATCTCCATCCTAGAACTCCAAATGTATACTCCTTATATCTGTATAATATTTATAATAGCTCTGGGAATTCTTCATCCACTCTTGGATAATCAACACCTTCTTCATAGTAGCATACACCAATTTTAGGCCCATGGGTGTTAACTCTTCTTGTTCATTCCATCATAGTGGTGACCAACAGGGTCACTCATACAGATCCTCATATGGTTCTATACTAGTGGTAGAGTGGTAGATGTTGTTGTATGAAAACTCCACTAGTGGAAGGTGGTCCACTCAACTATGAATGAAGTCCAAGATGCATGTCCACATCATTTCCTCTAGAACATGAATGGTCCTCTCTATCTAGCCATCAGTCTGGGGATGAAACATCGTGCTCAAGCTTAACTAAGTCCCAAATTCCTCCAATAATTCCTTCAACAATCGAGATGTGAAACGATAATCAATATTAGAAATTATCATCGATGTGAATCCATGGAGTTGAATAATTTCATGAATGTAGAGGTGCCCTATGCTCTGTAATGAACTCTTCTCGCAAATAGGTAGAAAGTGGGCCAACATGGTGAGTTGATCAAAGATCATAAAGAAGGAATTGTGTCCCCTAAATTTATATGGTATACCTATCACTAATTCCAAAACTAACCCATACAACTTCCATTCCATCTCTTCAAGGGGTTGAGTCATACCCTTTGGAAGCTTGTGCTCATCCCTCATCTGCTGGCATGTAAGGCATCAAGAATCAAATTCCACCACTCCCTTCTTCATATGTGTCTACCAAAATTGAAATTAGAGGTCCTGGTACATCTTCTCCACACCATAGTGTTCCACCAAAAGGTATTTATGAAACTCCCTTTGAACCTCATCCTATAATTTTACCGGCACAACTTTTTTTTCTCTGAAAATGACTACATGCTCCCAACCTTTTGAATATCCATTAGGTGCATGACATGTGGGAATATTACCACGTAGGGTCTCACAGTCGATATCCCCAATATGTGCCTCCCTATGTCACTCTAAAGTGGAGGGGTGAAAACTATTGACTGGAGGATAGATTATCTATCTCCTTGTACGAAGAATAATTGTAATGATGCCAACTGGTTTGACACATCTTTCAACAACTAAAAATTAGAACTCTTACTAAGATCATCTGTCACTATGTTCCCCTTCCTAGAAGTATAGAAAATATCAAAGACATAATCCTGGAGGAACAATATCCATCACTTTTCTCTCATGTTCAGATCCTTCTGGTAGAATAAATACTTGAGACTCTTGTGATCAGAGTAGATGATAATTTTCTTGCACATCAGGTTGTGTCACCACATCTTCAATGCAAAAACTACCACTGCTAACTCAAGATTGTGGGTCTTGTAGTAATTCTCATGTGGTATCAACTTTCACAAACTATATGAAATCACTAATTTCTTCTCCATCATGACACATCCTAGTCTTCTCCCAAATTCATCTAAGAACGCTATGTACAAAATTCCAACCTCTAGAAATCTCATGATTAGACCACTCGTAGAACTCTACCTCAAAAACTGAAAATCATTCTTTCATTTATATGTCAAATGAAATGATACCCCTTTGGGTAAAAGGTATTATAGGTATGATATCCTTGAAAAATCTGGTATGAATCTTTGCTAATAGACTACAATCCCAATGAAGCTTCGTACCTCTTTCACGCTCCTAGCTGGATCTCATGCTAAAAGTTATTCCTGGTTAGTCATGTCCACCATAACTCCATATGTTAATATAGCTTGTCCTAGAATGTGGACTGCCTAAATCTTGAACTATAGCATCAAGAGTTTCCAATAAAGCTGGTTCTCTTAGAGTACATCCTGAACCATCCATAGTTGTCTCATGTTGTAACGACCCAAACATAATTAATGAAAATTACTATTGACCTAATTAAGTTTCTTATTAGGGTTATATAAAATGTGAACTTCGTGGGGTTTATTTTTTGTGATTTTAAAATACAGTTAAGAATTGTGATCATTTCTAATATATCGGTTGAATAGTGATCACATGATTAATATAAATATATGGATTTAACAAATCCAATTTACTCATGAAAAGGAATCTATGACCTCATCCAGTAAACATTCCCTATACAAATCCCATTTTTCAGAGCTCATAAAATATGTAGCATCATTGGGCTTCGCTCTTGGCCAAGCTAAAGTAGTGCTTGAAAACGTTAAGATTTAGCAGAACCGACTACAGGAGAAGTGTAAGTTAATAGAGATTACCACTCAAGCGATGTTATCCGAGCCACCCCAGGAGTCTATCACCATCGCAAACCTTACCCTTTAGTCTTATGAGGGTGTTATAAGGGGTTATGTTACAAGACCCAAGCACTATGACTTTGTACATTATTTTTGTATAAATAATGTTCATTCATTTTATTATTGTTACTTTGCAAATAGTTTTTAAAGAAAAAATTGTATTTTAGTTCATATTCAACTAAGAAACATATTTTGATGAATTAATGGATTTTTGAATTAAATAATATTTTAATAAAATAATATTAATAAATTATTTTTAATTGGATATAAATGATCGTACAATTTTTTTTGAATAAAATCGTAATTTTTATTATGGCTTCAATCCTATTTTTGTCGAAACCCATAAATTTTTTATAAATGTCATTTTTTAAAAAATTAAAATATTTACATATTTAGAAAATTATTAAGATAAAATGAATATTTTTTTTAATCACGACATCAAAATTATCCAATGGTGAATTTTTCATAAATTTCTGAGACAGTTGAATTTTTGGGTAAAAATTAAATTCTGTTTTAATATATAATGTGTTCTATGACATCATAATGATGCAATAGTGATGTAATAAAATAAAATAAAAATTATTTTCGGCTAAAATATGTTTTACCATTTAAATAATGTGATTTTGGGTTTTTTGATTTATTTTACAAATCTTTTGTGGACCCTTCAAGGCTTATATATAATTTTGACTTTTTAAATTGTTTTCCTTGAGAGTGTGACTCACCTCCACATAATAAAACCTATTATTTTAAGAAGTTAGTCCATTGGCCATATAAAATATTTTTTTCCACTCCCCTTTGGTAAAAACCATGGAAGAAAACCAGGGGCTGGTTTGTGGTTTTATTTAGTTTAATTTTAGGTGTCCCAAACTGAAATAATAAAGAATTCCCCCTACATTTCTATATAAACCCACCCAAGCTCCCACTTACACTTAAATACAATCCTTTTGAGTTTGTTTAAAATCTTACCGCATATCTTTAATATCCTCCCAAGGAGCCCCAAGATCCCCAGAACATCTCTCAAGCCTTTCCCATGCCTTTGGAATCACACTACCATGTAACAGATTCCAAACTTCTCTTTTTATCCATGTTTCATAATATTGTTATTCCCTTTTATTTTTAATTATAAATGTTTGGGTATGATTTATCTCCTCCCCCATACTGCCATATTTATTTTTGATTTATGATAGACCCATTTATCTCTCATTAAATTCCTCCAAGGTACACCCATTACTATGCCGAAATTCTGAAAGGGATTTCTCTCTCCTCATTTACATTCAAGCAATTCTTTTGTATCATGAATCTAAATTCCATTACAATTATTGGTACATGTATCTATATGACCCCTTACTATCCATTTCATGTAAATATGATGAGACCCCAATTTCTCTCTCATCAACCATTTTCCTGAATCCTTATGTCACGCCATTATGCTATAGAAATTGCACCACACTTTTTCAAGCCAAGATCATTATGTAGTGAGTACCATACTCATGTCTCTATCAAGGGTATTCACCTTTATTCACATATAAATATTGAATGATAATTTCATTAATTTATTCCACAATACTTAATCATGTAATAACTTATGATGTTGTTTGATTCCATGTTATCTGATCCATGTGGCACACTTACTCATGAAATGAACTTTTTACGAAGGGTGGGCCCTGATAGCGCTCCAATGAATTGGGTAAGGTATAGTATCATGATAATTCATGGGAAATGGGTTTTTACTCATTCTAATTCAAGTGATATGAGGGTTTACATGTTATTTATGTTCAATGAGGGTTTACTCATGCTCCATGTTCCATGAACCATGGCTCATGTTAATTCCATGTTAAGAATTGTTGTCACATTTCCATGTTATGATTATTTGGCTTTACCATGACTTTATGGTAAAGTTTCCCTTATGCTCCATTGATATGACTACTGAATAAAATGTATTTTATTCCTCAGGTTATTCCATGTTCATTCCCTTAATAGGCTTTCTAGCTCACCCTTTTCTTATGTATGTCCCCAGGTTATCCCAATAAATGATAAGTACGAGGGAATGTAGTGGTCATGTAATGTATGTTTTCAAAAAAGATGTTTTATTTCATGTTTTTACTTGTTATTTAATGATATTAAGCCTCAAATACACAAGATCTATTTTTATCCTATGTTTTATCAAGATATCTTTATGTAATAAATAATGTTTAAGTGTGTAATAAACAGTAGCGTTGTTATAATTGGTATCAGTGGATAGGTTTAGTTATTTTTGTGATTTGGATTAGAAAACCCTAGTGAATCCACTGAGACTAGACTATGTATAGTAAAAACATTCCTATGTTTTTTTTGGGTATTTAGTAAGTGGTTTATCAAGAAAATACATCCCTGTTTGGATACGAGTAGGTAGAGGTGGCTTTGGCAGAGATGTACCTAGGGGTGAAAAACCTGACAATGAGTTTTGGGCTGGACCCAGGGTATCTTGGTACATGACAATGGGTCATGCTTCCCTCTTGGTTATGAAACTCCTGGGGGATATGTTTTACTAAATTAATAAGCTTAGTATGGACCATTATTAGGGGAATTTATAAAAAATGTCTCTATGAAAAATGTTAGAAATAAGATCATGGATAACATCAATTGAATCTTATAGATTCACAGGTTAAGGAAATAAAAGTAATTTATAAGTCATCAATTTTCGTCTTTGGATTACACTTTATATGTTACCCCTAACTTTCTTTTTATTCCTTCTAATGGCCAGTAATAGGAGGACTTGGGCTAACCACCGATATGATGACCAATATTATGACTGTTCTAATTAGATGCCCAATCTGATGGCAGTGGGAATCTCAAAATTTTTCATGATACTATCTTAGTTAACACATGTTTGGAATAGAAACAAGGGTCAAGTGGTAATTTAAACCCCCCCTAAGAATAATAAGTCGTTATAGAGAGAATCATGAGGCAATGGCCTCTTACTTTTAATGGATCATATGATCCCTCAATCGCCAAATAATAGATCGACTCCACTGAAAAGATATTCTCCATCCTTCAATGTTTAAAACACTAGAAGGTATTTTTGGATGCTTATTGTATGGAGGGTGTATCCGATCGATGGTGGAAATTGATCAAAAATACAAAGCCTCAAGAGGATATTGATGCATTGGAATGGAAGGATTTCTGGAAGATTTTTTCTGATAAATATTTTTCGCGCACACTCCAGGACAAGATGGAAAGGGACTTTTTTTCACTCATGAAAAATGAAGATAAATCTGTCAAAGTGTATAAGGAAAAATTTAAAAGTCTTTCATGATACACATCAGGATTTGTCATTACCACCGAATGCACGGTTTACCGCTTCTTTGGTGGTCTAAAACCTGGCCTGTGGAAATCCCTAGCGATCCGTGATTTTAATAGCCATGAGTAAATTGTTTGATGTGCCCTCAAGGAGGAAATGGAGATTGGTGAACCTTAGCGGTATCATGGGGATATGATTCATAAGGTGGAATTCTAATCTTAAAGTTTTATTGATGAATCCAATGGTGCTAATAAAATCCATCACCCCACATTCCAATGGAGCGGAATGAAGCATCGGGGAAATTTTCTGAAGGGGATGAGGAAATGCTTTAGGTGTGGGAGAGAAGGGAACCTAGCCATTAACTACCGACAAGAAAAACCTGCAGCTACGACATAGGAGAGGATTGATCTGTTTGACTCTCAACGCGTTTTTCATTGCTTTAACTACAATGAACCAGGGCATCATTAAAATAAGTGCTCTAATTCAAGGGTTTTCAGTGGCAGCCAACAACCTCCAAGGCAGCAAGGGAAAGCTATTACCATCACTACTACCGAATTGAACCCTGAAAACGAAGTGGTGATAGGTATGCCAATTATTCTTGCTATCATAAAGAACACACTTTTTGATTCAGTTCCTACACTTTTTTTATATTCCGAACGTTTAGTAGAATAATCTCAACACCACCAAAAATCGTGGAAGTAATGATGTCTGTGAGTATGGAAAATGGGGAAATCATTGCATCATATGAATTTAACTCCTCCCCTCTCCTAATCGGTGGATTGAACTTCCTAGAAATCATCATGATACTCTCTCTGGTGGAATTTGATGAAATTCATGGCATGGATTGGCATTCCTTATATAGAGCCAACATAAATTGTCATGAGAGGGAAATCACTCTCCATGTGGGGAATCAACTCCCGATTCTGTAAAAGTTCAAGGAGGAAGATGAATCTGCTTTAGCTCCATCATTTCAAGCATGTATATTCTTTCCTTATGAGCACGCATATCAGGATCAGATGATTCAGTATAAGGAGGCAACCATCCTTGAAGACATGGATTTTTAGAGAATTTGTGGAAGCGTTTCTTGAGGAATTGTTTGGTCTTCCTCCTAGAAGGAATGTTGAATTCTCAATTGATCTTATACCAGGGGAGATGCAAATATCCTAGACTCCATATAGAATGGCTGTTGTAGAGATTGAGGAGCTAAGAAACAACTACAGGAGAATCTAGATAAAGGGTTTATACACCCAAGTGCTTCACCATGGGGTTCACCAGTCATATTCATCATGAAGAAAGATGGGTCAATGCACTTTTTCATCGAATATTGTGAGTTTAAAAAAATCACGATAAAGAACAAGTATCCTCTACCACGAATTGATGACTTATTCAATCAGGTCTATGGAGAACAATACTTCTCCAAGGTAGATTTGTGTTTGAGATATTATCAAGTAAGGGTGAAGAAGGGATATATCCCTAAGACTTCTTTTTGTACAAGATAAGGGCACTATGAATTCATTGTAATGCCTTTCGGACTCACTAATTCTCTAGAAATCTTCATGGACTTTATGCATATATTCATTAGATATTACCTCGACAAATATTTGGAAGTCTTTATAGATGATATTCTAATATACTTCAATACCATGGAGGATCATGAGGAACTTCTATGAAGTGTACTAACGGCCTTGCGAAAGGAGAAGCTCTGTGAAATGTACAGAAAGTGAAATTTCTAGTTGAAGGGAGATCTCATTCATTGTCTATATCATCAAAATAAATGGGATATATATGGATCCCTCCAAGAAAAATTCTATAGAGGGATGTTTGAGGCCAACATCTGTAATAGATATTCGTAGCTTCTTTGGTTTAGCTGGATTTTATTTACGATTTTTGAGAAATTTCCCACGATTGTCCTACCCTCTTACCAAGATAACTCAGAACGGAGTGAAGTTTTCTTGTAGTGATGAATGTGAAGAATGATTCAAGTAGTTGAGAAGGAGGATTATCATTATTCCCATGCTTACTTTACCTACAATTGGAGAATTTTTTGTGGTATTCAGTGATGCTTTGAAGAAGGGAATGGTCTGTGTGTTGATGCAAAGTGAAAAAGTCATTGCCTATTCTTCAAGAAAATTGATTGTTCATGATAATAATTATCCAACACGTGGTCTAGAGTTAGTTTTGGTGATCTTTGCTTTAATATTTTGATGGAATTGTCTCTTTGGGGAGAAGTGTGAAATATATACAGACCACAAAAGCCTCATGTATATATTCTCATAGAAAGAGTTGAACATGAGCCAATGAATATGGTTAGAGTTGATCAAGGACTATGACTGCTCAATCCACTACCACCCTGGAAAAGTGAACTAGGTGGTGGATTCTCTATGTAGAATGAACCTAGTGATTCAATCATTCATGAGAATTGAAAAGGATCCAATCTTATTAGATTTGATGAAGATGGACATGTGAATCATAAATAAGGGAACACCATAAATCCTTTCAAAAATGATTGCTCAACCGCCTGTTTTCAAAATGTTAAAGGATGCTACAAAAGACGATGTGTGAATTCAAAATAATCTTGAATAATCAGAAAAGGGAAATCCTCCGAGTTCAATGTTAATGAAGAAGGAATTTTGAGATTTGGGAAAATACAATCTGTTCCATAAAGTCATGAGTTTAAGAAGGGTCTTTTGAATGATGCACATAGTTCAAATTTCTCTATTCACCCTAGAAACACAATGATGTATCGAGATCTTGGAGAGAACTATTGGTGAGATAATATGAAGATGTAGATCGTTGAGTATACATCAATGTTCCTGGGGTGTTTGAATGTGAAGTCATTGAGGCTAAAGTCTAAGGGAATGATGCAATCATTGCCCATTCCAGCATGGAAATGTGAGAACATCACCATGGACTTTGTCCCAGGACATCTGAAGACCTCCAAAGGTAAAAATTCAATCTGGGTTATTGTGGGTCATCTAACAAAGTCAGCACACTTCATTTCAATTTGGAAGGATTTCTCATTGGATCAACTAGCACAGATATACATTAGTGAAGTGGCAAGGCTGCATGGAGTACCACTATCTATTGTATCTGATCGAGATCCATGATTCACTTCTATGTTTTGGAAGAGTCTTCAACATGCTTGGGATATTGAACTGAACGTCAGTGCAGCCTATCATCCTCAAAATGATGGCCAACTTGAGTGAACTATTCAGACACTAGAAGATATGTTAATACCATGTTCAATGTACAATAAAGGAGGTTGGGATCAACATCTTCCACTATTTTAATTCACATATAATAACATATTCCACTCGAGCATCTAAATGGCATCTTATGAAGCCATGTATGGGAAGTGGTTCAGATCACAGGTATGTTGGGATGAGGTCAGTGAGCGTAAGCTACTAGGTCCAGAAATGGTTAAATAAATGGTGGAGAAGGTGAAAACTAATAGACAGCATATCAACGTAGCCCAAAGTCAATAGAAGAGTTATGCTGATAATTGTCGATGAGACCTTGAGTTCAAAGTTTGAGACATGGTGTTTCAATGCATATCTTTGTGGGTGAAGGTCAGGAGGTTTGGAATGAAAGGGAAGTTATGTTCAGGTACATCATCCCCTTCGATATTCTTGATCGTATTGGGGTTCTGGCCTATCGACTAGTAATTACACCTACCATGGAAAAAGTACATGATTTCTTTCATGTATCCACCTTAAGGAAGTAAATACCAATCACTTTACATGTTCTCTATTCAAAATTAGTACAGTAAGAGGATTATATTTCTTATGAGGATTACCAGTGAAGATCTTAGATCGTAGAGAAAAAGTTATAAAATATAAGATAATGCACCTCATCAAGGTGTTGTGGCAAAAACACATGTTCAAAGAAGCGATGTGGGAATTAGAGAAAGTGATGAAGGAAAGATTCCCACATTTGTTTTAGAATGGGAAAAGGAAATTTCGATGGCGAAATTTCTTAAGGGGGGAATATTGTAACGACCAAAACTTTCATTAATGAAAATTCCTCATGATATAATTAAATGTCTTATTATCATTATATAAAATGCGAACCTCATGGGTTTTATGTTTCTGGATTTTAAAATATTGTTAATAATTGTGACCGTTGTTAATATAGCTATTGAACAATAATCACATGGTTAGTATAAATATAGTGCTTTAAAAAATCCTATTTAATAATACAAAGGAAGCGATGGACTCATCCAGTAGACTTACCCCTACGAAGCCCATTTTTCAGAACATGGAATGGAGGTGGTGTCACTGGGATTGGCTCTTGACCAAGCCCAATCCATACTTGGACATATTAATCTTGAGTGGAACTGACAATGGGAGAAGTGGAAGTCTAGATATATTACCACCCGATAAATGTTATTCGGGCCACCCCAAGAGTCAGTCACCATTGCACACCTTACCCTTTGGTCTTATGTGGGTGTTATAACGGGTTATATAAAAATACCCTTGCACTATGACTATGTACAATTTTTTTGTTGTCACGACCCATCCTCGGGGCCTGTGCCGTGACTACCCCAATCCCGCCTTCTATAGGCCAGGGGATGGAGACTAGCACCAAAGTTGTAAATCCTGATAAAAAGGGAAGGCATTGCATTTTATATAAGTAAACAACATAGCAGAGTACACAAGAGAAGTATGCACTATGTAAAACGGAGTACAAAAGTAAGTGCTGAAAAGTAAATGGGCCAGTATACAAACCCAACTGAAAGTACATTACAACTGAAAAGGGAAGTACAACCACAATAATTTAAATCCATAACCACTGACTCATCCTCCGGGAATCCCACCTTTAGGGTGGGTATAGATGGTCTCCTCGGCACCTCGGGTCCGTCTGTCCGCTCCGTTCATGCCTCGCTAGGTGGTCCACCTTCGGGTACCATCCAACTCCACAAGACTCTATGATCAGTGTTGTCTGTCGTCTGCATCCAACACAATGTAGTGCCGGCATAGCTCGTGCAGGGGTGAGTATATGATACATGGTAGGGACCCCGAGGACCCTGAAGGTCTCCCATAATCCAAAAAGGATAAACCACAAAGGAAAGATACAATAACGATGTATCAACCAACTCTACATAGGTATATTCCCATACATATACCTAATTTATCAATCATAGTTCAGCTCCAGATCCTGAGCCCAAGTAGAACCCAGTCCACACAGGAAAGAAGTCAATCACTATGATGATAATGATTGAAATTCAAGACTCATCTCACACAGGTATACATCTTTCATATTGGAAAAGAGATGATTAGATGTAGCCACTCATTCATCTAAGCCGTCAGACCCATATACGATACAAAAACAGCTAAGCTGTCAGACTTACATAGGATACAAGACCAGCTACTCTGCCAGACCCACTCAGGATACAATTACAGAGGTCAAACGGCCGGACCCACGTAGGATACAAGAATAGTAGTCATTGTTGTTGAACCCACAGAGTATCCCCGTATAGATTTCATCGTCGTCGAACCCATGAAGGATCCTAGTTTGGTAGACGTCGTCGTCGAACCCATAGAGGATCCTAGAACGGTAGTAGATGCAGTCGCAGCTAGCTCTAGGGTTCCCGCACACAGCACGCTCGATTCCGGGAGGGTCTGTGTAAAGATACGTAAATTTCAATGAAATTTTTTTCTTATTTTTATTTGGAGTTTTACAAGAACGCAGTTTCTGACGGCACGTGATTCCGAGGCCCGGTGTGCCCGAAATCATTTTCAGTAGTTTGGCTCAGGTACGTTCAGTGAATGAACGAGTGGGTTTTTCTAACTTTTGAACCGGTGCTCGGAATCGAATTCTGAGGGCATCGATGGAATCGCAGCGCCGGTACTTTCTTAGAAACGCCTCTTCCGGAGTTGCGTTTGCTCGGGTGTGGTTTTTAATTTTTTGGGCTTTATGTTAAGAAATAAAATAATGTGGTACGAAAAACATTATTTTATTTCACTTAAAGCTGATTAAACCCACTTAAAGCTTCTTAAGCTGAGTTGAAGCAGATAGGGTGGAACCCAAAATATCCTACCCTCTTGGTTGGATATTTGTGAGGTGGGGACCGTACGAGCCCCACAGTTTCTTTTCCGCTAAGTAACGCACCCGCGAAAACCCCTATTAAATGAATTTCAACTGACGCGTTTTCTAAATTCTTAACTCCCCTATTAATTGGGCGGTTAGTTCGTTGAAATTAATTCTATGAATTAATTGTTCGTTACTTATCTTTGTTTTTCAAATTCTTTAGTTGATAATAAAATAAGATGGGGGCTTATTTTATTATGTGGTTGTTGTGTTAAACCTTTGGATAATCTCTAAAGATCTTCATCCTCCTTCGCGAAGAATGTGAAGAATGCGAAGAATGCGAAGAATGCGAAGAACGCGAAGAACACTGAGCCCTCGGAGATCGATGACGCGACACCGAGTACCGCGATGTCGACGATTCTTCCGCGACGTTCATTCCCTGCGACAATCTTCGATCAGTATCTTGAGGTAGGGGATTGCGGTCCTTTTAATTCATTGTGGATTATAACACCAACATGGATTTAATTGTTATAATTAAATTTTTATGTCCTTGATCCCCAGAGTTTGTCTATGCGACGCCGAGTACTGCGCGACTGCGATGCCCTTCCGCGACGCGACGAACTCGCGTCCGACGACGATGAAGGTAGGGGTCATTTTGAAAAAGTTAATACCCATGTTTGTTTTCCTCCAAGGCAAAAACACGGACCAACCAATTAACAAGTTGGTCCGCGGATTATTATTGCGGGTCGAGGTTTATCAATTTCTGGGAATTATGGTGTTGTTTCAAACCGCTAACGTGGTGGGTGCGGACCAACAAACAAGTCTGAACCCACCGCCCTTTGTTTCTTTGTGTGTGGAACGGCGGACGGCGAAAAAACGTGCTGCAGAGACGATTTTTTGATTCCGCAGTGAAGAACGGGACCCGGGATGAGCTACGATGTAGACGGAAATGAAATCGGACCCCCAGAGCAACTCCTGTGGCCCGCGGACTCCACCGGCGGCGCGGAGGTGCCGGCGGCCGGAGGCGGCGACGCCCCGGCGCGCCGCCGGACGGACCCACCGTGGCTGAAGCCACGGCCGCGGCAGCGCGGTCCCGCGACCGCGCGGGACCGGAGGAGCGGGACGCGGCGGCCCGGCCGCGTCCGCTGGCGAGGGAAGCCCCACGCGGGGCCGCAGCTTCTCTTCACGCGGGGGCAGCACGCCCCCCGCCCACAGTTTCCCTTGCTCGGCCGCTCGGCCGGGCTGAGCCAAGCCGACCCGCAGGCCGGGTCGCGCCCAAGCCAGGCCGGACCCGGGCCCGGGTCGGTTCGGGTGGACCCTGTTCGGGCAGACCCAGGGGGGTCGGGCCGGGTCGGTCCGTGCCTAGACCCGCCGTTTCCGGACCTTTTTTGTCTTTTTCTCATAACATGAGCTAAGGTCCTTCAAACGATGCGTCGTCAGCGGAGATGCAATCATTGGATCAAGACGGTCGTTTTGGTATATCACACTCAAGGTTTCGGAATACTTTGGGTTCAGCCGGGTTGGTTCCTACACGAAACCAACCGGGCCCTCAGAGCGGAAACGCTCATATCTTGAGCTTCGGACGTCTGATTGATGTGTCATCGACATTGTTGTTTTCCTCTAAGTGAGACGACTATTTTGGCTTACTCTGACCGAGGTTTGGACGTAGGTGGAGTATGGTAGGGTTGGTTTTTCCTAAAAAACCAACAGGGCCCCTGAGACGAAAAAGCCAATAACTCTCAGACCGGGCGTCCGATTGACGTGTCGTCTGCAACGTTGAGTTCTTGTTGATGATACAGAACTTTTCAATACATCAACTCTGGACTATGTGTCATTTGACGTATCAGCCTCTCGGCTCGTGGAGCGGACCCTACCGAACGATCTTGTTGTGTGCGGGAACCCTAGAGCTGGCTGCGACTGCTACTGTGACGACGATGACTGTACAGAGATCCTCAGTGGATTCAATGGCGACGACTACAACACTCAGTGATCCTTGTGGTTCAGTGCTACCAATCATGTGTGGGTCTGATCCTGTGTGGGTCAGCGCTCAATGGTCCTGTTTGGGCCAGCGCCTACAGATCCTGTGTGGGTCTGATCCTGTGTGGGTCTTTGCATGGGTTTGTTACCTATCAATCCTTTGTGGGTCAGATCCTTTGTGGGTCATTGCGGGAGCTAGTTACCTATCGATCCTCTGTGGGTTAGATCCTTTGTGGGTCATTGAGGGGGTTAGTACCTATCGATACATTGTGGGTCTGACGGCTTAGATGAATTAGTGGAGATATCTGGTCATCTTTATCGTCATATGAAGAAGTATACTTGTGTGAGCTGAATCCTATTTTACTTTCTTGTGGATTGTGTTGTGCTCTCCTGTGTGGATTTATGTTTTGCTTTCCTATGTGGACAGGGTTGTACATGAGCTCGGATGTTGGAGCCGAGTTAGAATTGATTACTTAGGTATATGTATGGGCATATACCTAAGTAGTGTCGGATGTTACTTCGTGATTGTATCTTTCCATTGTGGTTATCCTTTGTGGATTCTGGGAGACCTTCGGGGGTCTCGGGGTCTCTACTGAGTAGCTTATTCTCATCCCTGCACGGGCTACGCCCGCACTACATTGTGTTGGTTACAGACGACGGACAACACTGATCATGGTGGAGGCTTGCGGAGCAGGACAGTACCTGGAGGTGGACCACTGGGCGGGACGTACTCGGAGCGGTCGGCTGGACCTGAGGAGCTGTGGAGGCTTTCTGTACCCACCCTTCAGGTGGGATTTCTAGGGGACAGCTTGACGTTGCGGCTTACTTTTCAGTTGTTGTTTTCCCTTTCCAGTTGTACTTTACTTTCAGTTTGGGGTTGTATACTGGCCCACTTACCTTTCAGCACTTAATGTAGTACTAAGCTTTTACTTAGTGTTTACTTTTTCCTGCTTGATCCGTGGTGTTTGTTGTTTACTTTACAAAGGCAATGCCTTCCCTTTTTCCAGGATTTACGCCTTGGTGCTAGTCGCCAGCCCCTGGCTTATGGAAGGCGGGCTTGGGGTAGTCACGGCACGGGCCCCGAGGACGGGTCTTGACAAATTGGTATCAGAGAAGTTCGGTTCTACCACAGATCTTGGGACTCTGATCTTTTTTCTATGTGAAGCAATAGTGATTATCATATTGGGTGTGGTTATCAGTCTAGGGAGTCCAGTGTTGGTGCGGCGGCCGACGTATCCGTACACCAGGACCCTGACTTTTGATTTCTGGCTTAATGCATGAAAACATTGATTGCATGTGTGTTTCAAGTTTTCTTTGTGATTACTTGTATCAGCTCACCAGGTATATTGTTCTGACCATGGCGCACCTGTTTCCGTTTTAGGATGGCCCCACGACGGCAGCCAGTTAGGGTTCCGAGAGTTGAGCATGACGACAGCCCGCCGAGTGACGAGGCCTCAGTGCAGAGCCCTTTGACAGCTGAGGCACCGACGGTACCTCTACCCACTGAGCCATCGATGCTTCCATCCCCAGCTGCTGAAGATGCACGTCGCCTTAGTGCACTGTATGAGTTCCAGCACCAGCGACTGCCCAGGTTCCATAGGGAGATGGACCCCCAGGCATCCGAGGACTGTCTGGAGGCAGTGGTACGAGTTTTTAGGCTAGTGAGGACACCAGCAGACCTCATGCTGATCCTCGCAGTGAGCCTACTGCACGCAGCAGCGGGCCGATGGTGGAGCTTGATCCCCAGGTGCACGATGAGGCATCTCTCATCTGGACAGACTTTTAGGGCCTCCTCCGCTCAGAGTTCGTCCCGGCCACCCTCTGTGTGGTGAACATCCAGGAGCTTCTTCAGCTGCGGCAGGGCAGCTTGACGGTCGCCCAGTACTCGACGAGATTTACCGATCTCTCGTGCTACTCGACCGACATGGTACGGGACCCATTCTTCCGGTCCCGGACCTTTGAGTAGGGATTGAGACACGAGATCAGGGCATCACTGATCTCCCTCGGCATTCCGACTCAGGTAGGAGTACTGGAGCGAGCCCTTTTGATCGAGATCTTTCTTGCTGAGACTTCTCTAGTGGTGAGACCAACCGCGGGGCGGCACGTAGTAGAGTCTTCCGCAGCAGGTATTCGACGGATGACTCAGGGGTCCAGGCAGACCAGACCCTCACGCAGACGACCTCAGGACACTGGCTCAGCAGTGCGGGGCACACTGCGTGGAGCCAGACTTTCGAGAGGCAGGCAGTGCTACACATGCGGCGGGCAGGGACACATGGCTCTTGACTGCCCGACCCACCGTGCCGAGGAGCAGCAGACGGTTGAGGGGACACCTAGGCGGAGGTAGAGGGTCCACGTGGTGGTCCGCAGGGAGGAGGCGGACGAGGTAGAGGAGATGGCCGAGCAGCAGGTGGTGGGGGACGCTTTGAGTCTCTACCACCACCACAACCAGGAGGTCCACCCCGACTACAGGGAGCTGGCGGGCAGAGACAGGCACAGCTCCAGGCAGCGGAGGCCTATAACCACGGAACGCCAGAGATTATTCGAGGTACTATCTGTGTCTATTCCACCCTTGATACAGTTCTTATAGACACAGGAGAGAGTCACTATTTCATAGCCTCTGCCCTTGTTCGGAGCTCAGAGATTCCGACAGAGTCGTTGGCTCGATCCTTACGGCTAGAGACTCCCACGGGAGCATACTCGAAGATTACGCACTGGTGCCGGCAGTGTGAGCTTTCTCTAGGAGGCGAGAGCTTCGGCTGGGATCTTCTTATAGCGGCGTCGAGACCTTACGAAGTCATCTTGGGCATGGATTGGTTATCTACAGTTCATGCTCAGATTGACTATTTTAGGTGCAAGGTGTGATGTGTACGCACCGACGGGAGCAGGTTCACCTTCACCGGTGAGAAGGGAGCCTTTGCAGTACAGGATGGACTACCACAGAAGAGAGGATAGCCCATCACTAATCAGTTGGATAGCCTCATCCTAGTAGCAGTTGACATGCGGAGTCCTAGTTTTCCTGCAGTGGTGGATCAGTACGCGGACATCTTTCCCGAAGACGTTTTAGGGATACCTCCTCGCAGAGAGGTAGACATTCATATTGACCTGTACCCCGGGACAGCCCCGATATCGCCTCCAGCATATCATATGGCCCCCACTGATCTTTGAGAGCTATGGGTACAGTTGGAGGACTTGCATGGCAAGGGATTCATCCGACCCAGTGTTCCACCCTGGGCTTCCCCGATATTGTTCGCCAAGAAGGAGGACGGGAGCTTGCGACTATGTTTCGACTATCGTCCCCTGATCCAGGTGACATTGAGGAACAAGTATACACTACCTAGGATTGATTACCTCTTCAATCAGCTCAAGGGAGCACGGTGGTTCTCGAAGATAGACCTCAGGTTAGGCTATCATCAGCTCAGAGTTCGGGACGAGGACGTGTAGAAGATGGACTTCAGATGTCGGTATGGACACTATGAGTTCTTGGTTATGCCATTCGGCATAACCAATGATCCAGAAGTGTTCTTGGGCCTCATGAACAGTATCTTTCAGCCATACCTCGATCGATTTTTCATAGTCTTCATCGACGACATTTTGATATACTCGACGACTGAGGAGCACGCCTACCACTTATGGGTTGTACTAGAGACACTCCGCGAGCACCAGCTTTATGGAAAGCTCTCGAAGTGTCAGTTCTGGATACGTGAGTTCCACTTCTTGGGACACATCATCTCTGAGGCAGGAGTTGCAGTGGATCCTGCGAAGACCGAGGCAGTGCTAGCTTCGGAGCCACCCAAGAGTGTGACAGAGGTGCAGAGTTTCTTGGGACTAGCTGGATACTATCGGAGATTTGTGCTAGACTTCTCCAGAGTTGTGGCACCACTCTCAACTCTTACGAAGAAGGGGAAACCATTTGTGTGGTCAGAAAGATGTCAGCAGAGCTTCCAGGAGCTGAGATAGAGATTGACTAGAGCACCTATCTTGAGGTTTCCTGAGAAGGGAGTAGGGTACGTAGTCTACTGCGATGCATCAGGGACCAGACTCGGATGTGTCCTGATGTAGGAGTGGGCAGTGATCGCCAATGGATCACGTCTGTTGAGGCCGCATGAGCAGAACTACGCTACCCATGACCTGGAGTTAGCAGTAGTGGTCTTCGATCTGAAGACATGGCGACACTATCTGATGGGAGAGCACTTTACAGTCTTTTCTGACCATCAAAGTCTCAGGTACATCTTCTCGCAGAAGGACCTGAACCTGAGACAGCGGTGATGGCTCGAGTTCCTCCAGGACTATGACTTTGAGATAGTCTATACTCCTGGGAAGAGGAACGTGGTAGCCGATGCTCTCAGCAGGAGGATGGGCATTCAGCTACTTGAGGAGGCGACAGAGAAGATAGCCACTTTGTAGATATCCTTCGTGGATAGAGATGGAGAATCCTTCCTTCAGTCTCTCACAATCACCCCTCCACTACTACAGCGGGTCAGAGAGTCACAACGTGGGGACACTGACTGTGAGATGCCGCGTGCACAAATATCCTCAGGACAGGCACCTGATGGTTTCTCCTTTGGAGCAGAGCAAGACGTCCTTTTCAGAGGACATACCTTAGTACTAGTCACTTTACGATAGGAGGTGCTGAGAGAGTTTCACACTTCTCCTTTGGAGGTACACCCTGGAGTGGCGAAGATGTACCAGGACCTCAGACGACAGCACTGGTGGTCGGGCATGAAGAAGGTTGTGGAAGAGTTCGTTTCTCGATGCCTCAACTGACAGCAGGTGAAGGCAGAGCATCAGGTACCATCAGGCTTGGTACAGGCCTTGGAGGTCCCATAGTGGAAGTGAGATGAGATATCAATGGACTTCGTGACTTGACTTCCACGCACTTCCAGATGTCACGACTCCATTTGGGTGATTGTCGACTGACTCACCATGTTGGCTCACTTCTTACCAATCAGAGAGCAGAGCTCAGTGGAGAGCTTGGGGTGTATCTACATTCAGGAGATTGTACGGCTTCACGGTGTTCCATCATCTATCGTCTCTGATCGAGATGCTCACTTTACTTCCCGGCTTTGGAAGGGGTTTCAGGAGGCGTTCGGGATGCAGCTACGTCTGAGCACCGCCTTTCACCCTCAGACGGATGGTCAGATGGAGAGGACCATTCAGACTCTCGATGACATGCTCCGCGCATGTGTCCTCGACTTTGGTTGCAGCTGGGAGGACCACCTACCCTTGGTGGAGTTTGCGTACAACAACAGTTACCACTCCACCATCGGGATGGCACCATACGAGGTGTTGTATGGCAGACCTTGCAGATCTCCTTTGTGCTAGACAGACACTGGGGAGTCAGCACTTGTGGGACCAGAGATGGTCCGGGCCACGACAGAGAAGGTCTAGGTCATCCAGGAGCGGATGAGGACAGTTTAGAGCCGATAGAAGTCTTATGCTAACAGGAGGCGGAGGCCACTAGAGTTCGAGGATGGCGACCGCGTCTTTTTGCGTGTCTCACCTCGATGTGGATTACGGAGATTTTGCCGAGGCAAAAAGTTGTCTCCACGCTTCATCAGACCATTCTAGGTCCTCAGCAGGATCGGCGATGTGTCTTATCGCCCGGCTCTACCACCTCAGTTGCACCGGGTGCACGACGTCTTCCACGTATCTCAGCTGAGGAGATACGTCCACGACCCGACGCATATCATTGACCACGGGGAGATGGACGTTGATGATGGGGTGAATTTTGCGGAGGTCTTAGTGGAGATCGAGGATCGACAGGAGCGGGTCCTATGTGGACGATCGATTCCTCTAGTGCGCATCAGATGGCAGCACGGGAACCTCCAGGAGAGCACATGGGAGTGGGAGGCTCAGATGCGTGCTCAGTACCCACATTTTTTTACGTAGTTTATGATGTATCTTTATGGGGACGTAATGCCTTGAGGTGGTAGTGATATAAATACCTGTAAATTTCGTGGAAATTTTTTTCTTAATTTCCTTTGAAAATTTACAAGAACGCAATTTCTGAAGGCACGTGATTCTGAGCCCCAGTGTGCCCGAAATCATTTTCCGAAGTTTGGCTCGGGTATGTTCAGTGAATGAACGAGTGATTTTTTCTAACTTTTGAACTGGTGCTCGGAATCGATTTCTGAGGGCACTGATGGAATTGCAGCGCCGGTACTTACTTAGAAACACCTCTTCCGGAGTTGCTTTTACTCGGGTGCGGTTTTTAATTTTTGGGCATTAAGTTAAGAAATAAAGTAATGTGGTAGGACAAAATTTATTTTCTTTCACTTAAAGCCGCTTAAAGCCACTTAAAGCTGCTTGAGCTGAGTTGAAGCGGATAGGGTGGAACCCAAAATATCCTACTCTCTTGGTAGGATATTTGTGAGGTGGGGGTCGCACAAGCCCCACCCTTTCTTTTCTGCTAAGTAACACACCCGTGAAAACCCCTATTAAATGATAGTCAACTAAAACGTTTTCTAAATTCTTAACGCCCCTATTAATTGGGCGGTTAGTTCGTTGCAATTAATTCTATGAATTAATTGTTTGTTACTTATCTTTGTTTTTAAAATTCTTTAGTTGATAATAAAATAAGATGAGGGCTTATTTTATTATCTGGTTGTTGTGTTAAACCATTGGAGAATCTATAAAGATCTTCATCCTCCTTCGCGAAGAATGTGAAGAACGCGAAGAACGTGAAGAACGCGAAGAACGCGAAGAACACCAAGCCCTCGGAGATCAACGATGCGACACCGAGTACCGCGACGTCGATGCTTCTTCCGCGACGTTCTTTCCTCGCGAAAATCATTGATCGGCATCTTGAGGTAGGGGATTGCGGTCCTTTTAATTCATTGTGGATTATAACATCAACATGGATTTAATTGTTATAATTAAATATGTATGTCCTTGATCCTCGGAGTTTGTCTACGTGACGCAGAGTACCGCGCGACAGCGATGCCCTTCCGCGACGTGACGATCCTTTTCATCTGTGACGGTCAATTCCGTGAAGAACTCGCGTCCGACGACGATGAAGGTAGGGGTTGTTTTGAAAATGTTAATACCCATGTTTGTTTACCTCCAAGGAAAGAACGCGGACCAACCAATTAACAAGTTGGTCCACGGATAATTATTGCGGTTCAAGGTTTATCAGTTGCTGGGAATTATGGTGTTGTTTAAAACCGCTAACGCGGTGGGTGCGGACCAACGAACATGTCCGAACCCACCGCCCTTTGTTTCTTGGAGTGCGGAATGGCGGACGCCGACAAAACATGCCGCAGAGATGATTTGTTGATTCCGAAGTGAATAATGGGACCCGGGATGAGCTACGGCGCAGCCGGAAATGAAATTGGACCACCGGAGAAACTCTGGTGGCCCGCGGACTCCACCGGTGGCACGGGTCGCCGGCGCGGCGGCGCCGGCAGCCGGAGGCGGCGGCGCTCCGGCGCGCCGCCAGACAGACCCGCCGCGGCTGAAGCCGCGGCGGCAGCAGTGCGGTCCCGCGACCGCGCGGGACCGAAGAAGTGGGATGCGGCGGCCCGGCCGCGTCCGCTGGTGAGGGCAGCCCTACATGGGGCTGCGGATTCTCTTCACGCGGGGGCAGCACGCCCCCTGGCCGCGGTTTCCCTTGCTCGGCCGCTCGGCCGAGCCGAGCCAAGCTGACCCGCCGGTCGGGTCGCGCCCAGGTCAGGCCGGGCCGCCCTGGCCAGGCCGGGTCAGGCCCAACAGGGTCGGACCCGGGCCCAGGTCGGGTCGGGTCGACCCGTTTTGGGCCGACCCGGGGGGGTCGGTCCGGGCCCAGACCCCCTATTTCCGGACCTTTTCTGTCTTTTGCTCATAACTTTATCTACGTGCCTCCGAACGATCTTCCATCAACGGCGATGTGATCCTTGGATCGAGACGGTCGTTTCGGTATATCACACTCAAGGTTTTGGAATACTTTGTTTTTGGCCGGGTTGGTTTGTACACGAAACCAACCGGGCCCTCGGAGCGGAAACGCTAATATCATTAGCTTCGGATGTCTGATTAACGTGCCGTCTACTTTTTTGTTTTCCTATAAGTGAGACGGATCTTTTGGCTTACTCCGCCCAAGGTTTGGACGCAGGTGGAGTACAGTCGGGTTGGTTTTTCTTTAAAAACCAACCGGGCTCTTGGGACGAAAAAGCCAATAACTCTCAGACCGGGCGTCCGATTGACGCGTCATCTACAACGTTGAGTTCCTGTTGACGATACATAACTTTTGGATACATCAACTCTGGACTATGTGTCAGTTGATGTATCAGCCTCTCGGCTCTTGGAGCGGACCCTCCTGAACGATCTTGCTGTGTGCGGGAACCCTAGAGCTGGTTGCGACTACTACTGTGACGACGACAACTGTACATAGATCCTCAGTGGATTCGACGGTGACGACTACAACACTCAGCGATCCTTTGTGGGTCAGTGCTACCGATCCTGTGTGGGTCCGATCCTGTGTGGGTCAGCGCTCAGCGGTCCTGTGTGGGCCAACGCCTACAGATCCTGTGTGGGTCCGATCCTGTGTGGGTCTTTGCGGGGGTTAGTTACCTATCGATCCTTTGTGGGTCAGATCCTTTGTGGGTCATTACAGGGGTTAGTTACCTATCGATCATTTGTGGGTCATTGCTGGGGTTAGTACCTATCGATCCTTTGTGGTTCCGACGGCTTAGATGAATCAGTGGAAATATCTTGTCATCTTTATCATCATATAAAGAAGTATACATGTGTGAGCTAAATCCTATTTTACTTTCCTTGTGGATTGTGTTGTGCTATCCTGTGTGGATTTACTTTTTTCTTTCCTGTGTGGACTGGGTTGTACTTGAGCTCGGATGTTGGATCCGAGTGAGAATTGATGACTTAGGTATATGTATGGTCATATACCTAAGCAGTGTCAGATGTTACTTCATGATTGTATCTTTCCTTTTTGGTTATCATTTGTGGATTCTGGGAGACCTTCGGGGGTCTCGAGGTCCCTACGGAGTAGCTTATACTCACCCCTGCACGGGCTATGCCCGCACTACATTGTGTTGGTTGCAGACGACGGACAGCACTGATCGTGGTGGAGGCTTGTGGAGCAGGACGGTACCTAGAGGTGGACCATTGGGCGGGACGTACTCGGAGCGGTCGGCTGGACCCGAGGAGTAGTGGAGGCTTTCTGTACCCACCCTTCAGGTGGGATTTCTAGGGGACATCTCGACGTTGCGGCTTACTTTTCAGTTGATGTTTTCCCTTTCCAGTTGTACTTTACTTTCAGTTTGGGTTTGTATACTGGCCCACTTACCGTTCCGCACTTACTGTAGTGCTCATCTTTTACTTAGTGTTTACTTCTCCCTGCTTTCTCTGTGGTGTTTGTTGTTTACTTTACAAAAGCAATGCCTTTCCTTTTTCCGGGATTTACGCCTTGGTGCTAGTCACCAGCCCCTGGCCTATGGAAGGCGGGCATGGGGTAGTCACGGCACGGTCCCCGAGGACGGGTCGTGACAGTCTGATCCTTGATCCAAAGGGTCAATACATAAACAGTCACGAAGTCCAGAGTTTATGTATCCCAAATTTCTGTCTCATTAAAAAAAACCCAACACATTAGACGGTGCATTAATCGGACGCCCGGTCTTAGAGTTATTGGTTTTTCCGTTCCTAGGGACTGTTAGTTATTAAGATAAAACCAACCCGACCGTACTCCAACAGCATCCAAACCTCACGTGGAGTATTCTAAAAGAACTATCTCATCAAAAGGAATTCAACGTTGTTGACGACACATCAATCGGACTTCCGGTCCTTAAGTTATAAGTGTTTCCGCTCTAAGGGCCCGGTTGGTTTCGGGTTCGAACCAACCCGGCCATACCCAAACATCGCCGAAACCTCGAGTGTAATATACCAGAATGCATGTATCGATCCAAGGATTCCTACACAACTAAAGGTGCATTAATCAGAGGTTTGTATCTCATGTTATAGGAAAAAGACCGAAAAACGGTCCAAAGTGGGGGATATGGCCCCGATCCGACCCGGCCTAACCCACCCTGGGTTGGCCCAAACCAGGTTGACCTGACCCGGTTCCAGCCCTGGAGGTTGCGGCCCAGTTCAAGAGGGTGTGGCCCGGTCCATGTGACTCCCCTCTGGCCTGGACATGGGGGGTTTGATGGCTCGACCAACTGGCCAAGCGGGGGGGTGCAACCCTCTATTCCATGAATGCAGCATCACTGGTCTCCCCGGATCCCATGCGTCCGCGGGATCCACTGTTCGCTGTTGCGGCTGATGTCGTGGCGGGCTCCGGCTGGCGGCGCACCGGGGGACCACCGCCTCCATTCGGTCGGCCGGTGCCGGCCGCCGGCGGCCCGCGCCGCCAGGGTCTTCCGCGGGCCACACGAGTCATTCTGGTGGTCATTTTTTGCTTCCATCTGTGCCTGCAGTTGTATCGGGATCCGACCTCCACTACAAAGGCCCCAAATCATCATTGCGGTCCAATTTCGTCATCGCTAAACACCCCGCACATGAAGAACCAAATAGCGGTGGGTCCGGACATATTTGTTAGTCCGTACCCACCACGTTAGTGGTTCAAATCATCACCCAACAATCAAACGCCATGTTCGATAGTATAAAACACATATATGAAATATAAAAATCCCCGTACCTCAATGGTGTTGTCGTACATCGTCGATCCGTGGAAGACGAGCATCTTGGTAGACGGGAATTACGGAAGAACGGTGTTGTTCCATCAATGATGGGGGAAGCGTTGTTATCGTAGGCAACGTAGGCTCCTTGACGTCGAGGTGAATCCAGGGAAGATGCATCATTGGAATAAGTTCTTCACGTTCTTCACCGGGGGTGTTCTTTATCAATGAAGGATCACCTCTCCCTATTCTTTTCCCAAAGAGATTTTCCAACAAAAGGAAATAAGAGGCTCTCCAATTAATATAATTGTTATAAAATTCATAATAATTCCAAAGCGGTGCCAATTAATTTTACGATGATATTATATTAATAGTTTGGCACATTTAATAGGATGAGAGAGGTAGGAAGGCTCCACCATAATGAATATGTGGAGTTGTCAATGTAAACATCAGGGAATTAATGGGGAGTTTGAGGAGAGTTATTGGGGGGTGAAGGTTGGGGAACGTGCGGGCCCCACCTCACAAATATCCACACTTGGGAGGAAATAACCAATTCAAAAATAAAATCGTGCACCACACAATTTTATTTAGTTTAAGATTATGCCCCAAAAATTAACTTCCAATCCGCACAAAATGAAACTTCTATAAAGGTTCCCTTAAAAAATATCAGCGCTGTGAGTTAATCGGTGCCCTCATATTTCAATTCTGAGCACCGCTTGAAAAGAAATAAAAACCTGCTCGTTCGTTCACAGAACGTACCCAAGCTAAACTTGAAAAATTTATTCCGGGCACAGCGGGCCTCAGAATCAGGTGCCGTCAGAAACTACATACTCGTAAAATTCAAAATAGTTTATGAAACAAAATTCCTTGAAATTTACGAGTCTTTACATTACTTCCACCTCAAGGATTTACATCCCCGTAAAGCTACAACATACACTAGAGAAACAAAAAAGGGTACTGAGCATGCATCTGAGCCTCCTGCTCCCATGTGCTCCCCTGAAGGTTTCCATGCTGCCAGTTAATGCGCACCAGAGGATTCGACCGTCCATGAAGGACCCGCTCCTGTCGATCCTCGATCTCCACCGGAACCTCTGAGAATGTCGCCCTGTCTTTGATGTCCGGCTCCCCGTGATCGATGATGTGGGTCGGGTCGTGCACGTATCTCTTTAGATGAGATATGTTGAAGACGTCATGCACCCGGTGTAACTACGGTGGAAGGTCCAGGAGGTAAGAAACCTCGCCTACTCTACTGAGGACCTAGAAAGGTCTGATGAATCGTGGAGACAACTTGCCGCCCTATGCAAATCTATATAGTCCTCTTCGAGGTGAGACCCGTAAGAAAATGTGGTCCCCGTCCTCAAACTCCAGTGATCTTTGTCTCCTATCATCATAGGACGTTTGTCTACTCTGTGCAGTTTTCATCCGCTCCTGGATGATCTGCACCTTCTCCTTCGTAGCCTGAACCATCACTAGTTCTACAAGTGCTAACTCCCCAGGGTCAGTCCAGCATAGAGGTGATCCACATGGTCCGTCGTATAGTGCCTCGTATGGTGCCATCCCGATGGTGGAGTGGTATCTGTTGTTGTAAAAAAATTCCAACAAGGGAAAATGATCCTCCCAGTTGCGACCAATGTCAAGGACACATGCACAGAGCATTTCCTCGAGATTCTGAATGGTCCTCTCCATCTGGCCATCTGTCTGAGGATGGAAGGAAGTGCTCAAGCGCAGCTGCGTCCCAAATGCCTCCTGTAACCCCTTCCAAAGCCGGGAATTAAAGAGAGTGTCTCGATCAGAGGCGATAGACTATGGCACTCCATGAAACCATATGATCTCTCGAACGTAGAGGAATCCCAAGATCTCTATCGAGCCCTACTCTCTGATCGGTAAGAAGTGAGTTGACTTGGTGATTCAGTTTATGATCACCTAGATGGATTCATGTCCTCTAGAAGTACGTGGAATCCCCATCAATAAATCCATTTATATCCCATCCCACTTCCACTCTGGGACCTCTAAGGGTTGTACAAAGCCTGCTGTTACCTGGTGCTATTCCTTCACTTGCTGAAAAGTGAGGCATCGTGAAAAGAACTCTATTACATCCTTCTTCATACTCGGCCACCGGTGCTGTCTTCTGAGTTCCTGGTACATCTTCGCCACTCTAGAATGTACCGCTAGAGGGGAAGTGTGAAGCTCCCTCAGCACTTCCTCATGTAGTGAAACTGATACCATGGTACATCCCATGAAGAGGATGACCTGCTATCCTCCTTCAGAAAATCCATCAGGTGCCTACCTTGTGGAAACCTGAGCACGTTGTGTCTCACAGACAACGTACCCACGTTGTGCCTCTCAGACCAGCTGAAGTAGTGGAGGAGTGACTGTGAGAGACTATAGAAATTCTGATCCATCTCTATCCATGAAGGATATCTTAAAAGTGGCTAACTAATTCATTGCCTCTCCAAGTAGCTGAATGCCTGATCTCCTACTGAGAGCTCAGCCACAACATTCCCTTTTCCATTGGTATAGTCTATCTCAAAATCCAAGTCCTGGAGGAACTCGGGCCATCGTCGTTGTCTCATGTTCAGTTCCTTTTGTGAGAAGATGTACCTGAGACTCTGGTGGTTAGAGTAGACTGTAAAGAGCTCACCCATTAGACAGTGCCGCCACATCTTTAGGGAGAAGACCTCTACTGCTAACTCCAGGTCATGGGTAGCGTAGTTCTTCTCATGATGCCTCAACAGATGTGAATTGTAAGCGATCACTTCTCGCTCCTGCATTAGGAAACACCCGAGTCAGGTCCCTGATGCGTCGCAGTAAACTACATACCCTATGCCCTCCTCTGGTAGCCTCAAGATGGATGCACTGTTCAATCCTTGTCTCAGCTCTTGAAAGCTCTGCTAGAATCTATCTGACCACACGAAGGGTTTCAACTTCTTTGTCAAAGCTGAAATCGGTGCTGCAACTCTGGAGAAGTCTGGCACAAATCTCTGATAGTACCCAGACAGACCTAGGGAACTCCGCACCTCCGTCATGCACCTGGGGGGGCTCCCAAGAAATTAATTCCTCGATCTTCGCAGTATCCACAGAAACTCCCGCCTCCTAGATGACGCGCCCCATGAAGTGAACCTCTCGAATCCATAACTGGAACATCGAGAGATTACCATAAAGCTGGTTCTCTCGGAGTGTTTCCAGTATAACCCACAAGTGGTAGGCGTGCTCCTCCTCAGTAGCTGAGTAAATCAGAATGTCGTCAATGGAGACTACGACAAACCGATCTAGGTAAGGCTGGAAGATCCTGTTCTTGAGACTCATGAACACATCTAGAGCATTGGTAACGCTGACGGGAATAACAAGGAACTTGTAGTGGCTATATCGACACCTGAAGGCCCTCTTTTGCACATCTTCATCTTGAACTTTGATCTAGTGATAGCCTCAACTGATGTCTATCTTCGAGAACCATCGTTCTCCCTCGAGCTGATTGAAGAGGTCGTCAATCCTCGAAAGTGGGTACTTTTTACTTATGGTCACCTGATTCAGGCGATGGTAGTTGACACAAAGATTCAAGCTCCCATCTGCCTTCTTGTCGAACAAAATCGAAGAAGCCCAAGGTAAAACACTGGGTCAGATGAATCCCTATCCATGCAAGTCCTCCAACTGTACCGTAGCTCACGAAACTCAGCAGGAGCCATACGATATGCTGGAGTAAATATCGGTGTTTTCCTAGGGTACTGGTCTATGTATAAGTCTATCTCTCTTCGAGGAGGTAGTTCAAGAATGTCGTCAAGGATAACGTCCGCATACTGATCCACCACAACAAGAAAACTCAGACTCCGCACATCAACGGCTCTGAGGATGAGACTAGCCAACTGATGTGTGATCGGCTGCCCTCTCCTATGCATAAGTCCATCATGTCCTGCAAAGGCTCCCTTATTGCCGGTGAAGGTGAACTTGGTCCCATTCGTGTAGAAACACCGCACTTTTCACCTAATACTGTCGATCTGGGCATAGATTATAGATAACCAGTCCATACCCAAGATGACGTCGTAAGGCCTCGATGCCTCTAAAAGAAGATCCCAGTCAAAACTCTCGCCTACTAGAGTAAGATCACACAGCTGGCACCAGTGCGTAATCGTCGAGTCTGCTCATGTAGGAGTCTCTAGCCATAAGGATCGAGCCAGTGACTTTGTCAGAATCTCCGAGCTCCGAACAAGGGTAGTGGCAATAAAAGAATGAATCGCACCTGTGTCTGTAAGAACTGTAGAAAGGGTGGAGTAGACACAGATTGTACCTCGAATAATCTTAGGTGCGACGTGGTCGTAAGCCTCCACTGCCTAGAGATGAGCCTGCCTCTGCCCGCCAGCTCCCTATGGTCGGGGTGGACCTCCTGGGGGTGGTGGTGGTAGAGTCTCAAAATGTTGTCCACCACCCCCTGCTCGACCAACTCCTCTGCCTCGTCCGCCTGCTCCCTGCGGACCGCCACGGTCAAACCTCTTCCTCTGCCTGGGAGGTCCCTCCACTGTCTGATGTTCTTCTACATGGTGGGTCGGGCAGTCACGTGTCATGTGGCCCTACCCGCCGCATGAATAGCACTATCTTCTCCTTGTAAGTTTGTCTTTGTTTTGTGTGCCCCGCACAACCGAACATGTATCCTGAGGTCTCCCACCTGATGGCCTGGTTCGCTGGGACCCCTGTGACATCTTTCTGCTACCGGCTGCAGAAGACTCCACTACGTTTCGCCCTGCGGTGCGTCTCGCTTCTGGGGGCCGCTCAGCGAGGAATCTCTCCACTAAAAGGGCTCACTCCAGCACCCCTGCCTGCGTCGGGATTATGAGGGGAATCGTCGAAGCCCTGATCTCGTGCCTCATTCCATTGTAGAAGGTCTGGTCCCGGAAGAACGAGCCTCGTACCATATCTGTGGAGTAGTGTGAGAGGTCAGTAAACCTCTCTGAGTACTGAGCTACTGTCATACTACACTTCCACAGATGAAGTAACTTCAGGATGCGCACCGCACGGAGGGTGGATGGAACAAACTATGAGCAGAAGAGACTCTTGAAGTCTGTCAGAAGTATAGATGCCTCATCGTGCACCTAGATTATCAAGCTCCACCATCTACCTTCTTCTGGGTGCAGTATACTCGTGACGAGGATCATCATAAGGTCAGATGGTGTCCCTACCAACCTGAATACCCTGACGATATCCTCCAGCCAATCCTCAGCTACCTGAGGGTCTGTCTCTCTGTGGAACCTGGGCGGCCTCTATCACTGAAACTTGTGAAACGCGCTCAGGCGGTATGCACTCTCCGCTGCTGGGGATGGTAGCATCGGTGGCTCAGCGGGCAGTGGTACCACTGGTGCGTCTGCTGTAATGGGGCCCTTCACCAAGGCCTCATCGCTCAGTGGGTTGCAATCTCACACGTAACTCAGAACCCTGGCTGGCTGCCTTCATGGGGCCATCCTGAAAAGAAACATGTGTGCCACAGTCAAACAGTATACCTGGTGAGCTGACACAAAGTAATCACAAAGAAAACTTTTGAAATACACACACGCAATTAGTTTTTTCATGCACTGAGTCAGAATTTAGAGGTCAGGGTCCTGGTGTATAGATACGTAGGCCTCTACACCATCACTGGACTCCATGGACTGAAAACCACACTCAATACTCTTAACACTATTTCTTCACAGAACGAAACGATTAGAGTTCTCAGTTTTGGGGTAGAACCGACTCCTCTGAAACCAATTTGTCACGACCCGTCCTCGAGGCCCATTCTGTGACTACCCCAAGCCCACCTTCCATAGGCCAGGTGCTAGAGACTAGCACCAAAGGTGTAAATCCCGATAAAAAGGGAAGTCATTTCTTTTTATATAAGTAAACAACACAACAGAGTACGCAAGAGAAGTATTAACTAAGTAAAACTGATTACAAAAGTAAGTGCTAAAAAATAAATGGGCAAGTTTACAAACCCAACTAAAAGTACAGTACAACTGAAAAGGGAAGTACAACAACATTAATGTAATGTCGCAACCACCGAGTCTTCCTCCGGGAATCCAACCTGTAGGGTTGGTATAGATGGTCTCCTCGGCACCTCGGGTCCGTCCGTCCGCTCCGTGAACGCCTCACTAGGTGGTCCACCTCCGAGTACCGTCCAACTCCACAAGACTCCTCCACGATCAGTGATTTCCATCATCTGCATCCAACACAACATAGTGCAAGCATAGCCCAAGAAGGGGTGAGTATACAATACTCAGTACGGACCCCGAGACCCCCGAAGGTCTACCAGAATCCACAAAGGATAAACCATAAAGAAAAGATAAAATCATGAAGTATCAACCAACTCTACTTAGGTATATGACCATACATATACCTAAGTTATCAATCATAGTTTTTCTCCAGCTCCCGAGCCCATGTACAACCCAGTCCACATAGGAAAGAAGTCAATCACATCGATGATAATGATTGAATCTCAAGACTCAACTCACACAGGTATACTTCTTTCGTATAGCGATAGAGATGATCAGATGTATCCACTAATTCATCTAATCTATCAGACCCACATAGGTTGGACCCACATAGGATACAATACCAGCTAAGCTGTCAGACCCACATAGGATACTAGACCAGCTACTCTATCAGACCCCCTCAGGATACAAGTACAGAGGTCAAACTACCAGACCCATGTAGGATACAACAATAGTAGTCATCACTGTTGAAAATACAGAGGATCCTAGTACAGATGTCATCACAGTCAAACCCACGGAGGATCCTAGTATGGTAGATGTCTTTGTCGAACCCACAGAGGATTGCAGTACGATAGTCGATGCAGTCGCAGCCAGCTCTGGGGTTCCCGCACATAGCACGCTCGATTCCGGGAGGGTCCTCTCCTCGAGCCAAGGGGTCGATACATCAACATTCATGAATTCCAGAGTTGATGTATTCCAATGTTCCATCACGTCAAAATAAATCAAACGTGACAGACGGTGCGTTAATCGGTCGCTCGGTCTAAGAGTTATTGGCTTTTTTGTTCCAAGGGCCCGGTTGGTTTTTAAGCTAAAACCAACCTGACCGTACTCCAGCTGTGTCCAAACCTCAAGTTGAGTATTCTAAAAGAACCTTATCATAAAAAGGAATTTAATTTAGTTGATGGAACGTCATTATGACGTTTGGTCCTTAAGTTATAAGCGTTTCCGCTCCAAGGGCCTGGTTGGTTTCAGGTTCGAACCAACCCGGCCGTACCCAAACATCGTTGAAACCTTGAGTGTAATACACCGAAATGACTGTCTCGATCGAAGGACTCCTACGCAACTAAAGGTGCATCAATCTGAGTTTTGTATCTCATGTTATGGGAAAAGACCAAAAAATGGTCCGAAGAGGGGGGGTCTGGGCCCGGTCCTACCTGGCCCAACCCACCCTGGGTCGGCCCGAACCGGTTTGACCTGACTCGGGTCCTAGTCCGGCCCGGGAGGGTTCGTCCTGGCTCGGTGGGGCACAGCGCATCCCGGTCCGCATGACCCTCCCTGGCCTGGCCGGGGGGGTGTGTCGGCTCAGCCAGCCGGTTGAGCGGGGGGCACATCCCCATGTTCTGCGAACGCGGCTCCAGGCTGGCACCGCCGGTCTCCCCGAATCCCGCATGGCCGCAGGATCCGTTGCTCACCGTTGCGGCTGGTGTCGCGGAGGGCTCCTGTCGGCAACGCACCGAGACGCCAGTGACCCGCACCGCCGGGGTCTTCCACGGGCCACCAGAGTCATTCCGGTGGTCCAGTTTTGATTCCGTCTGCGCCTGCGGTCATCTCGGGATCCGAAATCCACTGTGAAGGCCCCAAATTGCTGTTGCAGTCCTGTTTTGTCGTCGCCAAACACCCCACGCATGAAGAACAAAATAGCGGTGGGTCCAGAATTGTTCTTTATGCCGTACCCACCGCGTTAGTGGTTCAAATCATCACCCAACAATTAAACGCCATGTTCGAGAGTATAAAACTCATATATGAAATATACAAATCCCTCTACCTCAAATTTGTTATTGTACATCGTCGATCTGTGGAAGACGAGAATCGCGGTAGATAGGAATTGCGGAAGAACAGTGTCATTTTGTTAATGATGGGGGAAGGGTCATTGTTGTAGGCGATGTAGGATCCTTGACATCGAGGTTCATCCGAGGAAGATGCGTCGTTGGAATAAGTTCTTCGCATTCTTCACCGGAGGTGTTCTTCGTCGATGATGGATCACCGATCCCGAGTCTTTTCCCAAATATTTTTTCTAAAAAAAGGAAATAAGATGCTCTCTAATTAATATAATTGTTATGAAATTCATATTAATTCCAAATTGGTGGCAATTAATTTAACACTAATATTAAATTAATAGGTTGGCACATTTAATGGGATGAGGGAGGTAGGAAGGCTCCACCATAATGAATATGTTGAGTTGTCAAAGGAAAAGGTAGGTAATTAATGGGCAGTTCGAGGAGAGTTATTATGGGGTGATGTTTGGGGCTCGTACGGGCCCCACCTCACAAATATCTATACTTGGGAGGAAATAACCAATTCACAAATAAAATTGTGTACCACACACTTTTATTTAGTTTAAGATTAAGCCCCAAAAATAATCTTTCATCCCGCACCAAATGAAACTGCGGTAAAGGTTCCCTTAATCAAATACTAGCGCTGTGAGTTCATCAGTGCCCTCATATTTCAATTTCGAGCACCGTTTCAAAAGATAGAAAAAGTCACCCGTTCGTTCACGGAAGATACCCGAGCTAAACATCCGAAAATTATTCCGGGCACACCGGCCCTCTGAATCAGGTGCTCTCAGAAACTGCGTACTCATAAAATTCCAAATAATTTAAGAAAAAAATTCCTTGAAATTTAAAAGTCTTTACATTTGTATAGTGAATGTGAATTCATTTTATTATTGTCACATTGTAAATAGTTTTTAAGAACAAATAGTATTTCTAGTTAATATTCAAATAAGTAATATATTTTGATGAATTAATGTATTTTTGAATTAAATAATATTTTCATAAAATATTATTAATAAATTAATTTTTATTAAATATAAATTATTGAACAATTTTAATGAATACAATTATAAATTTTATTATGTTTGAAAACTGTTTTTGTCAAAACGCATGAATTTTCGATAAATGTCATTTTTTATTTTAAAAGTAAAAATTCTCATATTTATAAAATTATTTAGATAAAATTAATATTATTTTTGGAATCAGGATTTCAAAATTATCCAAAGTGGAATTTTTAATAATTTTATGAGATGGTCGAATTTTTGGGTAAAAACTATATACCGTTTAAATATATAATGTGTTTTATAACATAATAATAAACCAATAATGAAGCAATAAATTACTATAAACATTATGTTCGGACAATATATGTTTTACCATTAAAATAATGTGATTTGGGGTTTTTTTGATTTTTTTTACAAAGCTTTAGTGGACCCTTCAAGGCTTATAAAACATTTTGTCTTTTTAAATTGTTTTCCTTGAGAGTGTGACTCGCCTCAACATATGAAACCATATTATTTTAAAAAGTTCAGCCATTGGAATTATAAAATGTTGTTTTCTACTCCCCTTTGGAAAAATCCATGGGCAAAAACCAGGGGCTGGGTTGTGGTTTTGATTAGTTTAATGTGAGGTGTCCCAAACAAAAATAATAATTATTTCCCCCTCCTTTCCTATGTAAACCCATGAAATCTCACACTTCATATTAAATCAATGCCTTTGGATTTCGTCCAAAATCTTCTCTCCTATATCTAGAATCCTCCAAATGTGCACCAATATGTCAAGAATCCTCTCTCAAGCCTCTCCCAATCCTTTGGAAGCACACTTCCAAGTAAGGGATTCCTACCTTTCTCTTTTTATCCAATTTTATTAATATTTTTGTTCCATTTTATTGTGTACTATAAATTTTTTGGTACGATTTATCACTTCCCCCATACTTACCTATTTATTTTTGAAGGAATAGATACCCTTTTATCTCTCATTAAATTCCTCCCATGTATACCCGTTACTATGACCAATTTCTGAAAGGAATTTCTCCCTCCTCATTTACATTCAAGCAATTATTTTGTATAATGAATCTAAATTCCATTAAAAATTGTTCGAACATGTATCTATATGACCCACATACTGTCCATTTCATGTACATATGATGAGAAGCTCATTTATCTCTCATCAACCATTTTCATTAATCCTTATGTCACGCTATTATGCTACCGAAACTGCCCCACATTTTTTCAAGCGAAGATCATTGTGTAGTGAATACCATACACATGTCTCTATCAAAGGTATTACACTTTATACCCATATAAATATTGAATGGTACTAAAATTTATTTATTCCACATTACTTAATAATGGGATAACTTATGATGTTTATTGATTCCATGTTATATGATCCATGTGGCACACTTATTCATGAAGTGAAATGTTTAAGAAGGGTGTGCCCTGATAGAACTCCAATGCATTGGATAAAGTATTGTATCGTGATAAATAATGTGAAATGAGTGTTTACTCATGAAAAATCAAGTGAAACAAGGGTTTACTTGTGCTTAATTTTCAATTAGGGTTTACTCATGCTCTATGTGCCATGAGCCTTGGCTCAGGCTAATTCCATGTTAAGTGTTGTTGCCACATTTCCATGTTAGGATTATCATGGTTTATCATGCCTTTATTTCATGTTTATCATGTGCTCAATTGATATTACTATTGTATAAAATGTATTGTACTTCTCATGTTATTCTATTTTCATTCCCTTACTGGTCTTTATAGCTCACCCTTATCTTATGTTTGTCCTCAGGTTATCCCATGCAATGCAATCTATGAGGGCATGTAGTGGTCATTAATGTTAGTTTTCAATACATATATTGTATTTCATGTTTTAAGTTGTTATGTAATGATTATAAGCCCCCAAAAAACAATAAATCTCGATCTTCTATGTTGTATCAAGTGATTTTTATGTAAAAATCTAGTTTAAGCGTGTAATAAAGAGAAGGGTTGTTACAATTGGTATCAGATGACAGGTTTAGTTATTTATTGGAATTAGGATTAGAAAAACCTAGTGATGACCTAGATACAAGACTATGAATAATAAAATCATCACTAATGTTTGGTGGTTATTGAGTACATGGATTATCAATAAACTACGTCCTTATCTGGATTGGAGCAGGTAGAGGCGGCTCTGGCACAGATGTACCTAGGGGTGAAAACCCCGACAAGGATTTTCAATCAGACCGGGGGTATCCTAGTACATGCCACTAGGCCTTGATTCACTCTTGGTTACAACACTCTTATGGGATATTTTTTGGTAAATGAAAAATCTTTGTATGATTCATTATTAAGGGAATTTAAAAAAATGCCACTAAGAATAAATGATAGAAAGTAGATCATTGATAACATAGAATAATACTTATAGATTCATATGTTGTGTAAATAAAAGTTATTTATATGTCATCCATTTTTGTATTTGGATTACCCTTTATGTGTTACCCCTAACTTCCCATTTATTCCCGCCATTGGCCCGTAATAGCAGGACTCGGGCTAACAACTGATGTGAAGACCAATGTGAGGACTGTTCTAATGAGATGACCAATCCTATGGGATTGGGAATCGCGAACTTTGTCATGATACTCTATCATTTAACTAAATGGTTGAATAGAAACATGGGTCAAGAGGAACGTTCAACCCCCTAATAAATAACAAGTCGCTATCAAGATCATTATGAGACTAAGGCCTCCTACTTTTAATGGATTATCTAATCTCTTAATCGCCGAACAATGGATCCACTCCATTTAAAAGATCTTCACCATCCATCAATGTTCTGAAAAAAGAGAAGGTTCTTCTGGATTTTTATCATATGGAGGGTGAAGTCGATCAATGGTGGACATTAATAAAAAATACAAATCCTCAAGAGTAGATCATGGAATTGTAATGGAAGCATTTCCATAAGAGGTTTTTTGATAAATATTTTCATCACACCCTCCAGCTTAAGATGGAATGGGACCTCCTTCCCCTAAAGAAAAAAATAATACAAATCTGCCCGAGTTTATGAGGTAAAAATTACAAGGCATACACGATATGCTTCTAGCTGTGTTGTTACCCCTGAATGCAAGGATGACAGCTTCTTTGGTGGGATGAAACCTATCCAGCAGAAATCCATGGAAATCCGTGACTTTGATATCTATGAGTAAATTGTTTGATGGGCCTCCAAGGAGTAAATTAAGATCCGAAAACCTCATGGGTATATTGGGGATAACAATCATAAGGTAGACTTCAATTCTAGCAGTCTTATGGGTAAATCCAATGGTTCTATGAAAATCCATCACCCCAATTGCCAAAGGGGTAGAAAGAATCCCCCCCCCCCAGAAATTTCCTAAAGGGGACAAGGAAATGCTTTATGTGTGGAAGATAAGGGAACCTAGCCATTAACTGCCGACAAGAAAAACCTACAGATATGACACAGGAGAGTAATTCTCCATTTTACAGTCAACACATTGTTCATTTCTTCAACTGCAATGAACCAGGGCATCTTGAAAATCAATTCCCAAAGCCAAGGTTTTTCGGAGGCAACCAACAACCTCCAAGGAAGTACGGGAGAGATTTTTCCATCACCACTACTGAAGTTAACCTCGAAAATGAAGTGGGGATAGGTATAAAAATTATTCATTCAAAAATAGAGAACATAAATTTTGATTCAACTCCAACACATTCTTTTATATCTTGAATGTTTTTTAGAACAATCCCAACACCACCAAAAAACATGGAAGTAAAGATGCCTATGAGTATGAAAAATGGGGAAATCATCTCCCCTATCATAATTGATGGATTGAACTTCCCGATTAACCTCATCATACTCTATCTGGTGTAATTTTATGCAATTATAGACATGGATTGTCATTCCTTATATAGATCCAACATAAATTTTCATGAGAGGGAAATCACTCTCCATGTGGAGAATCAGCCCCCGATTATGTACAAGTGCAAGGAGGAAGATTAATCTTCTTTAACTATATCATCTCAAGCGTGGATATTACAGCCCTATGAGAACACATATCTTTCGCATATGATTCTGTCTAAGGAGGAAACCATCCTTGAATACGTGCCTGTTGTGAGAGAATTCACAGAAGTGTTTCCCAAGGAATTTCCTCGTCTTCCTCCTAGAAGGGATGTTGATTTCTCAATTGATCTTATACCTAGGGAGAAGCCAATATCCAAGACTCCATATATAATGGCTGTTATAGAACTTGAGGATCAAAGAATCTACTACAAGATAATTTGGATAAAGGGTTTATACGCCCAAGTGCATCACTATGGGGTGCACCAGTCCTCTTCGTCTATAAGAAGGAAGGGTCGATGCGCCTTTGCATCGATTATTATGAGCTTAAAAAAATCACGATAAATAAAAATTATCCTCTCACACCAATTAGTGACTTGTTTGAACAGCTATGGGGAGCACAATATTTCTCGAATTTTGGTTTGTGGTTATGATATTTTCAATTAAAGGAGAAGAATGAATACATCCCCAAGACTACTTTTCATACAAGATATGGGCACTATGAGTTCCTAGTAATGCCTTTCGGTCTCAATAATTATCTATAAATTTTCATGGACTTGATGAATAGATTCATTATGGATTACCTCGACAAGTTTGTGGTAGTATTTATATATTATATTCTAATATACTCCAAAAAAAAGGAGGAACATGAGGAAACACTAAGAAGTTTACTGGATACCTAACGAAAGGAGAAGCTCTATGAAAAGTACAGCTAGTGTGAGTTCTGGTTGAAGGATATCTCATTCATGGTCCATATCATCACAAGTAATGAGATATCTGTGGATCCCTCCAAGGCAACTACAATAGAGGGATAGATGAGGCCAACATCGGTGACAATTATCCTTAGATTTTTTGGGTTAGTTGGATATTATCGATGATTTTTGAGAAATTTCTCACGATTTCCCATCCCTCTTACCATTCTAACTCGGAATGGAGTGATGTTTCTTGGGATTGATGAATGTGAAAAATTCTTCAAGTATTTGAAAAGGAGGTTTATCATTGTTCGTGTTCTCACTTTACCTAGAAGTGGAGAACTTTATGTGGTATTCAGTGATCCATCGAATAAGGTCATGGGTTGCATGTTGATGAAAATTGACAAAGTCATTTCTTATGCTTCAAGGAAATTGAATTTTCATGAAAAGAATTATACAACACATGATCTAGAGTTGATTGTGGTGATATTTTCTTTAAAATTTTGGCAGAATTATCTCATTGGGGATAGGTGTGAAATATATACATACAACAAAAGCCTCAAGTATATATTCACACAGAAAGAGTTGAACATGAGCCAACGAATATGGTTAGAGATGATTAATTACTATGACTACTCAATCTATTAACACCCTAGGAAAGTGAAAAGGGTGGTAGATGCTCTATGTAGAAAGGACCGAGTGATTCTATCATTGATGAGAATTGAAAACAATCCAATCATCTTAGATTTTATGAAGATGGACATGTGAATCATAAAGAAGGGAACATCATCAATCCTTTCACAAATTATTGCTCAACAGCCTCTTTTGGAAATGTTAAAGGATGCTAAAAAGGATGATGTTAGAATTCAGAAGAAAGTGGAAGCTATCAGAAAATGGAAATATTCCGATTTAAATGTTAATTATGAACGAATTTTGAGTTTTGGGAAAAGACTTTGTGTTCCATCGAGTCTGGAGATGAAGAAGGAAATTTTCGATGATGAATATTGTTGAAATTTCTCTATTCGTCTAGGAAACACAAAGATGTATTGAGATCTACAAGAGCACTATTGGTTGGAAAATATGAAGAAGGAGATCACTATATATTCATCAAATTTCTTGGTGTGTCAGCAAGAGAAGGCAGTGAGACATAAGTCTAAGGGGATGATACAATCATTTCTCATACCAGCATGGAAATGGTAGAACATCACAATGGACTTTGTCACCAATTTTTCGAAGACATCCAAAGGTGATAATGAAATATGGGTTATTTTGGATCATCTTATAATGTTTGTACACTTCATTTCAATTCGGGTGGATTTCTCATTGGATGAACTGGCACAGATATACATCAGGGAAGTGGTAAGGCTGCATGGAGTAACACTATCTATTATATCTAATCAAGATCCAAGATTAACATCTATGTTTTTGAAGAGTCTTCAACATGAAGTCGATACTGAACTGAACTTCATTACATCATATCATCCTCCAACTGATGACCAATCCGAGTGAACTATTTACACACTGGAAGATATGTTAAGATCATGTTCAATGGACTTTAAAAGAGGTTGGGATCAACATCTTATTCTAGTTTAATTCTACTATAATAACAGTTTCCACTCGAGCATCTGAATGGAACCTTATGAAGCCCTGTATGGGAATAGGTGCTGAAAATTGGAATGTTGGGATGAAGTCAGTGATGTGTAAGCTACTAGGACCAGAAATGGTCGATGAAATGGTGGAGAAGGTCAAAACCATTCTGCAGCATATCAAGGCCTCCCAAAGTCGATAGAAGAGTTATGAAGATAAGCGTTCGACGAGACCATGAGATCAAAGTTGGAGACATTTTTTTTTACGCATCTCTATGTGGGAGAAGGTCATGAGGTTTGGAATGAAAGGGAAGTTATGTCCTAGGTATATCGGCCCTTTCAAGATTCATGATCGTGTCAGGGTTTTAGCCTACCGACTAGCAGTTCCACCTACCATGGACAATGTACATGATGTCTTTCATGTATACCTCTTAAAGAAGTACATACCAAACCCTCCAAATGTACCATTTTTAGATGTAGTACGGTAAAAGGATGATATTTCTTCTGAGGAGAAACCAGGGAAGATCATGGATATTATAAAAAATTTCTAGGAAATAAGACAATTCACATCATCATTGTGTTGTGGCAAAAACACAAGTTCAAAGAAGCAGCATGGGAATTGGAGGAAGTGATGAAGCAAAGTTACCCATAACTATTTCAGTACGGGAAAAGGAAATTTCGAGGATGAAATATCTTAAGTGGGGAAAGATTGCAATGACAAAAACATTTATTAACAAAAATTAGTCATGATCTAATTAAATGTATTATTATGGTTATATAAAAAGTGAACTTAATTGGTTTTATGTTTCTAGATTTTAAAATACTATTAATAATTGTGACCATTTATAATATAGTCATTGAATAGTGATCATATTATTAGTATAAATATTTCAGTTTGACAAATCCAATTTACTCTGAAAAAGGAAGTGATGGCCTCATCGAGGAGACTTTCCCCGTACAAAGCCCATTTGTTAGAGCTTGGAAAGGATGTGATGTCATTGGGCTTCGCTCTTGACCAAGCCCAAGACAATCATGAATATATTAAGCTTGAGTCGAACTGACTATGGGATAAGTGGAAGTTAATAGAGATTACCACCTGAGCGTTGTAATCCGAGCCACCCCAAGAGTTTGTCAACATCGCACACCTTACCCTTAGGTCTTATTAGGATGTATAAGGAGTTATGTAACAATACCCAAGCACTATGACTATATACATTATTTGCGTATAAAGAATGTGAATTCATTTTATTATTGTTACTCTGTAAATAGTTTTTAAAGAATAAATAGTATTTTTAGTTAATATTCAACTAAGAAATCTATTTGGATGAATCAATGGATTTTTTAATTAAATAATATTTTAATAAAATATTATTAATAAATAAATTTTTATTAAATATTAATGATCATTCAATTTTTTGAATACAATTTTAATTTTTATTACGGTTTGAATGTTGTTTTTGTCGAAACCCATGAATTTTTTATAAATTTCGGTTTTTAATTTAAAAGTATAAATTCACATATTTAGAATATTATATAGATAAAATGAATATTATTTTTGGAATCAGGATAATGATATTATCCAATGGTGAATTCTTCATCATTTTCTATGACAGTCGAATGTTTTTGCGAAAAATCAAATACCATTTAAATATATAATGTGTTTTATGATATCATAATGACCAATTAGTGATGCAATAAAATAATATAAACATTATGTTAGGACTATATATTATTTACCATTAAAATAATGTGATTTTTGGGTTTGTTTGATTTATTTTACAAAGCATTAGTGGACGCTTCAAGGCATAAAAAACATTGTATTTTTAAATTGTTTTCATTGAGAGTGTGACTCACCTCCACATAAGAAACCCTATTATTTTAAGAAGATCATACATTGGCCTTATAAAATATTGGTTTACAATCCCCTTTTTAAAAAACCATGGGAAAAACCATGGGATGGTTTGTGGTTTTGATCATCTTAATGTGAGATTTCCTAAACCAAAATAATAAAGAATTCCCCTGCCTTTCCTATATAAACCCACCAAATCTCCCACTTCCACTTCACTAGAAGCCTTTGGATTTTGTCAAACATATTACCTCATATATCTAGAATGCTCCCATGTCACCCCAATCACCCAATATGCCTCTCTCAAGCCTCTCCCAAGCCTTCAGAAACACACTTCCAAGTAAGGGACACCTACATTTCTTTTTTTATCTAAGATTCTTAATTTTGTTATGCCCTTTTATCTTCAATTATAAATGTTGGGGTATGATTTATCACCTCTTGAATAATTCCCTATTTGTGTTTTAATGATTATATAACCCTTTATTTCTCATTAAATTCCCTCCATGTGCACCCAATACTATGTAGAAATTCCGAAAGAAATTTCTCTCTCCTCATTTACATTCAAGCAATTATTTTATATCATTAATCTAAATTCAATTAAAATTGTTGGTAAATGTATCTATATTACACATTACTATCAATTTCATGTAAATATTATGAGACACCCATTTATCTCTCATCAATCATTTTCATGAATCCTTATCTTATGTCATTATGCTGCTAAAATTACACCACATTTTTTCATGCCAAGATCATTGTGTAGTGAATACCATACCCATGTCTCTATCAAGGGTACTAAACATTATACACATATAAATATTTAATGGTAATTTAATTTTTTTATTCCAAATTACATAATAATTTAATTAATTATTATTTTGTTTGATTCCATGTTATATGACCAATGTGGAACACTTATTCATGAAATGAAATTTTTAAGAAGGGTGCACCCTAATAGCACTCTAATACATTGGGTAAAGTATATTATCATGATACATCATGTGAAATGAGTGTTGACTCGTAATAATTCAAGTGTAATGAGGGTTTACACATTCTTCATGTGCAATGAGGGTTTACTCATGCTCCATGCGCCCTGAACCTTGGGTCATGCTAATTCCATGTTAAGTGTTGTTGCCAAATTTCCATGTTATGATTATCATGCTTTATCATGTATTTATGTTCATGATTTTCTAGTGATCCATCAATATTCCTATTGTCTAACATGTATTTTATCCTTCATGTTATTCCATATCCATTCCCTTACTGGGATTTATAGCTCACCCTTTTCTTTTTCATGTCCTCAGGTTATCCCATTCAATTATACATTTGAGGGAATATAGTGGCCATGTAAAGGATGTATTCAAAAAAGATGTTTTATTTGAAGTTTCATGTTTTTATGTAAGGATCCTTATACTCAAAGACACTAGACCTTTCGATATTCTATGTTGTATCAATTTATGATTATGTAATAAATCATTTTTAAGTGTTTAATGAAGAGCAGGGTTGTTATACATGTTCTCCTCCTCGAACGCTGAGTACATAAGGATATCATCCATGTAGGATACCACAAACCAATTTAAGGATGAAATATCTAGTTCATATGTCCTATGAACACTGTTCGGGCAAACTTTATGCCAATGGGCCTCAACAAATACTCAAAATGAATGTAGCAGAATCTAAAATACATCTTTGGTATAACCTCATCCTATAATCATAGATGGTGATAGCCTAATCAAAGTCCAAACTTCGAGAACCATCATCCCATATTAACTGATTTAATAGTTCATCGATCATTGGTAGTGGATACATATTATTCAATATAACAACCCTTCCCTTTATTACACACTTAAACATGATTTATTACATAAACTTTCTCATAACACTACTCTCAGGATTGAGAGTTATAGTGTCTTGGAAAATTAGGAACAATAGATAAAAACATAGGATATAAAACCTAGTATCTTTATTGAAAACTTCTTATATATGACCATAACATTCCTTATGATTATCTTTGCTTGGGAAAACCTGAGCACATGAATAAGAAATGGGTGATATATAATTCCCAGTCATGGAGTAAACAAGGCATACAATGAATAATATAATACTTGTTAGGAAATAGGCATATCAATGGAGTACAAGAGAAACATTAACATAAAGGCATGATATAACATGATTATCATAATATGGAAATGTATAAACAACATTTAACCTGATATTAGAATGGGACAAGGCTCATTGCACATTGAAAATGAGTAAACAATCATTAAAATTGAATTATCATGAGTAAACCCTCATTTCAATTGATGTATCATTATACTAACCTTTACCCAATGCGTTGGAGCTCTATTAGGTTGCACCTTTCTTAATCATTTCATTTCAGGCATAAGTGTTCCACATAGATCATACAACATTGATTCATTAAACATCATAATTTATTATAAAATAATGGAAGGTAGAATTAATACATTAAACACTATAGTAAATAAGTAAATGTTTATAAAGGTCAATACCCTTTATAGATAAGTGGGTATGGTATTTACTACACAGTGACTTTGGCTTGGAAAATCGCAGTGCAATTTTGGCAGCATAATGACATGAAATAGGAATTCATAAAAATTGTTGATGAGAGAGAAAGGGGTATCTCATAATATGTACATAAATTTTACAGTAAGGGGATTATATATATATATATATATATATTTCCCAAAATATGCAATGTAATTTATGTTCATAATATAAAATAATTTCTTTAATGTAAATGTGGAGAGAGAAATTCCAAACGGAACCTCGGCATGGTAACAGGTGTACATGGGAGAAATTAATGATAGAGAAAGAGGTTTATAATCACTCAAAGATATTAATATATGTGTGGGGGAGTTTTAAAATCATACCAAAACATTTTTAATTGAAAATAAATGTTATAAAAATATAATGAAGTTTGGATGAAAATGAGAAAAGAATATATTCCTTACTTGGAAGTGTGATACCAAAAGCATGGAAGAGGCTTGAGAGAGGATTACATGGATCTAGGGTCACCTTGTGAGGATTATAGTGTGATTATGGAAGATTAAGGTAGTGTTTCAAATGGTTTTAGTGAAAATTAATCGGAGATTGAGTTGGTTTATATAGGAAAGTAGAGGGAATTATTTATTATTCAGGTTTTCGACACCGCACATTAATCTAATCAAAACCACAAACCAGCCCATGGATTTTTTTTCACATGAATTTTTCCAAAGTAGAGTGGAAAGAATTATTTTTTATGGTCAATGGTAGTTATTATTAAAATAATAAGCTTTATTATGTGAAGGGGAGTCACACCCTCAAGAAAATGATTTTAAAACGTTAGAATATTTTATTAGTCTTGGAGGGTCCACTAAGGCACCATAAAATTTATCAAACAAATATAAAATAACATATTTTTAATGGGAATACATATATTGGAAGAAAATTACTTGTAAATTATTTTATTACATCAATATTATGGAATTATGATGTTATAAAATGCATTATATTTTTAAACGGTATTTAAATTTTATACAAAAATTTGATTGTATCGGAAAATTATGAAAAATTTCCCATTAGATAATTTCAATGTTATGAATCCAAAATTGATATTCATTTTATATAAATATATTTCTAAATATGAGACCTTTACTTTTAAAATTAAAACAAACATTTATTAAAAATTCATGGATTTTGACAAAAACAGCTCTCATGCCCTAATAAAAATTACAATTGTATTCATAAAAATTATAAAATACTTTATATTTAATAAAAATTAATTTAGTAATAATATTTTTTAAAAATAGTATTTAATTCAAAAAATCCATTAATTCATCAAAATATATTTCTTAATTAACGTAAGAAATATGTGTTCTTTAAAAACTATTTATAAAGTAACAATAAAAAAGGAATTTATTTTTATTTATTCTATAAACAAATAATGCAATAATCATAGTGATGGGGTCATGTTACATAAACTCTTATAATACCCACATAATACCTAAGGGTTTGGTGTGAGATGATGACTGATTTTGGGGTGGCTCGAATAATATCTCTCAGGTGGTAATCTCTATTAACTTACACTTCTCTCATAGGTGGTTCCATTCAGGAATAACGTGTTGATGCATAGATTGGGATTGGTCATGTGCGAAGCCTAGTTACATAACCTCCTTTCCAATCTCCAACAAATGGGATTCATACAGAGAAATTCTACTGGATGAGGCTATCACATCCTTTTTCTAAAAAAATTGATTTGTTAAAGCCCTATATTTATACAAAAAACTTGATCACTATTCAATGGTAATATTAGCCACGATAAAAATTAATAATGGTATTTTAAAATCAAAAAACATAATACCAATTAACTGCATATTATTATATAATAGTCTTACATAATAATACATTTTATTTGATCAAGAGGAATTTTCATTATCAAATGTTTGGGTTGTTTCAATATTCCCTCAGAAAATTTCCCACCAAAAATTTCCTTCCCCCACACAAAAACAGGTGAGGGTAACTATGCTTCATCACTTACTTTGATTCAAACATTTTTTCTTTAAACATGTGGTTTTTCCACAACACCTTGATGAGCGGAATTTTCTTATTTCATATAACTTTTTTCCTACAATATAAGATCTTCATAAATTTCTCTTCATAGAATAAGTCATTCTCCCCTAGTACCACGTATGGATAGAGTACATGAGAGGGGTTATGTATGTAATTCCTCAATAGTGATACATGGATTACATCATGTACATGAGATAGGTTCGGTGGGTGTTCTAGTTGATATGCCACTACTCCAATGAGATCATTGATCTCAAAATTGCGAATGTTCCTTGGACTAAGCTTTACCTTCTTACCAAATATTATAACTCTTTTCTATAGTGATATGCAGTGGAATGTCATGTCTCCAATATAAAAATATAGGTTTCATTGATGATTATCAGCATAGATCTTTTTTCGACTCTAAGAAACATTAATTTTATACTGGATGGTCTTACCATTATCCAGTATTTCATCACCCAATTCTGGACCTAGGAATTATCGCTCCCCAACATCATCCCAAATGTTTGTGTTCTGCACCACTTCCCACACTGGTCTTCAAAAGAATCCATTTTTATTCTTGAGTGGAAACTGTAATTGTAAGAGTACTCAAACATAGGAAGATGTTCATCCCATCATCCTTTGAAGTCCATTGATTAGGCTCTCAACATGTACTCAATATTTTTGTTATTCCAATCAGATTAGTAATTAGTTTGAGGATGATTAGTCGTACTGATGGTCATCTCCGTATTCAGAGCATGTCGAAGACTCTTTTTGAACATAGAGGTGAATCTTGGATCTTAATCGGATACAATAGATAGTGGTACTCTATGCAGACTATCCACATCTATGGTATATATCTTTTCCAGTTGATCCAATGAGAAATTCAATCGAATTGAATTTAAGTGTGCAGTCTTGGTAAGATGATCCAAAAAAACTAGATAGTAGTGTTTCCTTGGGATTTATTCAGAATTCCATGGAAAAATAAATGGTGATGTTCTCCCATTTCAATGATGGTATGGGTAATGGCTACATCATCACCTTGTAATTATGCCTATCAGGCTTCAATTCCTGTCATATGAGGCACATTGATATATACTCAGCGATATCCTTCTTTATGTTATCCCACTAATGATTCACATTGATATCTCAATACATATTTCTATTTCTTGGGTGAATAATGAAATTTTAACTATGTGCATCATCCAAAATATCATTATTTTTCTCCAAAATTGATGGAACACATAGTCTTGTCCCAAATCTCACAATTCCTTGTTCATTGACATTAAAATATGAGGATTTATCTTTTCTGGTAGTATCCACTTTATTTTCAATTCTCAAATCATCATTTTGAGAATACTTTAACCATTTTATAATAGAATGTTCACCAATCATTTGTGAAAAGATTAATGATGTTCCCTTCATTATGATTCCCACATCAATCTCCATAAAATCTATGAATATTGGTTCTTTTTAAATTCTCATCAATGATAGAATTGTTGGATCCTTTCAATATAGAGCATCTTCCTCTTTGTTAACTTTCCCACTGTGGTAATGGATTAAGTAGTCATAGTCATTGATCCACTCTAACCATCTTATTTGGCACAAATTATACTCTTTCGATGTGAATATATACATGAGTAATTTGTGATCCTTGTATATTTCACACTTCTCACCAAAGTGGTAATGTCCTCAAATTTTTAAAGAGAAGATTACTGCAGCCAACTCCAGATCATGTGTTTGATAGTTTTTTCTTATGAACATTAAATTGACTTGAAGCATAGGAAATTAATTTTTCATTTTTCTTCAACACACATCCTATTACCTTCTTCTAAGTATCACTAAATAACACAAAAAGTTATCCACTTGTAGGTAGTGTAAGAACAGGCAGAGTGATAATCCTCCTTTTCAACTCCTTGAAGATATCTTCACATTCATCACTCCATGAAAAATTTACTCCCTTCATAGTTTTCTTGGTAAGAGGGTTGGACAATCGTGATATATTTCTCCCAAATCGATGATAATATCCATCTAACCCGAGGAATCTACAGATATCCATCACAGATGTTGGCCTCTGATATCCCTCAATTATGGCTGTCTTGGAGGGATCCATAGATATCTCATTTCTTATGATGATATCACCCAATAATGATACCTCATTCAACTATAACTCACACTTTCTATACATTTCATAGATCTCCCTTCGGAAGATCTCTAGTAAATTTCTAAGATTCTCCTCATGATCCTCTTTGGTTTTGGATTATGTTAGAATATTTTCTATAAAGACTAATAAAAATTCATCTAGTTAATCTATAAAGACTGTATTCCTCAAGTCCATGAAGATTGATGGAGAATTAGTGAGTCTGAAAGGAATTACTAAGAATTTATAGTGCATGTATTTTGTATGAAAATCAGTCTTGGGGATATCCTCCTTCTTCACCCTTACTTTATAATATACCAACCACATATCCACCTTGGAGAATTATTAAGCTCCATGTAGCTGATCGTACAAGTCATCAATTCATGGAATATGATTATTTTTCTTTTTCATGATTTTTTGGAGATCACTCTAATCAATGAAAATGTGCATTGACCCATCCTTGTTCTTGAAGAAGAGGATAGGTGGACCCAAAGGTGAGCACTTGGGTGTATAAACCCTTTATCCATATTCTACTATATTTGTTTATTTAGCTCCTAAAGCTCCCCTATGGCCATTCTATATGGATTCTTGGATATTGGAAACTTTCCTAGTATAATACCAATCAATAATTCAACATCTCTTGTAGGAGGAAGACAAGGCATTTCCTCGGAAAACTCTTCAGGGAATTCGCTCACAGTAGGAATTTCATCAAGGATGGTTTCTTATTTAGACTAAATCATCTAAGAAAGATATGTGTTCTCATAGGGTTGCAATATCCACCATGAGATGAAGGTTCTAAATAATATTCATCCTCCTCTTTTCTCTTGTACAGAATCCAGGGTTGATTCTCTATATGGAGAGAGATTTCTCTCTCTCAGAAATTTATGTTGGCTCTATATAAAAAAATCCAATCCATGCCAACAATTGAATCAAATTCCACCATACAGAGTATGACAGGGTTTTCCAGGAATTTAAAACCCCAAATTTTAATGTGGTTGGAGTTATATTCATGGGTTTCAATGATTTCCCCATTTTTCGTTCTCACAGACATCTGAACTTCGATGATTTGTGGTGGTGTTGGGATTGTTCTACTAAACATTCACTATATAAAAGAATGTGCAGAACCAAAATCAAAAATTAAATTCTCTATTATTTAATGAATAACTAGCATACCAATAACCACATCTTTTTTTGGGATTTCTTCGGTTGTAGTGATTTAAAAACTTCACCCTTGCTTCCTTAGAGGTTTTTGGATGCCTCTGAAAAACCATGGTTTTGGTCACTAGTTTGCAAAGTGCCTTGGTTCTTTATTGTTGAAGCAATGAACAATGCGTTGAGGTTCAAATGGAGCATTCCTATCCTCTGTCATAGTAGTGGATTTTTCTTGTTGGTAGTTAATGTACAAGTTCCCTTATCATTCACAACTAAAGTATTTCCTCATCCCGTTCAAGCAATTTTTGAGGTTCTTCTTTCGGAACCTTTCGAAAGTGTGGTGTTGGAATTTCGTAGAACCATTAGATTTATCAATCAGACCACCAGAATTAAATTCCACATTCCTATTCTTATCCCCATGATACCCCTATGATTTTATGATCTCTATTTCAACTTTGAGGGAACATCATACAATTTCCTCCAAGCTATCGAAGTCACAGATCTCTAGGGATTTCTGTAAGATAGGTTTTAACCCACCAAAAAATCAGTCAACCTTGCATTAGGGGGTAATAAAAAAACCAAAGGCCCATCGTGAAAACCTTGTGAATTTTTCTATATATGCTTTGATGGATTCTTCATCTTTTTTCGAGAGGGAAAGAAATTTCCTTTCCATCGTATGTCAAGGGTGTGTGGAAAATATTTATCGATTTTTTTTTTCTGGAAATCCCTCTATTCCAACACCTCAATCTCTTCCTTAGGCTTCATATTTTTTATAAGTCTCCACCATTGATCAGATTCACCCTCCATATGGTAATCAACCAATAGAACCTTCTCTTTTTCAGAACATTGAATGATGGAGAAGATCATTTTAATGGATCTGATTCATTTTTTGTTGATTGAGGGATTAGATTATCCATCAAAAGTAGGAGGCCTTTGTCTCATGAAACTCTTGATTTTGTCTTCTTCTTTCTTATGAGGGGTTGAACATTCATCAAGACCCATGTTTCTATTCAAAACATTAGTTAACTGAGAGTGTATCATGACAATGATTGTCATTCATGCTCCCATCGGATCAGGCATCTCATTAGAATAGTCATCACATTGATCTTTGCATCGTTTTTAAGCTCGAGTCCACCTATTACCGGACATTGGATTGAATATAAGTAAATTTTTGGGTAACAAATAAATTGGAATCCAAATACAAAAGGGGATAGCATATAAATTACTTTTATTTCCTTAACTAATGAATTTATAGGCTTTAATATATGTTATCCATGATCTATTTTCAAACATATATTCTTAGGGAAATTTTTCATTCCCCTAAAAAATGTTCATAATAAGCTTATGAATATACAAAATCATATCCCCCAGGAGTTTCTTAACCAAGAGTGCAATATGGCCCATTGTCATGCACCAGTTCCCGTTTGAGTCTAGCTCAATGCGGTTTTTTGGGTTCTACACCTAGATACATTTGTGCTAGAGCCGCCTCTACCAGCTCATATCCATATAGGGATTTATTTTCTTAATAAACAAATTAAACAGTACTCACCAAACTTTATGGATGTTTTTATTATACTTAGTCTTATCCCTGATGCTTTTACAATGGTTTTCTAATCCTAATCACAAATATTACTGTATTTATCCTCTAATACCAACTAAAACAACCCTTCTCTTTATTACACACTTAAACACGACTTACTACTTAAACATTAACTTAATTCAACTATGAGGATCTAGAGGACTAGTTTCTTGGGAAATTATGAACAATACATAACAACTTAGAACATAAAACCAAACATCTTTATTGAAAACATATTTTACATGACCACAACATTCCATTATTCTTAGCAGTGCAAGGGACAACTTGGGGACATGCGTAAGAAAATGGTGAGATATAGAGCCCATTAAGGGAGTAAACAAGGAAGAACATGAAGAATATATTACATGTTATGAACTAGGAATATCAACAGGGAACAAGAAAATAGGAACATAAATTCATGATATAGCAAGATAATCATAACATGGAAATGTGGAAACTGCATTTAACATGATATTATCATGATCCAAGGCTCATTTCCCATGGATTATTTGTAAACCTACATTTCACATGACTTAGAATGATTAAAACTTCATATCACTTGATGTATCATGATACTAATTTTTAACAAATTATTCAGAGCAATATCAGGGTGCACCATTCATAATCACTTCATTTGACACATAATTGTGCCACATTGATCATACACCACAGATTCGCTAAACATAATCATTTATTCCACGATAAAGGAATGTGGAATTCATATATTATTGTCTACAATCAATATGTAAATATGTATAATGGTGAATACCCTTGATAGAGAAATGGGTATGGTATTCACTACACAATGACTTTGTCTTGGAAAATCACAGTGTAATTTCAGCTGCAAAACGGTGCGACATAAGAATTCATAAAAATGGTTTATGATAGAGAGAGGGGTATCTCATCATATGTACATGAAATGGAAAACAAGGGGAATCATATATATACATGTACCAAAATATGTAATGGAATTTAGATGTATAATATAAAATAATTTCTTGAATGTAAATGAGAATAGAGAAATTACTTACAAAATTTCAGCATGGTAATGGGTGTACATGGGAGGAATTAATGAGAGAGAAGTAGGTCTCTCATTAATCAAAAATAAGGAAGGAATTATGTGGGAGGTGAAAGAATATACACCAAGATTTATAACTAAAAAAATAAGGGTATAACAATATAATGAAATATGGACAAACTTGAGAAAGGATGAAATACCTTACCTAGATGTGTGATACAAAAGGCTTTGAAGAGGCTTGAGAGAGGTTTCTTGGGAGCTTGGGAACCTTTGGAGGATTCTAAAGAGATGAGGGAATAGGTTGGTGGAGATCTAAATGGTTTGAGTGAAGTTGAATGGGATATTGAGTGGGGTTAAATAGGAAATTAGAGGGAATTATTTATTTTTTAGGTTTTGGACACCACACATTAAAGTAATCAAAACCACAAACTAACCCATGGTTTTTGCACATGGTTTTTTCCAAAAGGGAGTAGAATACATTATTTTATAAGGCCAATGGATGAAAAAAACAATTAGGTGTGATTATGTGGAGGAGAGTCACACCCTCATGGAAATCATCTTAAGAAGTTAAAATATTTTATAAGTATTATTAAATAACCCCTTATAACTCATGCATAGTACCTAAGGGTATGGTGTGTGATGGTGACAGACTCTTGGCGTGGCTCGGATAACATCGCTCAGATGGTAATCTCTATTAACTTCCACTTCTTCCATAGGTAGTTTCATTCACTCTTAACGTGTTGAAGCTTGGATTGGGCTTGGTCTAGAGTAATTCCTAGTGATGTCACCTCCTTTTTGAGCTCTGAAAAATGGGCATTGTATGGAGCAATTATACTAGATTATGTCATTGCTTCCATTGTCTGAGTAAATTGGATTTGTTAAAGACCTATATTTATACTAATCATGTGATCATTGTTCTATAGTTATATTTTTAATGGTAACAAATCTTAACGGTATTTTAAAATCTAAAAACATAAAACCAAAGATGGGAATATGTTTTATATAAGCATTTTACAAAATAAGACATTTAATTAGATCAAGAGTAATTTTAATTAATAAAGGTTTGGGTCATTACATTCACGGTCCCCTTTATTAAGTGTTGGTAATCCACACACAACCTCAATCTCCTATCTTCCTTATTGGAAACAGAACTTGAGCCACCCATGGTGAAACACTGGGCCTCACAAATCCATTCCTCTTCAAGTCCCCCAACATCACCATCAGCTCACGAAGCTCTACGAGAGACATCTGATATGCTGGAGAGGATATAATTTTCTTCCTAGGGTATATGTCGATGTAGAAGTTGATCTCCTAATAAGGAGGTAACCCTGTAACATCTTATAGAAAGATGTCCTCAAAATCATCCTCTACTACTGAGAATTAAAAGATCATAACATCTACTTCTACGAGGGTAAGGGCTTCAAACTCATGAGTTATTGGATACACCCTCCTATTCATGATCTCATCCTATGATGCATGGGTTTCCCTTTCACTGAAAAAGGGAAAAATTGTCCCATCTCTAAAGACACACCACAACTTTCTCATAAAATAGTCAATCTTGGTATGGACTGAAGATAGCCAATACAAACCAAAAATGATGTCATAAGGTCTCGACGCTTCCACCAAAAGGTTCCAATGGAAATTATTTTCTCCAATGGTCATATCACACTATCTAAACAAGTGTGTGATCATCGAGTCTCCTTCTGTAGGTATCTCCATGTGTAAGGGTGTTTCCATTGGTTCTACTAGAATTTGAAGGTATTATACAAGGTATGTGGTAGGAAAAGAATAACTGGAACCTATGTCTATAAGTATGAAAGATAAGGTAGAAAATATAAAGATCTTACCATAGATAATTCTAGGATTCCCTGGGTTATACAAATCGACCACATGCAGTTGCCCCCTCCCCTGTCCTCCAGCTCCCTGAGCCTGGTGTGGATCTCATGGGGGCTTGTGGTACTATTTCAAAATTTATTCCACCTCCTGTATCTCTCCCAACTCCTCTTCCACATCCACCACCTAGAAAATCTGGCTACTCCACATGTTGCCTCTTCCTCTATGGTCCATCCATCTTCCCCTTATTATCATCTCGGAGAGTTTGTAAATCACTAGCGAGGATCCCCATGTCGTATCATGTATAGCAATGCCTCTCCATCGGCTGACCAGATCAAGACTGAGAGTCCTGAACCATATATCCCTTATCATGGGAACTACTATAATGTATCCCATTTCCAGATCCTTGTCTCTATAATTGGCTCCCCATTGTTGATGCCTCTACACCTGTCTAACTACTGTTGATAGTCACTAGCTGCTTATGCTTAGCAAAGAAGCTCTTGAACACCAAATCCCACTCAAGCGCTCTAGTATAATTTTGAATTCATAGAGGTATAATTTTTTCTTGAATGTTTTGATGTAGACCTCTATCGTTGGTCTAAGCCCTGAAGTACTGATCCATGACAGTATCCATCAAGTACATTGAGTGGTTGGAAAACCAAGATGAATAATTATCCACCATCAAGATACCATTTTGAAGATGAATAATATCATGTTTACACCATACTCTTAGTTTAATTGGGGAGAAATGATCTGTAAACAGACTCTCAAACTCCATCTAGGGAAAAGACACCTCGTCGTGAGTATTCATGGACAAAAACAACCATCTCCATACTGAGCACTGATGATGGTGTACTGCACGGATCACCATATGGTCCATTAGTGTCCTCAATAGATGAAAAAATCGTGTCACCACCTCAATCTAGTCCTCATCCACTTGATGGTCAATCTCACCTTTGAAACTGAGGGGTCTATATCTAGGATCCTCTTGGAGAATGCTTAGCCTATGCTCCTCATTTGCTAGTACCACATGTACCACATGTTGTTTCTCTAGTGGTGGTAGAGCTAGTGCACCACCTATAGGAAAAATCTGGGAAACAAGTCCTTGTATTGAATCCTCATCATTGAGGAGGGTCATCCTCATGATCGATCTTCTAAATCCTATATGGTATGTGTCTCGGGGGAAACCTATAAGAAAACAAGAAATTCCAAGGACAAGGAATATATCTGGAGATATGACTCAAAGAAGGACATGGAAATAAGACCAATTATTATATGATTCATCTACCATTATTTTCCATGTAACTAGTGTTCTCATATACTAAGCTGAAAAATCTGGTTTTCAGATTTATGGTGTATGGATATGTCGGTCGATCGTACCAACACTAGAGTCCCTGGTCTGAAACCCAAACTCAAATCACTTAACACTATTTCCCCAAACCAATCTCACAGACTCCTGGTCTTAAGGTAGAACCAACCACCTCAGATACCACTCTATCATGTCTCATTCTAGAGGGGCCCAAGCCACAACTCCCACGAATACCTTCAATAGGCCAAGGGATGGTGACTAGCACTGAGTATGCATATCACTAACATAGGGGGAATTACCTAAGTACCTATACACACAAATATCCATGCCACAAATTCTTAAATGTGAAAACGACTAAGGAACAAAATGCATGCACACCTCTAATCCCATACAATAGAGTACAACATTAAAGTAAAGTATAGAAATGTAATCTAGGCCAGAATACAAGACCACTAAAAGAAAGATTTTGAAAACAAATAATTCCAACCTATAAATAATGGTATAACAACTTAATCTCATAGTAATACCTCATCTTGTCCGAACTTACAAAGGTCTGTAAGGTCCTGGTCTTCCCTAGACATCATCAAAAGGTTGCTCGACTGAACAATACATCACACATGTGGTTAATGCCTGTGTAGTGGGGAGTACTACAATACTCTGTAGGACACCCTAAAACCACAAAGCAAAACACAAAGTAATGTTATAGTTCGCTCTGCATAATATATGTATAAAGTTAATACAATAAGAACATATCCAATTTTACTCAATCCTCAACAAATAGTCTAGAGGAAAGTTACAACTACCATATACCAATGCTAGAGATTTATTATGATGTTTCCACAAAGAAACTCGCCCAAGATAATACACTCTTGAGTCTGATTGCACTGATGAAATATGCACAAGATTTAGTGTTCATTGGTAACTGTCATGATAGATATAAAATGATCGATATGAAGAGATATACGATATACATGCTTTGGGAATAATCACTTCACTACTAGGGAAGATCACGATACATAGATAACGGGAAATACTAGGGACATGGGGTGATACCAAGACTCATCTGGATTCTCTTTCTATATAGAATACTGATGTCTACTTATATTGGTCATTTTGGTACCCAAACTCCATTAAGGGCACAATAATGAATATAGGATGATACTCTGGGATTCTCAGAGGGGATTCCAAACTATATCCTATAAAATCTGGATGAATATGCCATTATATTGTGAATAGAAAATGATAACAAATTACCTTTATAGTAAGAATCATGGAAACAAACTCTAACCAAACTTTTCCGAGATATGATGGACAATAGATTCAATCCATATAGGAATGGGCACATGGCGGGTAGTAGGGTCACACACCATGTCTCTTGAACATGGTTACTACCTGTGTTCAATGAACTATGTCATCAAAACATGTCACGTAGAAGAGGTATACATGATATGTAGAAAGGATCACATGTCGTGTCCTATTATATGGGGTCCACATATGTACTTTATTCGTGTTTTAGTACAAGCAGTAAAAAAGGTTACGTATGTTCATGTACTAGTACACGGGGTAACCCATGTATCTGGTTTAGGTCTGGACATGTGGTGGGGTACAAAACATGTAGGAAATATGTGTACTCCACCCCACATCAGTGTAACTCCTATGATACATTCCATGTCTCGAGGAAGGTCCCACATGCAAGGTGATAGGTGTCACACACTATGAAATAATTCTCTGCTATGAAATACCCCAGTCACTATCGAACATGCCCACACACCTTGTATTCTGATATACATGTCTTGTTCAATAGGATTTTCAAAAACATTGGTTCTTCCTCTATGCATCTCATTTGATTCTACAGTGTTTGATCCAATGACCTGTTCGCCTCAAAACTGAAGATCTAGGGTCATATCACCATGGAAACACAAAATTGTTGGGTTTCAGGACACTGATCAACTCCGAAAACAGATTCTAATCCGATGATAAAAATTCACTCAAAGAACAATATCTCCTGAAATATATCGATGCATTTATCGTCATTGTGGTTGCACCTCCACTAGGTCATCATGAGGTTGGATATCCGATTTCAAATCGTTGTGACACGAAACAGATGATCAATGATAATTTATTTATATTCTAGGAATAACCTGAAGAACTCTAATAACATAGGCGAGAGAAGAAAAATTGAACAACACAAGGAATGAAACTCTACCAATGTTAATTTTTGGCCTTGATCCATTCCTTATGTATGGTCAAGATAATAAAAAAATAAAATAATCATTCACAAACAATACCTGAAATCAGAACCATCCCAAAAGAACTATCGAACCATGGGTAAACTAGTAAATGGGTTGATCTGCGTTCATCATTTAATCTAAGAAACGGTGAAAGAAATAACTGAAACAACACTCCCTTCTTAGGGTTTTTATCATTTGATAAAGAAGTTTTATCATCACATCCTCACTATAGGTGATATTTTTCGAGAATGGAACATATCAATCTCAAATCCAAGATATATCAAGAATGATCATGATATGTTGTCTAATAATCATCTTTTGAAAGGATTCTCCAAAAAAATTCCATTGATTACATGGATTTTTCTAGTGTAATGAATTGTTACCCTATGTCCTTTCTGGGTTATTTATTAAAAAGAAAAGCATTGATGCATCACCGTAATGTCAATATAAAACAAATTGTTAATTTATAGTATTATTTAAACATCCACGGACTAGGTTTCATAGCTGACCTGCGTCAACTGATGTTCGACCTCGCCTAATGTAAATTCGTAGCTGTGAACACAACATTGCCCTTAGATTTATGATCCAAGAACCCGTTTAGAAGTTTTTCCACCTTTTTAGGAAAATCACTCGTGCACGCTATATAAAATATTTAACATATTTCAAAGAGTTAATTTGGGCATACAAGGCCTCATAATCACATGTTGTATCAGCGCCTTGTCTCGAATTTATTCCATATAATATTTAAAAATAATACACGAAAAAATCTTGGACATTACATTATGCATTCCATAATTGTGAAAAATATATATTGTTATCCATTTGATTTTTTTTATGATATGAAGAATTATATTCTGATTTTATGATATTAGAATTATAAAATATTTGATTATTATTTATCACTTAAATGTTTTTTATTGAATATTTCATTGTATGTTTTCCCTTACTAAGATTATTAACTCATCCTTTATTATGTTTTCCTTTATATAAGATAATAATGAGGGATATATGATTGATTTTATTTATATACTAGATGAAATTATAATTTCCTCATTATTATTTTAAGATTTATTTTTTGTTTTAAAATGCATTGTTAGAATTATGTATGTATCATGTCTTAGAAGGTCACTAAACAATTCCATAATTTTATATAATATGTATGTTATATTGTGTCGATGTAGTATGAAAATGACAAGCTCTAAGTAACTTGATTATTAGTTTTACTATTAGAATCAAATGAATTTAGTTTGAACATTCAGAAATAGAATTAAGGAAACATATATTAGAGAACATACCACTATGATTGAATCAACTAATTATTATAAATTTAGAGTAATTTCATGAATCTATTGAGATTATGTTGATTTAATATCAAATACAGAGTCATCTTCATTCTGTAAAGCTGACATAGATATGACAAAGATACACCTAAGGGTAATAATTCAGAAATTCAATGATTGACTATTAACTTCTATCATTATTGGTTCATGATCAGTGGGCCTATGACTATATACCTCATTATAAACTCTTGAGTGATATGATTTAGTTAATTACCATTTTATTTATGAACCATTATGATTAATGAGAGGATATATCCTTTAGAATCCATATATTTAGCATAGTGATATATGATAAAAATTGGGTTTCATATGATGAAATTACTAAGACTGGTCATAGTTTTACATATATTAAGACCCCTTTTGAGTTTTTATATAACTGAAATTTATGATGATTATGGATATATTAATATGTATTAATGGAATAGAAAATTTTTGTTTAGTATGTTTATTAGTCGAGTCATTATTTGAGGTACAATGATTTTAAATTTGGTGAAAATAATTTAAAATGTGATGATAACCTCTAGGTTTAATATGATAATTGATGTTAATATCTTTAATTGGGAAAAAATGTTATTTATTTTTGGGATCATAATTTTTATCACCTAGATAACCATGGGATTGTAATGTAATTCAGTAACTAAGTGGACAATGTTATTTCTGAAGAAGATCATTATACATTAGAGAAACATTACAAGATTAAGATGAATATAATATTATTTTCTAGGTTGGTATTTCATTAGATGAATAGATTTTTTTAGTTAGAAAATGGAATTATAAATGTTTTTATATATTTTGATATGTTGATTCAGGGTCTTTATGGAAAATATTTACATATTTTGGATAATGTAGATTTGCGGTATATTGATTTTAGTATGTGACTATTGTTGTTTTGAGATAAATTTAAGTTAATATTATAATAATATGTGATTCAATAATTATAGTATTTGAAATTGAATTTTTTCTAATATATCTTGAATATGTTTATGGTTAGTTTACGTATTTTAATAATTGTTAAATAATTAAATCTTAATTTAGAATTTCTCTATATGATGTTTTATTTGTGTCCATTGTTATCTGATATTGTGAAAAACATTTTTTGTTGAATAGTTTGAAACATGATGAATAATATTTAATCATTTCATGGATCGTATGATCAATTTATAGATAATTTTAGGGATATAAAGATGAAAAAATCAAATTAATTATTAATTTCTAGGAGTAAGAGATGATATTGAAGTTAAAATTGATCAAAGGACAGCCAAAGGATTACATTATTATTATGAAATATAAATAAATCATGAATTTATATTTTTAATGTTCACTATCATGATAGAAAAATAATACCTTAAATCCATGTGTTTTTTGAAATACTTTAATGTTATTTTATGGTACATTGATAGTCCTCTTTATCCCTTATTTTTTTGTTTTCTGGTAATTATCTCTATCATGGTCATGTTTTATATAAACCTCAATTATTCCTAGAAATGTTTTTCTCCTCCATGTAAATATTTTCATTTCTTGTAAATTTTAACCTTATTTAGGAACCTATTTTTTTTGTTTTTAGGCAATATTTATATTTCACACCATCCATTTTCAAAATATGATGTATTATCCCTTTGTATGATGTTTATTTTCAATAAAGTTATTTTCAAGTAGTGACCCTTTGATTATCGAGAAATTAATTTTGAGGAAGGAATATATATAAGGGGGATAATTTATCACCATAAAAATTTAATTTTTTTAAAAAAAATTGTTCTTGATAGCTCCCTTTACATGGTACATTGATCGTAAAGAGAACTATGATAAACCATTGAAAATTATTATCTACATGTTACCATTGTAACCAAGCCATTAAATTGGATGTTTTAATACAAAATAAATATTTTATAAGAAATATTTATAAAGGTTTTGTTTAATGTAAATGTATAAAAATATGTAGTAAATTTTTGGAAAAGTTGTTTTATATTTCAAAAAACATTTTCGTCAAAAATTGTTTTTATTCTATTTTGTACACATACATTATATTTAATTTCATCAACTTTTATAATTTCTATTTGAAAAATTGGATTTAATTTTGGATGTTATATTTTTATAATAATCTAATGACATATTATTGGGATTATTTTGAAATGATTTATTTTTTGGGGGATAGTGAAATATAATGATTTTTTAAAAAATTCTCATTTCTTTTCATTAAATAAAGAAACTCACAAATCTAATTATATTTTTTCTAGTTTTATACTAAATTATCATATATTTTATTAAAAATATTATAATTAATTCAATTTGAATAATCATTATAGTTTAATTTGGTATAAGGTCTTTTTCATGTCTAAAAATTCAATTTTCTAAAAATTATTTTTTATGCATTTTTCAAAGATATATTAGTATTGATTTCTTCAACATATATAAGTTAAATCTTGAAAAATATACTAATAATATTTATTATGGAGTTTCATATTTTAAAAATAGGTCCCTTCTATTTTTTGTAACTATGAATAGTAATTTTTGTAAATATTTGTCAACTATGTAATAGTAAAATAGGTAAAACAAGGATAAAACTATAGGATAAGCCTCAAAATAAAAAAATTTCTGTTATATAATTTTAAAATATTAATTCCACCATAAAATTATAAATTATAATATATTTCATTTGGGTGTTATATTACACTGATAATGGAATTTATATAACTTTATGTAAGTAATAAATACTTAATGTCACTCTGTCTATTTTAATAAATATTATATATTATCATAGGTATAAAATGAAGTGATGAGAAGATTTATATTTTTTTTTAAAAGAATAAATTACCTTTTTTGGTAGTTTTTTTTAATTTTTGGGATGTTATAATTTTCATAAATTCTAATACAATACGGACTCATCTCTTATGAAGATAGAGTTAAAAATATTGTAATTAGAATTTATAAAATTAAACGAGATATATATTTGATGAAATACGGTCATAAAATAATTTTATCATTAATAAAATTGTGTAATATATGGTAAAATACTTTTCTTATGAAAAACATTGTAATATTGATGAATTTAAAATCAAATTAACTGAATATTCCCAAATACGTATGTAATGATATTATATGTTAAATAATATTTTAATAAATGATTTAAAATTAAAAAAAAATAATTCAATAAGATATGTGTAGTATTATATTATGAAAAATAATCTATGGAATATTTTTAAGAAGCTTGTTAACATAGAATTAAATTGATGACCCATAATGTCTAAAAACATCTTACCACAGTTAAAGTTCAAAATGGTTAACGAATGGGGAAAATGGATAGGGTTTAAGATGATATGAAAATTTTAAAAAATTATATTTTATGATGTTATTTATGCCTTATATCCATTCCAATTTACTCCACAACCATTGTTAATAATTTTAAATGACAAAGACATTAATTGTATTTAAATCATTTTTGAAATATCTAGTGGGTCCAATTATCAAAATTAAAAATGGATCATACACTATTATATTTATACTGAATTTTGAGAAATATATATTGGAAAATACAATATAAAATATCATCTCATACTTTCTTTCTGTGACCTAGAATATCTGGTATCATTACAAGACAAACCTATAAGTCTTACGTTGTAATCTAGATGTGGGTTTTCATAGAATAATTATAACACTTAACTGAGTGTTTTCATTTTATTTCATCCAATAACTCCTTCAAATATAATTTAACCATGGTTATATAAATAAATAAATATCTAGAACCTATATAAGTGTAGTTAATATTATTGTATAACCCTTTTGAATGCATTTTTCATAATAAGGGGAACAAAATCATTATATGTGAGTACGTGTGGACTACCACCTATAGAAAGAGTTGTGTCTTTTTTTAATCACTGCCTCCTAAGGATTTTTATTGTAATTGATTTAATGAATATATATGACTATTATGATATATTATTAATTATTCTAAGATAATATATTTATTATATATTAACCTTTGACCTGTTAAAAAATTGTAATGTTGCTTCTGCATATGTGAAAACTACCACATCCTCGAAACAATGTGATTCATTTTACTTGTACACCATTAATGGATGATTCTAAAATATAATTCAATTTATAAAAATTAAAAATATTTCATTAAAAATATTTTTTATATGATGGATCCTTTACTTATTTTACCATGGTCCAACTACTGAAGTCGTTTTCTTATTAAAAACAGAATGCCCTCAAAACATATGGAATTAAATTTAATGATTTAATAATTACATAATGATTGATAATAAATTAAATAAAATGGTTAATAATAAATAAATTCACATGAAATGTTTTCTTGAGAAATTATAAAATTAATATACGTTTATTAATGTAATTACCCAGACCCCAGTATCCAATAGATGGTGGTTACTTTAGTGCATTGGAACTGGATACAATGAATCTAATACCCAATGAATTATTAGGTAAGTAGCCTTTGAAAACAATATATACTACTATAATATCGCATTACATTCGAAAAAATAAAATTCAAAACATAAAATATGTCAATATTCTACAACCATGAACACATTTAGTGATTTCTACTTCATATCCCGAGGAACGGATACAAAATAAGTATGTTCTCATATTCATGGAAAGGGTTAAATAATATATAATATATCATCAGTAAATAATCCATAATAAATTTGGAAATTTATAAATCTTAAAATTTATATAATTTAATCAATAACTAATGGATGAAGAATAATAAAGAAGGAGTAAATCAAGATCAAATGATTCTTTATAAATAATCATGTATGCCTGAAACATATCCTTGGATATTATTCAAAATATTCATATATAAATTAATAAATTATTTAATTTTTCTGGGAAGCATAACATAGGACATCTGAAAGTCACCATCTAGGCCATATGAAAATAATGTTAGAACTATGAGTAAGTATACACCAAAAACAGATTTAATAATACTATCCAATTAGGTTGTCTCCTAAGACCTAATATTATATTTAGTGTATATGCAATCCCTATCCATAACCATTATATAATATGTCCAATTCATTCTATATATGCATAATATGTACAATTTAGACAAAATTAATTATTTCAAAAAACTTTGATTCAGAAAAACTAACATACCTAATATAAATAATGTCCTATGTCAGAATGATCACCAAACATCAAGATAAAGAATAAGTTTGTATTATTAAAACATTTACCCAATAAAAAAAAGGGTTATTTTATTATGTATATATATATTTATAATTAAATGATCATTAAAAAATTCTTGAGGAAAGTAACTTTTTCAATTTTGAAAATAACTTTCAAAAAGTAATAAATTGCAGAAAATAATGAAAAAAATTTGTTTTAAAATAATGATGGAAAGAGGTGAAGGAATCGTAAAAAAAATTGGGTGGTCATGATAATGTGAATTTATATTCCTGTTCAGTATGTTGAAATAAAGAATCTTTTAGCATTTTTAGTAACAAATCAATTATTTATTTTTTTGTAAAATGAAAAAAAATTAAATCAATTTTGAAAATGAAAAGAAGGGTTAAAATGAATTTAAAAAATCATGTTATTAATTTAAAAATATTACTGAATAAAATTTTAGGAAAAAAATATTCTCAAGAAAAATAATTTTCGATAGAAAAGTGAAATAATGTCTGGTTTTCAAAAAAACATGATTTTGTTAACTATAGTATTCAATGATGAAAACAAAATGAAACATATAATTTTATGATATCATTATAAGAAAAAAAATAAAGATTTAATTTAAGATATTAATATAAAATAATCCCCACAGTAGATACTTAAACATAAAAAATCATGTATAATGATAAGATAGTGAAATAAAACCTTACTATTGTGGTCAGTTTTGAATCAAAACCCCCTTAGGAGAAATAGATTCAAATTAAAAATTAAATAGCATTAATATAAATAGAAAAATGATATGTCATATCAAATAGAAATTATATAAATAACATAAAAGATAAATTTAGTGAATATTGAATATGTATCATGGATGTAAAAGTGGTATGAGAAAACCTAAAAAAACTCATATCATTGAAGCGAGCATTAATAAATGTTGAATTTATTAATTAAAATGTGTAAATGAAAACAAATTGTGAAAATAGAAAATAAAAAAAATCGAAGTCCATTTCACACATTATAATGGTATTATATAAAAACTGAATGAGTTATATATCATAATGAATGGAAATTGAGTTAAGAAACCCCTTAAAAAAATGGTAACAGTAAATTCAAATATCATTGGAATGAATTATTAAAATTGAAACATAAAATATAATTTCTTATGATGGATTCATGATATGAAATGAAAAAAGGGTAAAATAAAAACTATATAAAATAAATTGAGTGCATAACATTAAAATATTCCACAATAAATTGAAATTGTGAGAAAATCCCCAACCACAGGTATGACTCTTCATATACGTTCTTCAATATCGTGAAGAATAAATTTTTTTTAATTAATTATTTTTTTAACAAAAAAATTAAGATTCATTATTCATTTTATTTTTTTTAATATCATGCTATGTTTAATTACATAATCAATTAATTTTATGTTCTATATTTTGAGAATATTTAGTGCATATGTAGAAAATGACTTCTTTAGTTTCTCTATGGTAAAATTGGTCTTCAATACATTATATCTAGAATAATAATCATGAAATAAGTATAAAATTTATAAATAAATTGAAATTTTTAATCCATCCACGATGTGTGGATATGAAGAATGAGCTACATTACAATCATGGAGACAATAATTCATACATATTCATGATTAACATTTTTATGTTTCGAAGATCATAATGGAAAGAACATATGTAATATTTTTTTATATAATTTTAATTATATCATAAAAATAGTTTTCTTTATTTAAATACACTAATTTATACAATCAATGTTACAAAATTATAATAAAAAATAACATCTCTACTAGTAGGTGGTAATCCAATCGTACACAAGAATGGTGTTCCCCTAGATAAATGAATAGAAAAGTAAGAAAGTATATGATATATTATCATTAAATAAAGTTAAAAATATCATTAATATACTTTATATATAAATAGTAAATACATCATTCGAACTGTCTGTGATGGTAGGTGATGGAAATAGTATTACGTCAATTCATGAAGTGGTAGCCTGCCATACAGAAAGGTATAATTTCATAATCTGATGGCCATACAGTCCAATACGCTTTCTAGTAAAAGACTAACCACTCAAATATAATTTCTAAAAACAATTTATCAGATTCAAACACATTTTAAAATATCATAACACCCCATTTAAAAATAATAATCAGAACCACCTTAAAATGATTCACACTTTCAAAAAAAATATTCCAACAAACCACAAGTTTATATTAGGGATAATCCAATCCCGTTAAATCATTTCCACTTCCTCCTAAAACATTTATTTCAAAAAAACACAACCTTACAAAACCATTATTATATTTAATTTTTTAAATACCCTTTTTCCACTTTTAAAAATACAATCCTTCCTTTTAAACCCATTTCTAAAATTCTCGCACTTGTATTTTCAAAACAAATATTTTAGAAAGGTCCAACATACCCACAAAAAAGAACTAGTTTCATTGGGGGACTTGACCATATAGCTGGTGGCCATATGTGAAACACAACACCAACACAGAGATACATATTAGGACCATGACCTGACTCCACATGGATTTCTAGGAAATAAAATCCCACGGGTGTCCATTAGTCAGAATCCCCTTTTCATATCTCAACACCAAATAATCTACAATAACAAAGGGCACTAATAAAACTGGACATCCTGTTGATACCTGAGGATCAGAATGAGAAAGAGTTCCCAACTCTCTTCTTGAAAATACCCCTAAAGTCCCAAAAATCATACTACATCTATCTTAACATCCCCAAAATAACAACAGAACACTGAAAAAATGGTCTGCTTAGAGACAAACTCCTTTGATACAATGTTTTTGTGAACCATCCCGATTCAACTATGAACTTTTCTCCCAGGCCAGCCCGCGACAAGTCCGGATTTGCATTCTCGTTCCTCCGGAGATGGAAAATTCACCGAGGGAATCAATACCATACAAAAGGGAACGATTTGTCACAAATTAAAAAAATCAAACAAATATCAGATAGAAACAGACATCCAAAAATACTTTTACATAAAAATTAAACATAACATTATTTATACAAGAAACTAAAAGTAAAACTAAAAAACTCAACTGACCAAACCTAATAATTATCTAACTCCATGTGACTCAGCTGGTCACTCTCCAACACAGTTATCACATGTCTCCCAAGGTGATCGAACTCAAGTTGAAACTTGCAGAAGGAAAAAAATAGAAGAAGACTATAGGGGTGAGTATTAAAACTCAATTGGTTAGCCCCATATTCTATTCCCAATACACATCCTTTAAAATAAAACCAACATAAATCTCATGTTTTAAATACCATATATATAATTATGTTTTTTAAATGAGGTTCCATGTTATAAAAATTTACCAAACAAAAACATTCATGTTATATAAATAAATATCCTAGTAACATTTTTCAGATAGGTGCAACTTCTAAATGAAAATAGTTTTCAGGAGGTCTTCATTAAAGAATGTAAAAATTTAAATAAATTACAAACACAACTTAATTCATCAACCTAACACACCATATACTAATGGGGATTAGAAAATATCCAACGAGCACAAGTCACGTTAACACCCCTAGGCACTAGTTAGTTGTGAGCATCATTTACCTCGTATCTCGATGAAGATAACCATAATAAATATCCATTATCAGGCACACAAGACATTAGTAGGGAACATACCAATAACCTAGTGGTCCTCCAAAAACATCATCATCATATTTTAGTTAGTGTTTTCATCGTCATGATTTCTACGTGAAACAGGGCTAAACGCCATGGGATCACTTGCATACAAGTACACGTCTGCCTACCTAGATACCTGAGATTCCCTTTAGTGCTCAATCAGGTTATTTATATTATCAGATACACTTTCTACATGAAAATTAAATTCCAAAACCATAAAAACACAGACATCCCACAAACATGCTTCACATTTATTTCACGGATCAATAAACCACTTAAAATTGTCAAAAAACAATTTCAAAGAGTGTAATGAGGCTTTGCACATAAAACACATTCAAAAACACACTTTTAAGGATAAACGCAAAAAAAACATACCCAACAATAATTGGAATCCCTAAAATATTTTAATAAAATCATTTCATGGACCATAAAAGAATCCCAATTGATGAAACAAGGTATATACATGAAAAACACTCCTTCTTAACTATTATATGAAAGCCCAAATGGGACATTAAACATTTTTTTCCGAACTGAAATCTTTTAAAGACACAGATACTACATTTAATAAGGATGGGAGAAACCACAATTTTTTGATTGAGAAAAACTTTATCCGCATTGAAAATATTCAGATTGCATGTTCATTACCCAACCCCTTTTATAATAGTTCTAAAAGGGGCCATCCATTAGGAACACATGTCAACATACCATAAAAAAGATAAAACATCATTCTAAAAACAAAAATATTCTCAGAATCCACCTAAAAAACCCAAAAAAATCATTTCCCGCTTAATATTTGATAATAAGGGCAAACCAATCATTTTAAACCACACTCAACACATAAAAGAAAACATGGAAACTTACCAAACAAATGGCATGCATTTTTTTTACAAAACCATTCATTTTAACACTTGAAAAAGAATAAAAAATCAATGGATTTCCATAAAATTATTCAAGTTACTTAATAGTGTTCAAAATACCACAAAAAATTTGTGGATGTTAAGAAATAATTTGAAAAAACAAGCGGTGTACACCATTTTTACAAAACTACACCACTTTACCAAAAATAAGGTTTTAACCTCTACTTGGCACACCAAAAAAATTATACAAATAATTAATTACAATTTTCAGAGTATGTGGAAGATTAAAACATAAATAAATATATAGATATTAAATAAAAATGTTATGTGCAATGGGAAACCTACCTTAAATCCTTGGTGGAATGGAAACGCACTACCGAAATCACCCACCGTGGATTTATAAACCCTAAAACTATGAAGAAGATCCCTAAATGAATATAACAAACATAAAAATTCATTCCAAAACATAACCCTAGGTCTTCCATGACAAGGGGGAAGAATTAACCACGAAATAAGGAAAAGAGGAGGAAGAGGGAAGAAAATGAGAAGGAATCTCACCTTGGTATCTAGAAAACACTTATTCTTCCCTTAAATCCACTCTCTTAGAGTAGAGGGAATGAATTGAAACATAGTGTAGGGTATCCTTTGGTCTATAAGAACCAGGGGAGACAAATTGGGGAGGGGAGCATAATAAATGAATGAATTATGGATAAAACAATTTACCTTCTTGAAACTGGACTATTTGATGAACCCTGAGATCTTTCTCCCTCAAATGTGATGAAAATGAGATAAAAAGAAGAAAAATCAACAATGGGGTTGAGGATAGGGATTTTCTATTTGATTCTAAGGTATAATCACAAAAAAAAATTAAATATTGAATAATATATTAAAGAAAGAATTTATATGTTTAAAATAGTAAATGGTCTCACGGGCTGGCGCAACATAAATAAGTAACCTAAATTCACCATGATAATGAATTATTATGGGGTCCAAAAGGATATGATGGTGTGAATATGTCATGGGAGGAAACATAGGAAGTGTAATAGATGAAAAATGTTGAAAAACAAAGGATTTATAAAAAACAAAATTTATTTTTAAATTTAGATATGCGCTCACTGTTTGGCCCAAATCATGAAGTAACCACCCTTTATCCAAAAATTAATCCCTAACCAGAAATTGGGCACCCAAATTATGTTAATTATACATATATTAACCTTAAAAATCAACATTTAACTCACCCAAGGCCCAGTAAAAGGATTGGGATTGGAAACAAACTTGATAAAAATAAAGACTTGAAAACCTGGGTGTGACATGGGAACCCCGTGCACCCTACTTAGACCTATTTCTAACCCTTAATGGTTAGTAGAAACCATACATGTTAGGATGCACAGTTTCTAATGATCATGAATCATAATTTTATTTTCAACAGGTTTTGGGGTCCATGCTCTAAACAAGTCCCTAACGTCCAGAAAAAGAACTATGATCTCATTCATCTTCCATATTAGGTCCAAAAAAATTAGTCTAAAATTTAAATAGATCCATAACTTTTATAAAAACCATGTTCTTAATTATCAAGTTATTAACATCTCATTATTTTGAAATTTCTTTACCCACTTCAAGGAAAAATTAAAATGAATACCCAGTAATAAAATTTAATCTCTAGATTACGTCATGGATTATCAAAAAAGGTATTCTATCAACTTACTTGTTCTTTGATATGTTGTTGAATGGTATGGGAATTTTTTTCATTTCATAAATAGAATTGGGTATTAACAGATTGATAAATCTTGATTCATCATTCATGTAGATGTTAAACATCTATTCCTGCAATGAAGAAGATTTCCAAAAATTTATTTTTAGATTATTTTTGGGAAATTCTGAGACCAGGTGCTGAGAGGGTATGTGATTATAAGGCCTAGTGTTCCTAGAATGGTTCTCTGAAAAATTTTGTGTTTCTAATATCATGCACACATTATTTTCCTGAAAAATTGGAATAACACTTAAACTTGTACCTGGATCCAAAATCTTAGGATACATTTGTGTCTAGAGCAGCGGATTTACCTTAGGTGAGGCATAACATCGTCCAATGTTAGATTGTTGTGAAATATAGTTTTTTGGAATTAAATTTAAATAAAATAATTAAAGATAAAATAATTTATTTTTAAATCATAATAACTGATGAAAGGATACTCATTTTAGAAATATGAGACCACTGTTGAGATCATAATGTGGTGTTTTCTTTATGTGTGACTTAACATTAGGTGTCGCAAGTCTTCAATGGAAAAATTATAACATGACGTAATCATAATTAAATAATTTAAAGATAAATTATGTTTTTGATGTGGTGACAATTTCATTAAAATACATCCTTATGTAGAAATTTGAGGGTTAGCTGCATAACCTTGGGAATGTCGTAGAATATATAGGGATATCTTGGAGATAGAATCAATTCATGCGAACAATAATGTATCAAAGTTCATATTATATATCATCATTCTAAAATAGTTGGAGGATCTTGTCAATTATGAAAATGAAATCATTCCTCATCAAGGACCAATCCAAATTTGAGTTATGAAGTTGATCACTTTGAGATTTCCACTATCCCTTTGTAGATTTAAGGATGAACATGGACCAACAAATGAGATGGTTGATCTGTGGTTCAGTCATTCATGCATGATGGTTAAAATGTGGGGTATTTAAAAAAAAGAAAATAATCTATTTGATTTTGGATTTTTCAGTCTTCGTTCATCCATTTTAATAAAAAAAAATGAACACCGACATGGAAAATGATGAGATTCATTCTTGGGAAATTCATGGTTCCTTTCCCTCATTCTAGTTCATCGTGCATTCATTATTGAACCCTCATGGTCACACCTCAACATTTTGGGTGGCTTTGAGTATGATCGAACTATTTGATCACAGGAAAATTGACCACATATGATGCAATGGTGTATAGGGGAGCCCAATGAGACCAAATCTATGACCACTTGATTTTTCGAGCATCGTAGGAGTTGTGGTGGTTTGTGTAAAGGACCACTGGTGCAGGTCAGGCCTGGTGGTCTGGTGCGGTGTGTCAGCAATGCAAGTGGAATGAGGCTATGTCGGGTTGGAGGTGGCGGCTTGAGCAGTTAGAACAGCGTGGCACGATGGTCGGAGCTTGAGTTGGACAAGGCATGTGGGCCATGTGGGAGGTGTATATAATAGATGCAGAGAGTGTGTGGGGACATAGATCCTGTAGGGTGTGGTGTGGGGGGTTTGGAGACATGAGGGAGGCAACTTGGTCAGGGAAAACCATGTGGACCAGGGGGTGCATCTGGGGTGATCCGTGTCTAGTGGAGAAAACTGGCACACTTCTTGTGGGGAAGAGAAGGATGGTTGGACCGATTTAAGCTGGATCAGACCATTCTGGGTTGGGTCTGCTCAGCCAGTTCGGTTTGTATTGACTTGTGGGTCAAGCCGTGTCCGGTAGGTTGGTCTGACCTGGACTGCACCCATGTCAGACCATTTTACAAAAACGGCCAGATCATTCAAACTGTGTGTGTTTTTTTGACCATATGCTTGTAGCGTTGGGACCCTTTTTATAAGAATGTCCTTTTCATTTACTCTATGTATGTTTTAGTGGAAAATGTTAAATGAGCTAATGGCTTGCGGTGTATATTCTTATGATATAATCACTATATGAGAAGAATCGTACAACTGTCTGTGACTCTGTGGTCTTGGTGACTACGTGACTTAGGGGTTGAATGAATCATTTATGCCCCTTATGCCATCGATACTCCAGGAACCATCAAAACATTGTGTTCCATCGATGCTATGTTTTCCATCACTACTCGGTTCTCCATCAATGCAATGTGCACAATTGACGCTCCATGTTCCATCGACTTTGTGTGTCATCGATGCTCCATGCTCCATCATATCTCTGTGCACCCTTGATGCACTGTGCACCATCAATTATTTATGTACCATTTACATTCTTTGTGTCATTAATGCTTTGGGCACCATTGACACTCCGTGGGTCATAGAAACTATGGGATATGTGGACTACAACTGAAAATCCTTCTTTTTGGGCTTTAGATTTATATCTGTACAAGCTGACTATTCTATTTCTGGGTGGTATACATCATTTATTTTTATTTGTTATTATTCATTTATATCGGTGTGGTATTCATAATGTTTTTCTATATGGTACATTTGGTGTATTTCAGTGTGTTATACTTTGTGTATTTCCATTTGGAATGTTTCATGTATTTATATGTGGTATACTTCTAGGTATTCTTTAGTGGTGTTACTTCAGGGTGTTCCTTAGCGGTGTCCCTTTTTGTGTTCGTTCATGGTGTTCCTTAGTGTAATTCCTTCATTGTGTTCTGTCATGGTGTTCCTTAGTGGTGTTCCTTCATGGTGTTCCTTTGTGGTGTTGCTTTGTCTTGTTCCTTCATGGTTTTCCCGAGTGGTGTTCCCTAGTTTTATTCCTTCCTGGTGTTCTTTAGTGTTCTTCCTTAGTGGTATTCCATGGTAATTTCCCCTGTAGTATATTTCCATTGTGGTTTTTGGGGTGTTCTATTGAGTGTTGTTTTACTCACCCCTAAATGTGCATTCCCCATACATGTATTGACTTGTGCAGATGATTAAATATTTGACGGAGTCCTAGGTGGACCTGGACTCGCTAGAGCTTAGAGAGACTAGATATCAAGGTGAACTCATGAGACTTTAGACATCTATCCATGTACCTACCCTTTAGGTATGTTTTTCTATGGATGATCATCAAGATCGTGTGTGTTTGCTTTTATTGAATATTAATTATGGTGGGAATGTATTCTGGCTCTGTTTAATTTCCATTTTCTACTGGCATACTCTGTTAATAGTATCTTAGTGGTATGTGTTATTGTTTACTTATGTTTTTACATTTTCGAATATTGGGCATAGATATATGTGCGTGTGTACTTGTATTTAGTAAAATTCCTCACGTCTGTGGGATAATCCTACTTGAGGATAGTCACCAGCTCCTGGCCTTTTGGAGGTGGTCTGGGGGTAGTCCTGACATGGGCTCCTCTGGGATGGGTTGTGACAGAGTGGTATCAGAGTATTCTAGTTCTACTTAAGGACCAAAATCTTGTGATGTTTGTTTGGAGATGTGATAAATGTTTTGTGGTTGGAATTCAGGCCAAGGTACCCATTTTTGGTGCAGCGACTGATGTATACATAAGCCAGAACTCTAAATTCTACTTTTCAAATATGTACATGAAACAATTGTTTTAGGTAAAAATAATCGTACATGAATCATATAGGATTTGGGTGTGTTCTGAAGTCCTTATTGAGTCATTTGACCATGTATACTCTATTGATTGTGGTACAACTTGTTATATTTCAAGATACCTTCTTAGATATAGTCATCCCATATTCCATCGTGTGATCATGAGGATGACCCTCTAGGTGATGATACATCGGTATAAGGATTTTTATCGAAGATAGAACCTCCTAGTGGTGTATCAGCTGCACTGCCACTTGTAGAGAAGGATTGTAGTACAAGTGGATGAGGAGCACATGTCGAGCATGCCTCACGGGTTTCAGTGATATAAACCCCTCAAATTATGAGGTGATCCCAGCACAGAGGCTACTGAAGAATGGAGTAATGTGGTGATCCAATTTTTATGTCTAGTCAAGGAACGAGTAGATTAGATGGTGGTCTTGACAGCAATGCTTCTATACGACTTCAGAGGTTGAAGGTGGGGTTTGGATACCTGATCTTGTAAAGAGGTGAAATTTCCATGGATAGAGTTTGAGAACTACTCAAATAGGAGTTATCCCCTTATAATCTAAGGGTTGTGTGTTTCTAGGAGATTCTATAGCTTTGTCCAGATGACATGTCAGAATCTTAGTATTCATAATGATATACCATCTTTTCCAGGTACTCGATGGATGTGATACACGACCAGTACTTAAAAACGTAGACATTCGAGTGAGTTCTACAAAGGGAATTCGGATCCAGCCTTATCCGTATGAGAAATCCAAACTATTATAGGGTTATAGAGAGAATCTTTGTGGTTATGAGTCCCTTGGATGAACAGATATAACCAGTGATAGTTAGCAGTGGGAAAGCTGGAGTAGAAAGATCCACAATGTGGAAGACATGGAAGAGGATCTAGGATAATAGTAGGAGGTGGTTTTAATTTTGACATGTTTCCACCACCACCGTCGGGTGGTCCACACCAGGCTTAGGGATTTGGAGGATAGGGGAGGGGATAAATGCATGTGTTTGTGGATTAGGAACTAGGAGCTCCATGAATGATTCGGGGTATAATTTCTATATATTCTACTTTAGATGCAGTACTGATAGACATTAGTACTAGTCATTATTTTTTTTCCACAAATCATCTTCAAGAAATAGATATTCTGGTTGAACCATTGATTCGACCCTCGCACTTGGAGACTCCTACAGGTGGAGACCCAGTGATCATGCACTAGTGCCAAAATTATTGAATGACACTTAAGGGTGAGATTTTCAGTTGAGATCTCTTGTTAGTGATTTCAAGGCCTTATGAATTCAATCTTGATATGGATGGGTTACATATAGATCATGCATAGATTGAATATTTTAGGAGAAGAATTTGGTGTGTCCACACTGGTTGAATGGGGTTTTCATTATTCGTTAAAAGGAAACCCACGAACCATAGAATAGACTCATATAAAGTACTGTGCATTCGATTTCTCATCAACTGGATGGTCTAACCCTCGCTGTAGTGGTCATTATGATTCCTTAGTTTAATGTAGTGGTGGATGAGTTTTAGAGGAACTAGCAAAGGTTCAGACCCATTAATTGCCTAGATTTCCTCCAAGATTAAGACTTAGAGATTGTATCTACTCTTGGAAAGTGTAACATAGTGACAGATGCTCTCTCTAGAAGATCTTTTTTGTAGTTTCTGAATGAGGAAATGAAGTAGTTTTCCTCATTGTATTTATCCATTGTGGATGGAGATGGAAACACATACATCCAGTCGATGATTTTCACCCCTCCACTCTTTTATAGATTCATGGAGGCAATGTTTTGATAAACTGACTATGAGACTTTACGTGATTTGATGTACATTGGGAATGTCCCTGATGGATATTCAAAAGGCAGGGAGAACAATTTTATTTTTATAGGGCCAACTTGTTTACATGTGGCGGCGCGGGAGGAGGTTTTGGGGTAGTTCCAAAAGTCCCCTTTGGTGGCACATCTAGGGTGTGGTAAATATGTACCAGGACCTCCAACATTAGTTTTGGATTCCTGTGATAAAGTAGGGAGTTCCAGATTTTTTCTATCAATGCATAACTTGTAAGCATGTAAAGGTTGATAAAAATGTTCTAGATGGATTGACGTATCCCCTTAAGGTTCTAGTGTAGAAGTGGTATGGGATAACGATGGAATTCATGAAGGGTTTAGAACGTACATCTAGGAGAGATGATACTATCTGCGTGATTGTTGAAGACTCAACAGGTCATCCCACCTCTTAAATAGTCGATAACATTGTTTAGTAGAGAGCTTGGGACATCTCAATTTTTAAGGGATAGTTAGAAAACCTATAATTCCATCAAATATAGTTCTATATCATGATTATATTTTCACATCCTTGTTGCGGATATCTAGGTTCGATATAATAGGATAATTTGTGGGTGGTTTATTCCTCTAGCGCACATTCAATGGCAGAACAAGAATCTCTAGGAGACCACGTAGGAGGGGGAGGCTCATGTTTGTGCTCAATTCTCACATATCCATAGGTATCCCTTGTTTTTACTTTTGGGGATGTAAATCCCTAATGTGGGGAAAATTTAATGACTTAGATTTTTATGAATTTATTTTTAGAAACTATTTGTAAAAATTCTATGACCAATTGCTGAGACAGTGTACAATTCTGAGTCCTAGTGTTCCCAGAACAATTCATTTAAAAAATTTATGTTTTTAATGGCACTTGTACACAATTTTCCCAAAAAAGTGAAATAAAATGTAAATGTGTGCCCAAATCCAAAATAGGAGGGAAATTTTGTGTTCATAGTAGTGACATTTCATTAGGTAGGGCCTAAGATCGGTCGGCGCGGGATGGAAATGAGAAATAGTTTTTTGTATGTAACCATAAATAAAATAATTAAATAAAAATTATTTTATTTTCAAATCCTAATAACACATGAATAGTGACTCGGAATGGAAATATGAGACCACCATTGAGTCCTTAAAGTGGTGTTTTCCCAAAGAATGAGAAATCATTATTCCACAAAGATATTCTGTGAAAAAACATGAAAAGGATGTAATAAACATTAAATAATTAAAAGATATATTATTTTTTAGACAAAGTGATGATTTACATTAAAAAATTCATTATGGAGAAATCCAAGGGTTAGATGCCTTACCCTAAGAACTCTATAGAATCACTAGGGAGAGCATGGAGAAAGAGTCCACTCAAGCGAATATTGATGCATCAAATATTGGATGGTAGATCAACACACCAATGGAGTGGGAGGATCTCATCAATGACGACAGTGAAATCATTACTCATTAATGACCGATCCAAACTCATGTTAATTTATTGGCCTCTTTGTGTTTTCCTCTATCCCTCCTTAGATTTAATGAAAAAAATTTCCCAGCCAATAAATTAGTTGAATAGTGGTTCAGTCTTTTGTATGAGATGGTTAAATTGAGAGGTTTTAAAAAAGGGGAAAAATTCTAGGGGATTTTTGGTTCTTCATTCTTTGTTCAATCTATATAACAAGAATGAATTGACACCAACAAGATCAAAGGACTATATTCATTACTCATGCATTCATGGAGCCTTTTCATCTTCATTGTTCTTCCTAATTTCTCTGTTGAACCCTCATGGTCATGACTTGTCATTTTTGGGAGTCTCCAAGTATGATCGGTCCCCGAATCGAAGGAAAATTGACTGGAGAGGCTGAAGAAGTGTAAATTGGAACCCAACGATACCAAATATAAGACTTTACAATTTTTCAGGTATTATAGGACCCCCAGTTGTCTGTGTAAGAGACCACTAGTGTGGGTCTGGTGTGTTGGTATGGTTTCATGGAGTGTAGGTGCATGTGGCGCAAGGCAGTGGTGGGTTGGAGGCAGTGGATGGTGTGGCCCGAGGCAACGACTAGAGCAGATGGAGGAGGAGTTTGGAATGGTGTGGTGTGGCGGTCGAAGGCCGAGCATGATGTGGCAGGTGGGCGACTTGGGTGCCACGTGGAAAATAGGTGGATAGCATGTGGTGGATGCAGGCCATCGGGGTATGACCTGGGGGACCGGGTGACATAGTGGATCCACACAATCAGGGTGGAAAACATGGACCAGGGGTGCGGTAAGGGTGGGCCATGTCAGATGGAGACAACTAGACCACTGCTTATGGGATAGACTAGAGTGTTAATTCCACCCTTCCAGGAGAGGCTAGTTTAGGCCAGACCAGACCAGACAGTGTGAGGTTGGCCAAACTAGGTCAGGTCAGTCGACAAGTCAGGTTGTTCACTGACCAAACCTGGGTCAGACCATTTTTCATAAATGACCAAATCATTCAAATTGTGTGTCTGTTTGAAATTTTTTTTATAGAGTTAGGAACCTCACAATGAGATGAACATTTTTGGATACAATTTGTGATTTTTAGTGGAACATAGAATACGACCAAATTGCATGAAAAATACATTTTCATTGAATAAGAATTCTACGAGAAGAATCTAATGGTTGGTTGTGACTATGTGCTCTTGTTGACTATGTGACATGGGGGATGCATGACCCATCGACACTCTATGTGCCATATATTATCCATATTCCATCAACTCTACATGTACCTGAGACACTCCATGCACTATAGAAGCTTCGTGCACCATCACCACTCTATGTTTCTGAAGCACTTAGTACACCATCGGCACTCTGTGCGCCATCCAGACTCCATGCACCCTTAGCACTCTGTGCACTATCGACACTCCATGCGCCATTGACGCTCTATGCACCATCAATTCTTTATGCACCATCGATTCTATATGATCCATCGATACTCCATGTTTCATGTAACCTGTGATATATATGGACAACAACTGAGAATCCTTCTCTTCATGATTTATACTTATACATGTGTGATCTAACAATACTATTTCTGTGTGGTATAATTCATATATTTCTATGTGGTACTATTCATGTACTTTTTGATGGTATTATTTATGTATTTCTATGTTGTAAACATTGATTATTTCTATGTGGTATACTCCATGTATTTCTCTATGGTATTCTTGAGGTATTTCTAGGTGGAATACTTCATGGTGTTCCATAGTGGTGTTCCTTTATGGTGTTTATTCATGATCTTCATTAGATGTGTTCCTTCATGGTATTACTTCATTCTTTTTTTCATGGTTTAACTTAGTGGTGTTACTTTTTGGCATTAATTTGTTGCATTCCTTCATGGTTTTCCTTAGTGGGGTTCCTTCGTGGTTCTCCTTATTTTTGTACCATTATGGTGTCCCTTTATGGTGTTCCTTTGTGGTGTTCATTAGTGGTGTTCCTTAATGGGGTTCCTTCATGGTGTCCTTTATTGGTCTTACGTAGTGTTATTCCTTTTTAATTTCTTATGATGTATATTTACTTTATGGTTTTATGGAGTATTAATGAGTATTATTTTACTCACCCATGCATGGGATTTTCTCGCACATGTCTTTTCTTGTGAAGACGATCGACGCTTTGAAGGAGTCCTAGGTGGACCAGGACTAGGTGTAGATTATAGAGACCATGTATTTTTTGTGTGATCCTATATCATCAGACAGTTGTCCCATTACCTACCATTGAATTATGATTTTCTATGGATGATCTTCATGAACTTGTGTGTTCACTTTTACATAATCTCAATATTGTAGGGCGTGTATTTTGGCACATTTTACTTTCCAGTTTTCTACTCTTGTAATCAGTTATTGGTATCTTAGTGTTATGCATGCTTGTTTACATAGTGTTTTTGCATTTCATTGTTTTGGGATTGGATGTCTGTGTGTGTGTGTTCACATGTACTTGTGAAAATTTCACCCATTTCTGGGATATGCCTACTCAGGTCTAGTCTCCAGCCCCAAGAATTTCAGAGGTGGGCTTGGGGTAGTCATGGCACGAGCCCCTCTTGGACGGGATGTGAAAATTCCCAAATAAATATTTATATGGTACCATTTAGACTATATAGTGAAAACTATTTTTATATGGTAAATCAAAAAGAGGATGATGTTGATCTAGACTTCTATTTAATTAATTAGAGTATGATCATAGAATAATTACCAATTTTTAAATTTTCCTTTTACACTGACCATCAATTATAGGATTATAGGTTTTGATAAACTAATAAATTTATCCAACTCTAATTTAAGAATACTATTGAATTTATATGTGAACTATGGATCAAATCATATACAATTGGCAGTGGTACTTCATACAGACCTACCACTTTTCATATAGTTGGAAATTTAATCGAGTGGGAAATAGTCTCAAATAGTAAATAATTGTGTAGGCATTGTGTGTTTATCCACTAATACCGAGATGTAATTATAGACATTATATGTATTATAAATACTTGGGAACAAATAAATTGGGACTTTTTTCTTTTTAAATTCTAATATTGGTAATAGTTTCATCATAACCTTATATTTTTTATATTCATCATTATCTTTCTGCCATACCATGAAATGGGAGAAATACTCTATTGTATCTAGCTTCATATCTTCCAAAAAAAGTTTAATTTGAGATATATATATATATATATATATGTATGTATTTGAGATCTCTAAATTAATAGAGAAGGATGGAATATATGATACATCCAAAATCCCCTTCTCTACTTCTAGATTTAGAGGTAAACATATAAATTTCATGAATCTTATAACTCCATAATTTCAATAGTTGAGATCCATATTATATTATGACATTTTATATAGCTCTATATAATATTTCTAGGCCTCACTAAACATCACATAGATAATTGGATGATAAATAATTTTGTAAAGGTAGCATTTCATACATTCCATGATGATTCCCATATCCATCTATTGAATATGCATAAAAATTGGATCCCTTGGGTGATTTTTCATCTTCATATATGTGAATATATATATATATATATTAATATAATTTTATTAATATATATATATCACATTTCTACCATATAGGTAATTCCAATAAATAATTAATTCAAATATTTTTCTCCCAATCCTATTTCATGTGTCGAGTTAATTTCCCATGGATTTTTAATATATGTGAAGTATATGAATTTACCTTATAATTTTCCGAAATGGTTCATCTTAATAACATTGTTGAAGATTCAATATATGTGAAAAATACATCTCCACTACATGGTAGTGTATGTTTTTCTATATTGACCAACCTCCTCTCAAACTCTTTGATGATATCATTACATTCTTCCAACTGTAGAAAATTTACACTATTCTAGATTAATTTTGTTATATAATTTGAAATTGTTCAGAAATTTATCCCAAAAAAATATATAGGATCCAACTGAACTAATGTAACTATAGATCTATATAATATTGGTTTCTTTGGGTAATTAATCGTTCACTTTTTTCATCAAAATAACCAATTATATTCCATTCCTTTTGATTACATGAACTTGAAGGGGACATTTTTGTAATCAAATTATACCCTTTCTGAAACATGGAATAATATTTCTCATTTGTTAAGTCATTTAGAATAACTTTAAAATTCTATTTGTTTTCCTCCATAATTTGGATATATAAAGGAATATTTTCAATAAATGCTACCCATAATTTTTCAAGGTAGTCTTTATAGATTCTATTCATTATTTCAATGAAATTACAATTTAATTTCTTTACTTAATATGAAATCACAATGAATTCCTTACACTCATATCATATGATAAATGATTTATATGGTTTGTAGTCAATCTTTACCATTTATTGAATGTATACAGATCGAAGACCCACCTTTTAGGAGTATTTATCCCCTTAAAATTGATCAAATTAGTCAATAATATGTAGTAAAATATATTTTTTGTCATGGTTTTGTTATGTTAATGATAATAAATGAAAACATACATTTATTTACTCTTGATAAATAGACCTATGGAATACCATGAGATGAACCTATGTATATGAAACATGTGTCCATATTTTTAGGGTGTTTATTCTTTAGTTCATTAAATTCTATTGGAACTATTCAATAAAGACTCTTTTATATATGAAAAAAACCTAATATGAGTTTAATTGGAAACTGAAACTATAGTTACAATGGAAAACTAGGTAGTTAATAAGTAAAAATATCAATATAATCATGTATGATTGGAATGTCATCTATATTGTATTCCACCCCATCCATTTGAGTCAGGTATCACTCTTTTTTGTGTATCAATGTTCATATTAAGTTGTTTTTATTGAATGGGAGTTATTAAACATCCTTTTATTGATATTTGATATTATGATGATTTGGTTTATTAAATGATATTTTTTTTTCTAAAAATATATATATGAGATCCATATTAGGAAATCCAATCCATAAACAATATCACATTAAATTCCCCCAATGGAAGAAGAACTATAACTATAATAATTATTTGCACACAAACATTGATTTGAGAGTTTTTGACCTTGGCTGAAATCAACACACAAATATGAATTTTCACTGATAATTCAATATCTTGTGTTTGAATTAGTGATTCATCAATATTTGAAACTTTTCATGATATTTTTTAATGTAAATTAATAGAATAGAAAATGGTATTCATAAACCTAAAGTAGATAATGACTGTACCTATACCACTTGATATTCAGGATCCACATCTTCATTAGTGAATTCATGGTTTCTTTCATGTTTCCTTGTCCATAAATGTTGTTGATTATTTCTATCTTTATTATCCCTTGGATTAGGGATTTGATTTCTATCTTGACCAATCTCATTAAATTTGTCGAATTGAAATACGTGTGGTTCATTAATTGGGTCCTTCAACTCCAATATTGTGTTACTTGGACTCTTTACATTTAATAAATAATTATATGTTTGGTTTCGAACCATTCCCCAAGTAAAAAATTTTTCTACACCCATGAGGAAGCCTTTTGAGTACTTCATAGCATATTTTTTTACATGTATGTAGTTCACATTTAATTCCTTCATGTGAGTATTCAGTTTAGTATATAAAAAACGCCATTTTCAATTTCTTATCTCATGACCCATGTGAATAAAGTAAATATCTATATTTTATTTCCTCTTTTTGTGTACATAAAACAATTTATTTTTAGCTACTAAATTCACTTATACATACTTCCTTCAGAAGAATTTATTTTATGGAACTAAATAAATGATTGACCTTGTTTTCAATTCCAATAATAAAAATGTTGGATAACCATTGGAGTCTTATGATGTTTTATCATAAGTACAGATGGATTCAACCTTGTTTTTTTCAACTCCTAGAATTATCTCTCCATTTTCAGGTGAATATTTGAGGGAAAATATTATGTTGATAATACATTATTAGATACCACTAATTCCATATATTCAACATATTATTTTTTCCATATATTCATAATGATATTCTACCATTTTTTTCTTCACCTTTTCGATGATAAGTAGAAAAAATAACATTTTTCATGTTCTATACACTATATAATAAAAAATAGTTTTTCATTATGTTGATATATTTTTTTATGTCTAGTGGAATAGAAATAAAACTAAATGATGTGGGGTGTTTCTTCAAAAGTATTCATTGGATATTGGATCCTTCCTAATATATTTTGGGAAATTGACATGGTTTGTTATATTATTAATCACATTGGAAATGTGGGTGATTCTTTCTAGACATGTTTAAAAATCAAGATAAAATATAATGGATAAAATATCAATATCATATCTTATAGCACATATTTAGTTAATGTATGATTAATATTTTAGAATACATTGGAACATGGGAAATGATGGATTCACATTTAAAAGGATAAAATTTGTAAAGAACCAGAGTGGGGTAATTTATCAATTGATTGGTGGCTTTAATGTATAAGACTCAAATATCCTAAATTTATATTGGAATTTTATAACAACCCTATTTTTTTATTAAGACACTTGGATTTATAGTGTACAATATTTACAACACCGAGTGTAAAATGAATCAGTAAATGTTGCTATTTAAAATGTTACCATTAAAGTCTTGTCATTAAATTGGTGGGTATGAATTAGAATAAATAATTTATGAAATATATATATATATATATACATCTGTGTGTGTGTGTGTATTAATTAGTAGAAATTTATTGGTAAATTATCAAAAAATAATATCACTTTTTTTAGTAATATCATTTTTATTTTACAAATACATTATCCCCAAAAATGACTTATATTTGTTTTTAAGAATATTATTATTAATTAATGGAAGTTCTAGAAATTTTATTTGATAAAAATAAATTATTTTGTTGAAATTAAAATACCATAATTAGTTTGTGGTGAAATTTTGATAATTTTTTAGAAATAAGAAAATCTTTGGTGAATTGTAAAAAATAATGTTTTGTTAAAATAATATATTTTTATAATATCATCGAGACATAATTATGGGATATATTTTTTAAAAATTATGTAATTAATAAAATATGATATTATAATATAAATATTTTTGAATGAATAATTCATAACGTGTATGTTATAATTTGTTTCATGAAAAGTAAAATAATCATTGTCAGTGTAGACGTAGTGTCTACATAGTGTTGAAGAAGACAAAATTAGTGACTTTTTTATTTTTTTGTGGTTCAGGCAGAAGCCTCATTTATTATTAAAGAAAAGAAAAGACTTCTTTAACTAGGTAGAGGGAGGTCGATTACATAGCCCGAAGGCCCAGGGGGCATTTAGCCCATTACATGGCCCATAGGCCCATTTTTTTGGCACAAGGCCCATTTTGTGAATAGTACAGCTACAGTAACCATGCTTCTATAGTTCCACACAGTAACTGCCCCTGCTACAGTACCATGCAGCTGCTACGCTGACATTCTGTTGCTATAGTGCCCGTTGTTTCTACAGTGCTGTCGCTGCTACAGTACCTCCACCCAATCGGTTTTGAACCCCCATTTTTCATGTATAATTAAGGGATGTGTACCACTAATCTAATCCCCAAATACTTGACAATAATTAAATCTTAAAGATAGTTTTCACAACTTATTTATTATTTACTTTCTATAATTTAACTTTTTTATCTTCTAATTTTGAATTTTGGAGTCATATAACAACAATATAGTCCAAAAATCTGTGCAATGGTTCCGCAATTTATTCAATGGAAAAGATAAAAAATTAAAGATGTTTTCATAACGCGTATAGAAGTAAATATACATAATGAATGAATATATAATTTTACTTAAAAACATATTAAATTATTTCTATGATATTAATTGGTTTTTTATTTCTAAAATGAAAAAGTCAACATTCATTCTTATGCAATGATGATACAGTGCTTGTTCACGTAGAGGTAAAATAAATAAAATGGTTGTAATTAAAATTATAAGAACACATAAATGACCAAATATAAGTCTAAATAATATTATATAAGTGTTTTTAGACCATAATTTTAATTTTCTTCAAATTTGGGACATTTTGGACACACATGAATAAATTTAATCCCTTTATAATATTTTTTGTTAATGTAAGTAAAGTTGATCAAAATATAGTTTTTATTTATTATATTACTATAATTTATCATTTTATAAATGTTTTAATAGAAAATAATTTTTCATATGAAATATATTAAATTTATATTGTTCATGAAATTTTATTTTTACTTTTTAGGCTTCAAATTAATACCATAATGACTTTCACAATGATGATCCAATATTTATATAGATAATGAATAAATCAAATTAATAACATTAAAAATAATAAAATAAAAGTAATTTGTGAATTCTAATTTATAAGATAATTAATGATTTCCCTAGTCGAATATTCGAGGAAAACGGTATAACAAAATAATTTATTCTAATTTGAATCATTTTTTCAGGTGTTAAAGTCATAGTTATCTAATGTGTATAATTTGATTAAAATTATTTTTCTAGAATTCAATTTTTATTTAATTATTTAAAAATAAAAAACATGAAAAATTCCAAAAAAATTGTCAATATTCGTTATGAAATGATATATATTTTGAATTTTAGGAAATTTAAAATTTTTAACCCTATATTAGTTTAATTAAATTTTGATATTTTAAGTAATTCATAATTTCCACCTAACCTAAATTATAATTTGATACTCATACCTTCCCAAAATTTCTTCAACATAAACCATATTTCTTAACTATATTTCGTCAAATTTTGTTATCCTCATCCCTTTACACATTATAGTGCTTCAGGTCCACAAAAAAGGCCACTTCTAAGAGCCTAAGGAGGTTCTTAAGGATAAATTTTCAAGAGGTAAATTCCGTCATTACCTCTTTTAAATTAGTTCTCACATTGAAAATTATCCTTACCAATTTTACATTTTTTAATAATAACTATACTATCATATAGATTCTATAATTTTGTTTTTTATGGTATATTCCCAATAAAATATCTCATTTTCTCCTTTTATTCATAAATAAACAAAATATCGACCATGGTGTGTTAACTCACCACATTTATGAATGATGAGATTTGATTTCCCTTTACCGTAATCGTGGAATACTTAAATTACCATATAATTGTATAAAATGAACTAAATATATATATATTCTCACTTATTATAGAGACCCATATCCTGATGTAAATATACATTACATTACTTTTGCGTAATATCTAATACATAACAAAAACAGACACCAAAGGACCGTAATAGTTTAGTGTCTTTAGAAACTCAGAATATATTCTTCTAATCTTTGTGAAAGATCTTCAACATCTCCCATAAAGATCTTCCTTTTTTTCTTACCTAAAAAATTTATTTATATCCTGGGGAAAACAAAACATATAAAGGGTGAGATTAAATGCTTAGTAAGGGTAATCATGGAGAGAATAAAACAAACCATATACATTTGACCTTCAAAACATGAACATAATATTTAAATATCAAAATCCTGAGCAATGACATAAAACATGGCAGTACGTAAGGAATAGATCATAATGGATCATCAATAATGATAATTTAGTATGGGAATAAAACATGTAATTGTGGAAAAACATTAATCACATGATATGATTTCCATTGTAGCCAAAGAATTGGGGCCAAGACCATCTTAGTGGACAAAGTCCCTTTCTGAATCGAGTTCACTCCTCATTCCAGTCATGTATCACTGAACCGGATTAACTTTCCATTCCATCCATGTCTATCTCATGTTATATAAATATTTATGCAATGCATTAGAGGGAGATATAGGTCCCACCCATCTCATAATTAAATCATTCTTACTTGTTCCACAACATGAACATAAATCATTCATCATTACCAAAAGTATAAAATGGGTTTCATAAACATCATCCCATCATAACATAATCCATAAAAAAAATGGATATCATTTCATCATAAGAAATGTGAAACCATGTAAATCATAGAGATATTATACTTGAAACATACACGTATGAAATAATTTTATCTTAGATGGAAAATAGTCTTGATAAAACACTTGAAATGAATTCTTGAGGAAAATATCCTTTCCTCTTAAAAATCATTTTCTTTTCACAAAATTCCATGAAATTTTAAAAGAAAAGGATTTTTTTTTTGAAAATATTAATTAAATCTTGTAGAGTAATCTTCATTAAAATAAGGCATTATGAAACCGTAAAAATCAGTTCATGCCGTATGAGTTAAAAAAACATTCTCCTCATACATTTTCAAGAAAAGTAAAAAAGTACCTCGTATGGTAAACAAAAGAAAGAGACCTTACATACCATGTAGTAAAAGTCAAAAATGGGTAAAAAGGACATTAAACATACATGAAACCATTTTTTAGAAAAAAATGACATGGATGATAAATATAACCCCAGTAAATACTTAAGAATAAACAATCTCGGATAAAAACGAGATTGGAACAGGTATCCCTTACCGTATGTCTGATATGCTTCATACGTATCCGAACCTCCTATATAATGATTTAAATAACGTCATTGACTTATTACATAATCATACTAATTGTTATGATATCATATATGATTCACTTATGTCTTTATATTACACATTCTTTTGTAAATTCCATGTTAAAGCAGCGTTTTGGGTAAAATCGTATTATTTATCGTATGTGTTTGGACTTGTTGTTCTTAATATTATTATTACTTATATCATGATTTACTTATTTCCAGAATTTAAATCATGATTTATATATCATATATATTCAGTATATATATATAATAGATAGATAAATGAAATGAAATACACCATTCATGGAGACGGTAGGTCGTACGTACGCATGAACGATGTTTTCCTTTCCTTATTGACTTGAATGGATGTAAGTAGATGACACACACATATATATACATAAATAAAGTATATCCAGTAGATTATCATGTCATATATTTCATTATTATTAATTATATATACTTTATATTCATTCTTGAATGGTTAACATGGGGAATAAATCTCATCGCGTCGTGGAGACGGTAATCCGTACGTACGCACGAGCATTGATATTGTTCCCATAATTATTTAATTGAAATATAGTGGATTATATAATATCTCATAATAAGAATGATTTTATAAGAACTATATATATTTATTCTTTACACCATTTTACCCATCCATGTAAGGTGGTGGTGGAAAAACAGATTACACCAGGGCATGGAGACGGTATTCCGTACGTATGCACGCGCGGTGATTTCGTTTTCCGTAGGATGGAAATAAGGTTAAATGGGGTTGTTTCATATTTATAATAAAATATCATTATATTATTGATACTGATGTTATTACATTATAATGAAACAACTAAAGAAGAATTATTTCATGAAGAAAGAAAATTTGGAAGAATCGGTAGAAGAGATTACCTCTTCTTTGACGCACCTCTTTTAAGATTCCTCTTAAGGCACTAGAGTTGGTATTTTGAGGAGACAATAATCTCTATAATGTTTATAGTGAAGTTGATAAGGGAAATGGTAAGGGTTTGGCCGATCTTGAAAGCTCAAAATTGTGTAAAGAGAAGAGGGAGGAGGTGCCCTTTTATAAGGGAGGAGAGGGGCACCTTAGGAAAAACATAAAATAATATTTTATAATAAAGTCATATTCAGTTTTTAATAGCTCAAAATTGATTTATTTCTAAGATAAAGTGGGTATGGGTCGCAATATTTTCATCCAATAGGATTTAGAAATGTTTAGGTCACTATTGTAAACTTCTCATTTAGATTTAACTATAAGTTAAATAATTTAACTTTTACCGTGCCTTCTTGTTTTCTTACATTATATGGTTAATAAACATACTATAAAAAGCCAAAAGAACCTAAAGTGGTAAATTATTAATATATATAACCTTATCTAAGTCATTTGGCCGAATATTATATTTTTAGGAATAAAATAACAATTAATAATATAATATTTGTTTTTAAAACAATTTGTGTCAATTTTGATACTATTTGGTAATTTATTTTTGTTAAATCATAACAGCATGATTAGTTCAAAAACAATTAATTAAATAAATAATAACATGTCATATTAACCTATAAAATTATTGGAATTCACAAAAAGTCTAAAATTACATTTATTTGGGTATTTATAACATCGATTATGTTAATATTTCATTAATAAGGTAATTGCTGCATTGTCATTGTGTCATAAATAAATTACATTATTTAATGTATAAAAATTATAAATAAAATAACATTATGTATGAAATATTTTATGATTTCTAATTAATATTTATAGATGAATTTATCTTATGTATAACCCTATATTAATTTTTTTTTACTTATTTAACATTGATTTTAACTCTTTTATCTCTTCTTTGAATTAAATAATAATAAATATCCTAATCTAATCCAAGTGGACCTAAATGATAATATTATATTCCTAAAGTTGTTTTTGGTCGAATTATACTTATCCAATAGAATTAGGACATTTGTTAGGGTAATAATAATATCATTTTTACCCTTAATTTTCCTATTTACTTTTAACTGTGGTAAATAAAAGTAAAAAGTTACTATTCACCAAAAATTATTTTTATCTGATTGAACCACATTTTACTCCTTGATATTAAGCATGACTTTTGGATTTTCGAAATTCAACTCACAGAAGCGGTAAAATTATGTTTTATGTATAATTGCAAATGCTCCTAGGAGGTGGGTAAAAGACGGTGAAAAGTTGAATAAAATTTTAATATATATAAAATTATTATAAAATGACTCCAATGAATTACATTGAAATTATATTAGTATTATGTATCTATTTTGACCTAAAATAAATTTAAATAAAATAAATGATTATTTAAATAAAAAGTCGGTTTTTAAATAGAGACCAAGTGTTTTCACTATTCATCAAAAATTGAAATTTTTCAGAAAAATACCAAAAATTCACCCTAGTCTAATGTCGATATTACGAATCCAAAAATTAAATCCATTTTGAAAGTTAAAATTTATAAAATTTTAAAAAGTGGATATTACTATTCATAACGACTAGTTCATAATAATATTATTATAATATCTCGTTTAGTGAATCTCAGTATTGCGTACAACACACGCTATCGAGGAAGGTTGCTCTAGCGTGCAACACAAGCCTAGAATAGTTTTTCCATATACTGTAAACTAATATGGTGTTGCGTATAGCGAAAAGTAATCTTGGTGTAGCGTACAACACAAGATGTCAAAGTAATTAAAAAATAATATTTCTCATAAAATCTCAGGGTGTTACATTCTACCCCCCTTAAAATGAATTTCGCCCTTGAAATTCGTCGGGGTTATAAGTGGTTTTCTACATGAAAGTTTCTTTTATAGAAACCCACATCGTAAAAAGGAATACTAAAACATCATTTTAAATAGGGAAGTTAGAATCATAACGATCGCCCAAAGTAACTCAGCACTGGGCTTCCACAGAAGACAACATAGGTGAAAATATGGATATAGAAGAGAAATCTAACCATCATGTTCTGCTGGAGAGTGGTAGTGAACATAGATATGAAAAATCCATCAATCACAAATCCAAAATTTTTTATTATTTAAGGTACCATTTGATTCATCGGATATAAGGACACTAGGACAACATTTTTTTGTTTTCAAAATCATTTCCCTAAAGATGAAGAATTGTTGAATTAAAAGAAATACTTACTTTATATTGGTACAATATCACAGTTGTTCGTGCCTTTAAGAATTTCCACTTCATCTCTTAATGAAATGAAGTTAAATTTTTCATTCATGAAGCATTAACAGATCACGTGATAGAACGGTGGGTCATTCTCTCTATCTCAAATAAAAGGTAATAAAAAGTTATTTAATATACATAAGTCCATCTATGGAGATATTAATCGTATATGGTTCCTAAAATGGACGTATACATCGTATATCATACAACATTATAAATTGAAACTAATTTAAACTAACCAGGGACTTCATGTAGGCCAGTTGGAGGCGATAAAGGCATGTCGCACTTTGGTTGTGGGTTCGATTCCCGCAACCTTGTCCAACGTGATAGGGTTGTCACCCATCCTGTAGGTTTTAAATTACTAAAACTACATTATTATAAAATTCCTACAATAATATCGAAAATTTTCTATCCTTAAACAATACAATATTATGTCTAACTTAATTCATTCCAATATTTAGGCTTATCCAAAATACTTCGGTCCAAGATAATAGTATAAAGAAAACGATTACTTGAAAGGTCACATAACAAGCACGTGAATACTATCATTTATACCCCATATATCATACTATATATCTTGTTGGTCACATTCCAGACATGTGAATACCTTAATCATGTATTCTCTTGAAAAATGAATACCCATTGAACTTTTGTGCAAACAAGAATACTTCCAAAAGTTAACTCTTTCCACATACCAAAAACCAAAAATTTATATATACTCAAACCATGATATCACTTTTCCCTTATATCAGTCATGAGATCATGAATACTATTGAAAATTTCCTTTTATCCTTATCCCTTCATTATTTGCATATCGTCTACTTTCCAAAAATATTTCAATCACTTTTCATGGTTATCGGTACCATAAAATTATTGAAAACCACAATAGACTAATAGGAAAATATTCCAATATACCATAAAAGTACCTCAACAACATTATTCTTGAATACCAATACATAAACACGTCAATCCATCCTCTTCAATGATTGTCATGGAATAAGTCCTTCCTTGATTTAGAAGTAACCTCTTAGGTCAAGGAATTGAGTTGGGTAATGCCCATGTTCTCCACGAATAAGACATTTAACTCCACAATAGTATGTCACTCTATGACCCTTTTCTCCACACATATAACATCTTCTCCTCCATTTGAGGTATTCCTCAAGGTTATTCTTACCATATTTAGAAATCTCAATCTTCTTTTCTCTATGTTCCTCACAATGCAAAAATTCTTAAAATTCCATCTTCCTCTTATTTTATGACTTAAGAATACCACAAAAGTTCACCTTGTTATTCTTATATCAAGATGACTGATTCGGCATAACCACAATATCTTCCTCTCTAGGAATTAAAAAATTTTGTTGATCACAGTCACCAATTTCTCCATCGAAATCAATGTTAACTGAATTCCTTCTCGTTCCCTCCATTGACTAAAACTAGAAACCATAGTGTAAGAAATAGTTAACAAAATGAGGAACCACATAATCATTAAAAGTCACTTATGAGATGTCTAACTTATCACACATTCTGCAATCTATGACACCATAGGTTATTCAAGATCATCAACATAATTCTAGGACTATAACCTATAGTTATACTAAACCTTAGGGACATCCCTAGACATACCTTAGAAATATCTCTAGGGATATCACTAAAGTTTTCGCATCCATGTTTCCAAAGGTTGACTAAACCTTTCCTCTGATACCAAATGTAAAGACCCATAGCCTGACGTACATATACATTACATTACTTTTGCAGAATATCTAATTCATAACAAAAACAGACATCAAAGGACTGTAATAGTTTAGTGTTTTTGGAAACTCAGAATATAATCTTCGAATCTTGGTGAAAGATCTTCAATATCTCCCATAAAGATCTTCTATTTTTTCTAACCTAAAACATTTATTTATATCTTGGGGAAAAGAAAACATATAAAGGATGAGCTCAAATTCTCAGTAAGGGTAATCATGGAGAAAATAAAACAAACATATAGATTTGAAATTCAAAACATCAACATAATATTTAAACATCAAAATCTTGAGAAATGACAAATAACATGGAAGTACGTAAGGCATAGATCATAATGGATCATCAATCATGATAAAATAGCATGGGAATAAAAAATGTAATTGTGTAAAACCATTAAGCACATGATATGATTTCCATAGTAGCCAAGGCATTGCGGTCAAGACCATCTTAGTGGACAAAGTCCCTTTCTGAATCGAGTTCACTCCTCGTTCCAGTCCTGCATCACTGAACCGGATTAACTTGTCATTCCATCCATGTCTATCTAATGAGGTAAAAATATTTACCCAATACATTGGTGGGAGATATAGGTCCCACCCATCTCATAATTGAATCATTCTTACTTGTTCCACAACATGAACATAAATCATTCATTATTACCCAAAGTATAAAATGGGTTTCATAAACATCATCCCATCATAACATAATCCATACAAAAAAAATGGATATCATTTCATCATAAGAAAAGTGAAACCATGTAAATCATAGAGATATTATATACTTGAAACATACACATATGAAATAATTTCATCATAGATGGAAAATAGTTTTGATAAAACACTTGAAATAAATTCTTGGGGAAAATATTCTTTCTTCTTCAAAATCATTTTCTTTTCACAAAATGCAAAGAAATTCTAAAATAAAATGATTTTTTTGAAAATAGTCATTAAATATTGTAGAGTAATCTTCATGAAAATAAGGCATTATGAAACCGTAAAAATCCGTTCATGCCGTATGAGTTAAAAAACATACTTCTCGTACTTTTGCCAGAAAAGTCAAAAAGTATCTAGAATGGTAAACAAAAGAAAGAGTCCTTACATACCATGTAGTAAAAGTAAAAAATGGGGAAATATGACTTTAAACATACATGAAACGATTTTTTAGAAAAAATGGACATGGATGATAAATATAACCCCAGTAAATACTTACGAATAATCAATCTCGGATTAAAATGAGATTGGAATAGTTATCCCTTACCTTAGGTCTGATATGCTTCATACGTATCCGAACCTCATGTATAATGATTTAAATAATGTCATTGACTTAATATAGAATCATATTCATTGTTATTATATCATATATGGTTCACTTATGTCTTTATATTACACATTCTTTTGTAAATTCCATGTTAAAGCAGCGTTTTGGGTAAAATCGTATTATTTATCGTATGTGTTTGGACTTATTATTCTTGATTTTATTATTACTTATATCATGATATAATTACTTCCAGAATTTAAATCATGATTTATATGTCATATAATTTCATTATATTTATATATAATAGATAGATAAATGAAATGAAATACACCATAATGGAGACGGTAGGTCGTACGTACGCATGAACGTTGTTTTCCTTTACTTATTGACTTGAATGGATATAAGTACATGGCACACACATATATATATATACATTAATCCAGTATCTACAGTATCTTTATCATGTCATATATTTCATTATTAATTATTATATATACTTTATAATCATTCTTGAATGGTTAACATGGGGAATGAATCTCATCTCATCGTGGAGACGGTAATCCGTACGTACGCACAAGCGTTGATATCTTTCCCATAATTTTTGAATTGAATTGGAGTGGATGATATAATATCTCATAATCAGTATGATGCTATAATAAATATATATAGTTATTCTTTACACCATTATACCCATCCATGTAAGGTGGTGGTGGAAAAACAGATTACACCACGGCGTGGATACAGTATTCTGTACGTATGCACGCATGGTGATTTCATTTTCCGAAGGATGGATAGAAGGGGAAATGGGGTTGTTTAATATTTATAATAACATATTAGTATATTATTGATACTTATGTTATTAATTTATAATGAAACAACTAATGAAGAAGAATTTGAAGAAGAAAGAAATTTGAAAGAATCGGTAATAGAGATTACCTCTTCTTCGACGCACCTCTTTTAAGCATCCTCTTAAGGCACTAGAGTTGGTCTTTTGAGGATACCAGAATCTCTATAATGTTTCTAGTGAATATGAGAATGTAAATTTTCAGGTTTTGGATGAGAATGAAATATAAAAATTGTGTAAAGAGAAGAGGGGGGAGGTGCCCTTTTTTAAGGGAGGAGAGGGGCACCTTAGGAAAAACTTAAAATATAATTTTATAATAAAGTCATATTCGGTTTATAAAAGCTAAAAATTTATTTATTTCAAACTTAATGTTGGTATGGGTCTAAATATTATCAATAAATAGGTTTTATACAATTTTAGGTTACTATTGTAACCTTGTCCTTTAGATTTAACTATAAGTTAAATAATTTAACTTTTACCGTGTCTTCTTGTTTTCTTACACTATATGGTTAATAAACTTACTATAAAAATCCAAACGAACATCAAGTGGTTAATTATTAATATATATAATATTATCTAAGTAATTTGGCCTAAAATTATATTTTTAGGAATAAAATAACAATTAATAATATAATATTTGTTTTAAAAACAATTTATGTCAATTTTGATACTATTTTGTAATTGATTTTTCTAAAAATCATAATAGCATTATTAGTTATAAAAAAATTAATTAAATAACTAATAACATGTCATGTTAACCTATAAAATTAGTGGAATTCATAAAAAGTCTCAAATTACATTTATTTGGGTATTTATAACATCAATTATGTTAATATTTCATTAATAAGGTAATTACTGCATCATCATTGTGTAATAAATAAATTACATTATTTAATGTCTAAAAATTATAAATAAAATAAAATTATGTATGAAATCTTCTTATCTTTCTAATTAATATTTATAGTCTAATTTATCTTATGTATAACCCTATATTAAATTTTCTTTACTTATTAAACATTGATTTTAACTCTTTTATCTCTTCTTTGAATTAAATAATAATAAATGTCCTAATCTAATCCAAGTGGACCTAAATGATAATATTATATTCCTAAGGTTTTTTATGGTCGAATTATACTTATCCAATAGAATTATGATAGGTTTTAGGGTAATAATAATATGATTTTTACCTTTAATTACCTATTTACTTTTAACCGTGGTAAATAAAAGTAAAAAGTTACTATTCACCAAAAATTATTTTTATCTTATTGAAACACATTTTACTCAAGGATATTAACCGTGTCTCTTGGATTTTCAAAATTCAACTCACATAAGTGGTAAAATTATGTTTTATGTACAATTGACAATTCTCCTAGGAGGTGGGTAAAAGACGGTGAAAAGTTAAATAAAATTTTTATATATCTAAAATTATTGTAAAATGACTCCAATGAATTACATTGATCTTTTATAAGTATTATGTATCTATTTTTAACTAAATAAATTAAATAAAATAAATGATTATTTAAATAAAAAGCTGGTTTTTAAATAGTAACCCAGTGTTTTCACTATTCATCAAAAATTGAAAGTTTTCAGAAAAATACCAAAAATTCCCCCTAGGGTAATTTCGATATTCCGAATCTAAAAATGAAGTCCATTTTTAAAGATAAAATTTATAAAATTTCAAAAATTGGGTATTACTATTCATAACAGCTAGTTCATAACAATATTATAATAATATCTCGTTTAGTGAAACTCGGTATTGAGTACAACACACGCTATCGGGGAAGGTTTCTATGGCATGAAACACAAGCCTAGAATTGTGTTTTCTTATACTGTAAGCTAATAAGGTGTTGTGTATAGTGAAATCTAATATTGGTGTAGCGTACAACACAAGACATCAAAGTAATTAAAAATAATATTTCTTATAAAATCTCGGGGTGTTACACTTATAGTGTACTATTTCTATTTTTCCAGGATGTTCATAATAAACCATCCTTGGAAACCCTGAGACCAAAACACCCAAAATAAAGGAAATAACAAATTATTGTTAATAAATGGGGGGGAAATGTTATAAAATTATCATGTAAGGAATTTTAAACATTATTATAGTTTATTACAAATTTAATAACTGTCTTTAAACCATTATACAAGATGTTTAAACACTTTTGAAAGATGTTGAAATGGTTATAAGAGAATATTTCACTAAAAAATCCCTTTAAATATTTTAAAGGATTATTTTTCAAAATTAATAACACTCTTAAATCCAAAATATTTGAGGTATTAACACTTTTGGAAGGTATTGAACAGGAGGTAAGAGATTCTTTAACTAAAAAATCATTTTGAATGTGTTTTTCTCTTAAGTTTAAATGATATTTCAATAGTTTTATTCATGATATATTCTGTCAAAAAAAATTATTATGGGTTGATCCCATTATAGATAAAGATTTGATAGGTTGAACCCCATTATATCTCAAGATATGTCAAGTTCATCCCCTTTATAGCTCAATATATGATAAGTGATCCCCAATATTTCTCTCCAATGCATTGGGTACTCTGGAGATGGATGTTGACCAAAACATTATTAAATTTGTAAGGGTGAATGTAAGATTGATATGTTAAATATGTCATAAGGAAACCATATAATTTTTCTATTCATGAAAATGTGTATTCATGAAGAGGGTTTATAATAGGGTTTCATGTTTTCACTAGACTAAGGATTTTTTTTATTCATTCTATTTATGACCTTACTAATAATTTTGTGATAATACCAAGTTTTAAAATGTTTTTCGACGTGTTTTATGGAATGAAAGCATATAATAAAAATCCTGGATTAATTTTGGGAATATTTTCCATGAAAATAATTAATGTTTGATTTTAGAAAAAAAAAATTGGAAGAAATTTATACTATATTAAAATTATGCACGTTATATGCTTGTGGTATTTTCATGTATTAATTATAACCTAATTCTATAAAACTATAAACTAAACATGTTCTTTGGGAAATTAAGAATGTTAATTCTAAATTATTTTAATAAATATGTAATGCTTAAAGATGTTTCCTTATAGTTGGTATCAGAGTATGGTATAGATAACTTTAGAGGTTAGGATGTAATCTAAAAATAGGTTAAATATCCTTTATAACAACAAAGGTTACTATAAAATGGATGGTTTTAGAGGATTATGGTATTTAAGGTAGATTTGATCAAAACATTAATAGAATTAGATATACGGGTTTTGATGGGTTAGAGTATTATATTAATTTTAAGGTGCTAGATTTACCTTATAAAGTATTATTGTATATATATATTTTTTATGATTAAGTGATGTTCATTTCCACATATTATGGATCATTTGTCAATATATATGGAAAGAGATCATTGAAAATATTATTATCCCTCCCCAATTATTTGGTCATCACAATTATTGAATAATATCGTTCAAATTATTTTTACCACTTATTGATTATTCGAATCACCTGAATGAAATTATTTGAGTTATCCAACACCTACTCTTTCTTATAAAACATTTATGGGTCGTGGTACCATTATTATATGATTTCGAGGTCTCAAATATTCCAACTCCATTGAAAAATGAAACTAGATAAGTGTCATTAATGTATACATTTTTAATGTAGGACAACATGAAGAAAGGGAAAGGGACGATCAAGAAGATCTTGAAAACTAGATTCATGATATGATTTATTTTCTAATCCATAAATAATGAAAAATTATTGGACTGATATTTATTAACCATTAGGAAACTATTCAAATATTTGAATTGTTGGATTTATGTATTAATAAATAAAGTGAAAATTAATATTTAATTTTTTATGAAGAATTTTTAATGATTAAAATATCTACATATAAAGTATTCAAGAGTTATCGTACACTCAAGGATGATGAAATGATTAAAATTTCTACTACTCTTTTGGTAATGCGATTACTTTGGGGAGATTGTTATTGATTTTTGAGATATATGTAATCCTATGGTTATTATGCAAAAATTATATATTAATTAATGAAAAATATTTTCTTTTGGAGTAAATAACCTATGTGGTATTGATAACTTTAGGGTTCATGTGATCTTTGATTTGGAGGTAGCTATGCTTTGTTATAATTTTGGAATATATGTTTTATCGAAATTTTATTTGTTGTAAAATTTTATCTTGGAAGAATATCAAAAATATTATATGAAGATGTATAGGAATAAGGTAAAAAAATTACTAAGATTTAATTTTATCAATAAAGGATATGGTATATTTTGGAGGAAAATAATATTTTATTGTTTGGTTGTTATTTAGGTTATTTATCGAAATGATTATCACATCATGTAGAATTTTTTATTAGGGGAATTATATTATGATATAATAATTTAAGAGTCATAATTGTTACTATGGGATAAATTTCAATGTCATCTTATAAGTACGTCATATTGTTATTTTGGTTTTTATTTGAATTTAATGAATGGATACATGTTTAATGTTCTATGTTGAACTTTGGGTATTACTGTCAAATTTTGGAGATAAAAATAGTTTTTCACCATATAAAGGTTTGTTCTTTTTAGAGAAATATCTTATACTAATGAATTTGGTTTTTATTTTTGTATCGAGATGCTAGAAATGATAGATTATCATATGCAGATTACGTGATTACCTAGAAGTTAATTCAAGTGATTTAGGCTGGAGAAAAAATCCAAACTCAACATTTGGAGAAAAAGATGAATTTGTGGTGAAGATTAATTGATGGAAAAAACTATAATGTTTTTTAAGTATTTATATTTAATTATGATTTTTTTATAGATAGTTAATGAATTACTCAACTCGGGACAATGAATATTTAAATAAAAAAATTATTTATTTACATTCCTTACTGAGAAATCCCTATATTTATAACCTATTAAATATTTTTGGTTTTCCAGTTCTCGAAATTATCATGGACATGTTCTATCATAGTCTCCATCATTATTTTAGAATTTCTTTCCTCATCTAAGTCCATGTTTTCCTACATGGAAATCTAATATGTGTTATGTCGAGAGATCTTCATACTTTAGTTTCTTTCTTATTAAGTGGATAGTTTAATAATCATTTTTAGGATATGGGTATTCAATAATGGTTTTTTAGAAAGGTATAACCCCAGTTAAAAAACATATGTTCAAATTTTTTAGGATGAAAATTTTCGTTGGGGTTAGAATTTTTCATCATTATATTTTCTTAATGTAAACCCTTTTCTCGATAGCATACAATATACTCAAAACCGAGTGAAAAATGAAAAACTAAAAATTATTATTTAAAATCTCACCATTATAGAGAAGTCATTAAATTGGTGGGTATTAATATGAATAACTGATTTATGAAATAAACATATTGATCCTACTGAAAAAAAATATTGGTAAATATTCAATAAATAGTAACAATGTTTTTTAGTAAAGTCATTTTAATTTTAAGAAATATGTTTTCCTCAATAATTTTTTTATTTTTATAAATATTAAGATTATTTTATGCATGTTTTTAAAAATGTATTAGTTAAATAAATTTTAATTTTTCAAATCATAATAACCAAATTATACTATGTTGATATTTTTTGAAATTTCTAAACAAATAATTTCTTGAATAGTAAAAATATAGTTATTTTAAAATACATTATTGTTATGACGTTGTCAAGGCAAAATTTTGAGATATAAGATATTAAAATTATATAATTATTGACATATGATATTATAAAATAAAAAATTTATTAAAATAATTCATAACTTGTATTTTATAATTTATTTCATGAGAAGTATAAAAATATTTGACAGGGTCGATGTATTGTCTATGCAGTGATGACAAAGGTAAAATTGGTAATTTATTGATAAAAATTAAATTATAAAAAATATTTTAACAACTTATTTATTAATTATTATGTATTATTTATTTTTTTAATAATTACTTTTTTAGGGTTATATATAATAAGTCTTATCCAAATTCATCTACAATGCTTGTGTAAGGCAAGAAAATACAATGGTAACAAATCAATGAAATTTTTCTTCATATGCATATGATTAAATATGCATAATTGACGAATATATAACAATTTTTTAAAACTAATTTATTTATTTTTATTATTTTAAATTGTATTTATTTATTATATATGAAATAAGTAACGTTACTACTTTTTCAATGCTGATGCAACGCTTATGAAAGCATAAGAACATTACATAAACTATTTTAAATAAAAATTATAAGAACCCTTAAATGACCCAAAATATAATTAAATATTTTTCTAAAACAAATTTTTGACCATTAACATAACATTATTATAATTTGGGAGATTTTGGATCCACATGAATCACATAAACAACTTTATAATATTTTACTAAAAAGTAAGTCAAGTTGTTCACACTATTTTTTTAACAACTATGATATTTTAATTTACCATTTTATAGAAGTTTTATTCGAAAATAAATGTTAATTTAAATGATAATAAATTTATATTCTTTATGAATATATATTTTTTATTTTTAGTCATCAAATTAATACCATAAGGTCTTTCGCAACGATGATGTACAATTTAATTAATTAATTAATTAATCAAATTAATGACATTTAAAATAATAAAATAAATTTAATTTAGGATTTTTAAGAGAAATCAGGATTTCCATAGGATAATATGATATCTATATGATATAACAAAATTATTATAATTGGAAAATTTTTTTGATGCGTTTAAAGTCATCATTATGAATAGTATTTAATTTCATAAAAATTATTTCTAATGAATAAATTGGTTCATTAAATTATTTAAAAATATTAAAAACTATTTGAAAATACCAAAAATGATAATATTATTTCAATTATGAGATATCCTGTGATTTTCAGGAATTTTTAATGATTTTAACCCTATATGAATGTAATTTTATTTTCATATTTTAAGGAATTCTGAATTCTCCCCCACTTAAATTATTAAAGGAGTCTTATCCCTCCACAAAATTTCATCACCATAAGTATTATTTCTACACTATATTATACCAAATTAACTTATAAAAATAACTTTATATATTCTATTTCTTTTGGTCTCACAAAATGATCACATCTAATAGCCTAATGATGTTCTCAAAAATACATTTTCAAGAGGTGAATTCCTTCTTTTTCTCTTTCTAAATTATTTCTCACTTATTCCACATCCTCACCTCCTATAAAATGTTTCATGAAAACTAAAATATGATATGTATATATATATAATGTTATATTGTTTGTTTGATGGTATATTCATCATAAAATCTCTCATTTTCTAAATTTTTTCATAAATAATATAATCAACACCCATAGTGTGTCTATTCACCACCTTTAGTGACAATGAGTTATTCATTCCATTTACCAAAGTAATGTAAAGTTTAAATTAATTTATAATTTTTTAATATCAACCAAATATATATATATATATATATATTATCACTTATGAATTATTATTTCTATTTGACAAAGATTTTTATAATAAACTGACCTTCGAAACCAGGAAAATAATACACCCAAAAAAATTGAATTAACCCAATATTATTAATAAATGGGGTATAAAATGTTATAATAAGATTATGTAAAGTATTATAAACATGATTATAGTTCTCTAATAATTTAAAAAATCTCTCAAAACAATTTTTCAATAGTTTGGAACACTTTTTAAGGAAATATAACTGGATGTAAGGGACTCTTTATTTAAAACATCGTTTAAAATGTTTAAATGATTTATTATTCGAAATAAATTTATTTCATGTGAATGTTTTCAAAATTGATTTTTAGAAAGTATTTATATGGATAATATTGTTTTCAAAATTTTAATTGTTTAATTTATCTCAAGAGTTTGAAAATGGGATCTTTTTCATGTTTTAAGTAAGGGACATTCCTCTTAAATTCCAATTTAATATCTCCTTTAAAAAACATAGAATGTTTTTTTATATGGAAGGAGTGGTTTCTTTAACTTCTAAGATTATTTATTTCTATAATTGTTTACTTTTATGTTTTCACATTAATTTTTTGGAATAATATTATTTCATTATTATGTGTGTTATTTTTTTATTTTATGTGTTTTTTATGAGAAAATGATATTTTTATAGCTGGATATGTTTTTCTAATATGTTTAAATGATTTATTAATGGCTTTATTCAAGACATATTCCTTAGAAATTGAATATTTTCTTGGTGAGTCCATTATAGCTCAATACATAATGGTTTGAGACCCATTATAGCTCAAGAGATGACGGGTTGAGCCCCATTATAGTTCACGATATGATGGCTGAGCCCCATTATAGCTCTCCACATAATTGGGTACTCTAAATAGGGGATTAGACCGAAAGGTTATTCCATTTTTAGGGGTGAATGTAAGAGTGATATGGTAAATATTCCTTAATGAAACTATATTATTTTTCTATCCATTCTAATGAGTTTTCAAGAAAATAGTTTTTAACATATTTTAATGTTTTAATAGGACTAAAAATTTTTCTTTCTTTCTTTTTATATCCCATACTGTGCTTTTTATGCTAATCCCAAATTTTCAAAATAATTCCATAGGATTTAGGGATGGTAAAGAGAAAAAAATTATCCAAGATGACTATTGGTTAAATTTTGAGGCAAATAATTCACATTTTATTTTAAAAAAATTATATTTTAGAACAATTGGGAATTGTTTTATAATTATCCTATTTGTTTCCTTGTGGGGTTTTGGTGAAGGATTTTTTAAAAAATTATCAAAAACCCTACACTGAAAAGATCTTTAGGGAAGTAAAAAATTTAATTTGAAATTACATTACTAAATATGTAATGTTTAAGGTTAGGTCCTTATAAATTGAATTGAATTACTTATTAGAAATGAATCCTATAGAGTGGATGACATAAATATTTGATTCTACTACTCTTGATCAGTTATTGTGTAACCAAGTTTCGGTTTTATTTTTATCTATTTGTATTATAGGTAAATGGTTGTTGAATCAACTATAATAGTTTCATTTAATGGAATGAAAACTCATGACTGGTAGTTTGTGAGTGTTACACAAAACCCTTAAAAGTGGACATTATTGAAAATTAAAATATTAAATTTTAGATAGTTTATTCACTCTAAATCTTATCATATTTTGTTTTTTATTGGAATAATCAACACAATGTACATCACACCTACTGTTAAATAATTTTCTCCTATCTCTATCCATTACTAAAACTAAAATAGTTAATCATTACTAATATAAAATATTATCTCAAAATAATAACAATGTAAAAATTAAAAACTTCTAATATTTTATTCTACCAAACCATAATTTTTTACTATTATAAATTTATTCAATAAAATATTGAGTCATGTTTTTTTCACTTATAATTCATAACATAATCGAAAATAATAATTAACCTTGTAGTAATTCTTATTGATACAGCCCATGAATTATATATATATACATACATATTACATTATTTCCATATTTTAACAATTATATCTCAAAAATAATCCCAAAATCCTAGAACCAAAATGTTTAATTTATTTTGGGACCCAATATATAAATATCTTATTAAAAAATCTTCAATAACTCCCAAAAACAAATCTACATAAAAATTATTTCAATGAATTTTCCTTTATATAATTTTCTATGGATGTAGAAAAATTATGGTAGAGGGACGTTAAATGCTCAGAAAAAGAAAACATATCAATGATTCATAGAGATTCAGACTGTAAACATGTGATAAAACATGGGCTTAAGAGAAATATCTAATTTAAAGTATCCCAAATCCATAAGGATTGTTCATAAATAGATTATGAGCGAATATATTTAGATAAAATGATCAAATATGTACCATGGAATAGGAGTGTGGAAAAATATCCAACAATGTTGACCCAAGGTGAATGAAAAAGTCATATATCATATAAATGCTTCACAAGAATAAGAATAGAAAATTATAACATTATGGGAAACCCAATAATTACCATGAATTATGTTATAAACAAACCCAATCATTTCTATGCATCATTTTTGTGAGAAATCACAAAACTTCCCACACATTCTCCTAAAAATAAAAAACATAATCAAGCTAACGATAGATTTAATGAGAAAAACCAATTATACCCAAACATTAATATAATTATCTATGTTATATAAAACATTAACCAAAACATTAGAGATCTATATAGGACCCTGGAAATCATTTACTAAAAAATCATAAATTTGTGTTCCACATGAACCCAAACATACTTTGTATCATGTAAATACCCTTGGAATTAAAATGGGTTTTCAAATTATTTTCAAATGTTATCACATAAATTTAAATCAATAGTAATATTTTTTAATACACAACAATATATATCCCAAAAGAAATATATCCTAAAAGAAAAAAGTGTAAGATCATGACTATTAATCCATAAAAGATAAATAATTTTGGAAACAATGTAAAAATAAAAATTAAATAGTTATTAGATGCTTCATTAAGCATTTTCAACATTGTCGTCAAAATTTGACGTTATGAGTCACTTTCAAAAATCCATTTTGAGATGGTTAAAAATTTAATTTTTGAAATTTTTTTACGGTTTCTAACTTTGGAACCATAGAATAAAATAAAGGTTAATCTTATAAATCAGATAAACAAGATAAAAAATTGATTCAATTAAAATTTGGTACCTTTTGAATCATTTCAAGCAGTTTTAGTGAAAAATAAAAATCAAATAAAATGTTTTAGAATCATCTTATAGAAAGAAATAAGGAAACAAATGAAGAGTAAAAATGATCATAATTTTTTATAACTCAAAATAAGAGGTGAATTATTTTTTAGATAGATATAATATGGACATGTACGAGAAAAATATATTTGGGATGATGAAAAATATTCTTAACAATTTATTTTTTATAATAAATGAAATTCATCATGGAAGTAGATTTGATTCAAATTATTACATACAAAAATATAAATATGTAATTTCATATTAGTATATAAAATTTTATAAATATAATAAAATTATAATGACATAATCAATGGAAATCTATTATGATCCAATGATATAGAAATTGGGTCAATAAAACCCTAAAAATGGATTCCTTTTTGGTTAGATGTTCTCTAACCTCCTATATACTAATAATAGACTCATTAACTGTAAATTGTTTAACCTTATTTGTGTTTTTTTACATTTTATATAAATATTTACTAATCATTTATAGTTTATTTATTTCATAATTTTATGTTTATCATTGGTTGTTATAGATTTTAACCATCTCTTATTTGTATGATATCACTCTTTTAGTAATCCTTCCATGTTTTATATTTCTTCATTTTTAGTAGATTTAATGTATTAAAATATATTATAAATAACTATTTATGAACTTTTATATTTATTTCATCGTATTTTTAGTAGAAATTCATATAGATGAAATCTATCACAAGCCCATTCTAGTAATTTTTAGCAAACACAAAATGGTATATTAATGATTAGTTAAATGTTAATATTATCGTTAAAGAACAAAAAACATTATTTACTCACTAATATCATATCATACTACTAATTGAGTTTCTGTAGTCCTACAAGATTTTAATTTTAAGCATCATTCATGTAGGTGGTTAATATGAATAAAATTAATGTTATAATCTATTGGTGACAATGGTTGTGGAAATGATTTTTTTGTTATAATAAAATTATTAATATTGATGCATAATATGAATAATCTAGATGTAGTAGAAGATCCTGATGTGTAAAAAATATTATATTCTTTCAGAATTTATGGATCATTCTCTATTTTTGTAAGATATAAATTTCATGAGAAATGAAATTTTTTCTTTGAAAATTGACATAGAAGTCAGAATATCTGGATTTAATAATTATCATGTTAAATATATAATTTATTTAAATTAAATTTTAAGAAATATTACCTCATCATAATATATTTATTTTATCAAAATTTTGATCTTCTATACCCCTTTTTGGATTACCATAGTTATTTAGGGAGGATCCAATGTAGAGATCCTATATTGGTGATCCACAAGTGTTCCTTTGATTTATGAACAAAAATGATAGAATGGCATTTTTAGCATGGAATATTGATCATATTAAGTGGTTCATCCTGATCAACACATGTTCCTATAAGAGAACTGGATTATCTCATATTCATCTTTTTCTTCAGAGAATGAGTGAAGGATGAATATAGAGAGAAATTTATTTTGTTCAATGATTCTCGATTCTCAATTAACCATACACAATAGAAATAAAAATATATTTACTGGGTAATTTTTAATGTTAAAAATATTATTTAATTTCACATCTACCCTCAAATAATATAATAATCTTTATCTTCACCCATTAAATATAATAATTATAGAATTATTATTTTATGGTGTGTTTTATGTTCAATAAGGATAAACATTATTTTAATAAACTATTTATTAATATTAATTATCAAACATTCTCTTGCTCCACACATCAACATTAAAATTTATCAAATTCTCAAATATATATTTTATTAAATATTTTATTTGTAAATAAATATTATATTCACAATCTAGAAAATAAATATTCTATTCACAATCAGGTAATAAATATTTATTAATTATATAATAAAAAAATATATTTCTTATTCATTCTTCTGAATAAATAAATATTAAATATTAACATTATTAAATAAAATTTCCATTTATGAGTAATAAATATTTATTACCTTGAAAATATATGTTATAAAAAATATATGAATAAAATTATTCCATGGTATTGAGAATAATATTATTCACAATAGTTAAATTCAAATAGAATATAATTGTGTTCAATGAAAACACTTAATGTCACGACCCGCCTCCCCAGGACATGAACCTTGTCATATAACCCCATGGGTCTCTTGTAAAACCTTGGTTTCCTTCCCTGCACTCTGTAGGCAATTACTCACTAGGGTCGCTTATCATACTAATGACTATCCCCACAGGCCAACACACGTTCATTTAGTGTGTTTTATCCTCACTCGCACAGACCATAAGAAACATCCAATAAGGTCACCCATCTTGATGAATACTCTAGGCCAAGCATTCTTAAATGTGGAGTTCATATTAGCTAGGCTCCCAAAAATAAAGGTGCACATTGTTGACATGGGTAGTAGCATTTAGCCTTTTATGTCTAACTTTTCCAGGGGTGTTACATTATCCATCCCTTTAAAGCACAACACCCTCATTGTGAACCCCAAGCCTCAAACCTAGGTATGCCTAAGCACTTTCGGCTGGGTATTGGCTCTAATACTATTTGTGACAACTGGTTCCCGGGGACAGGACAGGCACCCCGCCTTAACATGGCCATCGCGTCCAGACCTACCAGGAACCACCAGTTGCCCTGAAGACATGTGGGGCCCACCCCAGGGTCCACCCACGTGCCCGAACGGGTCATACAACTAATGATTGGCCACACAGTTCAACACATGTACTTTCTAGTGTTCTTTTTCCTCAATCACAGACCTTCTGGGAAACTTCCCAGAAATTCAAACATCCTGATCACTACTCCAGGACAAGCACACCTAAATGTGGAGTTCTAATCAGGTAGGCTTCCGAAAAGAAAGGTGTGTCTTCTTGACATTGGTAGTAACCTTTAAAGCACAACGCCCTCATTGTGGACCCCAAGCCTCAAACCCAGGAAGTGCCTAAGCACTTCCGGCTGGGTATTTTCTCTAAGCTCATTTGTGACAACTGGGTCCCGGTGACAGCACATGCACCGCAATACTCTAGGCCAATCATGCTTAACTATAGAGTTCTAATCAGGTACTCTCCCTAAAATTATGGTGCACCTTCTTGACATGGGTAGTAACCTTTAAAGCACAATGCCCTCATTCTGGACCCAAAACCTCAAACCCACGCAGTGCCTAAGCACATCTGGCTGGGTATTGGCTCTATTTCCATTTGGGACAATTGGGTACTGGTGACAACACATGCACCCCGCCTTAACATGGCTGTTGGGTCCTGGCCTACAAGGTACCACCAGTTGCCCCGCAGACATGTGGGGCCCACCCCAGGGTCCACCCACGTGCCCGAACGGGTCATCCGACTAATGATTGTCCCCACATGCGAACATCTGTCCTTTCTAGTGTGCTTTGTCCTCACTCTTACACACCCAGTGAAACATTCCAAAAGGTCACCCATTCTTATGACTACTCCAAGCTAAGCACACTTATCTGTGGACCGCTAATTAGGTAGGCTCTTGAAAAGGAAGGTGCACCTTGTTGACATGGGTAGTAACATTTAGCCTTTTAATTGTCACTTTTCCAGGGGTGTTACATTATCCACCCCTTTAAAGAACATCGCCCTCATTGTGGACCCCAAGCCTCAAACCGAGGTAGTGCCTAAGCACTTCTAGCTGGGTATTGGATCTGATATCATTTGTGAAAACTGGGTCCCAGTGATAGCAGAGACACCCCGCCTTAACATGGATGTCAGGTCCTAACCTATCATGTACCACCAGTAGCCCCGCCGACACGAGGGGCCCACCCCAGGGTCCCCCCACATTCCCGAACAGTTCATCCGACTAATAATTGTCCCCACGGGCCAACACATGTCCTTTCTAGTGTGTTTTATCCTTACTCACACACACCATGGGAAACTTTTCAGAAGGTCACCCATCCTGATCACTACTGCATGCCATGCATTCTTAGCTGTGGAGTTCTAATAAGGTAGGCTCCGGAAATGGAAGGTGCACCCTTGTTGACATGATTCATATCATTTATCTATTTATCCCTATATCATTTTGTGATGTTACAATGACCCCCCCCCCCCCCCCCTTTAAAGAACAACTTCCTCATTATGGGCACTACATCTCATCCCTAGTAGTGCACTGCACTTAAGGCTGGGTACTACCTCTGAAACCAAATGTGAAAACCAGGTCCCGGTTACTGCACAAACACACCGCCTTAACATGGTCGTCGGGTCCTGGCCTACCAGGTACCACCAGTTTCCCCACAGACACGTGGGACCCACCCCAGGGTCCAACCACATGCCTGAACAGGTCATCTGACTAATGATTATCCCCATAGGCCAACACATGTCCTTTCCATTGTGTTCTGTCCTCACTCACACACACCCTGGGAAACATCCCAAAAGGTCACCCATCCGGATCAATACTCCCGGCCAAGCATGCTTAACGGTGGAGTTCTAAACAGACAGGCTCCCGAAAAGGATGGTGCACCTTGTTAACATGAGTCATATCATTTAGTCATTTATCCTTTTTACACTCTGGGATGTTACAATCACCATCCCTTTATAGCACAACGTCCTCATTGTGGGCCCTACATCTCAACCCAGGAAGTTCACCACACATAAGGGTGGGTACCACCTCTGATACCAAATGGGACAACTGGGTCTCGGTCACAGCATAGACACCCCGCCCTAACATTGTCGTCAGGTCCTGGGCCACTAGGTATCAAATGTAACAACTAGGGCCCGGTGATATCACAGACACCCCGCTTTAACATGGTCATCGGGTCCTGGCCCACCAGGTACCACCAGTAGCCCAGCAGACACGTGGGGACCACCCCAGGGTCCACCCACGTGCCCGAATGGGTCATCTGACTAATGATTGTCCCCACAGGACAACACATTTCCTTTCCAGTCTGCTTTTGTCCTCACTCACACACACCCTAGGAAACATCCCAGAAGGTCACCCAGAATGTGACAATCTGGTCCCGGTGACAGCACATACACCCCGCCCTAACATGGCCATCAGGTCCTAGCACACTAGGTACCGAATGTAACAACTGGGGCATGGTGAGAGCATAGACACCCTGCCTTAACATGGCCATTGGGTACTGGCCCACCAGGTACCACAAGTTTCCCAGAAGACACGTGGGGCCCACCCTAGGGTCCACCCATGTGCCCGAACGTGTCATCTGACAAATGATTGTCCCCACAGTCCAACACATGTCTTTTACAGTGTGATTTTTTTCCTCACTCAAACACACCCTAAGAAAATTCTGAGAAGGCCACCCATCCTGATTACTACTCTAGGCCAAGCATGCTTAACTGTGGAGTTCTAATCAGGTAGGCTCCCAAAAAGAAAGGTGGACCTTTTTGAAATGGGTAGTAACATTTAGCCTTCAAGTGTGTCACATTATCCACCCATTTAAAGAACAATTCCCTTGATGTGGACCCCAAGCCTCAAACCCAGGCAGTGCCTAAGCACTTCTGGCTGGGTATTGGCTCTAATACCATTTGTCACAACCCACCTCCCCAGACCATGAACCTTGTCATCTGACCCCATGGGTCTCTTGTAATACCTTGGTTTCCATCCCAGCACACCATAGGCTATTACTCACTAGGGTCTCTTATCAGACTAATGACTGTCTCCACATGCCAACACATGTTCATTCAGTGTGTTTTTTCCTCACTCACACACACCCTAGGAAACATCTGAGAAGGTCACCCATCTAGATTACTACTCCAGGCTAAGCATGATTAACTGTGGAGTTCTGATCAGGTAGGCTCCCGAAAATAAAGGTTCACCTTGTTGACATGTGTAGTAAAATTTAGCCTTTTATGTCAAACTTTTCTAGGGGAGTTACCCTTAATGTCTGACCCAATAATATTATTTATCATTGTCATTAATTGGGATCTTGTAATGTCCAAAATTACAATCTACCACCACATAAAGTCACCCAAGAGATTGTAGTTATTGTCGCTACATCAAATACCACACATGAACACATAACTTTTAACATAATCTCTTTTTCATAACATTACATCAATAAGGATGAACACAGATGTCACTAACTTGTTAGATTAATTCTTCATTCATTGAAAATTTTAAATAAACTACTCATTTCAACGTGACTAAGGAATTTAATGTGAACGTTCCATTTCAATCAAATTCCAAAGATATCAACTTCCATTCATACGTATTAGACAAATAAATCCACAAGTTATTCATTAACAATTTATCACTCATGACACAACCATCATGCCCTACAACACATGAATATATTGAATCATGGTGTTTTATGTTTATTAAATTATGTATTTCCTTATAGGGATTAATAATAATCATAAATTGAAAATACCATTACTTATTCTCTTATATAATAATATCTTATGAAATGTAAACATGTGGAATTCCAACATGAGGTTTTATTCACATAATTTCATATTTTGGAGGTTACCAAGTGGGAACATAATGAGATTAAGCCTCATCCACTTATGAGTATTCTCACCTCATTATTAACAAACTATATTCCCCATAATAAAACATTATCTGATGACAGAATATGGTATGAGAATATTTTCTTGACATTTCTAGGTTCTCATCATAGCTAAGATGTATTATTACATTGTCTATGTGACACATACTCTATGATATCATTACATCAATGTCATGAATAAAAAAGAAAAATGTCAAATAGTTTGATTTAATATTATTCAAATATTTAGATGACATGTAATCCAAAATCAAAACTATTGGTTTTAGAACACATACTCTACTAGACTCCCCCATGAACTAGACCCAACTCCTTACAACTTTTGGACAATAATACCGCATAAAATGATCATATTTATACTGAGATAAGGATTTATTCTATGGTTTATCTATGTTATCTACTTTGGGTATTCTCAACACTGAGACATAAAATTTGGAAAAATTCCTCAAAAGATAATACATACGATGTTTGTGCTTGATCCACTGATAAGACCTTGGATCTATTCCAAGGGCCACCCTCTGTTGTATTATCATAATAGGGTATGATTTGATCAATAATACTAGTATCCACACTGGGTCATCATATAAAGTTATTGTTCTAAAAAACATCCTCAATTTACCCAAATGATGAAATATGATCATACTCTACTACATAATTTATGACCATCACTTACTTTGATACCTTCCTTCTTAGATCACCTCTATTGAGAGTGAATATGTATCCCTTCATCGATTTTATATCGTATTAATATATTTGGAATATAAATTATGTATATTCTCAAATAAATTGATCTGCATCTCTTTTATTGTCCAAGAACACGTTTTTTGTGAACCTCAAATACTTAAGGATAGGTTTTACTTCCCTTTAATGGAATCTGCTTATGTCATCTTTATATATACCTACTTTACATAAGGAATATGTGACATATACAATGTTACAGAACATAAGAGACATGACTTACTGAATCACTGAATCACATGGAATAATTTCCATTTTTTTCTTTCATAATGTGTCTAAGTACACTTTTTCTTGGAATAATGTTTTCCAAGTGACTTTAGAAAAAAATCCCACCTGGGATTTTTTACATTCTGAATAAATTTGTATCTTGTCAATATAAGTACCTTGACTTAGGCTAAGTAGCCTCAAGGATTGACAAAGATGGATCTTAATCCCATGAATAGACATTGCTTCTCTTAATCCATTGATGGAGAAGAGTTTTTCCAACTAGGATTTAAAAGACTATAAGATTAGTATTTCATTTACAATAAGTAATATGTAATCAATAAAAACTACAATGAAAGTAACCTCACTACAACTAATTTTATTATAGAAACATGGATAACGTTCACTTTTTTTAATAATAATATCTATTATTGATTCATTGAATCAAATGTTCTGTGACATTTATGCTAGAATTAATCCATAAATGGATAATTGTAATTTCAATATGTTGTTAGAATAATTTAAAGTCACAAACCCATCATGTTATTCTACATTCACATTTTTCTAAGGGTTCCCATTAAGGATATTATGACATCCATGTTCCAAATCTCAAATTCTCGGTAAGACACAATGTAAATTATAATTCTTATGGATTTCATTATTGAAACAATGAAATTGGTTTGATCATAGAATATGTCGTGATGCTGTTTGAACCCTTTAGTGACCAGTTATACATTATATGTACCAAATTTTCCATCCAAATCTTGTTTCATATTGAATATTTTTTTACAACCAATGTACTTTACACCCATTGGAGGATCTAAAAAAATCCAATATAGGTTTTTTATATATAATACTATTATGAATTGATATATTTTTTCCTATTTGAAAAAAAATTGTTCCACAGAAATCATCCTTACATGTTATAGGTTCATTATTAACAATTAATAATGTTTCACCATCTTCAATAAGTATAAAACTATATTTTTCTAGTAATATAACCTATCATTTACTCATATTTAATAGTTATCTCTCCATAACATCTTCTCAATGGGGGTCTGTGGAATTTGTTCTTACAGAAACTCTTTTAAACCATTACCCTATAATTTCTCAATGTCTACCTCACACCCACTATCTTTTATAATAATATTATTCCTATCATTTAATATGTGCTTCCTTTTCACTTTCACATTTTTTTGGGGGTGATAATATTGCTTATATCCCCTTTTTTCTATGGGGTACCCTATAAAGGTTTAAAAAATTCATTCATGTGAATGTTTATATCCTAAATAGGCCTTAAGAAATTCTCCACAACCCTACATATTTAAATTCAAATACACTGATTTTCATCCACACCAAACTTCACATGGAATAAATTTTACATGTTTACTAGAAATTGGTTTAGTATATGTGTGGTAGTCTATAATGAATATCCCTAAAAGAGAAATTGAAGACTCACATATGTCATAATTTAACTCTCCATATCAAACAATGTGTGGTTCCTTCTTTCACTGATACTACTCTATTAAGGATTATAAATAGGAGAGAGTTGAGATAAAATCACAAACTCCCATAAATAATCAATAATGTATTGATGAAGATATTCTACACCTCATTATGAGAAGATAAACCCCTAGTTATTATTCATATATCTATGAAGTTCCCATATTTGAATACATATGTGGCCACCATATGTTGTATCTAAGATAAATATTTTATAAATAGATAAATTCCACTCAATAAAATACACATAAATCCACCCATTATTTCTTTTCATGTGAGTAATTTTTCATCTAGTGGACCATCTTTCCACATGAGAAATGTATATAATCATCTCCCCTTTATTTCCCCATGATGTTTATCATTAAGGAATATAAGTTTGATGAATATGTGGACTCTATGAAAATTTATGGGTGTTTTCATTTATACACCATATAAATGGAAGGTTTTTCAATCCTCGTGTCTTTATCTACATGATGAAGTATTTTAAGATGACTTTTGAGAGACCTTTAAATGTTTTTTATATTGACATTCATAAAAATTCATGGGATGATATGAGGGAGTGATGAATGAATGTGGTCGGTGTATAGTTCCATATGTATTTTAAACCCTAATACATCTATAAGTTCAATGTAGCCAATGAGGTTTACATTATGAGGCCTAGAAAGAACACTATCTCTAATATTACATTTAATAGAACCATTAGTATATCAAATAGTTCATTTTTATATCTCTAATGATATAGACCATTGAGATAATAGGGCATTATATAGGAATCCATCACTTCATTAGTTCACTAGTCAAGGATAAAATAAATAAAAATTAAACTTAAATTATGTCACTATAGAGTTTATCATAGAAAACATAGACTTTATCGTTTTCCTCTTTTAATGGTTGATCTAGAAGTGGTTATTCTAGATCCTAAGATTTCCATTTTTGGAACAACATAGCCCATTGGAATAAGATATATTCTAAGAAGTCACTTCTTGGGAGGAAATATTTATTATCTAAGATCTATCACAAGGATAATGTGGGTGATTAATATTCCATTACTCTATAGTTATAAAAGTATAGATTATTAGTATTTCACTTGATTATAATTTATGAGATACATAACTAATATATTTTTATTATGCACCCCAATATTTTATCAATCCCTAATACCCTATATCATTGTTCATGTTTAATTAGAAGTTCAAGTATAAAGGATCCATATTACCCTTCTTATAAACCAAGTGATGGATAAGTCGATTACTCAAATATAATTTGGTATTCATGAATTTTCCAACTACAGGCTTACATCTTTTTAATCTATTGGGCAGAATACCAAATATTGAAACAGATACTCATATTTCATCAAAAAAATACCTCTAATTATCATCATGTCTAGCGAGGGGTAATTATATTGATGTAAATTGGTTATGTCAACCCCAAACCTTCATAATGAATCCAATATAAAATTATGTGTCCCACTGAGGTTTGTTCTAACACTTAGTTTTATAGTTTTGATTCTGAATCAAGTAATGGAAGTCTTAGTCTAACTTAATTATATTTTGAGGAGTTTGATTTATTTTTTCTATAAACATTTCAAATTTTATCCATTAAATATTTTTTCTGTATTACGTAGATTTTACAAATGTTACTATCTATGTTTTGATAAATCATTTTCGATTAATTAATTTAATTAATTTATATAATTGTATACTACTCAATATTTAATGTTATTGTAGGCGCGAATCAATTAAATATATAATTTATAATATAGTAATAATTAAACAGATGACCTTATCATGATCTGATATAACAGTTAATTTAGTGAGAATATAATAAATCTAACTATAAACCCAGGAAAAAATTCATTCTTCCAGTGTTGTCATGAGTTTTATCCTTTCAGAAATACAAATGTCTACCACCCAAGTTCTTTTAATCTCAGTACTATGTCGAACCATCTTCATGAAACTTTTGATAATCCTTTTATTACATATATATTTATAACTCACATATTGGTTATAAGAACAAAATTATTGTATTGGGGGAATTATATAGATATCCTTGGACATTAATGTCCTACATAATAAAATAGGATGGGATGACTCAAAAGATATTATATTTTATTTAATAATAAATAATTTCATAACCAATAAAATATAATAAATTAAATCAATCCATGCATTCATAGTTCAGTTCAAAGATCATGATCGGTCATAAACATTCAACGAATATGAAAAAGTACACTATATATCATTCAATTTAATTTTAGTTTTATTATTATGATAAAATCATATTTATTAATTAATTAACTGATTAATTATTTAATTTTATCTTAATTACCATATGATATCTTTTTGGATTCCTATCATAAATGAATTCATGAAAAATAAAATAGAATAAATTATAATTAAATATAGTTACTTTAAATTATTTAAGAATTTGTTTGTTTATCAAAAACATTATTATATAATAAAACACATATAGTGAAATTATTGTAATTAGTTTTTAATTCTGCTATAAATTATTTTAATGTAATTTGACTTTTTCTCTTAGTGGGAGAGTAAAAAACATGAACTCAAGAGCTTTTTGTTGTGTTCCTAAATTAATTTTTATTAGATATAAACACTTGGGGACTAAGAATGTATCTCCTCTCGAATATAGTAAAAGTACTAATGAGATACATACCATATGTCCTAATTTTTGTGTGTCCCTGTAACCCACTATGACTCAACTTATTTTTCAGAAGCTAAACCATGCACTATGTACTCCATCCATACGCCTTTTGTTCCACATTTCAAGTGTCCAAAATAACCCATAAAATTTTTGGTTTCTTCTTCATAAGTGTGGTTTAATGAGTTACACACTGTGTAAATTTGATAAATTCTTTATGTCTAATTAATTATCTATTTTATCTGTCATAAATGGTTTGAAATCATTCATTTGAACACACAGTTAACATGAATTTTACCACTAATACATGTACACTACATAAAGTGTATGACAAATACATTCCATGTAGTCTCAAAAACATTGTCCTAGGTTGTTTCGATTAACACTTGGTGTGTAATAAATGAAACACTGGTAAAATATGTAGGTTTTTTCATGTATATTGAGAGATATCTAGGTATAGTGAACTTAATATCATAGTGTGTACTCTATCTATATGTCATGTAACCCAATTAATAGGTCTGAAACAGTGGCCCCTCCAAGTGGAATCTCGTATCATTATTCTCCTATTACTAGCCTTTAAGAAAATATTAACCTTGAATGATGAATATTAGAATGTTGAAGTCATGAAAATTAAACCTTAGATTAAAGACTGAATAAACGTTAAGTGAAAGATCTTACCACTATTTTTCATAATCGATCAATATTCTAATAAATAATTATATAATGAAATGATACCTCTGGGATACCAATTGAAGGATCCATACAAAGTGGAAGCTCCTGGTCAGTAAAAAATTATTATTATATTTGGAAAATTTTATGGATCAGTCAACAATTTTGAATGAAGAAAATATTATGACTAATGAAAATTTTCCATTTAATATTTCCATAAAAATCAATTATCCTAGAGAGTTTCCTATGCAAGAAAAAAATTATAATTAATTTAAATTATATAATAAGAAATATTAACTCATCAAATGATATTTATTTCATAAAGATTTGGATCATATGAAACCCTTTTGGATTATAGATATTTCAAGGGGAAGACCCAAATTTGATCCCCAATATTAGTGATCCACATGTGGTCCTCTGTTCTCCATATAACATTAATGGAATTCCTTGTATTAGCATAAAAATTTGAACTCCTTGTGTTTTTTGTCTAGATAAATTCATGTTATTTTAGATCTAAAAGATTCTATAATGTTTTTTTATTCACAAGAGAAGGAGGAATCTTGTGAGAAATTGGTTGAGCACAATTACTCTCAATCTTTAATTAACCCGATAGTATAGACATAAAAATATATTTATAGGGTTAGGGTCAAGGTTAAAATATTATTTAATTGGATAAGAACATTATAATAATTTAATAAGACTTATCTAACCCCATTACATATATTATTATTATTATTATTATTATTATTATTATTATTTTATGGTGTCCGATAACTAGGGAATCACTAAAAATTATTTTATAATTTTGAAAATTAATATTAATTGTGGGAAATTATATTGGTCTGATCATCCCCTTCTGCATTTGTAAAATAATAGACTAAATATTAAATTAACTATTTTATTAAAAAATTAATTTCTATATCCAAAATAAATATAATAAATATTTATTTATGATTAAATAAAAATAAGAAATATTTTATTTGTAGTATAACTAATTAATATTTTTAAATATTCACATAATAAAATAAATTATTTATTAATGCAGAAATAATTATTTTTTACCATTTGAATATTTTTAATAACGTAAACATGAATAAAATTATTCTTTAGGTAGGTAGGTAATATTAAATCCAATAATAAAATTCAAATTGAATTTAATTCTGATCAATGGATAATCTTAATTTGTAACACTCTTGGTTTTTTTCACATTTGAATTAGGTGGGATCACTTAAATTTTTTGATTAATACCTATAAAAAGATGGGTACCCAAAGATAAAATATAACATCATAATGTCAGATATCACACATAAAAACTTATTATGTACTATAATCCCTTGGTAACAATATCTCAAGAAGAAGGTCATAAATAAGTCTCACAAACCTATATACAAGATTCATCATTATTTGACTATCTGAAATAAACTCATCACTACACCAATTCTATTGAATATAAGGTAAATTTTCAATTTTAAACATATGGTTGAGATATAATATTTCATTAATACATATGGAAAAAATTATTCTTCTAATTATTCATTAATAAAATTTCATTCGTAACACACCCAATGTACCTTACTTCTTGCAAACAGATGATATCACAGTTTTGGTTAGTACATAAAAAGGCAATGGTCCTAAAACATTTTATAATAATATTAATTTCACATGAACATTACAAATTATCCCAAATATGAATGTCTAATGACTTGTACAAATGTTGAATCATTATAGGATGTTTTGTTATCATAATCTCTCTTCTAGGAGATTACAGATTATAAAAATTATGTGATTAAGTTTAATTGTCATAATATTTCTCACAAATAACAACAAAAAAACCTATGTTCACAATTATATAATGATATATAATCATGGAACAAGGTTTAATAATATAATCATGGAATTTCAAAGTTCACATCACAATAGTGATCTTCTATTCTCATATCATTAGGTAAGATACTCTTTGACATTATTACATCAATGTGTTGAATAAAATTGGAAAATATATTAAAATTTTCAATATTAATATTAAAATATTAAAATATACATATAATCCAAAATACCATAAATTGGTTCTGGAATACAAAATCCATTATAATGATATTATTTATATGTTATTAATGGGATGAATTTAACTATAGAAGATTTTGATGAGAAATTTAATGTTGAAATTATTTGGGAATGATTAATAGATGACTTCTTCTTATAAAAAAATGTTTTTTATTTCTTAGGAAACAATTTAATGTGTTTAGTGGAAAATTGGTATTCAAAAAACAACAACTCAAAATGTTATTAAATAAAAACTATAGAATCATTCCGAATGAATTATTTATGTATTGGTAAAATTAATTCTCATGATCCACAAAATAGTATTGAAGTTATTCCACTCTAGATCATTTTAATACAATATTAAAAAAAAGTGGTCATATGGACCCATATCATGATATACTTCTCCAAGTATGTCATTTCTTAAATAAATCATTTTTTTGGAAAAAACTAAGATATAAATTAGTCACCCAATTCATTCCTCAAGATATTATTTATAATAATAAAAGTTGACAATACATACACATGTTGTAAAATTCATACACCATCAAGGTATTGAGGGAAATACAAAATGAGAGACACAAGAACCATCTAAAGGTGCACACGGAAAGAGGCACATCCGTAGAACCATTTCAGTTGCTAATCAAACCACCATCTTTGTGGTGGGGGGGACATGAATAAGTGATCACTTTTCACTGCATTATTACAGATATGGTATTTTTGTATCAGATGATCCCCGCACATAACATTTTAATCCCTCCCCAAGAGACAGTTTGAGATTCATCAAATCATTTGATATTACAAACACCTAAGAAAACAACTTTTTCAAACAAAATCCATCAGCTTCACTGCACCATCCATTCAGAAATAGATCAAACAAAAAGATCATATAAAAATCCATGTGTTCAATGATACCAAGCTACTTGAGAATCCCACAACAGCTCAAGAAATAGCGTAACTCGACAAGTCTGAAACCTACTGCTGTAGCCCTATAACAGAATCACTATAATATACAAAAATATCCACTAAACAATAATTGATTCATTCCCAAGGGATGTAACTATATTTAAAGTTGGGATATATTCTAAACTCTTATTCTATTTTAGAAATAATACATTCTCTAAATTGAGGATAAAATTCTGTAGCGATTTCACTATCATTGTATTTTTGTAAAATCAATGTGTCTGGTTCCTCTATCAAGTTCATAAATTCTTCCTCTAGATCCTCTATGACTCGATAAGAATTCACCAAGGTTGGATCAATATAATCATAAAAAACATATCATATTAGGATATATTTTCTATCAATTCAATAATGTTTTTACGCTCTCAAAACTAGGGTGGAATCTATATTTTGAGACCCTCTGAGATTAGAGGATCTTGTGACTATTGTCTATTCTATGTTATATTAGTCTCTATATTTCTGAGTCTTCCTAGGATTCAGAGTGATAAAACCTTCTGAATTAGTTATTGGTTTTTACGCTTTCTAGCACTTGATTTTAAATAATCTTCATCAATCTTATAGGCCTGGTCTCCGATATCATTTGAAATCTGATTAGACTCAGAGTGGTTACTTTCACACATTTCTTGGACTACTTCTAAATATTCATAATGTTATTCCTATTCTTCTATTCATGTGGGAGAATTATAGGTACCCTCAATGGTGTTCGAAACATCACCAAAAAAACCTTATAAATATTTTTCTAGATGACTCACAGATTTCTCCAGCTAATCCTTATCCAAGGACAAAACCGTACCTTCATCCATCCTCTCTATCACATCTTGATATTATCCAATAGAAACCTGAACCCCAGAAGGGATAGAATCAATTGTGATTCTATTCATTAACTATTACAGTCCTCCCTTTGATTGTCTCTTTCTACCTGTGTTAATTTATGAATTAGTGGAAATTTTTCCTTATAAGCACAATCAATTGATTCTTGACCAATGATATGTAAGATACTGCAATAATTAGGAAGGTTTTCATAAACCAATTCTTAAAAAAATCCGTGATTCCCATTGGTAATCTAGATCTGGTGTGGGAGAGTAGGAGAAATATCAATATCAATACATACTCTAGGTACCGTGGGTATTGAGAGATTATTTGTTGAAAAATAAATTTTAAAGGATTTCCAATAAGCCTAGAGATTGGAAACATGTCATCTTGTATGGACAAAAGAAGTGGAAACCCAAGTAAACCAATCCATATCAGAAACAATAAGTGATTTAGTGTGAGGATCAAAATCAGGGGTCCATTTACGAACATGAATAACACATACCCCAAAAGACCATGAGTTTCTCTCCCAAAGCCTATAATATTCATCCTCAGATGAGAGGTGAAAACAGCATTGGGTTAATTCCATAACACAATTTGAATTCTTGAAAAAATATAGCTTCAAGGGAGATTTTTAAAAACATTAATGAAGGTATGTGTTTATTGAATTTTCCAAATAGTACAAATCTTTAGTCTAAAGAGAGAAGATTTACCTCATTTTATAAAAAAGACATTTCTGGTTGCCTTCGATGACAGAAGTGTTTTGGTTCAATATTAACTACCTTACATAAATCAAGAAATAGTGATTATATCTTCAATATCTATCCATTCACTTTTTTTATTTTTGGTTTTTAACATTAAAAATCATTTATAAAACTAGTGAAAATACACTTATATGTTATTTACATCATACGAATCTTCAATATAATACTCATTGAAATGCAGTCTTAATTCTATGATAGGAATGAGATCAACCCTCTCTCACTCCTTTATTGATATTCCCCTACTATAATAAATCTTCAATAGGGAATAGTCAACACAAAATAATTCTTTGGAACCCAAATTATATATTTTGATAATCACCTCCTCCCTTACTATTTTGGGATCAAGTTATGTTTTCTTCCTCTAATAACTTAATTTTGTAGTTAAACCCCATTATAGGGGGTCTGTGCCTAGTTATAGTTCTATTTTATCAAGAAACTATCCATTGGAATTTTCTTTTAAATGAGTCGATCTATCTGGATGTCATGAATTACATGTATATAAATGAACTATAATGGCCCATATAAACTATCCTTTTAACTTCCACATATATATTTAGGAACATACAAGTTCTTTTTTTTACTTCAATGAACCCTATTGGATCTTCTTAGGTGTATTTTTCATGTCTCTCTAAGTGTAATTAATTTTGTACTAATATGTTAATCATAAACATGGGATGCCAAGAGTAATCCTTCATATCTATTTTTTCTTACTATTATAAACTTAATAACTCCTGAAATAAAATCCAATTGTTAATTAATTTTTAAATCAATCCTAAGGAACATTTAATTATGTCTCTCTGATTTAAATCTTATAGAGGAATGAAATATTGATTTTTTCTTCATTAATGACATCTTCCGAAGAAAAAAAATCCAATTTTTCCTTTTAGAAATAGCTCTAAGATCTTAACCATAATATAGATCCTCTTCCCCTTGGGTTTTTACTCTTTACATCCATTGGAGTCATTATTACACATTACATCATAATCTAATAGCCTAAAATTATTCTATAAATTAATTTTGTTATTAATTCCTTTCACACAATCACCCAAACTAAATATATAAGTTTAAGGGTTTTCTATAAACCTCACCATCCTTATAGGGATAATTTCACCATTGAAATTGATACACATAGTTCCATATTAGGGTACCAATACCTGGCGCCAATGGGGGTATAATTATGGACACAACACATAAAAATAGGATACATGTTTCATTATTCCATCAATATTCATTATCAGGTTTAGGATCCTCCTACCCAATACCTCCTCTTACTCCAAGGATGTATCCCCACTAGAAGTAAATTTAAGAGTATTCCCAACAGAATCACTAGAAGATACAATCAAAGGGGGTATTAATTTTGAGGCATCTTACTCATATGAGTAGTTATAAAACCCAATTAGTTTCTACAACGGATCAGGGTATCCTCACCCTCCTAACTATTCCCTACCAGAGTTTGATTTGTGATAGGAATCATAGTAGTTTCATTCGACACCATCATCATTGGAGAGAATCTTGGAAATGAAGTCATTTTTGGATCCATAATTTGATTATAGGTTAATTAATATCAAGGAGTACCTTAGGAGATGAAAAATGTGTAGGTATTCAAGATAAATTTATAGATAATTTTAGTTAAATTAGGTGGAGTAAGTATCCTTTTTTCAACGAAAACAAGGGAAATTCAATTTGAAACATCAGTTAAGTGAAAAATAATGATGATTTAACATGGATATTAGGTGAGTTAGGTAATGAAATGATTTAGAGACATGTGGTATTAACACATAAACATATAAAATGTCTGTTATATATAGTTTATATAAAAAAGTGAGCTATATTATATTACCCATTTTACCTTGATTATATATTTAACATGGAAATTATTTTAAATAAAAACATAAAATGACCCACCTAACAAAAATTATGTTCCCTTATACAAAATATGAAATCCATTTAATATAATGTAATTTCAAAATATTATAAAATTAACTTTTAAAATTAAAACAAAATATGTATAGAAAACCGTTTTTCCATTAAAATGTATTTTTAAAAATTATTTTATATTATTCATATTAAATATAAATGAATAATTAAATTATTTATTATATATTGGAAAATTATTTTATGTTCTAATTTTAAAATATTTTAGTTCAATTTTATTAGATAATACTACACAACACATATAAATACATTTCTTTGAAATTAATCCTTTTACTTTAATAGTGGTAATGAAATTTTACATTGATATATTTTATCCACAAAATGAAATTAAACATATTACATAAACTGAATATTTTTTTCATAATAAGAAATCGATTAAATTATATTCAATTTCTAAACAAGATAATAAAATAATGTTTAATTAAAAAATTCCTAATGGGTAAAAACAATTTTAAAAATGATCATTTATCATAAAATTAATTAATTCTTACACACTTCCATGTTAAAAAATTAAAAAGAATTTTTTATATTATAAATTATTTTTTTAATTACTATTTTCATTTAATTAAACTCAATTTTAAATGTATAATTTTTAAAAAATTCGTAATACATTGAAATAAATGTCATAATGAAAATATATATCATTTATTAATAATAACATTGTTATATCATTCTAAATTATACATAAAATCACCTTAAAACCATAACATATAACGTAAGGGAAAGATTAACAATTTTTGTACTCTAGAGTACAGATTTATCCAACATTGATCTCATAATGATTTCCACGATCTTTAATATCATGCATATGAAATTTAACTGATATGATACATGTTGACTTTCATATTAGGATTAGTCTAGGGAGAACCCTAGTGACCCCACCATATTTCCTAGAATATAAAAATACGCCTAAAATTAAATACTTCTAGTAATTAACTCCATTTATACTCCTTTCTATATAGATTTCATAATTCATTTATTTCTATTTATATATACTAATTATATGACTATGTTATAACATTAACATTTTAATAATTTATCCCATTAACTATTAATATGTTCAGTGATGGTATCATTATTTTTATAAAGCCATTATTCATATAATACCAACAGACGTATAATCAAAACAACCATATAATCTCAATGGCCAAATAATCCAAATGACAATACAAGACCAACATCCATATAAGGGAAACAAACTTATTTTCCCAATGGATATATATTCCCAATGACAATATCAAGACAATGAACATATATATTCATATATAATAACTTATATTTATTTTTATAACCGTTCTTAAAATTCATTTACAACTCTCCCAATGTGTCTTTTATATTCCTAATTATTTTCTTTACATCTATAGTTATAATAAGTGTGATGATATTCTTGTAAAACCATTAGGATAATTACTTTATGATCATGTAATTTTTATCACATGAAGAGTTTTTAAAAATTTAATTTTATTAATTTTTTTATATTTTATTCTATTAATGTTTTTATCTTCTAATATAATCTTTTTATCTGGATAAAATGTATAATATTTTTGCTGTTATATGTTAAAAAAATAAATTCAAAATAGAATTTATTTAATGGAAAATATATTGTAAAATAATGTAGGGATTCATTACATCAGTGGTATGTTGACATCATCCGAAGCAAGTATATTATTTTTTGGGTTTACTTATTTAAATACAATACTTTACATTCATTCTGAAAATGATGTTGTTAAATTTTTAAAATCATTACACAATGTAAACATTATCACATTTAAAATGTATGTGTTATTTAGGTTTTTAATGATTTTTATAGAGGATTTATTCTCACTCCTTGTATATAAACACCTCATGTGTATACAAAATATTTTCATGATGTTTTAGGTAAAGGAATAAATCCTCACCAGGTGAAAAAATACATAAAGGCACATCATAGAGTAGTTTTTTGTTATTTTTTTAGCTATATTTTGGGAATAAAATATTATTTTAAAATTTAATATTATTTCTATTTTTCATAATCGTGCACATTATTTTTACTTTAGAGTCCAATTTGTATGTTTGAATCCCATGGGAATTTGCGGGATGTTGGTATGATATATTGGGGATGTTTATATTTTTTTCACTCCTTATTATTACTACATCATCTATATAAATTTTTTTTGTGACAGATCATCAGTGGGTAATTCACTCCATAAGAGATATCTATTATCTTATGTCGGTAGTCTCCTATACATTGTGATTTAGGAGCACATTTCAGGTTATGTTAATTCTCACCATTATGGCATGGTCATGTTGGTGAGGGATGTTACAAAACAAGTATTGAGTCATTATTATAGATAAACTATAATTTAATAAAAATATTATAAAACAATATAAGAGAGATAGATAGAGTTAAGAGAATTATAAATATAATGATTATGAATCAATGGAGATAAATATGTTTAAAATACTCACGTCACTTATAGATTATTCATTTTGATTGTTCATATATGAAGACATTTAGTGGTTTATTATTATATTTTATAACACTTAATTAAATTTATTAATATGAAATTTTCCATTTCATAAAATTATTATAATTTATATATTATTATATTATATTATCTATTTTATGTTCCCTATTTATTCTATTTAATGATATCGAGGATGCACTATAAGATTATTTTATAATTCTAGTTATATGGAATTTGACGGCATCATAGGTCATAATCCATGGTACATTATATTGTGGTGCATTAATGATAATAAATTATAGAGATATATATTATTTATTTCTAAAAAATATAATTTCATAGTGTTATATAATCATTAATTTTAAATTATGGAAATTTTATATTTATATAGTTAAACATATGAGTATGTACATCATCCTTTATACAAGTGATATAAAGATATTGTGGCCATATAAATTTATACATAAAATATTTATCCATGGGAATGATTTACCCTTATTATAAATTTATTCAATTTGAATTTCATATTACATAAAAATGATATGAAATATTAAATTTATAATTCGATAATTTGATCAACTAAAAATTATGTATGATTATACGGAGATATATCTATTGTGTGAAAATTTATGATTCCAAAATGACTTAATGGAAATATATGTATATAATCCATGGATACATAAGCATCATATCATTATTTAATGTTTTTATACATATTAATTATGTAATAATAGAAAATAAATAACATACATGATTAGAATATGAATCAAAATAAATGTTTTAAATATTAAAGTTATTTTTCATTGTATGAAAATAATGAAATAATAATTAATATCGATTAGTTTATGATATAGTATATGGGATGTAAATTATTTAGATTTACTAAAAAAGAAAAATAAATTGAACGATAGAAATTAAATGAATAATGACTCGTATATTTACTATTTTTAAGACATTTCCACAATGATTGGGTCATTGGGGATACAAATTATTTTATAACTTATGAATAAAATGATATAAATTCATAGAGTAAAAAGAGATAGAAAATATGATTAAGTCCTACCTATAAGATACTATTTTAGAAAGTGGAAAAAATAACATATTTATATATATATTATGTTAACCCTATGATTTGGGTCTAATGTATTCTCTATATTTTTATAAGGAAATTATAGCATTTATATTTTGATTATTCCTCAACCGTATCCCCTAAAATCATGAAAATAATTTTATCTAATTATTCTAGTCACATTACAAATGAAATACCACTATAGAAACTATTTTTTACATTTCATATGATTTATAATCATTGGCTTGACATTTTATAGGAGAGTTGACAATAATTACATAAAATAATTTAATTTTTATTTCAAAATTATAATTATTCATAACTATTAGTAATAGAAGGTATTAAATATTTTAGTACCCATCCTAACCTTATCAGTTAAAAATCAGTTTAGATATCAAGCATAATACCTAATTATTAATCTTTCTGGGACCAGAAATTGGTTATTAGGTTCTTTTATGATGATTTTGTTTACATAAATAAACATATATAAATATATATATATTGGATGATAATTAATTTATATTATTAATTTATTATTAATTTTCATGAGACACATGATCTGCCACGGGAAACATGTAATAGGCGAGTGAACATGTTAGGCAGTGATGATGATTGAGAAAAAATAAAATGTAAATATCTCAACTGTCTCCACCACATTATAAATAGTAAATTTTAAAAATAAAATTTTCATAATATAATTATTTTTTGTTCTATATAAAAAAATATCATATCACGGAATTGAGTATTTAAAATATTTCCTCTAAAAACATATAGAAAATTATTCTGTTAACAAATGTATAAATATATAATATTTATAATTTAAATTGGCTTGAGTTCCAAACAACATTTTAATTTCCTGTTTCTGATTAGATTCTGATACAGAAAATTGATGTTATTCAGATTCATGAATCACATATTTTAAATATGTTTGGGTTTAGGTACATTAATTTTCATGTGTTCTAATGGATTTCCATCTCAAATATATATTACATAATAAAACTTTTTTATAACTCAAAAATATTCATATTATTTTTTAAATAAATTTGATAAAAATAAATTTTTATAATTAAAAATATGTTTCTTTAAGGAATCTCATGATCTGTAAATCTATATTAATCCTTATCACATATTCTCACTATTCAATATCTAGAAATATAATGATAATTATAAAGAAAACAAAATTTTTAGTTTAATTTGGAATATAAAAATAATAGTTCTAGGGAAAATGAATAGCCTAAATATGGGTGGGGCATTGTCCCCGAAAACCTAAATTTCAATCCTTCGGTTGTTTTATGGTTAATGTATGGTCTAACGGAGCCTGAATCCAAACCCTAAATCTGATAAATAGTTTACCAAATGTTTATTTTGATAAAATCACCCCATTTTCTACTAAATTTTAACTCTATAATTGAATATTGTATTTATGGATGTATTTTAATGATTTTAGGGATCTTTATACTACTCCATGCCTCACAAATAGAAAATCAATTATTTCCATTTACTTGTTCTGGTTTGTATTATTTCATCATTCATAGTTATAGTTTAAGTGGTTTTATTTCTGGGTTCATTAAGGAATGAAAAAAGACATCTAAACAATATTTATTTTTTAAGATAGATAAATTTTTAATTAATAGGTATTTTGATATCATTTGACATTGTATGATGTTATTTAACTATTAGGTGAGTATTATTTATATTTTTTCTTATATTGATCGTATTTCTGAAAATGATTATTATGGAACTTGTAGAGACGGAAACTTGACGTACATGGACATTACATTAATTTTGTGGAATACTTAATACATAACAAAAACAGACACACAAGGACTGTAATAGTTTAGTGTCTTTGGAAACTTGGAAATTAATATTCTAATCGTGGTGAAAGATCTTCAACTTCTCCCACAAAGATCTTCCCCTTTTGTTTTCTTACCTAAAACCTTTCTTTATATCCTGGGGAAAAGAAAACATAAAAAGGGTGAGCTCAAATGCTCAGTAAGGGTAAGCATAGATAATATAAAACAATCAATAAACATTTCAATGAAAAGGCTTGAACATAAAATCTAAACATAAAAATCTTGAGCAAGGACATAAATCTTGGAAGTACGTAAGGCATATATCATAAAGGAACATCAATATTGGTAAAATAGCATGGGAATAAATCATATAATTGTGGCAACCATTCAGCACATGTTATGATTTCCATAGTAGCCAAGACATTGCTGCCAAGACCATCTTAGTGGAAAAAGTCCCTTTCTGAATCGAGTTCACTCCTCGTTTTAGTCCTGTAACACTGAACCAGATTAACATAACATTCCAGCCATGTCTATCCCCTGAGATATAAATCCTTACCTAATGCATTGGATGGAGATATAGGTCCCACCCCTCTCATAATGAAATCATTCTTAATTGTGCCACAAAATAATCTTAAATCATTCATCATAACCCTAAGAATAAAATTGGTTTCATAAACATCATCCCATCATAACATAATCCATATAAAACAAATGGATATAATTTCATCATAAGAGAAGTAAAACCATGTAAATCATAGAGGCATTATACTTGAAACATACACATATGAAATAATGTCATCTTAGATAGAAAATGGTTTTGATAAAACACTTGAAATGAATTCTTGAGGAAAATATCCTTTCTTCTTCAAAATCATTTTCTTTTCACAAAATTCCATGCAATTTTAATAGAAATTTATTTTGGCGAAAATAGTCATAAAATCTTGTAGAGTAAGCTTCATGAAAATGAGGTGTTATGAAACTATAAAAATCTTTTCATGTCGTATAAGTTAAAAATAACATTCTTCTCGTACTTTTGTCGGAAAAGTAAAAAAAGTACCTCGAATGGTAAACAAAAGAAAGATTCCTTCCATACGATGTGGTAAACACAAAAAAAAGGGTAAGAATGACTTTAAACATAAATGATAGAAAATTAAACATTTTATGAAAACATTTTGAGAAGATATGGACATGGATAATAAACATAACCCCAGTAAATACTTACGAATAAACAATCTCAGATAATAATGAGATTGGAATAATTATCCCTTACCTTATGTCTGATATGCCTCATATCTATCCAAACCTCCTTTATAATGATTTAAATAATGTTATTGACTTATTACAGAATCATATTCATTGTTATGAAATCATATATAGTTTACTTATGACTTTATATTACCCGTTATTTTATAAATTCATGTTAATGTAGCGTTTTGGGTAAAATCGTTTCATTTATCGTTCATGTTTTAACTTGTAATTATTCATATGATTACTTAGACAATTATTACTTTAATCTAGAATGTAAAACATGATTTATATATAATATATATTCATAATATACATATATATAATAGATCAATAAATAGAAAGAAATACACCGTTCATGGATACGGTAGGTCGTACGTACGCATTAACGCTATTTTTTTTCCTCATTGAATTGAATGGAATTAAGTATATGACATACATATATATATACATAAATCCAGTATCATTATTATGTCATATATTTCATTATTATTCATTATATATACTTTATAATCATTTATGAATGGTTAACATGGAGAATGCATCTCATCGCGCCGTGGAGACGTTAGTCCGTACGTACGCACGAGCGATGATACCATTCCCATGATCGTGGAATTGTATTTTAATGTATGTATAATATTTAAGAATAAATATCACTTTACATTAATCATATATAGTCATTATTTACACCATTATACCCATCCAAGTAAGGTGGTGGTGGAAAATAGATTACACCACAGCGCGGAGACGGTATTCTGTATGTACACACGCACGATGATTTCGTTTTCCGAAGGATGGATAGAGAGTGAAATAGGGTTGTTTCATACATATAATAACATATCAGTATATGAGTGATACTGATGTTATTACCTCATAATGAAAGAACTAAAGAATAAGAAGTAGAAGAAAAAATAAAGTTGAAAGAATTGGTAATGGATATTACCTTTTCTTTGAAGCGCCTCTTCTTAACCTCCTCTTTGGGCACTAAAGACGGTCATTGAAAAATACCAGAACCTCTAGGATGTTTCTAGGGAAGTGGAGAGGAGAAATTTTCAGGGTTTGGCCGATCTTGAAGGCTCAAAGTGGTGTGAGGAAGATAGGGAGGCTGTGCCCTTTTATAAGGGAGGAGAGGGGTACCTTTGGAAAAACTAAAACTATTATTTTATTATAAAGTCATATTCGGTTTTTAATAGCTCCAAATTGATTTATTTCTAAGATAAGGTGGGGATGGGTATAAATCCTCTCATAAAATAGAATTTAGACAAGTTTAGGTTTCTATTTTAACCTTATCATTTATATTTTACTTTAAGTTAAATAAGTTTACTTTTACCGTGTCTTCTTGTTTTCTTACACTATAAGGTTAATAAACTTAATATAACAAGACAAAGGATAACCAAGTAGTTTATTATTAGTATATATACCCTTATCTACGTCATTTGGCTGAACATTAGATTTTTAGGAATAAAAAATGATTAATAATATAATATTTGTTTTAAATACTATTTTATATCAATTTTGACACTATTTGGTAATTGATTTTTGAGAAAATCATAACAGAATGATTAGTTAGAAATAAGTTAATTAAATCAATAATAACATGTCATATTAACCTATAAAATTAGTTTAATTCATAAAAAGTCTCAAATTTCATTTATTTGGGTATTTATATCATCAATTATGTCAATATTTTATTAATAAGATAATTACTGCATCATCGTTGTGTCATAAATAAATTCAATTATTTAATGTTTGAAAATTATAAATAAAATACCGTTATTTAGAAAGCTTTTTATAATTCTAATGAATATTTATAGTCTAATTTATCTTATGTATAACCCTATATTAAAAATGTTTAATTATTAAACTTTGATTTTAACTATTTTAACTATTTTTTAAATAAAATAATATTAAATTTCCTAATCTAATCCAAGTGGACCTAAATTTTCATATTTTATTCCTAAGGTTGTTTTTGGTCGAATTAAACTTATCCAATAGAATTAGGATATGTGTTACGGTAATAATAATATCATTTTTACCCTTAATTACCCTATTTACTTTTAACCGTGGTAAAAAAGTAAAAAGCTACTATTCACCAAAAATTATTTTCATCTCATTGAACCAAATTTTAGTCATTTATATTAAAATTCTCTCTGATTTTCTAAATTCCACTCATAGAAGCGGTAAAATTAAGTTTTATGTGAATTTGTAAATTCGCCTAGGAGGTGGGTAAAAGACGGTGAAAAGTTCGATAAAATTTTTATATACCTAAAATTATTATAAAATGACTCCAATGAATTACATTGAACTTATGTAGGTATTATGTATCCGTTTTTTCCTAAAATAAATTTAAATAAAATAAATAATTATTTAAATAAAAATTCGGTTTTTAAATAGTAACCCAGTGTTTTCACTATTCATCAAAAATTGAATGTTTTCAGAAAAATACCAAAAATTCACCCTAGGCTAATTTCGATATTATGAATCAAAAAATGAAGTCAGTTTCAAAAGATAAAATTTATAATATTTTAAAAAATGGGTATTACTATTCATAACGGCTAGTTTATATAACATATCATTGTTTAGTGAAACTCGGTATTGCATACAACACACGCTATCGTGGAAGGTCGCGATTATGTGTAATGCAAGCCAAGTCAGGGATGGGTGTAGTGCAAGCTCCTTTTGGTGTAGCGTACAACACAAGACATCAATAAAATTAAAAAGAATATTTTTCATAAAATCTCGGGGTGTTACAGAACTTATGTATTTTTTCTATTATATATTCATATTAGGATTATGATTAATTTTATATATAAGATTATATTTATGGATTTCATAAAATATATATGGATCAACATTTTTCATATTTATTGTTTAATATCTTTTAATAAATTAAATGGTTTACATAATTCTTATTTTAATATTTTCAATTGGTTTCAAAATATTATTGGTTGTTTAAATGATTTTAAAATAATTATTTTTATGATTAAATGATAATAAAATTTCATTGAAATGTTTTCAAATTTAAATTTTTTTTCTTATTCATATAAATATTTCCTTGAAGTTAAAATACATTTATAGATTTTTCAAATCCTGAATTTTTATACATGTAAAATGTTTTTGTCCCCCATTATATAAATTAATATGGAGTTTGGTATAACCTATAAAAACCATTCCATATTCAATAATGGATATTTTAAATTTTTTGGAGGTCTAAAAATGAAAAAATGGAATCATTATATAATATTTAGGTGCCTTTATTATGATGTGGAAAATGTTACATGGTTGTAACATTGAGTATTGACCCACATTTGGGGATAATTGTTTTTATCATGTGTAGGGATGATTGGGTGTCCCCACTCTATTTTAAGGGTTTTGGGTACTTAATTATTACATATTATTTTTTTGATTTACTATGTATGAATGAACACATTGGTTTTTCAATGGTAATCTGGGTAAATGTTGTGGTTCTATAAATAGTGGGTTTGGGTAAATTGTTTTGGAAATGGTAGGCATAAGTAAACTATTCTCAAAGGATGGGGGTACATTTTCTTCAATTCTTGAAGTATGTTTTATCATAAAACCTTAATGGCGTTGTTAACTCTATTTAGGTAATTTCATTCATTTTATCTACCATGTAGAGTTTCTAAAAGTTTACAAGGCAAAGGTAATCATTTAGATTCAATATAGAAATCATAATATTATTTTTTCTAACCCCTTATGTGTGCACTATTCACAAAGAAAATATATATATTATTGGTTTTTGAGTTACATATAACCGATATATTGGTGGTAAGGTTTGGATATGGATTTAAAAATGGCTATTAGAGGCTAATATATGAGCTATCATATTATTTTAGTTTTACTTATTATATGATTTTGTAGTTATAAGGATTAAAATTCTTGTATTATTGTATCTTTTTTTGTATACATATTTATTTATGGGTCCACTTCATATTGTAATTATATATGTATATTCATCATGGGTGTGAGGGTAAACCATCAACAAAAAGATTTTTTCACCCCACTATGATATTTACTATCCCCTAAAATCCGAGGGACATATTAAGGTCCAATTATAATTCTATATTTGTTTCATGTTCAAGTTTGAGTATTATATGTAACATTCTGGGTTTTGGGGTAGGTTTTTTGGGTCTATGTTTAGTTTTAAAATAAGGGTTTTTACTATATTAAGGTGTTAGAGGTTTTAATGGAGTGAACAGGGTTGGTTTCAGGATGATTTCCTGAATGTGGGGTTTATAAGATTAAGTTTAGTTAAAACCAATAACCAAGCCGTCATGTACTAGGTACATGGTGGGTGTAGGTTTCCCCTATTAGACCACTAGGTGGTTAATGACCATAGGGTTGGTACCAGACGAGGTAACGTATATCTAATGGTTATTTATTTTGTTCTCTATGGGTACATAGTTTATTTTTTAACAAATTATTATTTAATTAAATTTTATAAAAATATTTTAAAAGTTGTGGGTTCTTCATTCCCTAAGAGCCAAATATTTATCTTCTCAACTCCCCTCCTATCCTTTACTCTTAAAAGGAAGAGAATTTTGTTTTGTTAGATATTCATTTTTTATGTTCCTATAAAAATACTTAAGTTTTTTGATTTCTTCATATTTAATCTCGATCAGTTTGATATAATCAAGTGGAAGATTAATTATTGTTTCACTTAGGTGGAACATATCTAATTTCTACTATTCAATTTGTGTTTTTGTAACTATTTTTTGTTAGGGGTAGTTAGTTAGGAATTATAACACTATAATGAATCCTAAATTAGTTTTAATAGACCATGAGGGGTCTTATAGTGTTTGATAACATTATATTGGTATCACAAAATTATTATGTGTTCTTGGTGATCAAAATCAACAATGATCCTTAACAAAATTGAGGGTGTGGAACACAAATTGGTTACCAATTAGGTTATTCAGATTGATGTAGTGTAATAAAACATTTAATGGACCCCAAATGACAATTGGGAGATAATGCAAACTATTTTATGCATGTATCATCTATGGGGTGTAAGTGGGATGGAAGTATAAGATTTTTAGTGATTGTTAAAATGAAATAAAATTAAAAAAATGAGTTGATAAAATGGAACACAAAGACATATGGGTTAATCATTTTGATATATACCATAGACAGTTTCATTTTATGTATAAAATTGTGCTAGGTATATTCAATGCACACCTAATAGTGTGTTATGATTGTAGTGATATAATGTTTTTGGGATGTGGTTATATCATTGTGATTAGATATTATTAGGGGTGACCTAAAGATCACCAAGAATTTTGGCATGATGTTTCATGAGTATCAGGTTATATATTCACCTTTTATGGGGGGATATTGATTCACTTGTATGGTTTTCTTGTGTTATATCATTCATTAATGAATTCGATATTGGGGTTTTTATTGGTATTGGGTTTTCTATACACCATTGGGGAGGAGGAAATTGAATAAATCCTTTATAGATGATTCAAATTAGAAAGGTTAGTTTTATCATCTAAATATATAAAATATACAATTTAGATATTGTCCAAGGATGATGTGTTCTATTGAAATTAGTTTACATGGTGTTGTTGGGACAGTTATCTATAGGGGATCATACTCCTTATTGCTGACATGGGGCCTTTAGTTATGTAACATCATATAGTGGAAGGTTTTGTGAGCATGAGATGTGTTATGACTATGGATACATCACCCCAATATGAAGCTAACTAAAGTAGATAGGCTGATTCATGTGGGTGATGGTATAATACCATTTTTACCATTGATTAAAGTGTTGTTTATTGGGTTTTCATTTCATGTTCGACAAACACCTATATATTATTGGAACTATTTTGTGGCGTGTTGGTGGTACCCTATAGATTTCATACTCTCACCATGTGTGGGAACCCAAGAATAGATAAAAGTCTCCTGTCATATTTTAGGATATAATGTATCCCTAAAATAGGAGTTGGTGATCGTAAATCAATTATTATGGTATTGTCTGGTTACATGGATGATGTTAGAGAAAGATCCAGGTGGATCCTCGATTTCTAATTATTGGGTCTTTGATATTTTTCATTTTTGGATCGGATTTATGATATTTACTCCCACTGGGTATTATTTTATGGATTTAATGTTTATTATATGTACTTAATTTCAGAATTTATTACATGAGTTGTTTGGTTTTTTTATAGGATTTTGTTTTTTATGTTACTTGGTTGTTTCTGATGCAACAATTTTTCATTTTAAATAATATTATATCATTCCATTATCAATCATAGAAGCATATTTTTATTTAGTAGAGTCTAAAATATTGGGATCCATAAATAAGGTTATGTGGACCCTCAGGCTTATCACCTTTTAGTTTATCTATGTTCAGGATCATTACAGAAATGTATTGAAGTGGGTTTTAATCTACAATTTAGGGATATGATAAATCAAGAACTTGGTAGGTTATAGGACATGGAACATATGAATTATTATGTTCCTGTATAATTTTACCACATGATAAATTATATTCTTTTTTAGATATGGGATTTTTTTTGGGTTTCCATAGATACAGTTCGGTTTTCTGGACTCATTAAACAGGTGTATCAGTTGTTAAAAATTAATGATTTTAAACTCTTTTTTTGAGAGTTATGAGGTGGTACTCATATGTCACTTTTTTCATGTGGGGTTCACATGAAATGGTTGTGTTTACATGATATTTCTATTATAAGTTTAGAAATCACATTAATTGTTTAATGTATAAAGAGAAACTTGTATGCCGTTTTTAATATAACTTTTTATAGGAATTGATTCAACCTTGGGAATGGGTTCTACATCTAGAAAAACATGATGATTTTTATGTGGATGTTATGTATATGAACACCTTATATATAGTGGTTTTATTTTATGATACCGAAAGTTTTATTTGTGATTATAGAGAACATGGATTCTCATGCATATATGTTAGTTATTTTTAGATGAATATTCAGTAAATTTTAATAACATACACCGAATGATCATAATAGTTTAGTGTATTTATAGAGTGGGAACACAATATTCTATTTTTGTGAAAGACCTTCAAAATATACCATAAGTATCTTCCCCTTTAGTACTCTTCATAAACCTTCCCCACTTAGAACATTTCTTCATAACATGATAAATAAATCATATGATAGGATGACCCCAGATGCTTAGTATGGTTAAAAATGGAAGATATGAAAGAATAACCAAAATAAAAGTTTTTTAGAATAAGGGAGTAACATTTAAAAATAATTCCATTCATATCTATGATTATAATATAGAATCATAACCTAGGTAAGATCAACATGTTTCATAATCATTTCATCATCTCATCACAGGATAACCTATTAAAAAAGAATCAGGTTTCATAAGAATTTTATCATGGTATAACACATTGAAGAGAAACAAATTCTATAAAAATATTGTAATAATAAACATATAAAATTCAGTGGAAGAGTAAGAATGGTATCTTTGCCCCATATCTCTAGTAAATAATAAGTAACAAAAATGTATTTCATCATTCATTGGAAATGGGTTTGAATAAAAAATCACATGGATCCTTTATTGGGAAAAATATACTTTCTATGAAATTAAAAATATTAGGACAAAAAATTGGTTAAGTATTTTGGAAATCCATTTCATGAAAAATAACATGAGAAATTATAAAGGGATATTCATTGAAAATAATGGTCATGATGGCAGTAAATTTCATTCATGTCTTAGAGGATAAAATAAAGATTCAATTTACATTTTCAATAAAATCCAAACGTGCATTATTTATAAAATGACATGAATTTTTATTTTTATTGTTTATAAGAATTTTATAAATTTGTAAAAATTTATTCAATTATTTAGTTGACTAATTTAAAAACATTTTTAAAATTACGTGATGAAATCATGTTTTTAGAAGAAATAGGGTTTGTGAACGAAGAGTGAGAGAAAGATGATTTATCTTAAAAAACATTTATCAATTTTTTTATATACCAATGAGTGGAAGAATTGTGATACTACATGAATTTATGTTGAATAATAATGGTATAAGAAAATTCCTTATAATTATTTATATTAAGATCATAATATTTCATCATTGAAAACTTAATCATAAAAATTTACGATATATGATGAGATTGTAACATAAAACCATTACCACTATGGTAGTATTTGAAACAAAATCCCCATGAGAGAGAGATCCTTAAATTGATATTTAATGAACATAATTTTTAGGTGATTAATCATATAATATATTTAATTGTATAATATAAACCACATAAAAAATACATGTGATGAATATCACTCGTGTCTCACAAAAAAGAAAAGTGATATGAAAATCCCTTATCACTATAGTAATATTTTGAATCAGAAGCCCAAATAAATCATAAAATAAATTAAAAAATATTATATCAGGAAAAGGAATTTTTCAATGATATAAAATGTCAAAGAGATATTATATATACAACATAAAACAAATTATGTCTGAATTTTCATATGCCCATGGAAATAAAAGTGAGACTACAAATCCCTTAACATAAGTCTCGAATTCTTCCATACATGTCGGAACATCATTTATAACAAATATATTCTTATTAAAAATATATTATATAACACTAAAAATATTTTTCGTACCATATAATACTTATTTATGACCTTTTATTACCCATTTATTTACAATTACTTGTTCGAATCATGTTTTAGGAAACAACCACTTTTTGTATATAATTTGATTTTTCATTTTCAGTACTCTTACATAGATTATGGTTATATAATATCAAGAATAATAATAATGAAATTTTTATCATATTTTTAAATCAATAACAATTTTATTACCAATCCTGTAATATGGTTTTTAGAAATGAAGTATGGTGTGATCATGGAGATGGTTATATGTATGTACGCATGAGTAACGTTTCCATTTTTCAAAAATATATAAGAAAAATAGTTATGTAATATTTTATATTTATATAATTATAATAATATCATAAAAAATATAATTTATTTAAATATACCGAAACATATCATCCAAGTGGTGTGGTGATGAGAAAATTTAGTCACACCGCTTCGTGAAGGTGGTAGTCCAAATATAAAAGAAACGACATTATCATCTTTCTGTGAGTTAAAAGGTAAGAAATATAATGATACATTATATTTCCATAATGATAAATATATCATTGATATCATAATTATTTTCACATATATCACATATATTAATTAAATTTATACTTATTGTCTTCCGTATAAATAATTGTTGAACAACGAATCACATCGCTTTGTGATTTAGTACTCTATTGTACACACAAATTATGTTATCATATCCCATATGGAATGGGAAATAATAATATTTTAATATTATAATGACACTATATTTATAATTATATTATAAATATCATATATATAACTTATATCCATCATCATATTCAACTGTGAGAGGTTGTAATTGAAAAATGAATGACAATGGTTCAGGAGGTCGTAGTCTCACATACACATGAATGATGATTTCATAACCCATTTGATTAAAGTGGAGATATTTTTTAGTCAAGAAATTATCATAATAAAATCATAGTATATCAAATAAACATTTATTTTTATATTATACTTATTTAATAATAATTTAAGGTTGTAATGAAAAAACCATTCTCAACTAGACATGCCACCAATACCAGCCTATCAAATGATATATGTAAAACATTATAACAGAAATTATCCTTGAATATAATGAAAATAATAAATAAAACCTAAGTAAAAATAGTAAAATGATGAGATACCAAAATTCATAAAATTATTACCAAAAACCGGATAAACAAGAATGTAATTCGGCCCCCATGTGACAGACATGCACCTCTATACCAGCCAAAACCGAATGCAACAACAACAAGAGAAGAAAAAACCTACTAGATGCTATTCCATTTACCTGAATCATTCAATAAAACATATAAAAATTTCAAATTCACTAGTAGGATTTGATAATGAAGCTTTCTAATGCAGATGAAGCGCGGGATGGGCGTGTACACAACTTTGTAAATTTCCCTGATCGATGATTAATTCAGGATCAATATGACGATAGATTCCAGTATCCACATATTTGAATAAAATATAAAAGAAAAAGGATAGAAACCTGAACATAGAAGATATGATCGACATATTTTTTTAGTTAATTTAATTTAATTAATTAATTACCTCCATGGTGATTCTTTCTTCATTGACGCATTTGAACATTTTTCCGAGGTGTGTCATCGTCGTAATGTAGAATCCAAGGATATGATTATTCTAGTGGTGATCCAAATGTGCTTCACAAATCTTCGGACATCACCAAAGGTGTCTCTGGGTTCTAGCGTCGAATATCCTTTTACTTGTGATTTCTACCATTCATTGACTTGTGAATCTCTTCCCAAGCATTATCCTTGATCTGGTGGAGGATAATCTATCTTTTTTTAGAGCGTTACTATAGAGGAAATATTTCTCCAGGCTCGAGAGATTTTCTCCAAGGATGTTGTGCAAAAAACAATGGGTTTTCCTATGGGTTACCCCTTGGATAATTAGAGAATAATAACAAAATGGGGGGTTTTAATTCACCAATTCCATCCAACATTACCATTTTTAATTAAAAGAATTGGGAGATAAATAGATGAACAGTTTCTAGGGAGGCCTAAAGTAATGGAGACCATGGGAATCACCCTGAATCAAGTTCACCCCCTCAGGTTTAAAGTGAGAGACGTGAGTTAGACAACTGACCATGCTACCAGGGGTTTCCATAGAGGCCAAGTAGTCTTCCACCTTGTTTCCCTCTCTCCACATGTGAGTGATTCTTGTGCTACTATCCAAGAGAGATTTTCATTTCATAATAGTGTATGAAATAGACCAGGGGATGATATGTTTACCATTCAAGGCATCGTGAATAACCATATAATCAGTCTCAACTTGGAAGATGTCAAGCGCCCTCTGTCTGCAAATAGTGATACTTGTGAGAACTGCTTTCGCCTCTGCCTTCATAGAATCCCCATAACCGTAATGCGCCGAAAAGGCCAAGGCCATACTTCCCCTACGATCTCGGATCACGTTGCCACCACGCATCTCACCCAGTATGCAAGAACCGTCAATTTTCAATTTGAATTCATAATATTTAAATATAACATGAATGTTAAGAACATGTAATGGAAATAATATCGTTGCTATTATTATTTGACATGGGGTTTCACATGGAATAATAAAATAAGTAATGGAAATTATGCTAATTATTTATTATTAATTCACCAAGTAATAATAAATAATTAGCACAATTTCCATTACATATTTTATTATTCCATGTTAAACCCCATGTCAAATAATAATAGGAAGGATATTATTTCCATGACATGTTCTTAACTTTCATGTTATATATAAATATTATTTATCCAAAGAATATTAAATATTACTTCTCACTAGACCCATAACATGGTCCACCAATCCTCCTCATTATTTACCAGGCCATGAATATTGAGTATTTTTTTATTAAATAAATATCACTACATTATTCTCTGATAAATAAATATTCTGCCCCTAATATATTCATTGGAATAACTAGAAAAAAATGTGATCAATAATACATGAATAATTATTAAACCATGACCAGGAATAATATTTATTCAATTTGTTAAAAATAGATACTATTTAACTGTTATACTCTCTAGACGTAGTGTGTAACCCCCTAGGCCCCTTTCGCGTTTGAATTAGGTGTGCTTGACTAAATAAAATTATTACTACCTAGAAATGGGTCAAGGAACTCAAGAGAAAGATGTTTATATTACAATAATGTGTCACCTCATATGAACGCTTTCTATGTAATATAATCTCTTTCTTCCAATATCTCCATTAAAGCGGGTTGCATGCAAGTTCCATCAACCCATATTATCTATTTCTCATTATTTGACTTCTTGAAATTGAACATTCCTAGAGAACACCATGGATGTGGATTTAGTTAGGATATATCATTCCCATCAAAGTGTATGAGATATCAACTTCCGTAAAAGTGAAAAATCCTTTCTAGCGTTATTTATTAATGTAGTATTACTCGTGACACACCCAATATATCATACCTCACTATGAATATTTTTCATCACAGTTTTCTTCAAAACATCTATGTTCACAAGTAATAATAATATTAAATTCTATGTACCATTACAGACATACATGTATAGGATCATCCAATGACACTTATGACTATGAATTCCCTATTGGTGGGTATTTTCCTCATAATATCCTCTTAGATATTACTAACGGCGCACACCATGAGAATGTGCCTCAATGTTTCATGAGTCCCCACCCCTGATAGTCTAATTGTTTTTTTCCCATCAACTGATATCATATAGCCATAGAACATACATTCAAAAATAGTTTCATGGCAGTTACAGGTTCTCCTCATTGTAGGGATCGACTATGACCTTTTAGTGCAATATCTATTCTAAGAACATTATTACATACTATGTAATGTAGAAAAAAATCATGATGTGATAAGTATTTTATTAATATTCATCCAATGACTATAGTATTGTCATAAAGTACAAAGAAGTTCGTTTCTAGGGCACCCACTCCAATAAACTACCACTTACACTAGATCCAACTGCTAACAACCTTAGGTCTTATAGCTCTAACATAATATTCATTCTTAAACCAAGTTCTCATCTTCCGACACACTGCTCACTGCAACTTCACCCCTTTGATATAAATATCTAAAGAGATGATCCTTTAGTAGTATGTTCTTCTTTCATTTATGTGACCTTGGATCCTTTTCAAAAGATGCCGATGTATTATTATCACAATAAAATGTAATCAGATCCTTTCTTTTAGGTATCACATAAAGCTCCTAGATAATGTTCCAAATCAATATGGCTTACTTCCCAGCATTATAAGTTTCTATATATTCATACTCCACTATAGAATCAGCAAAAACTGGTAATTTTGAACTCTTCCCTGTCATAGATTGTCCATTGAGAAAGAAAACATATCCTAATTGCGACATAAGATCATTCTGATCTTTCTGAAAACCATCATCTATATAGCATCTGATGACAAGCTTCTCATCTCCTCCAAACACTAGGAACATATCCTTAGTTCTTATTAGATACTTAAGGATAATTTTTATCACATTGGAATGTTGTTCTCCTGGATCTTATTTATATCTTTTTACCATGTGTAGGCCATAGGTAATATCAAGTGTTATACCTAACATGGAATACATGATAGATCATACCGTTGAAGCATTTGGAATCTTATTCATCCTACCTTTCTCATGTTGTTTCTGAGGACACATTTTCATATAATGATGCATACCATGGGACACGAGAACCAATTCCCTCTTGGATTGTTCAATACTAAATATATTGGGTATTGTGAAGATGTATGTACTTTGAATTAGTCCATGTAGCCTCTTGGATCTATCACGAATGATCTTGATCCCAAGAATTTAGGCCGTTTCTCCTAATTCCATCAAGGAGAAGCACACGTTCACCCATTCCTTGAATAACTACAAGACTGGTATATCATTTCCAATAAATAATATGTAGTCAAAGAACACTTCTAGGATAATGAATACATTCCCATTAGACCTCTTGTAAAAACATGTCTCACATTCATTCTTAATGAAACCAAATTCTCTTATGGATTCATCAAAACGAATATTCCATGATCTGGATGGTTTCTCTAATCCATAAATGGATCTCTACAACTTTGATAACCTTTTTTCATCACCTGGTGTCAAAAAACCTTCCGTTTTTTTCATATAGACATCTTTATAAAGGTTCATGTTAAGGAATGAAATTTTTAAATCCATATACCAAATCTCATAGTCATGGAAACATACAAGGAAAATTATGACTCTTATGGATTTAAACATGGAAAAAGGTGAAAATGATTCATCAAAGTCAATTCCTTGATGTTTTTTAAAACAATTATCTACTACACTTGTTTTATAGGTACTAAATTGACCTTCCATATCTAGTTTCTTCTTGAATACTCATCTACACCCAATCGGATTTACATCAACTGGCATATCAACCAGAACCCAAAATTGGTTATTATACATTGATTCCATCTTAAAATTAATATCTATAGACATCTTGTAGTTTTTTATCTCTCTACTTATTCATTATAAAAGATAGGTTCATCATTTTCCAACAATAATGAGTTACCATCCTCGGTGGCAAGGAAACAATATCTCTCTATTTCCCTTACATCTATTATATTCCTATGAAATACTTGTGTCTTAGGAACAACATATTACCTAGCGCCCCATATAACATGTTCATGTACAAAATCTAATGTTTCTTGAGAATCAACATCATCGAAGTCAATCCTTCTCCCACTATCCTTTTTGAGGATCGGCTCCCACTCAAGAAGGACCGCATGTCTCGAAATAGTCACTTTCATTTCTGAGAGTTTGTATAGGTAGTATCCATTTATTTACATGGGATACTATTTAAAGATACTCATCATGCTCTGGGGTGCTGGTTTATTCATAGAGAAATATTTAACAAACACCTCATATCCCTATTCACATGTATGAGATAAAGTGTGGGTTTTTCCACTCCATAGCTCAAAGGGAATACCATTTTTCACATTAGTTAGTACTTGGTTTAATGTTTATGAAATAGTTTTCAATGCATATCCCACAAAAGATAATTGAAGATATTCATGACTCATCATCAACCTTACCATGTCCAACCATGTATGGTTCCTCCTTTCAATAACACCAATACACTTTGGTGTATAAGGTTGAGTGAGTTGAGATAGAATCCCATACACTAATAAATGGTCAATGAACTCTTGTTTAAGATATTATCTACCTCGATCCAATTAATTCTTATTTATATTCTTACCAAAATGATTCTTTAATTCATTCTTTAACTCCTTTAATTTCTAAAAGTACTCAAACTTATACTACATTATGTAGACATATCCATATCTACTCAAGTCATCAGAAAATGTAATGAAGTACGAATTTACACCTCGAGATTTTACTAGAAATGGTCCTCACAAATAATTTTGTACCCATCCTAGAATATCTTTTTCTCTTTCACCCTATCCACCAAATAGTGGATTGGTCATTTTCCCTTGAAAACCAGCGGGGCATCTATCTTGTGGTTTTATCTTAGAACAGTCTAAATAACCATCTTGATAGTGCTTTTTAGGCACTTCTCGTTTATATGACCAAGGTGGTGATGCCATAACTCGGTGTTATATGTGTCATGTGAACTTGGTTTTTTATCAATTTCCAATACTAAGTCGTCATAATATAATAAATTTAGCCCATTTTTTAAATGTTCCACACAATTACATATGTTGTCCTTATAAATTTAATGTCATGTATTTCCGAATAGAAAAATAAATCCATCAGTATCTAAACTCGATATAGAAATTATATTCTTGGTAACACTAGGTACATAATAACATCCATGTAAAACCAAAATAATTCTTATCAGAAATTCTAGGTGGTTGTCACAAGTGGTAGGAGTAGCCAGCCTTCCACCATTGGAAGCTCACAAATCCACCTCTCCTCGTGAAATTTTCCAGAGTCTACTTGGTTCCTGCATTTGAATACAGATGTGATACCCAAAATATGTATCTAATACCCAATGTGTATAAATTGAAAATTGAACTCAATAATGAATACACCATTTCCATCCCATTGCCTTTGGGTGAAATTCCTCTTTCTGTTTCTTGACTTGCCACATGAAATGAAAATTGGCTCCTTTTCCTTGCCCTACCTCGAGATCTTAGTCTTCTTGGTCGGACAGTGCTCAAAAAATTTATATTGTTTATAAATATTATGCCCTTTTTCTTTTCCCTTCCTCTCCCAATTCACCATAAGGACTATGGTTTTTTCACACCCCATATCCTTATCCACTGGGTGAATTGGGGTAAGATGTTGTGATACACTCTTCTCATTATTTCTCATATTATTATTCACAACTACAAAAATATGGTTTTAGGTAGTGATGATAGTATGAGATCTTTATGAAATTAAAATGTGAATTTAATCCCTAAGATTTCCAAATGCTCTATGAATCCAATAATCTTGACTACATGTTGTCTAGCTCATTTAGAATCTCTAAGATTAGTAGTGAACAATGTTATGGAGATCTCATATCTCTCCTGTCTCGCCTTATTTTGATAGAGATCCTAAGGGTGATACATTATGATGTAAGCATTCATTTCATCAGGTTTCTTCAAGTACTCATTGGTCGTGGATTATATCTTGAGGCACTGAACATCTGTAGCATCATTCATATGTTTCTCATACAAAGAGTGTTCCTCATAACATACCTCATTTCTTGGAACAACTAGTATAGGCTCTTCATGAATATAATGCTTCCTCTCATGGGGAAGGATAACCTGAAGGCACCTTTTCCACTACATGAAATTAGTGCCTATGAAAATGTTTTCTTTCTCGGGTATGGATCACAATGATATATTTGATGTCATTTTTTGTGTTGTTTCTAAAAATAAGATGTATTGAGTTTTTTTACATTATCTTGGTAAAAATAGTCAAATTAATTAATTAATATCTGATAGTCTCCCACTATTCTATTGAAACACAATAGTCCTCACCATTGGCTATAGAATATCATGTTTCTTGTACATTCTAGTGGCAAGGATACATACTTCCTTTCATATTACAACATCTACGATTGGTCCAGAAACATGAAAGGTTTTTGGTATTTATTCTAAATTCCAACTATACTAACTCATAGCCCCTTGATCTGTTGACTGGACTCCCCAATCCTAAAATCATAAATTTTAAATTTCTTCAACCTTTTCCTCATAGTTGCACCAAGTCCTACTAGGGAAGTTAAACCATGATATAAACTACAATAATTAAACCCAAAACCTTAAAATATAATTCCCACATATTTTAAATCACTCCACCTAGTGTTGGTCAAGCACTTTGAACTATGGTTCAATTCTTACCGATGTAATGGAAGGTTGTACCGGCTTAATATTTAATTGGGGTATTTTATCCTTTAGGCGTAAATTTCAACTTATTATCTTTTTACATGCTTTTTAATATTATGTGGTATATACTAAAGTGATTAAACATGTATATATGATATTGACACACTTGAAATTTTATTTTAGTTCCATCTCTTATGCTTGTTAGTTCATTAATTATTTGATCGTGTCAAACATCCCTAATGTATAACCAAACATGTGAAAGAAATAAATAAAGGGAGTGATCATGAGCATTAATATTGGTTATTTTATCTAGTGGTTGATAAACTAACCCTAACCTAGGGAGGAAACACATTGAACCATTTATGATTCGTGTTTACATCTTTCAACATATCCATCTATTTATCTCCATAGATTGGTTTCACCTAGACTCCTGACTTCAACCACCCCCACTAGATTGGGAGCTCCATCCATTACATAAACTTTTAACTAACAAGTAGGTGAGGGGTAAAAGGGGGTTTACATAAAAGAAATCATGGGCATTTAGTCCCTACATATTAATTAGGAGAAGGCATGTAGGCCAACAATTTCAATTTAATATATAAATTAAAAGTGAACCAATCACATACAAAGATATGGTCTAGCTCGTGATCATCCACATACATACAATGAACTAGGAATTTAATGAATCCAAAGTTCAATTATTTAATAATTATTAAGATACATTATGCTCGAATCGATTAATTATTATTATTAATTAGTCAATCCTTTTTATCTTAATCCTTTTCTGAATTTCCTTCAGATTCCCAGACATAAACTTGTACATTACTTGTAACTTGGAGGAAATCCTAGGAGTACCCATCCAAAACTACCAAAAATGTATTTATACCTGTATTCACATTATTATTTTTGAAAGGTAGCATGCATACATGATTATAATTGTAATAAAACTCATACATGATGTGAAGATCATTGAACATTATGCAGATGTCAATTATATATATATATCAAACAAAAATCACATGTTGTGTCCCATCATTACTCCCACATGAAGGTACATGTATCATGGTTTGCATTATATAATAATACATTTTTAAATCTATATAATCTAGACACAATACATGGTGTGTAGATTCGACTACACACATATACCATCCTCACTGTCCATTCGAAGTACACGACTGGGTAATGGTGTGTGAGGTGTACATCATAATTATTCGGAGTACACAGAGTGTCTAGTGGGCCACATATTGTGTGGACTCTGTGTTACATAACCACAAACTATGAAATACATGTATGGGATACATGACTTTACCCAAACCCGAATGGATTACACATTGTGTCTAGTGGGCCACAGAGCGCGTATTACAGATAAAAGTGCGTCAGTTTGTCCTGGTCAACATGTTTTGTATTAATTAACTACACCATGTGTCATTAATGAACAGTGAATGAGTAATTTCCAAATTACTATGGGTTTGTTGAACTCAACTACATGGTGTGTAATCCCGATTACACGACAGGTACGATAAATTACATGGTGTGTAATTTTTAATACATGGCCTGCACTATGGTGTTACCTAGACAGAATCGTCGGAATCTCCTGATGATATCATTGATGTAATTTTAATCCAAAAATTATTCATTTCTATAAGATCTACAATAAACGAAATAGGAATAATGGATCTTGAATTTTAGATTACATGAATGATTAAACATTAATTGACAAACTAAATTTTTAAATAATTATTCATTAATGATATATTTAATTATAAATGAAAATATAACATCGCTTTGATACCACATGTAGGTTCTTGGGATAGTAGAAATGTAGGATGGGTATGTAACCAAATTTTCAATTTTCCATGATCGATGATTAATCTGGGATCAATGCAATGATAAATTCCAATATCCATAAAATTGAATCAAAGATAAAAGACAAGGGATAGAATATGGAAACAATAATAGTGGATAGAAATATTTTGTTGTTAATTAATTTAATTTAATTAAATAATTACCTCTAAGTTGATTCTTTTGTATTTGAGTCATTAATCCATGGGTTTGACGTGTAGCTTTGTTTTAATGTATAATCCAATTATATGATTCCTCTAGTGGTGATCCACATGTGCTCCACCTATATCTAGACGTCACTGAAGGAGTCTCCTGGTTATAGATTGGATGATCATTTCATTTATAATGTCTTCATTTGATCACCTTGAGAATAACGTCCAAAGTGTTCTACTAGATCTGGTAGGGGAGGATATCTCTCATTCTTGAGAGAGTTCTTGGAGAGGGAATATTTATCTAGGCACGAGAGATTTTAACTAAGGATATTGTGCACACAACCATTGGTTCAGTGGGATTCCCCCTTAGCTAATTAGAGAATAATAACATAATAGGGAATTTAATTAACTAGGTAATAATAAATAATTAGCATAAGTACTCTTACATATTTTATTATTCCATGAGAAACCCCATGTCAAAAAATAATAACAATTATATTATTTCCATGAAATGTGACTAACATCCACTTTATATTTAAATATTATTTAACCAAATAATATTTAATATTATTTCTCACTAGACCAATAACATGGTCCTTTAATCCTCTTCAATATTTTCCAGACCTTGAATAATGACTATTAATTTATTAAATAAATATAACTGCATTATTTTGTGATAAATTGACATTATGTCCAAAATATATTCTCTCAAATTACTGGGGATGAAATAAATGTGATCATCCAAACATTAATAATTATAAAAAAAAATATTTGTTCAACATGTTAAATAATAAATTATTTAACTAAGATTCTGTCTACAAATAGTGTGTGATGCTCTAAGCTTCTTTATTGTTATCATTATGTGGGTTTTCCTAAAGTCCAAGATTACTATCTAGAAACAGGTCATGGTACCCAAGAAAAATAAGTTTATGTCACAACAACATGTCACCTCATACAAACACTTACTATGTAAAACAATCATATTTTCCGGATATCTCCAATAAAGTAGGTTGAATGCAAGTTCCATCAACCCATGTGATCGATTTATAATTATTGGACTTCATAGAATTGAACATTCCAAGAGAACACCATTGAAATTGATTTAGTTAGGGTATATCATTTCAATCAAAGAGCTTGAGATATCTACTTCTGTAGAAGTTACATATCCTTTCTTTCATTATTCCTTAATGTAGTATTACTCATGATGTACCCAACATATCCTACCATGCCACGAAAATCTATCATCACAATTTTTATTAGTACATCTACGTGTGTTATTCATAAAACCAATTAATAATAATCATAAATTTTATGGACCAATACACATGTCTGTAAATAGTAACATCCAAGGAAACTTACGAATGTGGATTTTCTATTGGTGGGTCTTGTCCTCATAATATTCTCTTGGATATTAACAATGGTGCACAACTTGAGAAGATCCCTAAAATTTTCCTGAGTCCCCACCTTTGATATCCTATATCATTTATGTCCCTTTAAATGATATCATCCAACCATAGAACATATATTAAAGAATAGTGTTGTGGCACTTCCAGGTACTCATCATAGTAGGGATCGACTATGAAATTTTGGTGTGACATTTATTCTTAAAACATTATCACATACAATGTCATGGATAAGAACAGTCATGATGTGATAAGAAGTTTATTAATATTTTTCCAATAAATACATGTTTATCATAAATTACAAATCAGTTGGTTTCTAGGGAACCAACTCCAACAAACACAAATCCCAATAGGATACCACTATAGTTTACATATAAGGTGTGATAAAATAATATAATAATTTTATCATTTAAAACTAAATAGTTTTAAAAATAAATTTTAGAAATTAAAACTTTCCAAGAATCATATTGTCACATTTTATCCTTTGGTTTTCCTTAAATACATTCATATTCATGGACTATAAATATGATAATTAAATATTTTAAAAACAAAAAAAATTATTTCCATGTATTAAGAGGCACACATATCATTGAAATAACCTATAATGATAACTATGTCATTCAACGTCATATAAAAATATGTGAGCAACATTCCTTTACAAAAAAATAATGTGATAAATAACCATAATTGTTAAATTAAAATGAACCTCATATTTTTCTCTATCTTATGGTACAATTCAAAAAAATCACTCAAAAGCCTAAAAAAGTATATGTTTTTCAGGACCCATCCGAGATGGCTCATACCTTGACTACCCCAAGCTCACCACTGATAGGCTAGGGGCTAGAAACTAGCACCATGTAGGCATTTTCAAAAAATGGGAGGCATTAGCCTAAAGTAAATTTACACACACAGATCTCCAAGCCACAAAATGAAGAAATGTAAACAACTGAAAGAAAGCATGCATAAATCTATGATCCCACATCTATAGTACAAGAGGAAGTAAATGAAATATAAATAGGGAAAAATAAATACCCACTATAAAAAATCTATACTAAATTATAACATGAACTATAAAGAGTCCAACCTAATCCATGGGAGAGGTCCACTTCAAAGGTATGCCTTAGTAAACACCCCCATCTACCCATATCCAGTTATGCTCCACCCATTCTTGGTGCTCCTAGGACATCGTGTGAAGGGATTCGATCTTCACTAGACATGACATGTATGGGAAACTGCCTTGCATGGGTGAGTATAATAATACTCAATAGGATACACTGAGAAAAATTAAACTTGATGGAAAATGGGTAGTAATCTATAAAAAAGAGTTAACACTGTATAAAATATACAGGAAGTAATGAAAACCCAGATTTAATCAGGAGAGTAACCACTCAATCCGGCGGCCATAATGTGATTCTAGAAATAGTATTCTCCTCGAAGCAATGCTCTTTATAGGATAACACACTACTTGATCAATGATATCATCAGATACACTCAATGAAGTGGTCTATCTCATTTGGACCCCACCCAAAGAGAATGCATTTTTTCATGAAGACTATAATACAAAGAGAGGGGGTACACCTAGAACCTCTAGGGGAAACATTGAATCCAATATAAATCATTCCACAATGAAGGGGATAAAATGAAAATTATTCCATAAACCATACTAATGTGGGATTACATATAGGGGATCAACACCATGCTCTAGATAGTCAAGTTGATTCCAAAAAACTCTACTAGGGATGATAGAGGATCGCACTACAGTCTCACAGAGGGAAACCACAACTCTATTAGAGACTCGAACTCTAGACGGAATTACAATCTAGTGATGTGGATGCAATTTCTTATTGTATCCATGATTAAAGGACCAAGGGAATTCACTCAACCTATAGAGGTCCAAACTAGGAAAATAGAGATCCTCAAAAACTATTAATATGAAATTGTCACTTGAGAAGATTCTTGTAGAATTTCTCGTGGGTCCATAGACTAACCACTACATATGGTTTAGCTAATGCCTGGACCAGCTACCCATGGACTGATCACCATCTTCAATTCACCGATCATGCATGACCGTCCACTGTGGTTGATTACCCATAGAATGGCCCCACAGTCGCTATGCAAACATTATATGAATCTATCATGGCACTATAGTCATCCATCAGGGTTGATTGTTGCAGTCAATAACTATGGTCAACCATAATGAGGCTCTTCCATGGTAGCCCCAGATCCAACATGGGTCCACTTCATCCAGCCCGGCCAACTGGCCTAGCCATGCCAACTAATCTAGCCCATCCACATGGCCTAAATCACTCTGCGTTATACACCACACCCATGATCACCACTGTGTCACCTCTTCCAGACCAGCTAGATCCTTTTTCTCAATTCCCTTTTTGATGAAGCCACTGATCCTGCATCACTGCCACAAATCTGAGCCATGAATGGCTCTGATGCCTGCATGCTAACTGATGTCGCACTCCGTCGTGACCCAATGTTATCATGTGTCGTTGGTCCCTTTCATAGACCACCGCGCCTCTTTGATGCCAGGAAATAGAATGGTTGATAGATCCAAGATCCTTGGGTCATTATCTATAGTGATACATCCTCAGTTTTCATTTTTCCTCAAATTTTAGGGTTTTCTCATCTTCAGAACCACCTGACCACATCGATCTATTACTACAGTGCTCCAACCAGTGAAGAACAAAATAATGGAGGTAGGAAGGCCCAATAGTGAATTTTTATCACCATTTTCCAATATTTCATGTAAAATGATGAAGAATGGGGTATTTTTGTTAGAAAACCCGATCAAATAAATCCTTTTAAACCCATTAAATAATCTTACCTCAAAAATACAATCGATTTTTGAGATATTTTGTTCCAAGATTAACCTTTTTTTATCATAGGAATCATTAACAAAGAAGAAAAATATTAAATCCAATGACCTAAATTGATTTGGATTGATTTCTGGTGAAGAAGGAAGCTGTTTCATTGTCATTGGAAATATTTCTCATGATCGACATTCATCAATCGCCGATTTGATGATTTTTCATCATCAGATCGATAGAATTCTCTAGATCTCTCTCTCCATGGTTTCCATAGGATTATAGAGTAATAAGAATAAACCTAGATATCTGAAAATTGGTTTATTAAAAAATAAACAATTCACTGCATCGTTGTGTCACTATGTCGATGAAATAAAAAAAATATTTCTAATTTTTATTATTCATTTAAAATTAACATGATGGATTTCTAAAGTTGACATGTTCCAACCAATGTTATGTTGTTACAAGGGTAATTACATTATTTTTAACTCAACTGTTCCATCTAATATTTGATTCTAGAACCTATTTAGGAGTTATTTCACTTTTTAGGAAATCTTTGGGCACGTACTATTTAATATTTTTATATTTTTCAGAAATTTCTTCCGGTCACACCAAGACTTGAAATTGCACTGAATCTTGATGACTAGCCTAGAAAATAATACATATAATATCTAAAAACAATACCTAGAAATTTTTATGCATTACATTCCTCCAATATTGGGTCTTTAGGTCCCTAAAAAGACAAAACAAGGGATACTCAAAAATATTATTGTAATGAGCATGAATTTGAGTCTCTCGACCCCATGTTCTCTCCTGTAGATTCCCATGTTTCCACCAGATGTGATCCAAAGTAATCGATCTACCCTAAAGTATACTCTCATACCGATCCTACATCTCTAGTGGTCATTCATCAAATATCTCTCCCTCCTCAATGTCCTGATCACCCCAATTGATAAAATGTGATAGGACATTCACGTAACCCCTTAGCTATGACATATAGAAGATGCCATGTACATGGTATAAATATGGAAGTAGAGCTCTATGGTATGCCACCTCTCCAAATCTACATAGTATCTAAAAAGTAATGATGATCCTCTGAGATTTCATTCCACCCCAAAAAAATATATGTAATCCCCATCGTGATGATAATAGATGCAACACATGGTCTACTTCCACGAACTCCAAAGTCCTCTGTCTCCTGTCAGTAGAAGACATATGATTGATCTGTATAGTCTTCATCTACTCTAGGATTATTTTCACCGTCTTTGATGTATCATGAACCAACTATGGTCCAATGAGTTTGGAGTATTCTTGGCCAGTCGAGTAAAGTGGTGACCAACAGGGTCTCACTTTCAAACCCTCGAATGGTTCCATACCAATGGTGGAGAGATAGTTGTTGTTGTATGAAAACTATTCTAGTGGTAGGTAATCCTCCTAACTATATAAAAATTCTAACCTGAAATCTCACAATATTTACTCTATAACCTAAATTGTCCAAACATTCTTTCCACCCACATATGCGTGAAATGATGTTGCTAAAGTGTAATTGGGTCCCAGAAACCTTTTGTAATCCTTTCCACAATCGAGATGTAAAGAGAGTATCAAGATCAAAATATTTCGTCAATGGAAATCCATGGAGTCAAACTATCTCCTGTACATAGAGGAATCCCAATCTCTTCAGTGATGTCTACTCCCAAATAGCTTGCAAGTTGGTCTACAGAGTTGGTCAATCTACGATCACCCAGATGGAACCATATCACCTAAATGTATGTGGTAAACCTATAAAAAAATCCATAGATATTACATCCAACTTCCATTGTGATAAATCAAGGGGTTGAGCAGAACCCATTGTGACCTGGGGCACATACTTCATATTCTACAAAGTAAGGGATAAAGAAACAATATATGAAACTCTATTATTAAATGCTAGAAAAAACACTGCATTAGAGGTCCTGGTAAATCTTCTACACGCTTGGATGTAATTCCAAATTGGATGTATAAAACACCATAAAAACCTCCTCTTATAACATCATGGGGACCATTGTTCGTCCTCATAAGAGAAAGATTTTCTCCCCACATTTTTATTATCCATCAGGAGCATACCTTGTGGACACTTGAGCACCTAGGGTCTCTCAGTTGGTATCCCCAAGGGGTTCCTCCTAGAATCATTATAATATTGTAGGGGTGACCAACATTGAATCTTGGAAAGCTTCTCCACCCCCATCCTTAAATGGTATCTGCAAAGAAGAAAATTTCTCTAATTCCACATTCCGAAAAAACGAACTAGATCTCTTACGGAGATAATCTTCCTCTATATTTCCCTTAACTAGAGTATAGAAAATCAAAAAGTCATAGTACTATAGGAACTCTTTCCATCACCTCTTTCTCAAGTTAAGATATATCTAATAGAAAAAATATTTTAGAATATTGTGATCATAGTTGACGATAAACTACCCACCAATCATGTTTTGTCCTGACATCTTCAAAGAAAAGACTATCATTTCTAACTCATGATCATGGATCGTGTTTTTTTTTCTCATGTGGTCACAACTGGCTTGAATCATAGGCAATTACCACCCAACTCTGCATCAAGACAAAACCAAGACTAGTCCTAGATTCATTGCACAACACCACATACTCAAAGGATTCCTCTGGTAACCTCAATATGAGAGCGCTTTTCAACCCCTACCTCACCTCCTGATAGCACATATGGAATTTTAAGTCCATATGAAAGGATTACCCTTTCATGTGAAAGATATCAAGGTTTATTCATCTCTCAAGAATTCAGGTATAAACCTCCAATAGTACCCTTCAAAAATAAGGAAACCCTCACCTTGGTAACACATTAGGGTGCATCCCAGGAAAGCATTACCACAACCTTCCTAGGATCCAATACAACCCTATCTTTTGAGATTATGTGTCCAAGAAAATGGACCTATTGTATCCAAAATTATAACTTAGATTTTACCCATAATTTTGGAGCTCTCAAAGGGTCTCCAGGAAAATACCAAAGTGTTTTGTGTGCTCCTCCTTAGACGCAGAATACACTAGGATATCATCAATTAAGACCCCCATGTACTAGTCTATGTAGGGCTAAAAGATCTAGTTCATGAGTAGCATGAATACTACTAGGGTTTCTGTCATTCCAGAGGTCATCACAAAATACACATAGTGAATATAATGACATATGAAGGCTATATTTTTCATGCCCTCATTCTATACTCATAGCTGATGATAGCTTGATCTTAGGGAAATATTTGAGAACCTTAGTGCCGAATTCAACATATCAAATAGGTCATTGATCCTCCGTAGTGGATAATTGTTCTTCATGGTCACCTAATTTAATAACCATAAATCCACACATAACCTCAAGCTCTAATCTTCTATCTTGGAAAACAACACTAGGGTTGTCTATGGTGGAACATGTGGTTACACGAAGCCCTTTCTTGGTAAGTCCTCCAATTGTATCCTCAGGTCACAAAGCTCTATGGGAGACATCTGATATAAAGTTATAGATATCTATGTCATCCAAGGTTGTACATCAATATAGAATTCAATCTCTCTATGGGGAGGTAAACTTGGAACATATTCCGGAAATACATCCTCATACCACGCCACCCCTACATGGAACTATGGACTTATAACAGACACCTCCCTAAGGGTTAGGCTATCTAGATGATGAGTAATTTGATGAAACATCCTATACACTTGTCTTTCCTCTACTTATTTGATATTCATTACTCCAAAATAAAAAAATATAGTCCCATCACTATAGTAACACCACACTATTCATCAAAAATAGTTAATTTGAGCATCAACTGCAGATAACAAGTATATATGAAGAATGATGTCATAAGCCCGTAATGTCGCTACCAAGAGATCCCCACCTGAAAATTATATTTTTATTTTATTATCCAACACCTCTTTATGGATGAGCAGGAATAAGTCCTTACACGAAGTTATCCAAACATGAAATTCAAAAAACTGCAGATGAAAACCACAATGATTCAAAATTCATAATTCATAATCAATGCCTTCTGGGATGCCTGGACATGGATCCTTGATCAGCGAGCCTCCTCAAGCCGCGCCCCCAATAACGAACCACCTCGTTTTCACCAACACCACGTTCATCAGACATCACCATAAGAAACCATGATCCCTCACCACTATAGACCATTGATGGACTCCACCATAATTTGCATCAAACATCCCCCAATCCAAAGAGCAAAACGACATCTCACAAAACCAGAAACAAAACGGACAAACAAACGCAGAAGAAACCACAAGAACATTCTTAAAGTAAAAAAGGTAGAAGCATCAAACAAGTCCAGCAAACCAATAACATCCATTGAAGTTGATGATGTCAAAAAAGAAAGACGCTGACATTGAAGAACATCTGCCTGAAACAAAAACCACCTAAAAAATATCCCAAAACATTAATGTTACCCCTGCCCCATATCCTCCTTGGATAGGAGTAGAGGAACAAGAAGCCAGAGTAGTGAATAAGTCGACCAACACCTCCGCAAGAAGACAACATCGACAAAGCTAAAAAAAGGGCCAACAAAATGAAATCAACCCAACCCCTGCAGCACCTTGAAATCCATCATGCACTGAACCACAAATCCGAAAACCTCTTTGTTACCACTGTGCTTGATCTGACTATGAGAGGCGCATAAAAACATGAGGTCAGAGTAGATTGAGTGGCTGAAAGGGTTCACCAACAAACAACCTTCGTCGTGCCTTAGATTCCTCCTTAAAGAAGTCGATGTCGATACAAAGGGAACCAAAGCGCCATCGCCTTATCATACACAATAAGAATGAACAAAAAAGAAGAATGTCAGAACCATTGTGGGGGTACCCAGGTGGAGCAAGAATAAGGAAGAAAGAGGTGAAAAAAGGGGAAGAATAGAGAAAGAGAAAGAGAAGAAACGTGGCGCTCAATCGAGCTACCGGCCTATAGGAAAAGGGATTCCCGTAGGAAACCCTAGGTGGAACTGAAGGGGGAGGGCTGAGAGAAATGAGGTCGGAGGGAAGGAGGGGAAAGGACAGGATTCCCAGTCATATGATTAAGTCAACAGTTCAACCAGAATCACCTAGTCTTGAACAATATTAATTTTTAGAAAATAATTACTAAAACCTGTTTAAATCAATATTGAATCAAAATTAGAAAAGAAACAAAACATACCTCATATAATTCATATACCCTTGGGGTCATAATCCTCTATAGCATGTAGTCTGCCTTATCTCTGTCCACCAGCTCCATGAGCCTAGAATGGATCACCTGGGGGAGGTGGTGGTAATCAGTCGAACCTCTGACTACCACATGTTTCCATGTCAGCTCCTCTACCACGTATAGCACCCTATAGACCACCCTTCTACTATCTCTGCCCCTTTATAAGTAGTCCCGAAACTATCTCTTGATTAGCTATATGATGGGTCAGGAAATATCATGCCTGTTATCCCTGAACATCACATGAGAAAATATGAATGTCCCTTGGATTATTTTACCCACCCTGGGAGCCCTGCCACACTGACTTTGATTCATGGGATCGACAACTATAGTGCCTTATTTTCTTGGATCCTTTTGACTGTCATCAACAATATTCTACTGAGGCATCAGCTACTGGGTTACCAATTCCATCTCCCACTACAAGTGTATGCTCCTCTAGAAAACTTTGCACTAGTAGGGATCAGTCAAGTACCATTTCATAAGTAGAAATACTGAGGGAGAAAACTGGTGCCCTAATGTCTTGACGAATGACCTAATAAATGGTTTGAGCCCTAAATAACTAGTCTCGTACCATATCACAGGAGTAGAATCAAGGATCAGTAAACTTCATTGAATACTCTGCCACAATCCTAATTCCCTACTGTAGATGCCAAAGCTCCAATACATGTATAGATCAAAACTTGGCTAGATAGAACTATTTTATAGTTAGATTCTAGATGTATATCCAGGATAGAGTTGTCACTTTATATGGATACATAATCAATCTCCACCATCGCTACCACAGAGCTCTAAAGAAGACTCATGGTAAGGACTTCCTTCTGATTGGAGGGTTTCCTCACAAGGTTAAAAACACATGTGACTACCTCGTTCTAATCCTTAACCATATGGGGGGTATGTCTCAACTAGAATATTTGGAGTTCGCTGCCTCTAAAACTCTTGAAATGAACTCAGCCTTCATGAACCCTCAAATGGTAGTGCTAGTATTAGCTACTGCTCGGCGTGTGGTGGTATAGTAGGTAAATCCCCCAGATATGCTATCTCTGGTATGGGCCCCGGTGTTGATACCTCTCCACTGGGAGAATCATCCTCTAGATCATGTAGTGTAATCCTAGCTGTTTTTCTACATGTAGGAATCCTAAAATAAAATAAGATGTTCCACACTCAATAGAGTATATCTAGGGAGCTAACTCAAGAAGCACATAGAAAAAACAACCATTCCAATATGATACATGTACCATTGTTTTTACCTAGAACTAATGTTTTCATGTATGGAGTCAAAACATATGTGCTCAGAGTCCTGGTGTGTTGATACGTCAGCTATTGAACCAACACTGGATTCAATGTAAGGAAAGAAGAACTCGAAACATTTAAAATTGCTTCCCCAACCCAATATCACTTCCTCCTAGTCCTAACATTGAACCAACCACTTCCTTTTGTACCACTATATCACAACTCGTCCTAGTGGGACCATGTCATGGCTACCCCAAGCCTACCTATTATAGGATAGGGATAGAGACTGGCTCCGAATATGCATTTCCCACAAATGGGAGACATTGGTCTAAAGTACCTATACACACACACATATCTCCAAGCCACAAAATTATTAAATGTAAACCACCTGAAAAAAGTATTCATACACTAGGATCCCACAACCAGAGTAAAAAAGGAAGTAAAGGAAAATTAAAAATGTCCAACTTCAAAACCACTATAAAGAGTCTGTACACAAGTCCAACTAAAACTGTAAAAAGTAAAACATACTCTCAGGGTGAGGACTAATTCAAAGGTTTGTTCACAGTAATCACCTCAGTCTTCCCAGCTCCAGCTATACTCCACCCACTCCTGGTGCTCCTAGAAAACTGTGAATAATGTCATCGTATGCACAAGACACGACACATGTTGGAAAACCCCATGTAGGGGTGAGTATAACAAAGCTCTGCAGGACACCCTAAAAACATAAAAATATAGCACTGAGTGTAGTCATCCTATAATAAGATATAACACTATATAAAAGATAATAGATGTAATGAAAACAAAGATATACTCAGGAGATACACTACATCATCAAAAGGTCATAAAAAATACCAGCAATTTGATTCTACTCAAATCAATGCTTGTTTGAGGAGAACTCAATCCGGGAGTCATGATATCAATGGAGACACTTGACAAAGATATCTAGATCATTTGGACCCTGCCCTAAGATAACACATTGGTCATAGTAGACTATGATACACAAAAAGGGGGTCACACCCTAAACCACTGGGGGGACACCCAAAACCCTATCTGGATCAACCAATAATGTAGGGGATCATATTCCAATGATTCCAAAAAACACTAATGATGTGTCTAGATAGATTAAGGATCAATACCCTATTATTGTAGGTCACTGTGATTCTATAAAACTCCACTAGAGATGATATAGGATCACACTCCAATCCTATGGAGGGCCACCACATCTCTATCTAAGACTTGACCTCTAGAGGGGATTACAATACAATTATGTGGATGTAATATTTCATTTTACCCTATAAGAAAAGACCAAGGATATTCAATAAACATATAATCCTCCAATCATGGAAAATAGAGAGCCTCAAGTATTCTTGATTTCAAATGACCACCCGAGAAGCGTCCCGCAGAATTTCTCAAGGGCTCGTGGACAAACCATCATGGTTGGTCCACATATCACTAAGGTAGGACCATATAACATTGTGGTGGGTCCACATACCACTTGGACTGATATCCCATCAACTGAAATCCATGGTGAATCCTCTTTTTATGCCTGATTAGCCACTACAGTCGACCGCTGGCAATCCGTTCACACATTTTCTCCACTCAATATAGTGTGAGTTACCATGGAAGCACTATAGGCCACCTTAGTTTAATATTGTGGTCGATCACCATGGAAAAACTCAATGGGGCTCTGTACTGGTTTCCCTGGATCTAACCCTAGTTGACTATGTCTAGCCTGACCCTCCAATCTGGCCCTATCCACCCAGTCTTTCCAGCTTCGCATCCATCAATGCACCGAAATTTTCCTCTTCCATGCTCATGAGAATCTGCCTTCTATGGTCCCACATCATTACCATTGCTAAACCTAGCTTCATGTGGATCCACTACCCACACACAGACCACTGCAACGCACCAATGTGGGCCACCATTTCTACGTGATGTTGGTCCCTTCCGTCAACCAAAATGCCTCCTCTTATGATCAAATATTGAACAAATCATAGATCTGGGATTTTTGGGTCCCGATATACACTTATCAAACATCGGTTGTCAATTTTCGTCAAATATGGGGGTCTTATTGAGTTTGGAACCACCCTAAAACGTCAAACTTTAACTACGAGGCTCCAACTCGGGAAGAACACGAGCATAGATGAGAAAAGAACATGAACGAAGGTTTATCATTGTAATCCCTGTGTTATTTTCCAATGATTAAGAAATGTTGATTTGGATAGAAAATCCAAAAAAATAAATATTGTTAAACCCATTAAATAATCCCATCTAATAATTATGTTCGATCTGTGGGCTAATTTTCTAGTGGGTTGGTTTCTGTTCATTATAGGAATCAAAAATGGTGATGAAAAGATTAAATACAAATCCTTACCTTGATTAGGATCAATTCTTGATGAAGAAAGAATATTTTTCATCCTCATTGGTTATATCTATCAAGATCATCATTCATTAATTGCTGATTTGAAGAGCTGTCATCACCAGCATGATAGAATTTTGTATATCTCTCTCTCTAGGAATTCTATAGGATTCTAGGTTTATGATATTAACCCATCATCTATAAAAAAAATTCTAAAAATAAACATATCGTTAAGTCACTACATCAAAAAATAAAATAAAATAATTTTTTATTAATATATCGTATTCTTTTAAAGAGTCCAAGATGACTTTCAAAAATCTACCTCCACCGACCAATGTTAAATCACACCTAGAGTAAAGCTGCTATTCTGAAAATAATAGTTCCCAACTATTTTTGATATGGGGACCCGTTTATGATCAATTAATCATTTTTAGGATAATGGTGCAGATGTGCTATTTTATAATTTAATATTTTTCAAACATTTTTGATGTTCACACCGGGCCTTGAAATCACACACTATCTGAGCATATAGTCTAGAAAACAATCAATATAATATCTAAAAATAATACATAGAAAATATAATTTGTTATAACATTGGATCCAATAGATATTGATTCCTTCCAGGTGATATCAAAAAAAATTACCTCTTAGTGGTGCAACACACACTAAATATCCCTTTGTCTCTTTAGAGAAACACCCATGGTTTCTAACATGAATTTTTCCATATTAATATTCAAAATAATTCTCAAATTTTTTTAAAGAATTTACAAAACCTATATGAACATCTTCTATGTTTGAAAAACTGATTAAAAATTCATAAAAATTCAATTTTAATGAAAACCCCTTATTTGATAGCATTTGCCTTCCAAGAAATAATTTTAAAAAAAATTATCACATAAAATAAATTGTGAGGCCAAATAAATTTATCATGAATGAAATTAAATCACTAAAATTAACACATTTTATAGAACACCTACATCAAAAATTTAGAAACCTTACTGCATTCAAAATTGGTTTCCAGAAACCAATAGAACAAACTTCAAAAGTCATGTAAGTCCATGATACTAAAAAAGATTGACGGGAAGAAAAATCCAATCATATATCTATACACAACTATTTAAAAAAATATATCTATAAATAAAACTAAACAACAACTAAGAATATTTCATATCTGTAGGGATAAAATCCATCCCCAATTTTGGTCAATCACTTTACGAAGAGATCTGAAAGGAAAGGATTCACCCAAAATCGCCAAGGGTAAGATCAAGCTCAAGAGAGGTTGGATACAGGAAGAATAAAATGAAAATCATCCATGAACCACCCTAATAACTATTACTCATTCCAATTTCATTTCATGTAATCCCACTACACATCATGAATTCCATGAAGATCGTATACAATGAAGAGACACCATCATTTTCATTAAAATTGTTATTTTTTCAATTACACGATGTGCACCTATTACATGACATGTAAAGACTTCATTTCCAATATACAATTCTCAAATTCATCACAAATTACATTACACTACATGTACTATAATTTCACAACATGTAATCTCTCATGAACCTGCCTGGGTCAACCCTAAACCAGTCACCCAAGTCGGCCCACGACAAGGCCTGAGAGGCATTCCCGATTCTCCTCGGCTAGCTAAAAGAACCAAGGGAATCAATAGAGTGACGATGGGAACGATTTATCCCAATATAAAAAAATAAGTAGAAAATAATAATAATAATAAATTACCCCAAAAATAAATAAACAAAACAAAACAACAAATCAAGAACTGAAAAGAAAAATTAACCAGACATGGTGACCACTAAACTCCACGTGACCCCATGGGTGACTCTCTGATCCCAAGACTCAACATTACCCACGGTGATTGATATCAAACTGAAACCTCCACCTAATACTAAGAAAAAAATTAAGTATAGGTGTGAGTATTAAAACATAGTAGGTGTGCCCAAGAAATCTATTCCCAAATGAATTTCCATTAAAAAAAATAATCCTCAATTTCAGGTTTGAAATACAATATATAAAAGTAAGTCTTTATATATGTTACTAAAAATTAAAGTATGATTAATTTCCCTTATTCATTTCGATAAACCCAAATCAATATTTTAGTGAGACATTGGCATTTTCAAAGGGAAGGATATGTTTTCATTTTCATTTTTCACAAAGATAATATAACACTTTTCTTGGAATTTTTTTTCATCGTCCACATTAAAACCACACATAACTTTCGAGTAAGAAAAAATTAAACATGAAAATGCTACAATAGTTTCACTACAAGGGAAATGGAAAGAATATATACATACAACTAACACACTTGACACTCAAAAACTAAGAACGAATGGACATATGTGAACCCAGGAGATCGAGAATAATCTAGAAGACACCAATACATGAGACCTCATCCTCATTGACATTTCTCACACGATTAAATCAAAAATCTCAAACTCCCAGCCATCCTTTCTCTGGATGGATGAGGGAAAATCCCATAACAATGAACCCTAACATATCGTCCTACTATAGGCCACTGGTTAGTACCATAACCTACTAGTGCGGCAATAATTCTCAGAATATTCTCTCAATATTCCTTGTTCCTATGTCTCATGTATTTAAAAATGGGGTGGTCCTACCGATGCTAGTCGAGCATCCAATCATAGTATATATAATAATAAAGAACAACAAGCAACACCCTAAGTCACCCTATGGAATATGTCCCTCTCCTTTATTCCATTGATAACAGGGGAGTCCTACATGAAAGGCTCCCATAAAATACAACTCAACTAATGAGTGGGGACCACATCCAAGGAGAGTTTTATAGAGATAACAAGCTTTACAAAAGTGTCAATCAGGCCTCACACAGAATTTTTTCTCATGAAAAACAATTTCTTAAAGAATCGCACACACACCATTTTAGAAACCTTGAATGCGCTTGGAAATCCATTTAAGAAACCCAATTCACCACTTGAAATTTGAATCACATTTATGATTACCAAAGGGGTATTTCAAGAAATGATAATAAGCACATTAAAATAAATAGTTTCTTGAAATTTTAATACATAGAGAGTATTACTTTATTTCAAAATAAGAAATTATTCTAAAAACCCAAAATTTTGAACATTAAATAAAGGTGTGAAATGCAAGAAATAGATAATTCTATAATTTAAAGGAAAACTCAAAGGGAAAACAACCTCAAAAAGAGAGCAGACCAAGATGAACAACCCGGAACCTGACACCTTTGACGAAGACCGCCACACAATTGGGCACACATACACCCCTATATATATAACCCTTAATCAAATATACATATTCCCCACGCCATGAGGGAATATGTGCAAGGAGGATATATATATATATACATACCTATGTATGTGGGTACAACCCTTCAAGAAGACCCCGAACTATCTAATTAAGCCAAAAGAGAATGAAAGATTACCAAAAAGTATAAATAAAATTGAAACCATAAAAATGGGAGGAATCAATCAACCAAATCCATGGGCCAAGGCCCTTTGTAAAACCTTACATAAACCAAGATCATTTTAAAAACATTACTTTCACCATTCAAAACCATCTACAATTAATATTGAAAAATAAAAATCAAGTTCACATTTCAAATATTTCATTTTTCTTCAAAAAAAACTTTCCTAAATCATCCTCACCTTAAGTTCCCTTTAAACAAGGTTCGCACCCACCAAACAACCCTAAAAAACATTCTCCTGAAATGCAACACCAAGACAATCACACAAAACATAACCAATTTTCGATACAAAATCTAAACCCAATACACAAGCATGTCTAACCCTTCAAAAACGTATTCTCCATCACTCAAACAATATAATAATCCCTTTAAACATTTAGTAAAAACAATTTCATGAAGTAAAACAATATTTTACACCTAAAGTACACACACTTTCCCAACTAATTCCCCAAAATGACCATTTTAATAATAAAACAAATCTAAAATTCATATGTAAAAATACATGACAAGGCGTACATGCCAAAAATACTCCCTTCTTCAATAAAAAATCATTTTGAACCAAAACTCACCCCAAGTGCCATTGAGAATATAATTTTCACATTGAAAAGAAGGCATAAAACACTTTTCAAGAAACATTACAATACAATATCACAACACATAATCATTTATTTTGAAAAAACTCATTTCTAACCCATAAACATTTTTGAACACAACCAATTCACACTTCTCACAACCCAAATAACATTTAGAACACATTAAAATTAACTAAACAAATAAGAGGTAAATAGAAATCAACCTCAAATGATAGAGGATGAACTAGAATGATCCGAGATTCCTCTCCTTTGGTGTAGGACACCGAAATCCGCACGAGGAAGACCCACAAGACCTACCACACACCTTATAAATGGAAGAAGTTAACCAAACCATGTCAACCAATGACCTAGGGTTTGGCCGAGACAAAAACTGTTTGAGTTACCTGTCCAATGTGGAATTGGATAGGTCTCTCCATATAGTGGTGGCCACCGGAGGGAGAGGCTATGGAGAGGTAGGTTTGCAGGGAGGAGTGAGTGACGGCGGAGGTCCGGGAGGGGCAGGGTCATTATGAGAATGGAAGAAGGGTGGAGGGGGATCAGTGTCGTGAGACTAGAGGAAGGGGGGTTCGCCGCATCGCGAGGCACGGAAGGAGGGGGTTAGATTAGGTTTTAATTTTTTTATTTAATTAAGTATATTTTAATTCAAATTCATTTGATTTAATTAAAAAAATAAAACAAAAAAAGAATAAAAATTAATTGAAAATCATGAATAAATAAAATAATTGTGAATTTCATATCGGGATATGAAAATTCTCCCCACAATGACACTTTCTTCCCTCATAAAGTCCTAAGATATTCAGTTGACCAAAACAAATGTAAGGATTATTTAAAACCAAGGAAAAACTGGAAAACTCAAAGATCAAAGAACCAACACTCACACTCATTTAGAGCTTAGAACAATGGATTCCCAAAAATAAACTCTGAGACCACCCTCAAAAAAACCCACACATCCAAGGAAGAAATAACATAAGACCACATAATTCAAACTAAAATGAAGTGATGACGATAAAGAATCGCTCTCTTCTAAACACAATCCAACAAGGAACAACCCAACCCCTGACATAAAAAACCATCAAATAAACTAGTCATAGCCTGTTTAGGATCTCTGTGAGAATCCATTACACGACCCTCTATTCATGCCAACCAACTACTACAGTTGGGGTTGAGCGGAGCGAAAACAATGAAATTCTTAGCCAAGAACACATGGAAGATGGATTCATGACGAGTTCATCCCTTGGTGGCCTCCCCACTGTCTTAAGATTACATAAAAACATTGATTTTCCATGCCAGAATAATTTCTAAATCCTATCGAAAACCAGGAAAACACATATGAGATGAAACATGGGACAACAAGCACCACCATTCTACATTAGAAACATTAAAAACACTACAAAGACATTCCCATTTAGAAAAATATCCAAAAGTATACCAAACATAATTCTTCACACCCAAAAGAATACAAAACCAGAAATTACATGAATTGCCACAATAAAAGCATTAACAACAAAAGAAGCTTCCGATTGAGCTTGCACAAGCGCTACGTTCATTCAACAGAGCTGGACGATTCTCCAAGGGAGTGGATCTGGGCCTATGTCACTTCATAGCGCCGCCATGGAAAAACCTTTGCAAATGACTTAAACATCCACAGGTATTACATATCTTAGGTGCTTTGTGACATGAAAACTTCTTATGTCCCGGCTTCCCACACTGAAAACACAACTACTGCATCCTCTCAGATAAATCTGGTGAGTCGGAAAACAAATTCCATTTATTCCTCATCTCAACTGACTAGAAACTACTAAATCATCATCAACTTGAACATCCCACCTCATGAATTCTTCATAATCATCAGGGAAAGAAGGCCCAGTCGGGAGGAATTCTGATAGGAGACCCCACTCAAAGAATCAGGATTTCAAAATTTCATACCCGACAAGGATTGAGAGATACAGCTCCATCTCAGCAAAGCTCTTAGCATACGCCAACACCGTGGAATTTCCCTGATTGAGACCATACAACCTATAACCCATCGGTATCTTCACGGCATCCAGGAAATATTGTTCGATGGAAAACGCTTTAAAGAATTCCCAAGAGTAATATTTCTACATTCCGGCCTCAAGAATTGATTTCCACCATTCCTGAAATAGGCCTTCAAACTTTAAGGTGGAAATCTCCAACTTGAGAGTTTCATGAGATTCAATCGGAACAAATATCTCCTCGATGTTTCTCATCCATTCCTCAACTTTCCCTAGTTCCAGATGCCCAAGAAAATGAGGAGGGTTCGACTCTCAGAACCTCTAGAAAAACTCCTGCTATTGAGAACTCCCAGCATCCATATCAGAAATGGACAAACCAAATGTCTAAAACATGTCTTGATCAACTGAACGACATGCAGGGGAATGAACTACCCGTAGATGATTCGCAAAATCCCTTAGAACTCAGTGGCGATGAAACCTGAAAATAGGGAGCAAGAAACCAAATCAAAACATATCACAAATAAAAATTCCAGATCCTGTTTTCAAATAAACTACCCAAACACAAAAGAATATTTCAATCACACTGCCAACACACCAAATCCAAATTCCATAAAGAAAATCACCGAAAACAAAAGGCAGCATCACACACTCACACCTTTTTAAAGAATTGAAATCCCTTTTTTTGAAAACATTTTTAGAATACAAAAGAAGCCTTATAAACCAATCACCCACTATTGGAATTCACTTTAAGATCACATATATACACTCTCGTGATAGCTCAAGAACTCACCCATACATACCAATAACCATCCACTCACCACATGCATACATCCATATACATATATATGAGAACTAGTAGGAATACTAAGTGTCAGATAAAAGAAACATTCTAACTTTCAAACCCACTTTAAAATTTCCCCAACAAATTTTAATACCATGCATCATCGTCAAAGAAAAACCTTTTCAAATTCCATATTCACCTTCCAATTTCACATTTTACCAAACCATTCAAAAACCTCCAAAACATTTTCCAAAATAACTCCCATTATCAAACAATGCATTTCACTCTTCAAATATTTAATGTTTTGGTTTTGGAAATCCCATTTTTAACCATACAATAATCAATTTTTCAAACCAAACATCATTTTAAAATCTAAACAGGACACCCCAAAACCATCCCATCCAACATTAAGTACAATAAAAAGAAACCTACCAATCAACTGGTCAAAAATCTCAATATCACAAAAGGATCCAAAACGATATAGTAGGGGAAACTACTGTCAATGGGTGACTTGGCCATATGGTTGGAAGTTATATTCCAATCAAACCACCATCAAAGAAAGTCTATTGGGATAACATCCCCGGCTCCACATGGTTTTCCAAGCCCTATGAGATCACTGAGAAAACTGGCCCGACTATCATTTCATTTCCCCAAATACCAAGCAACCCACAAGAACCAAATAAACCAAGAAAATCCGACTTTCCATGGTAACTCAAGGTTCGGCCCAGAAAGTGTTGTCCAGACACTCCCCAGAACCTACACCCAAGATCTAACAGTCCTAGTCCATCTACCTTGACAACCCAAATAAAAAAGGGTGCTTTGAATGCTAGGTCCTATAAAGAACCTACCCTATGAGACCATTTTGTCACTAACCATCTCGAGTCGACCCTGAACCAGTCGCCTGAGTGAACCCGTGACAAGGCCTGAGAATCATTCTTGATCCTCCCGGGCTAGCGACAAGTGCCAAGGGCATCAACAGAGTGATGATGGGAACAATTTCACCCAATATAAGAAAACAAAAGTAGCGGAATAAAAATAATAATAATAAAACAACCCAAAAATAAATAAACCGAACTGAACAACTGAGAAGGAACTAAAAAGAAAAACTAACTGGACCTAATCACCACTAAACTCCATGTGACCTCATGGGTCGATCTCTGATCCCAAGACTCAACATCACCCATAGAGATCGAGATAAAACTGAAACCTACACCTGAGACTAATAAAAAGAATTATGTATAGCCATGAGTATTAAAAATCTGTTGGTGTTCCCATGCAATATATTCCTAAATTCGTTTCCTTCAAACAAAAGAATCATAAATTTCAAGTTTTAACTACAATATATAAAAGTAAGGCATTCTACATGTTACTCAAAATAAAAGTATGAGACATTTCCCATATTCATTTCTCAAAACTGAAATCAATCTTTTAGTGAGACATTATCATTTTCAATGAGAAGTTGATGTTTAAATTTTCGATTTGCACAAAGAGATTAAAACACTTTTCTTGGGAAAACAATTTTCATAAGACACATTAATACCACACATCACTTTCTAGTAAGAGAACATTACACATGAAAATGGTAGAATAGTTTCACTATAAGGGAAATGGAAAGAATTCATAAATACAAGTAACACACTTAACACTCAAGCACTAAGAATGAGTAGACATTGGTGAACCTAGGAGATCAAGAATAATACATAAGACACAAATACATGATACCTCATCTTCATTTAAATGTCCCACATGATGAAATAAAAATGTTCAAAACGCTCATCCATCAATTCTCAGGCAGGCCAAGGGAAGATCCCAAAGCAATGAACCCAAAAATATCCGCCTACTATGGGCCACTGGTCAGTACCATAACCTACTAGTGCAAAAATCATTCTCAGAATATTCTCTGAATATGATAGGGTCCAATGTCTCTTTTATTTATAAAGGGGTAGGTCCTACAGATGCCAGTCGAGCATCCAATCGCAATATATATAATAATATAGCACAACAGGCAACACCCTGAGTCACCCCAAGGAATATGTCCCTCTCCTTTCTTCCATTGATCACAGGGGTATCCTACACGGAGGACTCCCATAATATAAAACTCAACTAAATAGAGGGGACCACATCCAAGGAGAGTTTTATAGAGATAACTAGCTTTATAAATGTTCCAATTGGGCCTCACACGGTTTTTTTCTCATGCCAAACCATTTCTTAAAGAATCGAACACACACAATTTTGGAAACTAAGAACACACATGGAAATCCTTTTAAGAAACGCAATTCACCTCTTTAAATCCAACGAACATTTATGATGTCCAAATGGGCATTTCCAAAAACAATAATAAATGCATTTAATAGAACAGTTTTTTTAAAATTCAAATACACATAAGGTATTAATTTATTTCACAACAAGAAATTATTATAAAAACCAAAAATTTCAGACATTAATTAAACGATTGAAATGGATGAAACAAAAAAAATCTTTAAGTTAATGGAAAATGCATTGGGAAATATACCTCAGAAAGGGATCAGACCAAGATGAACAACTCGGCACCCAACGCATTTGATGAAGACTACCCCACAATTGTGCACTCATACACCCCTATATATACCACTTAATCCAATACAAAAATTCCCCGATCCATGAAAGAATATATACAAGGAGGATATATATATATAGGTACACATACCAATGTATGTGTGTACAGCCCGTCAAGAAGAACCCGAACAATCTAATTAACCTAAAATAGAATTGAAGATTTCCAAAAACTCTAAATAAAAAGGATACAATAAAATGGGTGGAAACAATCATCCAACACCATGGGAAAATCCCCTTTGTAAAACCTTACATAAACATAGATAGTTTTAAAAACATGAGGTTCACCATTCAAAACCATCTACAATTGATATTGAAAAAAATCAAGTTCACATGAAAAATATTTCATTTTCCTTCAAAAAAACTTTCCAAAATCATCCGCACCTTATGTGCCCATAAAACTAGGTTCATGCCCACCAAACAACCCTAAAAAATATTCTCATGAAACACCACACCAAGACACTCACAAACAAAATGACCAATTTTTGATACAAAATCCAAACCCTATACACAAGCATGTCAAACCTTTCAAAAATGTATTTCGCATCACTAAAAAAATATAATAATCCATTTACAAATTTTATAAAAACCTTTTCAAGAATAAAAACAAGATTTTACACCTAAAGTACACACACTTTCCCAACCTATTCCCCGGAATTCCTATTTTAATAATTAAACAAATCTAAAAATCAAATGTAAAAATACACGACAAGGTGTACATGCCAAAACTACTCCATTATTAAATAAAAACTCATTTTGAACCAAAACTCTCCTCAAGTGCCATTGAGAATATAAATATCACATTGAAAATAAGGCATAAAACACTTTTCAAGAAACATTACAATACAATATCACAACATATAATAATTTATTTTGAAAAAACTCATTTTCAACCCATGAACATGTTAGAACACTACCAATTCACACTTCTCACTACCCAAATAACATTTAGAACATATTAAAATTAACTAAAAAAAATAAGAGGGTAAAATAAATAATCCTCAAACGATGGAAGATGAACAATAATGAACCGAGATGCTTCTCCTTTGGCGGTGGATGCCGAAATCCGCACGAGGAAGACCCGCAAGACCAGTCGTAAACCCAATAAATGGATGGAATCAACAAAACCCAGTCCACCCATGACCTAGGGTTCAGCCAAGACAAAAACCGAAGGAGAAACCTATCCAATGGGGCATCAGAGAGGTCACGCAGAGGAGAGAAGGCTTCCTGAGGGAGAGGCAGTAGGGAGGGAGGATTTCCGGGAGGATGGAGTGAGGGCGGGGGTCCTGGAGGGTCTTGGGTCGTCACTTGAATGGAGGAAGCGGGAGGAATGTCATTGTCGCTAGACCAGAGGAAGGGGGTTCCACCTCGTCGTGAGGCAATGGAGGAGGGGGTTAGATTAGGTTTTCATTTTTTGTTATTTAATTAATTATAATTTAATTCAAATTAAATTGATTTAATTAAAAAAAGAAAACTCAAAATTGAACTAAATTTAATTGAAACTCAAGAATTAATAAAATAATCACGAATGTCAGGCAGAGATATGACATAATCACCTAGTGAAAAACCAAAACTAGAAATTTATTCTAAAAATTAGAACTAATACCTGGATTTATAATTATAGGTATCCTCTCAAATCCTTTTTAGAATTATATATCCATAAAAAAGGAAACAATAAACAAATTCCAAAACATTCCTAATAGAATGGTAACGAGGTATTACATTCTCCAAGCCATAAATGTTTTCTACCCCCATAAATCAATTAAGATATTGTATCCAAAAAAATATAAGGACATTGTTGCTTCATCAATGACTCTCAATCTAATGTGTTATGGATATCCTGTCTAAATTTCTAATGTACTTAGACTAGGTATATTGTTTCACTGCAAAATATAATATCTTGGACATCTATGAACTGAACTAGATACTCAACTAAATTTGTATAAGGATCAAGATCAACATCCTCCCATATAGGATGGATCTGACATATACATTCTCTACTAGAAAACATGAAACATGTCTTCGATATAATTTAGGCAAGATGGAAATTTCAATCGATAGTCCACCCACCCTAGTCATCAAAATATCTCAAAGGGAACACAAACATCAGTGCCAACATACCCTTCTTACTCAACCAATGATGTCCCCAAGTGAGAAACATCTTTGAGAAAAACCTGATCACCAACCTCAAATTGGAGAGATCAGTGCTAATAGTCTGGAAAATATTTCTAGTTAATCTGTGCCATTATCAAATTCCTCTAAATTAACTACTGTATCCATATCTTTTCCTAAACAACACTCAGTAAAACCCATGACTAGTCTCCTAAATCAACTCGGTGCAGGGGAGGTCAACATGGTCTCCCATACAATGTCTCATGGTGTGTTTTCTTTGTCAAATCCTATTAACTATTTTTATAGAAAACATCACCCAAAGGAAAATACTTTTCCCAGGATCCCTTGAAATCAGGATCACAAGATTGAGGCAAATCATCAATGACCTAGATATACATATCTATATCTCTATCCAACTTCATATGATAAGAAATGATTAATTTAAACTTATAACCAATCAACTTATGGAACCGTTTCTAGAACCTTGATGTGAACCACAAATCCATGTCATAAATAGCTTCAGAGGGAACCACGTGAAGCATCATAATCTATAGAAATACAAGTCCCCAAGATTCTCAACATTCACCATCTCCATAATTGGTATGAAATGTAATGATGTAGTGAGTTGGTAAATGATCATCCAAATCACACCATTACCACAAGGAGTTCATGGAAAATAAATATAAAATGAATTAAAATTTCATCCTTCTTCTATATCGTAATGGTTATGAGAAAGAAATACCCTACAAGCCTTTGGTGTTCCTCCATAATTCTTTAACTTTAATGACACCATGATAAACTATTGGCTATCACATGTCTAATATAATTACATCAGTAATGATTTATCAAATAATGATATATATTGGTAGTTCTTGGGTGCATAGAACAACAAGAATTATTTCTACTATCCCCAAAACCCTACCTCAAGTAAAAAATAACAACCAACCTGGATCATAAGAATAATTCTCTAATGAGAGACCAAGACTACTCGCCCAAGGTCACCCTACCATTAAGGTTTTCACATAAGAATTTGAACATCATGTCTATCACCTACTCAAAACAAAGCCAATAATAAAAATAAATTTCAGACTTTATAGAATCCATGAACACCTATCCACTAATATCTTAGATATCTAGTCTCATCTTAGTATAAAACTCATCAGAGGTCAGTCCTCAAATGATTCATTCATGGTTTTTGTTGACAGTTTTCACTTCAACGCATCAGAAAACACATTCCCTTCCCATGGGTATAAGGTATATCAAAATAATTTTCTAATGATAGTATACCAAGTTTCTCTATCCTAAATTTAGATCCATTGCATCAAGACACATCACATACCAATACAAAAAAATCACAGAAAACATCATAACTCAATCCTAATTCTGGAAGAATCCACATTGTTTTTGAGTTCAACCTCACCACCATATCCTCAAAATATCTTTTTACATTTTCACTCCAATCAAACATTACACTATTACATGTTAATGTTTTAATTGAAGATGTGATAATGGAGAATTCATGAACAACCCGTCTATTGTATCCAGCCAAGATCAAGATGCTCTAGATGCCAAATACATTTTGTTTCTACTACTAGGAAATAACTACATATATCCTTTCATGATCTGGATGGATAACCCCCACTAATATCACATTCCCCAGAAATGTCACTTATTGGATACATGACTTGCATTTAGAAATATGACCATAAATATGATGTTTATTCAATGTTTGGAGAATTATAGGAAAATGGTCCCTATACTCGTCCTCTAAATTGGATTACATGAAAATGACAACTATAAATACAATAAAATTAGAGTCCATGAAATGATGAATGATCAAGTTCATCAAAATTACAAAAATGTAGGATAATTTTGGAGACCTAATGGCATAACTAGAATCTCAATATACCATATTGACTCCTAAATGATCTATTAGGTGTATCCTATTCATAGAATCTAAAATGGTGGTTCCTCTACCATCAGCCAATCTTGGAATACCAAAAATCCCCTATATTCTAATCAAAGAGATAATCAATCCTTGGAAAATGTTATTTTTTTCTTATGAGTCACCTGATTCAACATTAGAAAATAGATACAATTTTTGAGGCCCATGTCTCCTTTATTAGAAAAGAGTATAGGTGATTCCAATAGTGAAATTATAGGATGAATATAGCCTCTAGTTCCTCAAGATAGATATTAGGTTCCACTAAAACATTAGGTTTTATTTTATAATATGACATTGAAATGGGCTACCCGGGAGTAAGTCTATAGTAAACTCGACCACTATATGTTGTCGTAAACTAATAAAATAATCTATAAAACCTTAGGGGATCCACTCAAAACAACAAGAAGATGTAAAATCAATCATTGGTCAAAAAATATCATGAAATGTATCTGGAAATAGATAGAATATTTTTTGATCCTAAGGAACAATCAACCCTGGCCTTCCAGATGTAGAGTCCCACACACCTTAGAAAACATATGAAACCCCATTCGTAGGCAATAACTAATCCTAATATAAATAAAATTATATCATTCCCATAAGACTAATCATCCAATAAATTATAATAATAAATTCAATGGCATTAATATTAGTCAATAAGAAGTTCCACTCCACCTCAAATACAATTATCATCACCTGACATGTGGGAAATGTAAAACCTTTTTCATATCTCTTTATCAATGGGGTGGATAGATCAGAAAATAATAGAATAAGTTACAAACACAAAACTGACATGTCAAGTAACATTAATGGTATAAAAAAAGGATTTCACCTATACCAAACAAAGTTATAACCATATAAGAAGAAAAAAATGTGCCTCTAATAGTTGTTGGCCTTATTTTAGATTCCATCGGAACGTACTATGCTACATAAATCCTTCCGGTCATAACCAAATGAACATATCATTTGGTCTAAGGATTAGACCAACAACTCTTGGAAGAATCACTATAAACTAATGAACCATTTTTTAGAGTAGATCATACTCTAATTCCCGAATATATTATTTCACAAAAAAATTTAAATTCCTAGATCATCCAAAAAGGTGAAAATTTCTTTGAGCCTCTGTACAATTAGGCCTAGTTTTATCGTGGCTCCCATAGTGGTTGTAGAAAACTTTATTCATTCCTAAATAATCCATTGAAATGGATCCTGAAAAATATTGACATATATTATGATACCTTTGTTACCCAAATGATGCACCCTGGATAACCACTGTATCGACTAATTCTCTAGAAAATCTTATCATCATAGTTGTATATGCACAAGAAAAAACAATCATTCCATCTACCTCCCCAAATTTCAGAATGTACATTAGTATCAATATCGACTTAATATCATGCCATTATCCTAACTCAATCATCTTAGCCTTATGGTACTCATTACAGACAAGATCCATTGCTAGATTCACCAACTGAGCTGAACAATAATAATATTATGGACTTGTATGAACCCCATACTCTATGGTCATAAAATCCCAGGTATTCTTCAAATATAATATCTAAGGGTAAAACAGATGGTTAAATATTTTCTTGAAGGAAGCCTATGTAAGATCCTAATGCAATTTATCCTTTACAATAGATTCCAACCATCTTTGTCCTGGTCCCCAAGCATATGTCTGGAGAACCCCTCCATATATTCGTTAGGTGTACTAATGATTTTGACAATCCTATGAATCAAATAAATACACTCCATGGATTCTTAGGTTCCTTTATAACCATTTAAGAAGAGTGGGTTCTTCTAAGTAAAATTCGAACCATGATCCACTACACATCATAAATTCCCAATAACTGCGTGATCTGTAGTATAAATAGTGAGGAAAAAAAATTCAACCAAGGTTGGTTCCACTAGAGGATTCACCTATAGAACATATCTCATAGATTCCACTTTTGGATTTGAGAGATCTCTTAATTGAAGAATTGTATAAAAAAAAGAAAACACAATTCAGTAATTATTAAATTTTAAATAAATAGAACCAAAATTAGGTATTGATAACGAATCATTAAAACATTAATAATTAAAATTAACCACAAAATAAACTTACAAAAAACTTAATGGATCAATTTAAATAAATATTCCAAAAACTACTTTCAAATGTCCTCAAACTTCATTTCTCAAACCAGGTAAAAGTCCTTGACCACCCATGGTAACTCGGTCTCAATCACATAATTGAGATGTTCAGGCCCCTTTCCACATATACCATATGAATTCTGATAGTCCAAACTCATATCTACCCAAGAAATATAACCGAACTCTAACAGTTATAAGAAAAATCGGGCTAAGAATCCATTTGATTTAAAATTATAACAAACCATCTCAAGTCAACCAGACAAGACTCATGAACTGGTCCATCACATGATATTGGTAAAATATAATGACATAAATAAGTCCTGAATAAATGGAAAATAATAAAGATAGCCACGGTACAAAGTTGGAATATATGAGATACCAAAAAGATATATACACTACTAGAATTTTTGTGTTTTTTGATGGCCTATTTACGATGGGGTCACGTCGTAAATAGCCTGTAGCAGAAAATGGCCCCACAACAAGTATTTTTTGTGATGGGTCCATTGCAACAAATATACTACTTTCTATAAGAAGCAGGCCCATCACAAATAGATGTCAGATTAAATACATTATATATACAAGAACCTTTTGCGATGGGACATCAGCCCGTCAGAAAATAGCTTATATGTTATAAACCTGTTGCGGCGGTTCTGTCATAAAAAACTATTACGACGATAAATCAACCCATCACAAAAAAAATTAATATATATATATATATATATTATTTGGGGTGGGGACCCATCGTAAAAGGCCTCGTCGCAAATACTTAATAAAATAAAAAATATATTAATATTATTAAAATAATAAAAAATAATCAATATTAAAATAATCAATATTTTCAAATACCTAAAAAAATAAAAAAATAATAATATTATGATTAATGAAAATATAACATTAATATTATTAAAATAATAAAAAATATTAAAAATATTAAAATTATCAATATTCTGAAAAAAAATATAAAAAATCAGAAAATATTCTTATTATTATTATTAGTAAAATAAAAAAACATTAAAAAATATAACCAGCATTTAACTATGTCAATGTTTTTAGCAGATAGTTCAAAATAACTATTACATATAGATATATACTTTTTATGATTATAACAACCATTTAACTGTGTCAATGTTCACCTTCATCATCATCTTCATATCTGGCGATGTCAATGTCTTCATATTCCTCGTTGGCGTCCTCAATATCCATATGAGTTTCGGTTTCATTATCTCTTTCCATTTTAAATTAATTTGTAACATCATTTACATCATCGCCACCATCGACCCTTAATTATGTGGTGTCATCATCTATATTCATGTCTCTTTGTGAACAGGATAAATTTTGAGTAGTCTCTTGAGAAATTTCAATTCCTTGTACTTCATCAGAACGACATTCAGTTTGAGTACACTGATTTTCTGAGATTTCATTTTTTTTATGCTCCACCAATCACTCAAGTATCTTGAAGTAGCACAATACTTTTCATAATATATTTGATGTGCCTGATGAGCTAGTAAAAATGGTTTATTTACTACAAAGAGACTTTTATATTTAATATCGGCGATTATTTGAATCAAATGAACATGCAAGCCTCTCTCAATATCTAACCACCGACATTTAAACATTGTTATGTAATTTTTCCCTATATAAAAAAATTCAATAATTTCATCAAGCATGCTGTAAAATTGACTTAAGTTTCTCTATGATGTGATCCTCTCAAGAAAACACCATTGTTCATTGTTTTTTGATTCCCCAAATGCACGTGTATGAAATTGAAAACTATTCCCCTCATGATGTGATGCTCTCAAGGATTCTCTATGATGTTCATCATCTAAAATCCATCGTTCATGAACTCCACCAAATCCAAGATTTGGCTAATTAAAAACTGATACATAATTTTACATTTCATTATCAGCATTCCCCTCATTTCATCCCATGTGGTTGTGTTTTGGGGGATATTCAGAATCAAAATAATGAGAGAAGAATAAATAAATTTCCTCTTACAAATAATCTTTAGCAATTGATCCTTACACTGATGCTTTTTTACATACATATTTCTTCAATTTCAACATTAATCTCTCGAATGGGAACATCCATTGAAAGTACACCAAACCTCAACATTTAGCTTTATGTGGAAAAATTAATATCATATGTTCTATTGATTCAAAGAAAGATGGCGGGAAGATTTTTTCTAGTTTACATATAATAAAAACAACAACTTTTTTCAGTTTTATAGTGCATCATTTTCTGTTGTCACTGTAGAAATGTCTCTAAAAACACGATATATCTGTTATCTAATCCCAAATCATATAATTAATCAAACCTCTGTATCTAATCGTCATAAATCTTGGACAATCATGACTTTAAAATCCAGTAATATAACCATTCATAACACATAATCCCAAATTAGAAGCATAGACATCTAGAAGTCTCAAATCTATAATCCACTGACAAAATAATTACAGACTCTCTTGGGACAATGTATAAGATACTTTTGGCTTCATTAACCTCTATGATCTGACATTTTGAAACTGTTCAAGTTCTAGTCATCTAAAAATTTGGGTAGGATCTGATCGTGCCTTTACATTATCTTTGGTCTTTCCTAGTGTATCCAAAACTGTATGAAATAAAATATTAAAATAGTTATTCTCAATATGCATGACATCCAGCATGTGGATGACCAAAAAATCAGACCAATATGGAAGATCCCAAAAAATGCTCAGTTTTATCCAATTATGCTATTTCCCAAAACCATGAATTTTTTGTTGGTTTACTATTGGCCGAAATGTGATTGGAGGTAATGAAAATTCAACTGATTTTAACATTGAACATGAGAAAATTTTTAGTGGTCTTCACTTTCCATTGTGCCCTTCTTGAAATGAGAATTGTTCCTCTAAAAAGAATGATTGATTGGAAGAAATCCATGATGAAAGTCAAAATAGCGTGGTTTTTTTCTATTGAACAGCGTAAAGGATTTGTTGTATTTCATACAGTGAGGAAATGACTTCGGACCATGTGTACTCCATTCAAATAACATGCCATATCCCGGGAAGTCACTAATTTTCCACATCAATGCAGCTTTTAATTTGAAAATTTGTTTCACAGAAACATCATATGTACTGACATAATTACTCCACAAAGAATTTTACACATCAATCAATGGTTTCAAATAATCATAAATATTAATTTTCGGATGTCCTGGGATTAATAATGTCAAAAAGATATAGGGCTCCCTTATCAACATCCTTGTATGTAAATTGTACTGAGTTATAAATACATACCAGCATGAATACTGACTACTCTAAGAACCAAACAGATAGAAACTGTCTTTAGAATGACCCAATCCCATGTTTCGGGCCTTTAAGCAAAAGTCAGAAGCAGTCGGTCAAAATGTTTCCATGAATCACCATCAGATGAATTATTCAAGCTTTTAGCGATTGAAATATTAGTTTTATTTCCTAAAATCATTGAAGATGTGTTCTGAGATATAAACAAATGTTGCAACCTGGGTGTAGGGGGAAATATCTCCACTGCTTCACAGGTATCGATCCATACTTCCCCAATTGAGATTCATTATACCTCGATTTTCCACATGTGGAATAACTATCCAATGACTTGTTTTCACCAGAATATAAGATGTAGTCATTTTCACAAGTATGAATCTTCCGATAAATAATGCCCGGATTATGAACCAGCCTCTTGCTCTCAAAGTAATTTGTAGGCAACACATTTTCATCGGGTAACAGTGTTTTAATAAAAGAAAATATTAGATCAAAACAGTTGTTTGACATTGCATTATCTAATTTAATAGCCATAAATTTTGAAACTGCTTATAATTTTCTTATCTTGCAACCTGGATATAATGAATCCTCATCAGACCTCAATAACTCGTAAACATCATATGGTTCCAACTCAAGTGTTAAATCAATATAATCTTGTGTTTCAGTTTATTGAATAGATGATCCTATAACATCATGTACTAAATTATTAAACCATGATTATTCTAAAATCATGTTATTAGTGTATTCTATGGAACTTCATTCAGAGTGTTGATACAAAAAAATATAATCTGGTTGAAAACCAAACCGCAAGAGATATCCCCCAACCTTGTAATAAGTGTAAAACGTTCTCAAAGAACATTTCGTACAGGGACACTTAATTGTGCGTTCTGAAAAAATTCTGGTATTGATGATGAAAATGATAAGAAAGCTTCAACACCCTCAATATATATAGGATTTAAACCAGAACCGTTTGGATGTATGCATTGATTTATCCATGCATGATCATCAAATAATGACTGTTGTCGACTTCCTTGTTCAATATTTTTCTACAAAATATAAAATAATTTCTTTTTATTAATAATTTGAAATAAAAAACACTATCCAAAAAAGAAGATAAATAACTACAACAACTTCTTAATAATTACCATTTATTACATGCAACATAACTTCCAGTGGATTGACGACTACTCTTTTGTCTGATGGCTCATTTATATGAAACTTTCTCACACTGAAATCACAACAAAGAATCTTCTCAGTGGTACGCTGATTTATCCTTTTTCATATGAGAATTCATAAGAGTACCACCAAGAATATTATTCTTTTTAATTTTAGTGTGAAAAGGATGCATGTAAATGAGCTGTCAGACAAAAGATCCCCCTTTTCATTGACGAATATTTTTCTTGCAACAGTCACCGCCTAAAAACATTATAAAAACTTTTGTCCTACGAATGAATATTCAAACTCGTACATACGATATTGGATATGCATACATATAAGCATACATTTCATAATGTTTTTAATCGGTGAGAATTGAAAGGAGAAGAGTCATCGAGCCAATGGAGTGTCGTCAATCCACTGAAAATTGGGCCAAGTTATTACAATTTATTATAATTTATTATAATTTATTTTTGTTGCTAATTATTGAAAATTATTGTTAATTATATGTAATTATTGTTAATTATTTCTATTTGTTTCTAATTATTTCTAATTATTTCTATTTATTACTAATTATTGATTATTTTTTCTAAATATTGCTAATTATTGCTATTTATTGATATTTATTTCTATTTATTGATATTTACTGCTATTTATTGATATTTATTGCTGTTTATTTCTATTTATTTCTATTTATTACTATTTATTACAATTTATTACTATTTATTACTATTTATTACTATTTAGTACTATTTATTACTAATTACTACTAATTATTACTAATTATTAGTAATTATGATTATTTATTTCCAATTATTGTTATTTATTACTATTTGTTACAATTTATTACAATTTATTACAATTTATTACTATTTATTACTACATATTAATATTTATTGCTAATTATTACTAATTATTACTATTTATTAATATTTTTTACTATTTATTACTATTAATTAGTATTTATTAATATTTATTAGTATTTATTACTATTTATAACTATTTATTAGTATTTATTAGTATTTATTTGTATTTATTTGTAATTATTTGTATTTTTTTATGATTTATTAGTATTTATTTCTATTTATTAATATTTATTTATATTTATTACTAATTATTACTAATTATTACTAATTATTACTATTTATTAGTATTTATTACAATTTATTAGTATTTATTACTATTTATTACTATTTATTGCTATTTATAACTACTTATTAGTATTTATTACTATTTATTAGTATTTATTTCTATTTATTAGTATTTATTTCTATTTAATACTATTTATTTATATTTATTATTATTTGTTACTATTTATTACTATTTATTAGTATTTATTAATAATTATTACTATTTATTAGAATTTATTAATATTTATAAATATTTATGATTATTTATTACTAATTATTACTATTTATTAGTATTTATTACAATTTAATAAAAATAATTATTATAAATTAGTATTTCTTAATATTTATTAGTATTTTTTACTATTTAATTGTATTTATTACTAGTAATTAGTATTTATTAGTATTTATTACTAATTATTTGTATTTATTACTATTTATTACTATTTATTACTATTTATTCGTATTTAATTCTATTTATTACTATTTATTATTAATTATTACAAATTAATCCTATTTATTACTAATTGTTAATATTTATTACTATTTTTCCTAATTATTACTCTTTATTTCAAATTATTACTAATTAGTGTTAATTACTTTTAAATACTATAAAATTCAGCTACTAATTACTAATTACCAATATTTAATTATGTACATTCCTAATTATCGTTAGTAATTAATAATTATTACTAATTACAAAGAATTATTACTAAGAATTTAATTTTATTATTATAAATAAATACTAATGACAAAACAATTTAAGTCTAAATTAATTACAACTAATCAATAATAATTAATATTAATATTAAAAAGGAAATAAATACTAAATTAAATAGAACAAAAATACCTTTGAACTAGATCTCCTATAATTGTTGGCAGCTTCACAACTTCTTCGTAAAAAAAGCCAACTCTCAAAATATTTCACACTAATATTAGAGTTCACAGAAGTAGAGGAACAACAAATTCAGGTGGAGAAAAGAAAAAATAGAGGGTGTATATATTGTTTAAATTAATTGTGATAGGACGATTAGCGATGGGATACCCGTCGCTAATATAACTTTTTGTAACGGGACCCATCACAAATACCTTCGGCCGCATTAATTACGGTCGGTGGTTAAATGGTTATTTATGATGGGTCTCATCTCAAAAAGTGACATGCTGACACACTTTTTGTAATGGGACAAAATCTCGTCACAAATAGGTTTTTACCACCACCTATTATTTGTGACGTGTCCAGTCACAAATAACCTCTGGGGTCAAACTAGTTGGGATGGGGGATCCCCCCGTCACAACTAGGTCTTACCGCCTCCCAACATTTATGATGGGTCGTGCAGACCCGTCGCAATTACCCTTTCATGTGGTTTAGCGTGCAAACCATGCCAATCAACACGTATGTTTTTGAAACGGGGTTCCTATTCCTATGGAAAATAATTGGTTATTTAGAATGGGTTGACCAACCCATCACAAATAACGGTTTTTCCCGTAGTAATAATCTAATCCAAAAAAAGGATAAACCAAAAATTATGTCAGCAGGCCACATGACCAATAGTCACCACCAAACAAACTCCAACAAAAAACAATAGAATCTAGAGAAGTGAAAATACAATAAGATTTAATTTCTTTTACCTAAATCATAGAATACAAAATCTAAAAAAACCTAATGGAACAAGTAGGGTTTGAACCAAATCCCAGTATGATACCACTAGAGTTTATATATAATTTCTAATATAAATAATAAAAAAAATTAAAACAAAATAGTTTTACAAATAATTTATAGATTGTATACTATGTTTCAAATCATTTTCCCATTTTATCCTTTTATTTTCATAAAATACTATTATATTATCAAACTATTAATATAGAGAGTAGAAGTTATAAAAACTAAAAAGCATATCCATTAATGAAGAGGTCACATATTCTTTAATTAAAATATCATTTGAATTTATTTAATAAAATATCATATAAAAATATGTAATCAATAATCCTTGAGAAAAATAATCATTCCATAATAACCATAAATGGTAAATAAAAAACAAAATTGTGATGGGATCTAGACTATAGGAAAATTCAAACTAGACACTCACATGTATAAAAAGGAATATGTTGGATCCAATGAATATCAAGTTCTACTAGTTGATATCACATAAAGTTACCTCTTAGTAGTGAAACACCCACTATGGATACCTGTGTAACTTTCCTGTATCACCTACATTTTCCAATTTGAATTTTTTGAAATATATTTTCAAAAGCATGATAAAATTTTTATTAATTATTTTCAGAGATAATACAAAATCCTATGGTGTTTGGAAACGCAATTCCAATATCAGGAAAATACATTGTCAAGGCAAACACCCATCTTGAAAACATTTTAATTTCCACGAAATCCATTAAAACCACTTATCATTTAAAATTAAAAAACAATATAGAATATTTTAAAAATTAAATGGATTTCATCACATTAACCCATTATATAGAAAAACATACATCAATATGATAGAAACCTTTGTACTTTTGACAATGGTGTCCGAAATCAAGAGAATGAACTTCAAATGGAAAGAAACACTATGAAACTGAAAAGGATTGATAGAAAACACCATTTTATCAAAAATCCATAAAAACCCATAGAAAATACAAAGAAAAAATAAATCAAAATAAGAGAAGAACCATAAGTATTACATAACCTGGAGAGAACAAATCTGACCCAATAGTGACCAATCTCTAAAAGAAGTATTACATGATGAAAGGAGTCACCCAAAATATCATATGGTAATATATTGGTAGAGAGTGATTGGTTTCAAGAAGAATGAAATGAAAATCAATTTCTCACTAACCTAAATACCAAAACATGTGACACTTACATGTGATGTAATCCCATTACATGTTGGGTATTCCATGATTCTAATTTACAGAAAACCCCATCTTCTCTTTATTAAAAAATTGATATTTTCCATTACATGATGTGAACCTATTACAAAATATATAAATACTTAATTTCCTATATACATTTAAAATCATCTTCATAGAATCCATTTCATAATGTATAATAAAATTACATGGCATATAATCACCCAGTATTTGACTAAAACTACAATTTTAGGCGGAAAATTCCATTAAATCCCTCACATCACCATTACATGTATCCTCCCAATTCCATTTTTTTCACCATATAACCAATGAAAAATAAAAAAAAATATCAAAATATACCCAACAGAAATTTAATAAATCATTATAAATAAGGGGGATTAAATTAAATAAAAACTCTCATTAAATAAAATTTCTTCTTAATCAGGTATCCTCTTTTGGATTTTACCAAATATCTTCCTACGTTATCTTTTTTCCCCAAATGAAAATTCTTTGATGATAGGAAATACATGGGGAGGTTATTTGGGTAGGTATTGGCCTTTAAAAATGGGTTTTATGGTTTCAAGTGGATAGAAGAGGGGGCAACCTTTTTATGTGGGGGAAGGAACCCACTTGGAAGCTATATGGAATTTTCTCATAAGACTACAAAATGTTAAAGTTTCTCTAATGAAAAATATTCCAATTTATAATAAATTATTACATGGTATGAATAATATTTAATAATTCTAATAAAATATAATTTAAATATGTTTTGGTTCATTTTTAAAAATTAATATTTAATTTTAAGCCTCTGGTAAACTCATTTGTACCTAAACTATCGTGATAAATTTTTACTATTTTCTCTCTTAATTTTGGTCAAATATTAGGTTGAAATTATGACATAAAAATAATTATTCTGATTGAAAATATTGGTTCCATGTTTTCATATTTCATTTATAAAAGTGGAATGGTTTAATATCAAATTAATCCCCCAAACACGACGAGATATATGGTTTTCAATGAAAAATATACAAATGTTTAAAAAATTGCTATGTAAAAAAATAAATATAAAAAGGATTCAAAAATTATAAATTATACTAATAAATATATAATTGAACATATCATTTTTCTAATACTATCTTAGAACATTATTGATGTTTTTAAAATCTTTAAAAAAATAAAAATTCTTAATAAATCCCAGTATTTTCACTAATTATACAAAAATATACATTCTCAAAAGATCTCAAAACATTTCCCTAGGATAATTTTGACATGATGATTTAAAATATTAACTATATTATATAAAATAAATTTACAAAAATGGTGAAAACTTATTTTGAAATTAAGTTTCCATATGGTGACAAAAATACGGTTTATAAATTTTAATTTTTTAAGCGTAAATGGATTTATTCTTACCTCTTCCCCATAAAACACATAGGAGTAATTTTAAAAAAAATTATTGAATATGTAATATATATAAATTTAATTAAAATCACTCACCAAAATTGACTCATTTAATTTATTTTTCTAAAATCCATTTTTTATACAAATTATTTTTCAGAAATATATTTCCTTCATTTTAAAATAGTCTTTATTTTCATTATAATTAATTTTTCATTGAAGTGAAAAATATATTTTCATAATTTATTTCATCCTATTCATACCTGCCATTATATTGGGTAGGTGACACCCATCATATTAAATGAATATATTTTTATATAATTTCACTTTTTTTAAAATTTTGTGATTCATGTAACACAAAATAAACTCAGTGTTTCATATAACACAAGCTAAAACTAGTGTATCATGTAATAAAATTGGTGTTTTTTATAATGAAAAATATCCAAAATATTTACATATTTGAAAAAAAAAATCACTAAATCACTATGAGTTACATTATATCTTCATTGAAATGAATTCTGCAATAAAATTCAACTTTTTCATCAAAGTTTTAACATTCTAAAATTCATTCATAGAAATCCACATTGTAAAAATGGTTAAATAATCATCCTCTTTAAAAAATGAATGTAACTTTTAAAATTCATCTAGAATAACACATACGTGGGTTTCAAATAGGATAACCTAGGTGGGAAGTGAAAAGATGGTCATAAAAGGTTGAACTAACACCCAAAAATTGATTGAGTGTGATAGAGAACATTGTCAGAACAAATTTACTAACCACAAATCCATAAACCAAAGAAGCATGATAAAGTGAATTGATATTCAAAAAAATATTGATAATATGATAAAATTTTATTTCAATATCTTGTTCCTAATGTTTGGTAATTTTCATGAGAATATATATTTAATAAATATCATAACATTTCATAAAAAACTCTCATCCTTTGGAAGTTACTTGATCAATTTCTACTTCATCTCGTACTATAAGAAAAGAATATGTTTTTTTCAATTAAAAACCCACTATCAAATAATAAGATATATAAAATAAAGGTAATTCATTCTATCTATCTCTATTTATTATAAAAAATATCATATGTTATCTCGTTAGGCTAAATATTTATTTGACTAAATAATACATATTTCTCTATAACCTCATTTAGTATTTAACATAAACTTGTTAACAAATAGTTATTCATATGAACCTTCCAAAATTCAAAATTTATAATGATGCTAGTTAAATTTCTCAATATAAACTTAACATTTATCCCCCAAATATCATAAAGTAACTCTTGTTTGTCACATTCCAAATATGTGAATACCTTTATTATGCATTGTCTTGACACATGGTAATAAACTGAATTACCATAAAAACTTATTAAAAACATGAATTCTTTCTTAGTAATTACTAAAACATAGGTAATTAGATATATTTATTAAATCCAAAAATGTTGTAAAATACTTCAATGATAGAGTAACCCACATTATAAAAAATCATTAATCAGTTTCAAGGTAATTGTTACTATCCAATTCTCTTATTGATATGAAATATATCTTTACCCTCAAATTGTTATCTCAACTTATAGAATATATTATGGGTTATCTTACCTAATATAAATGCCATGATTCCATTAAATAACTTTTCTAGTTCATCAGTACCATTTCACATATTCCCTAAAATCCTTGGTGGAAATATTCTATAGAGAATTAGTATATATATATATATTATTATTCATATATCATAATTCTGAAATCCGAATTCATAAACACTTCAATTATTCCATATTACCCTTAAGAGAATAATAATTCTTCATCATATTATTCCATAATACATCATCCTTTCTAATTTCTTTTTAAGTATCTCCATCATCAATAGAAAAACCATTTCACTTTCAACCTTGGGGATTATCTTCATGAGAATCCTGCTAAGTCCATCAAATTGTATAATTCCCATACATTTCACATTTAAAAAAATAATCCATTAATAATATTTTGTGAGACCAATATTACCATCTATTTAATTAACAAAAATATTCATTTTCCATGAGAAATTACATTCTTTGTGTCAATATTTTCCATACACAAAACGTTTTCCCATCCCTATGAAACATTATATTGATTTCTTGCTTCCAAATTCATGAAATATAGGAAACTAAATCTTCATTACTCTATGGTATCCACTACCCAATATCTAAGAAGTATAAATCCCTATATTATTTAGTGATTCATATTGTTAGTTAAGGCACACATTATTAATAATGTTATGTGTTAAATGAATAGAAATATTCAGAATATCATTCACTCCAATCATTATCCATTTGGATTCCCATAAAGAATCTATTATATTCAATGTTAACCAAGTTCATTCTGGTTCCTACCATTGAAAAAAAAATGAAAAATAATAGTATTATATGCACTAATATTAATGGAATACCACATAATCTCAATGAAAATATATTATAATATTTCCAAAATAATGATAAATTATTTTTAATTTATGAAACATTAGGGTTATCTTACACCATTCATTGTTATTTCATATTTAAATACATCATGATGGTTCATAAAAATATTGTGAATTTCCAAATAATATCTCCAAATAGTGTCAAACTAAGGGTGAAGCAAGTCCCTCTATCCTGCACTAGGTGATGATCGAGTCTGGATCAGTACACCCTTTTCATTGTTTATCACCCTAGGTACCTATATACCAAATCCAAATCCACTTGTACTATCCAAATAGGGTATTAATTGATTATAATACACTTCCTCCTACTTTACCAAAATTCAAGGACATTTTCCTAGGCTTTGACTCATCCTTAGAATTATAATTAGATAAATAAAAACATATATCCTTATAAATATCCTTGTGGTTCTCCATAAATTTTACTCTTCTTAGTTTCAAAAAGTTATCTAAACCATTAATATAATACCAGCTATAGAGGCAACAAGTTTCCATACTTATATATCACATATTTTTAGATGAATATTAAATACATTTAATAAATACATTTTATAGGAACATAATTATTAAGGGTCACTATAGTTGGTAAATAATATTCTAATTTGTTGAATTATCTTCGAAATATCCCATAAAGATATCCATCTTCAATACACTTCTCAATCATACCCTACATACATAATTTAATCAAAACATATGGAAAGGAAACATAAGAAACTCTGGGATCATGTGCCTAGTAAGGTTAAAAATGGTAGATACATATGTATACAATAAAAATACGTGTATAATAATATGTGCATAACAGTTTAATACCATATGCTTAATATAAAATAATATAATAATGAGTAGTGAGCTAGATATTGATTGTTAATAAGACATGGAACATTATCAAATATATGAACATTGTCTACTAGAGCTTATAATTTTAATAAGAAATATATTTTCGGCATACTCATATTCATAGAAAATCTTATTTCACAACTACCCTCTAAGATATTCATAACATTTTAGGCATGGGATTACCACCAATTTAGCTATATCATCCTTGGGATGAACTCCCAGGTACCCTATTCTTGGAATGGGTTGATATAATGAACACCCTATTTTAGGCATGGGATACCAATTAATAACCATTTGATCTCATATAACATTAATCATTACCTAGTGAATTAAAGGTAGATATAGGTCTCAACCATTTCACAATAAAAAAACATATCATGTGTGCCAAAAGATCTTGAATCATTCATCATATCATAACCCATGAATTAAATGGGTTTAATAAAAATTTCATCATATCATTACCTTTGGAAAATAGATAGTCTTCATAATCATTTCAGCACATAATAATTTATTAATGTATGAATAAATAAGCGGGTTTCATAATAAACCTATCATTGTATAACATGTGGAAGAGAAATGGGTTTCATAAAAATATTTTCATCATAAATATAAAACATACATCAAAAGAGTTAGAAGGGTATTATTGGTTCATAACCGACGTAAAACAAAAGTAAATTAAAATATTTTCATCTAAAATAGAAAATTATTTTGAAAGAAACAATATTTGGAATGTTAATTTGGGAAAATGTTTTTTATTTTAAAATACAAAATATTAAAAATAAAAAATCATTAAATAATTTATAAATAATTTTATTGAATAATATCATTTAAAATTTACAAAGGAATATTTAAATGAAATAATACTAATCATAGTAGTAAATTATCTTCATATCATTCACATTAATACAATATTCCATTTATATTTTTACTAAAATCCAAATGAACATTGTTTTCGATTTTACATGATGATTTAAATTAATTTTTATTAAAAAGTAAAATATGGGTAAAAATGTCTTTAAAATGTTTAGGAATAATTTTAATAAAAATTAAAACATTTTTAGAAGACATAGTTCTGCATGAAAAAACGTTTTTAGCTGAAGAGATAAAAAAAGTTGATTTTTCATAAAAACAATTCTCAATAATTTTAAGATCCAAAGAGGTGACAATAGAAATATTTCATTAAACAATCAGTAATAACAAGTATAGAAAAAATATTATTGATAATTATTGTTATTTGGATAATAATATTTCAACATTGGTGACTAAATCATAAATAATCCTCATAAAAGATGATAATATATCATAAAACCATTACCACTTTGGTAATGTATGAAACATAAACCTCGTGAAATAGATATCCCAAAGTATATATTTAATAATTAAATTCTTGGTGTGTAGATTCATAAAATAAATTCATGGTTAATATATAAAACACATAAAAGAAACATGTTGTTATTAAGGATTGTGTCTCATTGAAAATAAAACTGAGATATAATTCCCCAAACGCTATCGAAATATTGGGAATCATAATCAAGAATAATGGATAACATAAAATTAATATTTTAATATCATTAAAATGAGTATATTTATGATATAACATGTAATAGTGTTACTATATACTCTAAAAAAATAATGTAGTGGTGAATATTTATATGTCTCAAAGAAATAAAAGATAGATAAAAAATCCATTACCTTATGTTTCGAATTCCTTCGTAAACATTCGAACCACTAGTCTAATGGTTATATATATTTTATAAATAAATTAAATATTAATCAATAAATAAATATAAATATATAAATATATAATATCATGTATGATTTACTTTTAACATTTTAATACCCTTTTATTAAAAATTCACTATCATTCTAATTTTTTGGGTAATAACCACTTTTTTTGTACATGTTTCGATTTTTTATTTTTGGTCATCTTACATTCATCATGGTTTGATCAACTAAATAATTGTAAAAATTAAATAAATAAAATATTTATACATAAATTACACTATTAATACCAATAATTAAATATCGTTTTGATAAAATAATAATGATACGATCATGGAGAGGGTTGTCCATACGAACACATGAGTAACGTTTCAATTTATCAATGTTCATTTTGGAAAATAGGTGTGTAATATTTCATATTTCTAGAAAGATAATGATATAATAAATAAGAATATATTTTTTTAATTTACTTATACATATCAAAAATTTGATTTGTTGATGAAGATATAGAGTCACATTGCTTCAAGAATGTTATATTCATCATGTACAGGAACAACATTATCATATTTATTTGAGTGAAAAAAGTAAGAAATAAAATGATATATTATCTTTTAATAATGATAATAATATCATGAATATCTTTATTGTGTCATATATACCACATATATTTATTTACATTATCTTAATTATATTCCATGTAAAGCATTAGTGAAAAATGAATCACATCGCTATGAAAGGTGGTAGTCCACCGTAGACATGAATGACACTATCGTATCCCCAAAAGAATGTAAATTAAAAAAAATTATATATGATATAATAACTCCAAAGGTATAAATATATTAAAAATAATATATTAATATATTAATATCAATCATCCAAACCAACTGTGTGAGGTGGTAATGGAATAATGAATGACATCAGTTCATGAGTGGGGAGTCCTCCGTACACACGAATGAGATTTTCTTAAACGATTTGGTGGAATTTTTTGTGGTTGTAGGTAATTAACATAAAAAATAAATAGAATTATATTTAAGAAAATAAGTTTATAATATAATAAATATTCAATAATAATTTATGGAGTTTTAGTAAGAAATAAAATAGAAATTCTCATTGAAGAATGTTATCTCTTCTTCTGGTATTCTCTTTAGGTTTGCACTAAAATAAATCACATGATGGATTTGTGCTCAAATAATAGATTATGGAATAATATAATAAAATTTGTGAGGTTATTTTATCATGTTTTTGAAAAAAAAAGTGTTTTAAGGTGTTAATAATAGAAAAGAGAGGATGGATATTTATAAGTGGGGGAAAAGAACCTGTATGGAAACTATTTGGAAATTTCTCAATATAATCCAAAATGATAAAGTAATTAACCTGAATAATCTTCCAAATGATTTATTATTTTATATTTGATTGGATAATATTTAAATATCCCAAAAAATATTATTTATACACTTTTTTCCTTTTGAAACATTATCTTTTTATTTTAATTCCATCGTAAACCCATTTTTTCCTAAAATGTGGAAATTAAATATTATTTTTTTCACTATTAATTTTTGTAAAAACATTATTGAAAATTTTATATTATATAAATTATTATGATTCTAAATATGGAATTAAATTTTTGAATTTTAATCAATGTATGTGTAAAATTTTAATTTTAAATAATTCTCATAGATGGGTTGATAAAGCGTGTTTTCAAATAAAAAATGTTCATAATTCAACAAATATTTCATGCAAGATATCAATATGAAAATGATTAAAATGAAATATATAGGATTTAAGGTTATATAAGTTAACTAATATTTCTTTTAAAACCATATGAAAAAAAGTAATGTCTTTAATTCTTAAAAACAAATGTCAATTTTTAATAAAACCAAGTAATTTCACCATTCATCCAAAAAAATTACTTCTCTGTAAATTCTCAAAAATTATAACTAAGTTAGTTGGAAAATTATGATTTGAAAAATTAAATTTATATTTTGACATAAATTTTTATAAATTTTTGAAATATTAATTTTAAAATTAATGTGCAAATGGTGAGAAAAAATACTTTCAGAAAAACACACTTTTTAAGTGTAAAAGTATTCCTTATAATTTCTTTTACAAAGAATAAATAAAATGATTTTAACATTTTATTTAATATATATAATATATAAATATCATTAAAAAATTCAATAAACTTATTTTCAATAATTTATTTATCTGAAATATGTTTGATTTTATAAAAATTGTTTCTTTGAAATAGATTTCCTTTATTTTAAAATATTTTTTATTTTCAATATAATCAATTGTTCACCAAAGAATAAATTTTATATACTTGTGTAAAAAAATATCTCCATAAATTCTTTAATCTTATTCATACCCTGCGTTCCAATGTCTTGGTCAAACTAACATATTAAAATAATTACTTCAATAATATGTCACATTTTTCGTAAACTCGGTGTTGTGTGTAACACAAGCTAATTTCAAAGAAATTTATAATGATATCCAAACTTCTTATTTCTTGTAATGAAATATAAACATTGTTTAATTTATAATTTAAAATATTAATGATATTAACTATATCTGAAAAAAGTATTTCACAAAATCTCAGAGTGTTACAATGATAAATCCCTCGAGTGAAATGAAATGTGGTAGTGAGAACGGTTGGAAACAATAAGTGTTTATTTGGTAGTGAGATATGGAAATTTAGTGTTGTTGGTCAGTTATATGGGATCACATGCAGTAGGGAGTTCGGGATGGACGTTTCCACATGTGATGGGTTTTAAAAATTGTATTTTAGAATCTTTTTGTGAGGAAAATATGTTAAAACCTAACCTTGTTAGATTTTAGTTGTTTGTTTGGTGCTATGAAATAGGTGGGGATGATGTTTTGGTTGAGTGTAAAATTCATAGGTGGATGTCGGAAAGTGATATTCTAGAAGATAAAATACATTTGATATTCTATAGATTCATGTTTTCAGGTTATCATTCAAAACCAATTTTTATAGCCAATGGTTTAATGGTGGAACGTCCTTGCAGAAAAAGTTTTTGGAAATCCCTTTGGTATAAATAACTTATATATAGAATTTATTTTCTTCATTTGTGGAATGATTTTTTTATATAATAAAAAATTAAATTTAGTGGTTTTTGGAAATCCCTTTGGTATAAATAACTTATATATAGAATTTATTTTCTTCATTTGTGTAATGATTTTTTTATATAATAAAAAATTAAATTTAGTATCTTTTGGGTTATTTTGGTGGGTTAAAGTGACATATCATGATATATGTATTATTTCATGGGAACATTTTAATATTTCTATTCATTGCGATCATAGATGGTCCTGGGGTGATCTATTTAACGGAGTGGTGGATATAATTTCGTGGTATGTTAATGTTGGAAATTTTGGTATAACATTAGTTATTACATGTTTATATAGACTATATTATGGAATTTGAGGTGTCATAGTATGTATGGAGTACTAGGTGGCTATTAATAGGGTACTCGATGGGCACAGGCATGTTTTTAAATATTTTTTACTTAAATTAAATGTTAAAAGAATATGTTTTGTAGGGGTTCTTTCCACTATATGGGATATTGTCTATAATATCTCACTATCCCCACTAATCATATCCTCTTTATTGGGGGAGATATTTGGGATTTATGGTTTGATATTCATGTAATCTATTTATATGGATTACCATGGGTATTGTGATTTAATCATATTAATGTTGAATCAAATTGAGATAAATGAACATAAATCTATTGTATGTTCCTTGTATGTGGAACCTTAAATTATTCCACCATTATATACATATGTTTAATATGTCTTATTACAGGGGTAGTCAGTTAGGAATAACATTTCTTGAATGTAACCAACATAAGTTTCAATGGATCTTGAGGGTTCCCCAGTTACTTCGTGGAAAAGGATTGGTCTCAAGAAACTGCTGTGTGGTATCAATTTTCATCAATGACAATGGTCATTAAATAAAGTGAAGGTGAAAATAATTAATTGGACATCAAGTTCAGTTTTCACGATATGTGGTGTGTTGAAAACATGGTATGGATTTATAGTAGTTAATGGGAGATTATGGTTGAAATTTTATGGATGTGATGGATGTGGGTATAATTCAATGATTTTTATATGTTTAATAGCATGTTGTAATAAAATATAAAATATGTAATCTATCTTGATAGGGGTTAACTAAGGAGGTATGAGTGCATTTTAGGGATTTTATGTTTATGGAATGTGAGTTATAATTGGAAATTTATATATGTAGTATTGTAATGGAAGGGATAGTACATGTTCTCTTTGGGAATTATAGTGTGTCATTAGGTAAAGGACCCAGAGTAGTTGGGTCCTTGTTATATAATTGTTACTAGATTTTATTGGGGGTGACCTAAAAAATCACTAGGTCATTCGAAATATGGTTCCTGGATGATGGGGTTATATATTCAAAATTTATGGGGTCATGTTGATTTTTTGGAATTACATGGCGGTCATATATCATTCGCCAATGATGTGGTGACCTTATGTATCCATTTTTGGGGCCATTGGATGTCGATGTTTCTATACATTTTTGGGGATGAGGATGTTGGGTGTGTGTTTTTTCCTAAGAAAGTGATCTGTTTGACCAATTGATTGTCGAGTGGATCCTTAATATATATTTTAATGTATGGTTCTGATTAGGATTATTGAACTATAGGAAGGAATACATTATTAATATTATAAATCGAATGAGGTGGTTTGTTCACATCATTTGACTATGGTTTCTTGGGCCAAATATAGAGAGGGGGAGATTCCATGTAGTGGTGACATGGGTTCACAGATTTTTTTGTTTAGTATTGTGGGGGATCATGTTGTAACACACCAAGCTTCTACGGTACGCTTCTCTTTGAATAATGCAATAGCGTGTGTTGTACACAATATCGAGTTCTAACACACCACAACCAATCAAACTAGCCGTTATGAATAGTAATACCCAATTTTTGAAATTTATAAATTTTATTTTTCAAAATGGACTTCATTTTTGGATTTGGAATATAGAAATTAGCCTAGGCTGAATTTTTGGTATTTTTCTGAAAAACATCATTTTTTGATGAATAGTGAAACCACTTAGTGGTAGTTAAAAAAACTGAATTTTTCATAAAACTTAATTTTACCGCTTCTGTGAGTGGAATTTTGAAAATCCGAGAAACACGGTTAATATCATGGAATAAAATGTGGTTCATTGAGATGAATTTTTTTGGTGAATAGTAACTTTTTACTTTTATTTACCATGGTTAAAAGTAAATAGGGTAATTAAGGGTAAAAATGATATTAATATTACCCTAACACATGTCATAATTCTATTGGACAAGTGTAACTCGACCTAAAACAACCTTAGGAATAAAATAATTATCATTTAGGTCCACTTGGATTAGATTAGGACATTTATTATTATTTAATTCAAGGAAGAGTTAAAAGAGTTAAAATCAATGTTTATTTACTAAAACATTTTTAATATAGGGTTACACATAAGATAAATTAGATTATAAATATTAATTAGAAATATAAAAAGATTTTATACATAATTATATTTTATTTATAATTTTCAGACATTAATTAACTTAATTTATTTATCACACAATGATGATGCAGTAATTACCATAATAGTGAAAAATTACAATAATTGATATTATAAATACCCAAATAAATATAATTTGAGACTTTTTATGAATTAAACTAATTTTATAGGTTAATATGACATGTTAGTAATGCTTTAAATAACTTTTTTCGAAGTAATAATTCTGTTTTGATTTTCACAAAAATCAATTTTCTAAATAGTGTCAAAATTGACATAAAAGAGTTTTTAAAAAAAATATTATATTATTAATTGATATTCAATTCCTGAAAATATATGGTTCTTCCAAGAGACTTATATCATGATATTTGTATCATTAATGGACCACTTGGGGGTCTCTTGGAGGAATATAGTAAGTTTATTAACTATATAATATAAAAATACAAAGTGACATGGTAAGTGTCAAACTAATTAACTAAGAGTTAAAACTAAAAGATAAGGTTAATATAATGACCCAAACCTGCCTAAATTCTATTGGTTGAGTGTTTTTAGAACCATCCCCAAATTAACCTTTAAATAATTCACTTTGGATCCATTAGAAACTGAATATGAATTTATTATAAAATAATATTTCTAGCTTTCCAAAGGTGCCCCTCACCCCTCTTATAAAAGGGCACTCCCCCTTCTCATTAATTCACACCTTCAAAGCCTTTTGGTTTGGCCAACCCCTGCCCGAATACTATCTTAACTTCACTCACTTCATTCTAGTGGCCTTCCTTTAGTCCTAATGCCATCTTAAAGAGCCCTTTTGGTCAAATCAAAAGAAAGAACCCGAAGAAGAGGTAATGTTTTCACCACCCTCATTCAAGTTCCTTTCTTCTTCAACTTCTTCTTTCTTTCCTATTATAAAATAATAACTCCAGTATATTATATATAATTTGATGTTATTATAAATATGGTACAACCATATTTAGTATTCTATCCATCCTTTGAATAACATGTCACCATACGTGTATACGTACGGCTTACCGTCTCAACGTCGTGATGTAATTGTTATTCAATAAATTATAATTTGGATGGGTATAATAATGATTCGTAATTATTGTAAATAATAAATATAACATGATAATGATTCTTTATATATGATATACAATCCAAATATATATTATTTTAATATCAAAATAATGATATTTTCACTCGTGCGTACGTAGGGACTACCGTCTCCACGAACGCGATGAGATTCATTCTCCATCGTATCCATTCAAGTATAATTCTCATTTAATGATTAATAATAGTATCTAAGGACTTGATATCATTCTGGATATGATTAAGATACAACCTATCCATGACAAACACAACTTACGTAACAAAACATATAAAAGAAAACGAGTAAGTTAACACCCGAAACAACGATAATACGAAGATATTATTAACAAATCAATGTTAAAAGATCATATATGATATCATATTAATGTATATGATTCTTGTATAATTTAATAACAATTATTTCACCATTATACAAGAGGTTAACCTACCCCAACCAAGGGAAAGTAGAAGGTAAGGTTTTATTTCACAATCTCTTCATTATCCAAGGTTGTTTATACGTAATAATCTACTGGGATATCTTTATCATCCACATCCATGTTTCTTAAAAATGTATTTCAAAAAAAATTACTATTTACTAGAATATGGTGTAAAGTCATTTATCCCCTTGTTGACTTTTATAATTTGTTTATAAAGGAATCTTTCCATCATTTTCCAAACAAGGTCCTTTTTAACCTTTTCAACAGAATTAAGGTAAGAATGTTTTTTTAACTTATACGGCGGGTGCGGCTATTTTCTGCCGTTATAAAATCATCAAAGCTTCCCTTACAAGCTTATAAGAATATTTTCAAAGAAAATTTTTTATTTTATTGATATGTGACTCTTAAATGATTTCAAAATAGAAAGTGATATTTCTCTAAAAAGAGTTTTTATTTCATCTATGGCAACATCCTTTGATGGATTTTAATATTATTTGAAGTTGATTTATTATGATACAAAACTCTTATATTGTATTGAAGGTTTTGTGATATGTTTGACTTTGGATGTGTTATTTTTATACCATTCGTGGTTTATTGATGAAGTATTTACATTTCGTATGATAGTTTAAATACGAATGTTTATGTTATGTTTAAACCTTTTCATATGGGAATGAATTGGACTTAATATGTGACGAGTTGAGCCTGCTATAGCTCCTCTATGAATTGGTAGGTATCATGAGACAAACTAGTGTCTTGGCACAAGGCCTTGATAAAATCTTATTTGTAGCCTTGGCACGAGTCCTTGTCTATGTGGTTATGATATTCTGGCATTATGCATTCTATCATTATAAAAGTTGTTATTGATATTGCATGTGATTATTCGATTAGTAGAATATCCATGTGAATAAGTTAATGGAATTATTTCATTTAATTTTTGCCATACTATGTTGAATTTCAAGTTTAAAAGGATCTGTTTTAGTTATACATTGCCTTAAATGTTTATTCTTATTTATGAAAGTTTCCGCTATATTGTTATCCTTACTGGGCATTTGAGCTCACCCCTTTTCTATGTTTTATTTTTCCGAGGATGTGAAGAAGTAATTTATGAATGGCATGTACGGATAGTATTAGGGGAAAAGATTGGGGACTATGGAGACTATATTGTTGTAGTTTTCATTTTATGATGTAATGTTAAACTTTATGAATGTATCTCGTGTTTCCAAAGCTCCTAAACTAATCGGTCTTTCGAGATTTAATCTTTCTTGTGATCATGCCAATGTTATTTAATAATGCACCGACTCTGGGTAACTGGGGTCAGGTTATTACAGTTGGTATCAGAGGAAGTTTAGTACAAACCTTGGAAGCTAGATTTAGATAAACTCTGATTAGAGCACATAGATTTAAGATGGACTTTGAGAATTAGTATAGAATAACTTCCTAGAATTTTGGTATTGTAGAGATTTTTTGAGTTTTCTGAGAAATACATCCCTGTCTAGATACGACAAGGTAGAGTCGGCTCTGGCATAGATGTACCTAGGTGTAAAACCCAAAAACACCGCTTTCAGCTAGACTCGAACGAGAACTGGTGCATGATAACGGGCCTTGCTGAACTCTTGGTTACGACACTCCCGGGGGATATTCTTAGGACAACTCTCATTTTATTTAGAAATAATTATGAAGGGTTTATGAGTATATACTTCCTCAAAGAAATTTTTTTTATGATTATGGATTATATCCATATAGTTCAATTTATGTTAAGTGTTTTATAAGTATGGAATTATGTATTTTGATTCATAAACTAATCTAGTTTATGCCATTATTTAGAAATGGTGCCTAGTGGAAGAAATGGAAACTGTATCAATGCACGCACTCCATGTAGGGATTTCCCTACTACACAAGATAATTATAGTGGAGCTGGTGATGCAACTGGTGCTGATCAACTAATCACCATACTGGGACAACTCACTCGGGTTATGAATAATAACATTACCCGTATGGAGCACCCTGATCTACAGTGTGGGGGATCAATGTTAGATCACTTCATGAGGAAACAACAACCAACATTCATTGGGAGTACAAATCCATTGGTAGCTGAGCAGTGGATAAGTTCCCTAGAAAAAAAATTCAGGATTTGGGAAGTAGTGAAAGGGAAAAAGTTATCATGGCAATTTACCGCCTCACTGGAGATGCTGATCAATGGTGTTAATTGATTCAAAACATGAAGGAAGATGATGAAGTATCAGATAAGGAATGGAGGGAGTTCAAAGATCTGTTTTTAGAAAAATACTTTCCTCGTGACCATCGAGCAGATATGGAAAGGCAATTTCTGAGTCTGAGACAAAAGGAGGATGAGAATGTCGCAAAGTATGAGGATAACTTTACAAGGTTATAAAGTTATGCTTGAGATTATATACGTAACCCAAGAAGTAATATTGATCATTTCTTTGATGGGTTAAAACCATTTCTCCGTCGAGCATTAGTCTCACAATCCTTCTCGTTGTACGAAGACATTGTCTCATGTGCTATCAAGACAGAGAAAGAATTCTCTAAGTCATATGACTTTAAAGAAAAGAAAGAGAAGAAGAGATCTACTGATCAATATGGGAATGGAAATAAAGGGAAGAAGGGAAAAGTTGAATATCCATCCTACAGTAAATGTGGTAAGAAACACCCCAGTACTTTCTTAAAATGAATGGGAGTCTACTACAAGTGTGGTGAAAAGTCCACCAAGCTCGTGATTGCAAGGGGAAGAAGGAAGCTACCGATGTCCAATGCTACAATTGCAGGGAGATGGGACATTATTCAAATGAATGTCCTAAGCGTCAGGGGAACTTACCTCAGAAAAGGCCAAGGGATCAAGGATAAGCTTCTGATATCACTACGGCTGAGGTATAAGCTCTGAAAGACGTGGTGGAAGGTAACTTAATGGTTTCCTCAAGTTTCGAAAATGCATTATTTGATTCTGGATCATCACATTGTTTCATATCTTCCTAGTTTTCTAAGAAAATTAGATATTTAAAATTTGATTTAACAAGGGAGTTTTCTGTTAAAACTCCTAAGGGAAGTATCATTGCAACAATGTTTTGTGAATCAGTCCCCATTATAGCACATAAATGTTCTTTACCTGCTGATCTCGTCGTCATACCTATGATTGAGTTTGATATAATCCTCGGTATAGACTGGCTTTCGGACCATGATACAATGATTTATTGTAATAAGAAGGAGGTTAAAATTTTTGATGATGATGATAAGGAACACCTTATCTTTAGAGAAGAATCGTCACCAACTAATTCTTATCTAGATCCACCCCCAATAGCTCAACTAAATTCAATTATTGGGGAGGAAGATAATGAAATGACTGTGGGTGAGGAAAGGAATGTTCAAATAGAGGATGTACTTGTTGTGAAAGAATATGTAAATGTGTTTCTGGACAATTTACCTGGACATCCTTTAGAATGAGAAGTTGAGTTTTCCATTTATTTAATTCTTGGATCAAGGCCTATATCGAAGACCCCTTATAGAATGGCCACTATAGAATTAGTTGAACTAAAGAAACAACTAGAGGAATTGAGTAATAAGGGATTTATTCACCCTAGTGTTTCTCCATGGGGTGCCCTTGTTCTTTTTGTTAAAAATAATTATGGATCAATGAGGTTATGTATCGACTATTGGGAGATCAATGCTATAACAATAAAGAACAAGTATCCCATACCTCGCATTGATGATTTATTTGACCAACTTCATGGAGATGAATACTTTTCAAAGATTGACCTTTAATTTGGATACCATCAGTTGTGTGTGAATAATGAAGACATTCCAAAGAAAGCATTTCGAACAAGGTACATGCATTATGAGTTTACAGTAATGCCTTTTGGATTGACTAATGCACCCTCTGTTTTTATGGATATGATTAATAGAGTTTTCATGGAATATCTCGATGAATTTGTGGTGGTATTTATTGATGATATCTTGGTATACTCCAAAAGCTACGAAGATCATGAAAATCACATGCTCATTATCCTAAAGACTCTGAGAAGACATGAATTATATGGGAATTTTAGCAAGTGTGGATTCTGGCTTCATGAGATTTCTTTTCCTGGATATATTGTCTATAAAGATGGAATCTCTTTTGATCCTTCTAAGACTATGGAAATACAAGAATGGCCAGAACCTATGTGTATAACTGAGGTACGCAGTTTTATTGGTTTGGGAGGTTATTATCGACGTTTCATCCAGAATTTTGCCTGATCTGCTAACCCATTACCGAAGCTCGCATGTAAAGGGGTTAAATTTGTTTGGAAAAAATATTTTGAAGAATGTTTCGAAGAACTGAAAAGAAGATTAGTCAATTCTCCTATATTGACTCTACCATCGTGGAATGATGGGTTCGTTATTTATAGTGATGCATCGAAGAATGAACTTGGTTGTGTCCTTATGCAGAATGATAGGGTTGTTTCCAATGCATCATGATAGTTGAAAATTCATGAAAAAAACTATCCTACTCATGATCTCGAGTTAGAAGCTGGGATCTTTTCTTTGAATATATGGATGCACTACCTCTATGTTGAAAAATGTGAGATTTATACTGATCACAAGAGTTTGAAGTATATTTTCTCACAAAAAGAACTCAACATGAGGCAAATGAGATGGCTTGAATTACTCAAGGATTTTGATTGTACGATACACTACCACCCAGGGAAAGAAAACAAGGTGGAAGATGCTTTGAGCAGAAAAGAACATGGATTTTTGAATAATAGGAGAATTAAAAGGGATCCAATTTTCATTGATATAGTGAAGATGGACATGGGAATAACTAGGGAAGGTGAAACATCAATGATTTTTCAAATGGTTGCCAAACAATATTTTACTAGAAAGGATTTAGAGTTCTCAGACCGATGATGAAGAATTTCAAAAGAAGATTAAAGCTGTGAATGATGGGAGATTGAGAGAATTTCTGTATGAAGATGGAATTTTGAAATTCGGGAAGAGACATTGTGTTCCCGATATACCTATTCTAAAAAGGGAATTGATGGATGATGCTCATAGTTCCTATTTCTCTATACACCCTGGGAGCACCAAAATTTATAGAGACTTGAAGGAACATTTTTGGTGGGACAAAATGAAGAGGGAGATTGCTGATTTTGTGTCAAGATGGATGGTTTTTCAATAAGTGAAATCTGGAAGGAAATAGCATGGAGGAGTCATGAAACCTCTTCCCATATCGGAGTGGAAATAGGAAAATATTATGATGGACTTTGTCATGTGGCTACAAAAGAATCGTTGATGAAACGATGAAACATGGGTTATTATTGATCGTCTTACCAAGTCAGCACATTTTCTTCCTATAAGAGAAGATCTACCACTAGAACGTCTAGAAAGACTATATATTAATAAAGTGGTGAGACTTCATGGAGTACCCCTATCGATTGTTTCTGATCGTGATCCCCGTGTTACATCAAGATTCAGGAAAAGTCTTCAGAAAGCCTTGGATACTGAACTTCATTTGAGCACTGCCTACCACCCTCAAACAGATGGACAATCAGAATGAAATATTCAAACCTTAAAAGACACATTGAGATCCTGATCACTTGACTTTCAGGGTATGTGGGATCAATATTTACCTCTGGTAGAATTTTCCTATAACAATAGCTTCCATTCGAGTATTCGGATGGCACCATATAAAGCGTTATACGGAAAGAGATGTCACACACCAACCTGTTGGGGTGACGTTGTTGAAAGAAAACTTGTTGGCCTAGAACTGGTGGAGAAAATGATAGAAAAGGTGAGGGTAATCCAAAACCATATCAAAGCAGCTCAAAGTAGGTAGAAGATCTATGCTGATAATCGAAGGAAGGATTTGGAATTTCAAGTCAGTGATCATGTTTTCATGAAGGTATCTCCATGGAAGGGAGTCATACGTTTTCGTAAAAAAGGTAAATTGAGTCCTAGGTACATCGGACCTTTCGAAATTCTAGAACGAATTGGGGTTGTATCATACCATTTGGCAATGCCGCCAAATCTCTCCAAAGTTCACGATGTGTTCCACGTATCACTATTGAGGAAATAAATGCATGACCCAATGCATGTTCTCAACTATGAGGAATTATAACTGGAACCCGATCTGACTTATTAGGAAGAGCCCGTCAAGATTCTTGATACGAGAGAACAAGTACTGAGAAACCAGACGACTCGTCTGGTAAAAGTCTTGTGGAGAAACCATAATATGGAAGAGGCAACGTTGGAACCCGAGGAACATATGATGAAGAACCACCAGAGTCTTTTCATGCGGTAGTATTATAGAAATTTTGAGGACGAAATTATTTTAAGGAGGAGAGAATGTAACACCCCAAGCTTCTACGTTATGCTTCTCTTTGAATAATTCAATAGCGTGTGTTGTATGCAACATCGAGTTCTAACACACCACAACCAATCAAACTAGCTGTTATGAATAGTAATACCCACCTTTTGAAATTTATAAATTTTATTAATCAAAATGGACTTCATTTTTGGATTTGGAATATCGAAATTATCCTAGGGTGAATTTTTGGTATTTTTCTGAAAAACATCATTTTTTGATGAATAGTGAAACCACTAAGTGGTAGTTAAAAAAACTGAATTTTCCATAAAACATAATTTTACCGCTTCTATGAGTGGAATTTTGAAACTCTGAGAGACACGGTTAATATCAAGGAGTAAAATGTGGTTCATTGAGATGAAAATAATTTTTGGTGAATAGTAACTTTTTACTTTTATTTACCACGGTTAAAAGAAAATAGGGTAATTAAGGGTAACAATGATATTAATATTGCAATAACACATGTCCTAATTCTATTGTACAAGTTTATCTCAACCAAAAACAACCTTAAGAATAAAATATTATCATTTAGGTCCACTTGTATTATATTAGGACATTTATTATTATTTAATTCAACGAAGAGTTAAAAGAGTTAAAATCAATGTTTATTTACCAAAATATTTTTAATATAGGGTTACACATAAGATAAATTCGATTATAAATATTAATTAGAAATATAAAAAGATTTTATAAATAATTATATTTTATTTATAATTTTTAGACATTAAATAATCTAATTTATTTATTACACAATGATGACGCAGTAATTACCATAATAGTGTAAAATTAAAATAATTGATATTATAAATACCCATATAAATATAATTTGAGACTTTTTATGAATTAAAATAATTTTATATGTTAATAAAACATGTTAGGAATGATTTCATTAACTTTTTTTGAATTAATAATTCTGTTATAATTTTCACAAAAATCAATTTTCCAAATAGTGTCAAAATTGACATAAAAGAGTTTTTAAAAGAAATATTATATTATTAATTGATATTCAATTCAGAAAAATCTAAGGTTCGGCCAAGAGACTTGTATCATGATAGGTGTATCATTAATGGGACACTTGGGAGGTATCATGGAGTTATATAGTAAGTTTATTACCTATATAATATAAAAATAAAAATCGACATGGTAAGTGTCAAACTAATTAACTAAGAGTTAAAACTAAAAGATAAGGTTAATATAATGACCCAAACCGGTATAAATTTTATTGGTTGAGTGGTTTTCAACCCATCCCCACCTTAGCTTTAAATAATATACTTTGGAGCCATTATAAACCGAATATGAATTTATTATAAAATAATATTTCTAGCTTTTCCAAAGGTGCCCCTCACCCCTCTTATGAAAGGGCACTCCCCCTTCTCATTAATTCACACCATCAGAGCCTTTGGGATTGGCCAACCCCTGCCCAAATACTCTCTCAGCTTCCCTCACTTTATCCTTGAGGCCTTTCTTTAGTCAGAAAGCTAACCTACGGATCCCTTTTGATCAAATTAAAAGGAAGAACCCGAGGAAGAGGTAATGTTTTCTCCACCATCTTTCAAGTTACTTTCTTCTTCAACTTCTTCTTTCTTTCCTATTTTAAAATAATAACTCCAGTATCTTATATATACTGGGATTTTATTATAAATATTGTACAACCATATTTAGTATTCTATCCATCCTTTTAATAACATGTCACCATACGTGCTTACGTACGGCTTACCATCTCCACGTCGTGGTGTAATTGTTATTCAATAAATTATTATTTGGATGGGTATAATAATGACGTTTAATTCATGTAAATAATAAATATAACATGATAATGATTCTGTATATATTATATACCATCCAATTATATATTATTTTAATATCAAAAGAATGATATTGTCGCTTGTGCGTACGTACGGACTACCGTCTCCATGAACGCGATGAGATTCCTTCTCCATCGTATCCATTCAAGTCTAATTCTCATTTGATGATTAATAATAGTATCTAAGGACTTGATATCATTCTGGATATGAATAAGATACAACCTATCCATGAAAAACATGTCTTACATAACAAAACATATAAAATAAAACGAGTATGTTAACACCCGAAACAACGATAATACTAAGATATTATTAACAAATAAATGTTAAAAGATCATATATGATATCATATTAATGTATATGATTCTGGTATAATTCAATAACAATTATTTCACCATTATACAGGAGTTTAACCTACCCCAACCATGGAATAGTACAATGTAAGGGTTTATTTCTCAATCTCTTCATTATCCAAGGATGTTTATACGTGATAATCTACTGGGATTTCTTTATCATCCACATCCATGTTTCTTAAAAATGTATTTCAAAAACATTTTTTTACTATTTACTACAATATGGGTTAAAGTCATTTATACCCTTTTTGACTTTTATAAGTGGTTTATAAAGGAATATTTTCGTTGTTTTCCAAACAAGGTCCATTTTAACCTTTTCGAAAGAATTAAGGTAAGAATGTTTTTTTAACTTATACGGAGGGTGCGGCTATTTTCTGCCGTTATAAAATCGTCGAAGCTTCCCTCACAAGCTTATAATAATATTTTCAAATAAAATGTTTTATTTTATAGATATATGACTCTTAAATGATTTCAAAATAGAAAGTGATATTTCTCAAAAAATAGTTTTGATTTTATCTATGTCAACATCCTTTGATGGATTTTAAGCTTATATGAAGTTGATTTATTATGATACAAAACTTCTTTATTGTATTGAATGTTTTGTGATATGTTTTACTGTGGATGTGTTATTTTCATACCATTCTTGGTTTATGGATTAAGTATTTACATTTCGTATGCTCGTTTTATTACGAATGTGTATGTTATGTTTAAACCTTTTCATATGGGAATGAATTGGACTTAATATGTGACGGGTGGCGCCCGCTATAGCTCCTCGATGCATCTGTAGGTCTCATGAGACAAACTAGTGTCTTGGAACAAGGCCTTGACAAAATCTTATTTGTAGTCTTGGCACGAGTCCTTGGCTATGTGGTTATGGTAGTCTGGCATTATGCATTCCATCATTATGAAAGTGGTTATTGATATTTCATGTGATTATTCGATTAGTAGAATATCCATGTGAATAAGTAAATGGCAATTATTTCATTTTATTTTTGCCATACTATGTTTATGTTCAATTTTAAACGGCTTTTGTTTTATTTATACATTGCCTTGAATGTTTATTCTTATTTATAAAACTTTCTGCTATATTGTTATCCTTACTAGGCATTTGAGCTCACCCATTTTCTATGTTTTATTTTTCCCATGATGTGAAGAATTAATTTATGAATGACCTACAGGGATAGTATGAGGGTATAATAGTGTGGACTATGGAGACTATATTGTTTTAGTTTTCATTTTATGATGTAATGTAAAACATTATGAATGTATCTAGTGTTTCCAAGGCTATTAAACTAACCGGTCTTTTAAGATTTGATCTTTCTTGTGATCATGCCTATGTTATGTAATAATGCACCGACTCTGGGTAACTGGGGTTGGGTAGTTGCACATGTGGTCCATTTTTTATTTATATTTTGGGTACATTGTCTCACTCCTACACTAGTTAGAGGAGGTATGTTGGTACATGTTGGTGAGAGTACAAAATTCCATTTATTGAGTGACTGTATACTTATTTATTTGGTTATAATTTCATATTTTTTATATTCCATTATATATTTAAGGTTATTTATGGTCATTTTGGTAGTGAAATTCTATGTTCATAATCATATGTTTAATGGTAGTATCGTTACATGTTCAGTTATCAATTCATATTTCAGTATAGGGTATACCCCTGAAGATGGAGTTTGAGCAAGTTAGTGGTGGGTTATGGGATAATCAATTTTCATGGGGGATGTCAGGGATAAAACTGGATGGATCATTTTTTTCCTAGTGATATGGTCTAATAATATTTAAATTTTGTAGTCATATGTAAGATATTGACCCTTCATGGGAAATATTTTATGAAATTCATATTAATTACATGTACTACATTTCACATCATAAGACATTACTTGTTTTCTTTTTTATTTTGTTATGTTTTTTTTGTCACTTGATTGGTTCTAATAAAACATATTTCATTTTTAAATTAGGGTATTACCTTTACACAATCACTCATATACACTATCTCTACTAGTTTGAAGACTCTAGAATATGAGGAGGTGTGCTTGAGGTCATGTTGTTCCTCTAGCTTGGTTTCTCCAGGGTGATCTGGGTTGAGGATTTTAATAGTTGAGTAATTTTTGGATGATAATAATGGAATTAATTTCATTAATCTTATTGTTACATATGGAGATAGGATGGATGAGACAAGGGATGTAGTGTGTAATAATATATAATTAATATATTTATAATGATAACTATGTTTCTATAGATTTTTGTGATATGTGAGGTGTCATTTGACTTCGAATGAGATTATTTTTTCATTGATGATGTGTCTTAGCCATAGAAGAATAATATTGACATTAATTTTATTCATCGTGTAGTATCACGGTAAGAATTTCATTTCCAATTATTAAATATTTGTGTATATTAAATTTATTTGGTAAAAATGAATATGGATTTATGTAAATTAAATATTTTAAAAAAAATTTATGTGTAAAAACTTAGATGTTTTTAAATAGCGATACTTATTAGTTTAATGCTATTATAAAAGGAATAAATTATTATTTTGAGTATATAATCCTGAAAATGGGTAATATGTTTTTTGAAATTAACTATTTTCTTTGGGATGGTTTTAATTTTATAGTATCATGGATATTATTCCATGATTATATTCCACTCATGGTGTCTTGGTAATACATATTTATTCTTATTATCTTTTTTTACAAATGTTTTAAAATGAGATAGGCCTTGATTTAGTTTAAAATTACATAGAGGATTTAGTAGTCAATGATAAATTGATTTTTTGGTGGGTTTGTAATTGGTATAATGTTTGTGGTCCACTTTATTGAAAAGATTAAATCATTTGTAAGGATTTCATTATGCTAATATATAAATATTTGATGAGATTTTATATATACCTTATCTAAATTTAAAAGGATTTTACAAAAGTATACAATGAAATTTAATTTTCAAAAAATCATTCATCATTTGATATTCCTTTTAAAAAATGGATCTTTAGTGTCAAAATATTATATTTTTATTTTTTTTAGAAAAATGACATTAAATATATTTTCAATTTATCATTGACTTTGATTTATCTTTCAGTGGTAAAAGGATACACACTTTTGAATGTTTTTTTGTTTATTTGGGAATTTCATACATAAATAATGGCGTTTGACTGACAACATTATTGCTCAAATTGGTTTTCAAAAAAATCCATGGTATTCTAAAATCCTAAGGTTTGTAATGTGATTTATCCTTTTTTTAAACAAAAGAGGGATTTCACAAAAAGTAGGGTTATTTTTCTATTAAAATAAAGTGAATTTTTTTCTTACTTCTGACATTAAGTATGTTTATAAAAAAATTAGAAATATTGTTTGTTTAAAAAAACAATTGTTTGATATATTTTATAAAACGTATAATTTTTAATTTAGAAAGTGTCAAAACATGGTATTGATATTTTTTATCTGATTCTATGCATTTTGAAATTCAAATTTCAAATATTTTTCTGGATTTCAACAATTTTTTTTAAGTAGAGTCAATTTTTAGAAAATATAAATCTTACAATTAAACTTATAGTATTTATTATAGATGATGTATGAGATCACTCTAATTAGGAACCATTAAATAACCCCAATAATTGATCTTTTCCCATTTTTAACCAATATTTTCAATTACTGGGTTGAAAAAAAAGATACAAAGTGATTGTTAAAACTAAAGAAATAATTAAGAAATAAATTTCAAGGAAGGTTCTCAAAAACAAATATCCAACATTTATAAATCCATTAAAATAATTTGTATAAAATAACATCAATTGTAATTTATTTTATTATTTCCAAATCCATAAACGGTACTTAAATATATACCAAAATAATTTTATTAAATATTAAACATAAAAGAAAAATATAAATCCAATTTATTTTTTACAATTTAACCCTATCAACTATAATGAAAATCCTCCCATAAAATATATCTTGGAATAAAAATTTTAACGAATGAGGTTAAAATGAGCATTAATTTTATAAACTATAGTGTAGAATACTCATTTTTTATAGAATTTTATTAAATTACAATTTAAGGGGCATAATGTAAAGACTCGGAATTTAAATGTAAATTTATTTTAATTAAATGGTAATTTTACGAGTCCACAAAATTTAATGGCACGTGATTCCAAGGCCCAGTGCGCCCAGAATCAATTTCTGATATTTTGTCCGGGTACGTTCAGTAAACGTACAAGCATGCTTTGATAACTTTTGAATCAGTTCTCAAAATTGAAAACTGATGGCACCGTTGAACTCACATCACTGGTATTCGCTTAAGGATACTTTCACCTCGACAACAGTTGGTCAAGAGTGAAAGATAGTTTTTGGGTTTTTTTGTGAATAAATAAAATAAAAATAAAGTTGTGTAGCTTTATTTTTATTTGTTTGTTAAACCTCCATATGGATGATGGGAAGTGGGGACCACCAGAGCTTAACCTCCCAAGAGAGGTTATGGTGGTGGGGACCACATGACCCATACCCTCCCATAAGAGGTTATGGTGGTGGGGACCACCTGGAATTAAAACCCCCTTTTAATTGGGAGAAACCCTCAACTCCCTAATAAATGTAGGGGGAGCCTCTTCAATACCTCCACAATTTTAATTATGCCAATACACTATTTTAATTGTGCGAACTACATGAAATAATTAATTGGAGTCAACTTAATTAATTCACCCAATTTAAATTTACGCCAACGAACATAACAGATCATAATCTATTATTTTTGCTACTATTTCATTTTTGGTGGAATTTGGGGAGAGGAGTAACTTGGGAGAAAGCTCCCAACGAAGAATGCTCCACCGATGAAAAACCCTGATGAGGAACGCCTTCGACTACGAAGAATGACCTAGACTTCGACATTATTCCTCGGAACTTCCTCCAATGTAGGACGTGTTCGTCTACAATTAATTGACATCCTCCTTCTCGCTACAAAGTCAACCAACATTGAACAAGGTATGGGTTTCAATTAAGTATGACTTCATTCCCTTGATTCTTTCCTTCTAAATACAAAGAACGCAGATCAACTTATTATCAAGTTGATCTACGGATGTTTTTATTATGGGTTGGGAATACATTGTTTTGGGAATTTTTAGGGGTTTAATGCTATTTGATTATCATTTAACAAGTACACCCCTTCATTTCTTTTGCGGGTTGGGAAGAATCTTTGTGGGAGGTTTTGATGAGCTTTGTTCTTGAGAACCTCTTACTGCCTCTCTAATGCGGAGAGTGCAGGCCAAACTAAGATGGCCCATCCTCTCCGTAACCCTTGTGTTGATTTGCGGTGTTCTTCAAAATGGTGGTAGGCGATGAAGGTGAAAAAGGCAATGATGCCACAACTTGTGGCCCCCGCGACCTGTGCCACCCCCGCGGTGCCCCGGCCTCCCGGCCCCGTACCACCACCGACCGCACCGTCCTGAGCCGCGCCGCCCCCTGCCTCCCAGCCGACCCGCCCTGGTTGTGCCATCCACCAGCTGAGATGCCCCGGCCTCTCCTACCGCCCAGCGGAACCGGCCCAGTGGCGCCACCCACTTGCCGAACCGGCCCCAGCCCCGCCACCCCGCCCTCTGGGTTGAGCCGCCCTCACGCCGACCTGTGCCTGGTCCGTTCCCTCGCGGCCAGTCCGCACACTCATTGCTCACCGCGACCCCTCGCGACCTGCTCGGCCAGGCCCAGCGGGCCGAGCCGAACCCAACAAGCCAGCCCGGACCCAATAGGTCAGTCCAGGTCATCTCGAAATGGGTCGGCCCAGACTGGGTCAGGACGGGTCGGTCCGACCTTTAATTTCATTTGGACATATCTTTGGCAACAGATATCCGTTTGATGAACCATCAATGTTGCTGGAAATCGGGGAGCATGAAGGTCCCTTTATGTATACCCCACTAAAGTTTGGTATTATTGTTGAGATATCTTCAGGTTGGATAGTGCACAAATCCAACCTAGCCCTCGGGACTAAAAGGCTAATAACTCACATATCGGGCATCTGATTGACACGCCATCTGTTGCGATGAGACCCCTATGAAGTTTCTTTTATTATAGATACTTACTTATGGGACTTTGTGACAGTGTTTGTATTGACTAGTAGCTCGTGGATCAAATCCTCCCAGAGACGAGCGAACATAGTACGGAGACCTAGTAGCTGGCTGAGACCTGACAACTGCTGATCGTTTGACTCAGAGTGACTCTATTAGCCCAGTGGGGAGAGCCTTGGTTTCGTGGAAGATCCATAATAGAGTATCATGCTTGGTGACGCAACAGACCCATGGTAATCGATAGGAGGAGTACCTCTGCAGGCTACAAGGGGGAGTGCTCTTGGTGACGTGGCAGACCCACGGTGGGGAGTGCCTCTGTGTGACGCTGTAGACCCACGATACTCGACAAGTGGATTACCTCAGCAGTCTAAGGTTAGGGGGAAGTGCACTTGGTGTTTCAGTAGGCCCACTATACTCAATAGAGCTAGATTTCTCTAGCAGCTAAGGTTTTGAAGATTTGAATAACATACTGGTTGAGCTATGTCAGTTTTTCTGTGTTTTTCCACATGAGTGAGATGGATCACTTGATAACACAGGTATATGTATGGGAATATACCTAAGTAAGGTTATCTGTTGATTTAAAAATTTGTGGTTTATCCCAGTTGGATTTTGTGGGACCTTGAGGGTCTCGAGGTCTCTAATGAGTATAGTTATACTCACCCCTTCACAGGATATGCCCGCACCCTATTGAGTTGGATGCAGACGACGGACAGTGCTGACTAAGGTTGAGAGTACCAGGACTGGATGGTACCCAGAGTTGGACCATACGGCTTGTTGGTACGTGGAGTAGACGGACGAACATGAAGTGGTAAGGAGGCTATTTGTACCTACCCATCTAGTAGGAATCCCGAAGGATGAACCAGTAGATACTTTTCATTCTTTTAATTAAGTTGTATGGTTTTCGATTATACTTGTTGTTTCTTGTTGGGCTTGCATTTTGTCCCCATTTACTTTTAGCACTCTTTTTTTATAAATTCTACTTGGTGTTTCTTCAAGCTTTGTTCTTTCTTGTGTGTGTGTTTACAAGTTATAAAGTCAATGCCTTCCCAGTTTTAGGGAATTTTTCCTTTGGTGCTAGACATCAGCCCCTAGCCTCTAGAAGGTAGGCTTGGGGTATTCAGGACATGGGCCCTGGGGGATGGGTTGTGACAATTTGTATCAGAGGATTCGGTTCTACCATAGAACTTAGGACTCTGATATTTTTTGTGTAGCAATAGTGTTATGTGTAGTGAGTGCGGTTTTCAGTTCCAGGAGTCCAATGTTGTTGCAACGGCCGACGTATTCATACACTAGGACTCTGACTTCTGATTTCCGACTCATTGTATGAAAACACTGATTGTGTGTGTGTTTTATTTTGATTCCTTAAGTCATCTCACTAGGTATAATCTTTTTACCTAGTAACATCTATTTTTTTTAGGATTCCTCCCCGTAGACAGTCGGTTTGATTTCCGAGAGTTGTACGCTCTGATAGCCCACTAAGCAGTGATGCCATAGTGAAGGGACCTTTTCCAATGGTGGCACCAATGGTATATCTACCCATTGGTCCACTAATGCCACCAGACCTAGCTGCAGACGGTGCACGTCGCTTGAGAAGGTTTCATGAGTTCCAGTGCTAGAGGCCACCCAGGTTCAGGGGAGAGATGGACCCACAGTCTTCTGAGTATTGGTTGGAGGTTGTGGTGAGATTTTTCCAACTGGTAGGGACACCAGAAGACCTCATGGTGATTCTTACTTCCAGCCTTCTACTGGAAGCAGCAGGAAGATGGTGGAGTTTGATGATCTAGGTTCACGAAGAGGTGACACTTCTTTGGGCAGACTTGGAGAGCCTATTTTGGGCTGAGTTTGTTCCAGCGACTCTTCGTGCAGTGCATATTCAAGAGATACTTCATCTTTATAAGGGAAGCATGACTATGGCTCAGTACACATTGAGGTTCACTATCTTCTCATGCTACTCCCCTGATATGATATGGGACCCATTTTTCAGGGCCCAGACCATCGAGGAAAGACTCGGGAGGGAGATCAGGGCTTTGATGATCTAACATAGCAACCCGACACAAGAGGGAGTGTTAGAGAGAGACCTACTAGTGGAGAGTTTCCTTGCTGAATAGTCTCCAGCATCGAGATCCACCCCCAGTCGACACGTAGCGGAGTCTTCTGCAGCTGGTAGCAGAAAGTTGTCGTAGAGGTCCGGGAGGACCAAAGCTACAGGTGGACGACCGCATTACTCGGAATCATTTGTGCGGGGCACCCGAAGTGGAGACAGACATGACAGGAGTGGGCAGTTTTACACATGTGGCGGGCAGGATCACATGGCTTGTGACTATCCGACCTGCCCTTCGGATGATCAACAGATGGTCGAAGGACCGCCCAGGAAGAGACAAAGATTCGGTCGAGGCGGTCTGCAGGGCATAGGTGGATGTGGCAGATGAGCTGGTTGTGCAGCTGGCGGTGGGTGACATTTCGAGGTGTTACTGACTCCACCACCAGAAATTCTACCCCAATCTCATGGAGTATGTGGTCAAGGGAGAGCTCAGCTTCTGGCGGCTGAGGCCTACAATCATGGCACTCTGGATATGATTCAAGGTACAATCTGTCTCTACTCAACCATAACTATAGTACTTATAGACATAGGTTCCAGTCATTCTGGTATTTCCACTTCACTCATTCGGATCTCAGAGATTAGGATGAAGCTGTTGGTTTTATCCTTACGGCTATAGACTCTTACGAGAGAAGATTCGACGATTACGCACTGGTGCTGACAGTGTGAGCTTACTCTAAGAGGCGAGAGCTTTGGCGGGGATCTCCTAGTAGTGGAATCAAGGCCTTACGACGTCATTTTGGGTATGAAATGGTTATCTATAGTCCATACTAAGATATACTGTATTAGGTGAAAACTGTGGAGTGTCCACATGGATGGGACCAGGTTTACCTCCACCGGTGAGAATAGATCCTTCATAGCATAGGATGGACTTGCCCGGAGGAGGGTGTAGCAGATCACTCATCAGTTGGCTAGCCTTACCATCAGAGCTATTGATGTGGAGAGTCCGAATTATCCTGTAGTGGTAGACTAGTACACGGATGTTTTCCCTGATGATGTCCCAGGTCTACCTCCTCACAGAGAGATAGAATTTTACATTGACTTGTACCTCAGGACGACACCAATATCTACACCATCATATCAGATGGCTCCCGCAGAGCTTCGTGAGCTGCGGGCACGGCTAGAGGACTTGCTGGGGAAGGGATTCATCTAGCCCAGTGTTTCACAATGGTCAACCCCAATTCTATTTTCGAAGAAGGCTGATGGGATCTTGAGGATTTGGGTCTACTATCCTCGCCTGAAAGAGGTGAATGTGAAGAACAAGTACCCACTTTCGAGGATTGATGACTTCTTTGATTATCATAAGGGAGAACGGTGGTTCTCGAAGATAGACCTCACATCAGGCTATCACGATCTCAAAGTGTGAGATGAGGATGTGCAGAAGACGGCCTTCCGGTGTCGGTACGGCCATTACGAGTTCTTGGATATGCCATTCGGCATGACCAATGCTCCATTAGTGTTCTCGAGAGTCATGAATGGGATCTTTCAAGCATACCTCGATCTCTTTTTCATAGTCTTCATCGATGACATTATGATCTACTCAACTAATGATGAGGATCATGCCTATCACTTGCAGGTAGTATTGGACACACTCTGAGAGGACCAAATTTATTGTAGGCTCTCTAAGTGAAAGTTCTGGATCCAAGAGGTTCACTTTCCAGGACATGTCATCTCGGAGGCTGGAGTTGCAGTAGATGAAGTGATGATTTAGGCAGTACATGCTTGGGAGCCACCCAATAGTGTGACAGAGGTATGGAGTTTCTTAGGTTTGGTTGGTTACTACCGGGGATTTGTTCCAGATTTCTCCAGAGTTTCAGAACCACATTCAGACTTGAGGAAGACTGGGAAACCCTTCGTGTGGTCGGAGATATTCCAACAGATCTTTCATGATCTGAGGCAGAGGATGACAAGTGCCCCCATCACGAGGCTTCCAGATAAAGGCATAGGGTACATAGTCTATTTTGACGCATTAGAGACCGGACTCGGGTGTGTCCTGATGCAGGAGCGAGCAGTGATTGCATATGGGTCTCGATAGCTGAGACAACATGAGCAGAAAAATGCTACCCATGACCTGGATTTATCACCATTGGTCTTCTCCTTGAAGATGTGGTGACACTATATCATGGGTGAGAGTTATACAGTGTAATCTGATTAGAAGAGTCTCAGGTATATCTTCTCTCGGAAGGACTTGAACCTGAGGCAGCGACGTTGTCTTGAGTTACTCCAGGACTATGACTTCGAGATAGTCTATACTCCAGGGAAGGAGAACATTGTTGTAGATGCCCTCAGCCGGAGATCTGGTATAAAACTGCTAGGCGAGGCGATGGAGCAGCTAGTTGCTTTGGAGATATCCTTTTTGGATCAGGATGGAGAAGATTTTCTTCAGTATCTTACAGTCACTCTCCCTCTTCATTAGCGAGTCAGGAAGGCGCAACATGGGGACGCTATATATGATCCACAATGTGCTCAGATTTCCACTAGACAGGAACCTGATGGATTTTCTGAAGGTGGGGAGAAAGTCATACTCTTCAGAGGTTGTATCATGGAACCAGTGTCACTTCAGGAGGAAGTGTTGAGGGAGTTCCACACATCCCCTCTAACGGTACATCTAGGAGTGGAGAAGATGTACCAGGACATCCGATGACAGTACTGGTGGCTAGGAATGAAGAAGGTAGTAGCAGAGTTTGTCTCTCGATGCCTTACTTGTCAGCAAGTGAAGGGGATCATCAGGTACCAGCAGGCTTGGTTCAAAAATTAGAGGTTCCAGAGTGGAAGTGGGATGGGATATCCATGGACTTCGTGACAAGACTTCCACGTACATCCAGGGGTCATGACTCTATCAGGGTGATCATCGATCAACTTTCCATGTCAGCCCACTTCCTACCGATCCGAGAGGAGGGGTCAGTAGAGACCTTGAGACGCCTCTATGTGTAGGAGATTATGCGACTACATGGACTACCCATGATGATTGTCTCTGATCATGATACACTTTTTACTTCTCGGCTATATAAGGGGTTGTAGGAGGCTTTAGAAACAAAGCTTCATTTGTGCACCACCTTCCATCTACAGATGGATGGTCAGACTGAGCAAGTCATTCCGACCCTCGAGGACATGATGCGTGCTTGTGTCCTTGACTTCAGTCATAGTGGAGAGTATCACATGCCTTTGGTGTAGTTTTAGTACAACAACATTTATCACTTCACCATAGGGATGGCCCCTTTTGAGGCATTATATGGGCGACCTGGTAGATCACCTTTGTGCTGGACAGACCTAGGGAAGTCTACACTATTGGGACCAGAGATCGTATGGGATACCACAGAGAAGGTGCAGATCATCCAGGAGCAGATGAAGGCTTCTTAGAGTAGGCCAAAGTCGTCTGCCGACAGGAGACTATGACCTCTGGAGCTCAAGGATGGTGACCACATCTTTCTGCAGATCTCTCCTCGATGAGGTTTATAGAGATTTGGTTGAGGTGGAAAGATATCTATGAGATTTATAGGACCTTTTTAGGTCCTCAGTAGAGTTGGCGAGGTGGCATACCACTTAACTCTTCTACCTCAATTGCACCGGGTGCACGATGTCTTCCAAATATCCCAGATGAGGAGATACGTGCACGACCCTTCTCATATCATCAACCATGATGAGCTGGACATCGACGATGGGGAGACTTTTATAGAGGTTCCATTAGAGATTTAGGATCGACAGTATTGGGTCCATTGTGGACGGTCGATACCTCTGGTGCGCGTTTACTGGCAGCCCAGGAACCTCCAGGAGAGCACATGGGAGCGGGAGGCTCAGATGTGTGCTCATTACCCCCACTTGTTTACCTAGTTGAGTTGTGGATTACGGGGATGTAGAGCCCTGAGGTGGGGAGAATGTAAACACATGAAATTTCTATGTAATTGCTTTAATTAAATGTGAATTTTACGAGTCCACGAAATTTGATGACATGTGATTACAAGGCACGGTTCGCCCGGAATCAATTTATGAAGTTTTGTTCTAGTACGTTCAGTAAATGTACGATAAGGTTTTTTTAACTTTTGAACTGGTGCTCGAAATTGAAAACTGAGGGCACTGTTGAACTCATAGTGCCAGTATTCTCTTAAGAGGACTTTAACCTCGATGACAGTTGTTCGAGAGTGAAAGATAGTTTTTGGGTTTTTTGTGAATAAATAAAATAAAAATGAAATTGTGTAGCATTAATTTTATTTGTTTGTTAAACCTCCATATGGAATTTGTGAAGTCGGGACTACCAGACCTTAACCTCTCATGAGAGGTTATGGTGGTGGGGACTACCTGAACCATAACCTCCCATGAGAGGTTATAGTGGTGGGGATCACCTGGGATTAAACCCCCCTTTTAATTGGGATAAACCCTCAACTCCCTATTAAATGTAGGGGGAGCCTCTTCGACACATACACAATTTTAATTATCCCAACACACTATTTTAATTGTGCCAACATCGTGAATTAATTAAGTGGAGCCAACTTAACTAATTCACCCAATTTGAATTTATGCCAACGAACATAATAGATCATAATCAATTATTTTGGCTACCATTTCATTTTAGTTGGAATTTGGGGACAGGAGGAACTTGGTATAAATATCCCAATGAAGGACTCTCTAACAACGAATAATGCCAATGTGGAATGCCTTCGACAACAAAGAACGACCTTGACTTCGACTTTATTCCTTGGAACTTCTTGTGACATAGGACGTGTTCGTCTACAACGAATCGACGTCTGCCTTCTCGTGCCAACGTTAACCAACATAGAACAAGGTAGAGTTTTTAATTAAGTATGATTTTATTCCCTTGATTCTTTCCTTCTAAAAACAAGGAATGTGGATCAAATTATTATCAAGTTGATTTGGGGTTGTTTTCCTTGGGGGTTGGGAATAAGTTGTTACAGGAAGTTGTAGGGGTTTAATGGTGTTTAATTATCATTTTACAAGCACACCCCTGCTTTTCTTTTACGGTTTGGGAAGAATATTCGAGGGAGGGTTTTATGTGCTTTGTTCTTGAAAACCTCCTGTTACCACTCTAATTCGGAGGCTGCAGGCCAAACTAACATAGCTAGTCCTCTTTATAACCCTTGTGTTGATTTGGGGTGTTCTTCAAAATGGTGGAAGGAGAGGAAGGCAACGATGCTGCCACCCAAGACCTCCAAGACCCGTGCAACCCCTATAGCGCCCCAGCCTCCTGGTCGCCCTAGCCCCGGCCGCGCAGTGGCCCGGCCTCCCGGCAGAACAGGCCCCGCACTGCCCCCGGCCTAACCGGCCCGAGCCGCGCCGCGCTGCACCCCGATCTCCCGGCAGAGCTGCCTTGGCCATACCCTCCCCCAACCGAGCCGCCCCGGCCGTTTCAGCCTCCCAGCCAAACCATCCCTGGTCGCTATAGAGACCCGAATCCTAACGTACATGGACATTAAATTACTTTTTTGGAATACATAGTACATTACAAATACACACACACAAGGGCCATAATATTTTAGTGTCTTTGGAAACTCGGAACATAAACTTCTAATCGTGGTGAAATATCTTCAACATCTCCCATAAAGATCTTTCCTTTTTTTTCTTACCTAAAACCTTTCTTTATATCCTGGGGAAAAGAAAACATAAAACGGTGAGCTCAAATGCTCAGTAAGGGTAAATAAAAGAAATATCAATCACATAATATTCATAAGAACATAACTTTTGGAAATCTTAACCTGCAAAAGAGATCATAATTTCATAACATGGGATAAATCATAGTAGTGAAATGTAATCACAATAATCATAACTTAAAACATGAAACTTTGTGGCATACACACATAATCATATAGAATCATTTCTTATTATTCAAGACTCATTTCCAAGACTATCTTAGTGGACAAAGACCATTTCTGAACTGAGTTCACTCCCCGTTTCAGTCATGGTTCACTGAACCGGTATAACCTACCATTCCAGCCATGTCTATATCATGAGAAATAAAATATTTACCCAATTCATTTGAGGGAGATATAGGTCCCACCCATCTCATAATGATACCATTCTTATGTGTTCCACAAAATCTTAAATCATACGTCATTGCATAACCCATGTAATAAAAATGGGATTCTTAAACAACATGACATCATAAAACAATTCATATAAGATAAAGGAATTCATAAAAATATTTCCATCACAATATAATCAAATCCATGAAATAATAGGGATAGAAACAGAACCCTATATTATCTTAGATGGAAAAGAATTTTGATAAAACACTTGAACTCCATTCTTGAGGAAAATATCCTTTCTACTTCAAAAACACTTTTCCTTTCTTAACATGTCATACAATTCTAAACTAAAAGAAGTTTATTAAAAATAAACATGAAAACTTGTAAAGGAAGCTTCTTTTAAATAATGTTTTAAAAATCCATTCATGTCGTATAAGTTAAAAAAAACATTCTTCGTACTTTTGTCGGAAAAGTCAAAAAGTACCTCGTATGAAAAACGACAAAAGATTCCTTTCATATCCTTTACTAAAAACTCACCGAAGGGTAAAATTGGATTTATAACAATTTTAGGTGGATCGAAATAATATTACATATTGAGGAAACATGGATTTGGATGACAAAATACAACCCAGTAAATACTAATGTATAAACAATCTCAGATAAAAATGAGATTCTGATATTTCTCTTACCTTAGGTCTGATTTGCTTCGTAAGTGTCCGAACCTCCTGTATAATGATTTAAATAATTTTATTGACTTATTCCAGAATCATACTCATTTTTATGATATCATATATGGTTCACTTATGACTTTATATTACCCGTTCTTTTGTAAATTCCATGTTAAAGAGTGTTTTGGGTAAAATCGTTTCATTTTTCGTCCGTGTTTTGACTTGTAATTATTCATATGATTACTTAGATCATGATTACTTAATTACAGAATATAAAACATGATTTATATATAATATATATTCAGAATATACATATATATAATAGATCAGTAAATGGAAAGAAATACACCGTTCATGGAGACGGTAGGCCGTACGTACGCATGAACGTTGTTTTCGTTTCCTTATTAAGGTGAATGGAATTAAGTAGATGGTGTACATATATATACACATAAATACAGTAACATTATTATGTAATATATTTCATGATTACTTATTATATATACTTTATAATCATTCATGAATGGTTAACGTGGAGAATGAATCTCATCGCGTCGTGGAGACGGTAGTCCGTACGTACGCACGAGCGATGATATCCTTCACATGATCGTGGAATTGTATTGGAGTGTATGTATACTATTTCAGAATCAATATAAATTTACAATTATCATATATAGTTATTATGTACACCATTATACCCATCCAAGTAAGGTGGTGGTGGAAAATAGATTACACCACGGCGTGGAGATGGTATTCCGTACGTACGCACGCGCGGTGATATCATTTTCTGTAGGATGGATAGATGGTGAAATAGGGTTGTTTAATACTTATAATAAAATATAATTATATGATTGATACTGATGTTATTACTTCATAATGAAACAAACTAAGAAGAATAAGTGGAAGAATAAATAATGTTGAAAGAATCGGTAATGGACATTACCTCTTCTTTGAAGAGCCTCTTTGAGATCTCCTTTTAGGGCTCTAAAATTGGTCTTTGAGGAAGACCAGAACCTCTAGGATGTTTCTAGGGAAGTGGAGGAGGGAATTTGTCAGGGTTTGGCCGAGCTTGGAGGCTCAAAGTGGTGTGACTAAGAGAGAGAGGAGGTGCTCATTTATAAGGGAGGAGAGGGGTACCTTTGGAAAAACTAAAAATATTATTTTATTATAAAGTCAAGATCGGTTTTAAATAGATCCAAATTGATTTATTTCGAAGCTAAGGTGGGGATGGGTCGAAATCCTCTCATCCAATAGAATTAAACAAGTTTTTATTCCTATTTTAACCTTATCATTTAGATTTGACATTAAGTTAAATAATTTTACTTTTACCGTGTCTTCTTGTGTTCTTATACTATAAGGTTAATAAACATACTATAAAAAGACAAAAGAACCCCAAGTTGTTTATTATTAATATATATAATCTTATCTAAGTCATTTGGTCGAACCTTAGATTTTTAGGAATAAAATAACAATTAATAATATAATATTTGTTTTAAAAACTATTTTATGTCAATTTTGACACTATTCAGTAATTGATTTTTGTGAAACTCATAACAGATGGATTAGTTAGAAAAAAGTTAATTAAATCAATAATAACATGTCATATTAACATGTAATTCATAAAAAGTCTTAAATTACATTTATTTGGGTATTTATAACATCAATTATGTCAATATTTCATTAATAAGACAATTACTATATCATCTTTGTGACATAATAAATGATATTTATTTAATCACTAAAAATTCTAAATAAATTTCTATGATGTAGATAATTGTATTAGATTTCTATATACTATTCATTTTTGAAGTTTCATGAAGTTTATCACTAAATTAAAATTATTATACTTATAAGATTTAAGAAAGTGACATGTTGTCACATTCTTTGGTTTTAATAATAATTAAATTATTTTCATTGCCAAAAGTCCATTAAATGAATCTAATCCGACCCTTAGGTGATATGGGTCGAATTTTAGTCATCCAATAGGATTTTGACATGTTCTAGGGTAATTGTATAATATTATATTTACCCTTAATTACCTGATTTACCTTTAATTATGGTAAATAAAATTTACCGTAGTTACTGTTCATAATTCCAAAAAATAATAAGTAGATTATTAACATAATTTGGATCCACTGATTCCAAATATGTAATCCATTTTTCCAAATTCAATACACAAAAGTTGCAGAAATTAAATTAAAATTAATCCTTTTGTCGAAAGAAAACGGGTTTTTCTTTAAAACATTGCAAAAGATTGAATTGATTTATCCTACGAATTCAAGGTAGAATCAATTCTAATGACATACATTATATTAAATGGTAAAAATATATTCTATTTATACTTTAAAACCATTCAATATTATAATTTCTCCATATAAATTATTGCGATGAAAAAAGTTGTTTTTAATTAAAATATAGCGTGTTTTTACTATTCATCAAAATATGAAAGTTACCAGAATAATATGAAATATTTATCCAAAGTAAATTTTTATTTCATTATTACAAATAATAATTTTATTTTGTCATATTTAACTTATAAAAATTTCAAAAATTAGATTTAAAGTGGGTGCGCCATCAAAAGGTGGAAAAACTGTATTTTTTTAAAAATACTTATTTTACCCGAAAAATTTATTTTGTTCTTATAACATGTTCTAGAAAATGTGTAAGATGAATAATAATGTTATAAAATTCAAAATTTAGTTAATACTATTCCTAACGGCTAGTTCATAATAATATTATAATAATATATCGTTGTTTAGTAAAACACGGTGTTGCGTACAACACACGCTATCGAGGAAGGTCGTGATTGCGTGTAATGCAAGACAAGTCAGGGTTGCGTGCTGTGTAGGAATCCTTCGTTGTTTCGTATAACATAATCCAACCATATTGAATATATATATATATATACTCAATGTTGCGTAGAATAACTATTATCAAAATTGTGTGTAACACGATCCAATAATAGTGTTGCGTATACTGCAAGCTAATACGGTGTTGCGTATAGCGCAAGGTAATCTTGGTGTAGCATAAAACACAAGACATTAATGAAATTAAAAGAATATTTTTCATAAAATCTCAGGGCGTTACATTCTACACCCCTTAAAATGAATTTCTCCCTCGAAATTCGTCGGGGTTATAAATGGTTTACTACTCGAAAGTTTGTTTAATAGAAACCCACATCGTAAAAAGGAATACCAAAACATGGCTTTAAAAACAAAAGTATGAAATGTAACGGTTACCCAAATTAACTCATCACTGGGTTTCCACGTAGGAGACAATAGGTGAAAATATGGATATGGAATAAAAAACTGACCATCAAGTTCTGATGGAGAGTGGTAAAGAACATGGCTATGAAAAACCCAACAATCACAAAGCTATTGATTTATGATGATCTAAGGTACCATCTGATTCATCGGATATAAGGGAACTAGGACAACATTTTTGGTTTTCAATATCATTTCCCTAAAGTTGATGAATTAAAAGAAATACTTGAATGATTTTGGTACAATCTCACTATGTTCGTGAATTGAACAATTTCTACTTCATCCCTTAAAGAAATGAAGTTGAATTTGTTATTAGTGATGTGTTAGCAGATCATGTGATAGAATGATGGTTCATTCCATCTCATTCAAACAAAAGGTTAGAAAAAGTTATAAGTCCATCTTATGGTTAGATTAATCGTATATGGTTCCAAAAATGAACTCATACTTCATATATCATACCGCTTAATAAAATAAAACTAGTTTCTACTAACCAGGGACTTCCTGTAGGCCAGTGGTAGGCGATAAAGGCCTATCGCAATTCGGTTGTGGGTTCTATTCCCACAACCTTGTCCGATGCGATGGGTTGTCACCCATCCTGCAGGTTTTCCATTTTCTAAAACTATATTAATATAACATCCCATCAATGATATCGAAAAATACTAACTTATGTCCAACATAATCCATTCCAATCTTTAGGCTTATCTAAAATACTTCGGTCCAAGATCATAGTATAAATAAAATGATTACTTGAAATGTCACATAACAATCACGTGAATGCCATAATTTATCCCCATATATCATAAGATATATCTTGTTTCTCAAATTACATTCATGTGAATACCTTAATCATGTATTCTCTTGAAAAATGAATATCTATTAAACCTTAGTGAAAACATGAATGCTGTCAAAAGTTAACTCTTTCCACATACAAAAATCCAAAAATTCTATATACTCAAACCATGATATAACCTTCTCCTTATATCAGTCATGAGCTCATGAATACTATCAAACATTTAATTTTCTCCTTATCTCTTCATTATACGCATATCATCTTCTTTCCAAAAATTTTGGTACCATTCATCACACACATTCAAAACTTAAGGAAAGGCAAAAGTGTAACAATCCTTAGATGTCTCTTTATTCCATAGTACCATGAGATTACTTATACAACATTACACTTGATAAACATGTAATCATTCCACTACCTTCTTAAACCATTGACCGAGCTTAAACAATTGTTTCATATCATATATCATTTGTAGTCTCTTCATCCTTATCAACATAAATACTACCCATATGACCATACTGATTCTCTTCATGAGACTTTCCCTTTGGGAATTGGTTTTCATAATGCCCGTACATTCCACATTTAAAACATTTAACCATTGTTGATGTCGTAGCAATATCATTATCCATGTCCATGGTGTTAACTGAACCTTTTCCTTTGCACTTACTGGCTTTGTGTCCTTCTTTTCCACACCCAAAGCATCTTCCAGTTCCTTTGAAACATTCTCCTTGATTCCTCTTCCCACATGATTTACATAAGGGAAATTGAACTTTATTTCCTCTATGATCATCATTAAAATCCATCTTTCTCTTATTAGTCGAGTCATGAAACTTATCAAATTTGAGTTTATTGATCATATTATGAGATTGCTGATTCGGTATAATAATGATGTTTGGACTTCCAAATCCCATTTCATTTGGTTTCTCATGAATAAAATCATTCCATTGTCCATCATATCCTCCATTATCGTGAATCATCTTGTTTCCATCCATTTTCTAAAACCTAAAAAGAATAATGTGAGAGGAAAAAATCATGTTAGGGAAAACAACATAGTAAAGGGGAAGTACCCTCAACATCTAACATCTTAGGTTAAATTCTAAGATTGTTACCGTAGTTCTAGGACTATATCATATACGTATACTTGTCCTTAGGGACATCCCTAGACATACATTAGAAATATCTCTAGGGATCTCACTAACATTTTCGTATCCTAGTTTCCAAAGGTTAACTAAACCTTTCCTCTGATACCAACTGTAGAGACCCGAATCCTGACGTACATGGACATTACATTACTTTTGCGGAATACTTATTACATTACAAAAATACACACAAAAGTACCGTAATAGTTTAGTGTCTTTGGAAACTCGGAACATAAACTTCTAATCGTGGTGAAAGATCTTCAACATCTCCCATAAAGATCTTCCCTTTTTTTCTTACCTAAAACCTTTCTTTATATCCTGGGGAAAAGAAAACATAAAACGGTGATCTCAAATGCTCAGTAAGGGTAAATAAATGAAATATTAATCAAATCATATTCATAAGAACATAACTTTTGGAAATCTTAACCTGCAAAAGAGATCATAATTTCATAACATGGGATAAATCATAGTAGTGAAATGTAATCACAATAATCATAACTTAAAACAAGAAACTTTGTGGCATACACACATAATCATAAATAATCATTTCTTATTATTCAAGACTCATTTCCAAGACTATCTTAGTGGACAAAGTCTACTTATGAACCGAGTTCACTCCCTGTTTCAGTCATGTTTTACTGAACCGATATAACCTACCCTTCCAGACATGTCTATCTCATGAGATGTAAAATATTTACCCAATGCATTGGAGGGAGATATAGGTCCCACCCATCTCATAATGATACCATTCTTATGTGTGACACAAAATCTTAAATCATACATCATTGCATAACCCATGTAATAAAAATGGGATTCTTAAACAACATGACATCATAAAACAATTCATATAAGATAAAAGAATTCATAACAATATTTCCATCACAACATAATAAAATCCATGAAATAATAGGGATAGAAATAGAACCCTATATTATCATAGATGGAAAAGAATTTTGATAAAACACTTGAACTCCATTCTTGAGGAAAATATCCTTTCTACTTCAAAAACACTTTTCCTTTCTTAACATGTCATAAAATTCTAAACTAAAAGAAGTTTACTGAAAATAAACTTGAAAACCTGTAAAGGAAGCTTCTTGGAAATAATGTTTTAAAAATCCATTCATGTGGTATAAGTTAAAAAAACATTCTTCGTACTTTTTTCGGAAAAGTCAAAAAGTAACTCGTACGAAAAATGACAAAAGATTCCTTTCATATCGTTTACTAAAAACTCACCAAAGGGTAAAATTGGATTTAAAAAATTGTAGGTGGATTGAAATAATATTACATATTGAGGAAACATGGATTTGGATGATAAAATACACCCCAGTAAATACTAATATATAAACAATCTCGGATAAAAATGAGATTGTGATATTTCCCTTACCTTAGGTCCGATTTGCTTCGTAAGTGTCCGAACCTCCTATATAATGATTTATATAATGTTATTGAATTATTCCATAATCATACTCATTGTTATGATATCATATATGGTTCACTTATGACTTTATATTACCCGTTCTTTTGTAAATTCCATGTTAAAGAGTGTTTTGGGTAAAATCGTTTAATTTTTCGTCCATGTTTTGACTTGTAATTATTCATATGATTAATTAGATCATGATTAATTAATTCCAGAATATAAAACATGATTTATATATAATATATATTCAGAATATACATATATATAATAGATCAGTAAATGGAAAGAAATACACCATTCATGGAGACGGTAGGTCGTACGTACGCATGAACACTGTTTTCGTTTCCTTATTGAGTTGAATGGAATTAAGTAGATGACGTACATATATATACACATAAATCCAGTATCATTATTATTTCATATATTTCATGATTACTTATTATATATACTTTATAATAATTCATGAATGGATAACGTGGAGAATGAATCTCATCGCGTCGTGGAGACGGTAGTCCATACGTACGCACGAGCGATGATATCGTTCTCATGATCGTGGAATTGTATTGGAATGTATGTATACTATTTCAGAATCAATATCACTTTACAGTTATCATATATAGTTATTATGTACACCATTATACCCATCCAAGTAAGGTGGTGGTGGAAAATAGATTACACCACGGCGTGGAGATGGTATTCCGTACGTACGCATGCCCGGTGATTTCGTTTTCTGTAGGATGGATAGATGGTGAAATAGGGTTGTTTCATACATATAATAACATATCATTATATGAGTGATACTTATGTTATTACTTCATAATGAAACAACCTAATAAGAAGAAGTGGAAGAATAAATAATGTTGAAAGAATCGGTAATGGACATTACCTCTTCTTTGAAGCGCCTCTTTGAGATATCCTTTTAGGGCACTAAAATTGGTCTTTGAGGAAGACCAGAACCTCTAGGATGTTTCTAAGTAAGTGGAGGAGGGAATTTGGCAGGGGTTGTCCGAGCTAGAATGCTCAATGTTGTGTGAGGAAGAGAGGGAGGAGGTGCCCTTTTATAAGGGAGGAGAGGGGTACCTTTGGAAAAACTACAAATATTATTTTATTATAAAGTCAAGTTCGGTTTTAAATAGCTCCAAATTAATTTATTTCGAAGATAAGGTGGGGATGGGTCGATATCCTCTCATCCAATAGAATTTATACAAGTTTTGGTTCCTATTTTAACCTTATCATTTAGATTTTACATTAAGTTAAATAATTTTACTTTTACCGTGTCTTCTTGTTTTCTTATACTATAAGGTTAATAAACATACTATAAAAAGACAAACGAACCCCAAGATGTATATTATTAATATATATAATATTATCTAAGTCATTTTCCTGAACCTTATATTTTTAGGAATAAAATAACAATTAATAATATAATATTTTTTAAAAAAACTATTTTATGTCAATTTTGACACTATTCAGTAATTGATTTTTTTGAAACTCATAACAAATTGATTAGTTAGAAAAAAGTTAATTAAATCAATAATAACATGTCATATTAACATGTAATTCATAAAAAGTCTTAAATTACATTTATTTGGGTATTTATAACATCAATTATGTCAATATTTCATTAATATTACAATTAGCGCATCATCTTTGTGTCATAATAAATGATAATTATTTAATCCCTAAAAATTCTAAATAAATTCCTATGATGTAGATAATTGTATTAGATTTCTGGAGACTATTAATGTTCGAACTTTCATGAAGTTTATCACTAAATTAAAATTATTATACTTACAAGATTTAAGAATGTGACATGTTGTCACATTCTTTTGTTTTAATAATAATTAAATTATTTTCATGGAAAAAAGACCATTAAATGAATATAATCCGACCCTTAGGTGATATGGGTCGACTTTTAGTCATCCAACAGGATTTGGACATGTGCTAGGGTAATTTTATAATATTATATTTACCCTTAATTACCCGATTTACATTTAATTATGGTAAATAAAATTTACCGTAGTTACTATTCATAATTCCCAAAAATAATAAGTAGCTTATTAACATAATTTGGATCCACTGATTCCAAATATGGAATCCATTTTTCCAAATTCAATACACAAAAGTTGCAGAAATTAAATTAAAATTAATCCCTTTGTTGAAAGAAAACGGGTTTTTCTTTAAAACATTGCAAAAGATTGAATTGATTTATCCTACGAATTCAAGGTAGAATCAATGCTAATGACATAAATTATATTAAATGGTAAAAATATATTCCATTTATACTTTAAAACCATTAAATTTTATAATTTAACCATATAAATTATTGCGATGAAAAAAGTTGTTTTTAATTAAAATATAGCGTGTTTTTACTATCCATCAAAATATGAAAGTTACGAGAATAATATTAAATATTTATCCAATGTAAATTTTTATTTCATGATTCCAAAGAATAATTTTATTTTGTCAAATTGAACTTATAAACATCTCAAAAAATAGATTTAAAGTGGGTGCGCCATCAAAAGGGGGCAAAACTGCATTTTTTGAAAAATAGTTATTTTACTCGAAAAATTTATTTTGTTCTTATACCATGTTCTAGAAAATGTGTAAGATGAATAATAATGTTATAAAATTAAAAATTTAGTTAATACTATTCATAATGGCTAGTTCATAATAATATTATAATAATATATCATTGTTTAGTAAAACGCAGTATTGCGTACAACACATGCTATCGAGGAAGGTCGCAATTGCATGTAATGCAAGCCAAGTCAGGGTTGCATGATGTGCAAGAATCATTCGTTGGTTCGTATAAAATAATCCAACCATATTGAATATATATATATACTCAATGTTGTGTAGAATAACTATTATCAAAATTTTGTGTAACACGATCCAAGAATAGTGTTGTGTATACTCCAAGCTAATACGGTGTTGTGTATAGCGCAAGGTAATCTTGGTGTAGCATACAACACAAGAAATTAATGAAATTAAAAGAATATTTTTCATAAAATCTCGGGGTGTTACAGTCGTGCCACTCTATGGTCGTACCGGCCCTAGGCACGCCACCCCTTCCCTATGGGACGAACCGCCCTCATGCCGACCCGCAGTCGGTCTATGCCCTCACTGCAATTATGTACCCTCACGGCTCACCGCGACCCCCCGAGCCATGCTAGGTCAGGCCCAGCAGGCCAGTCCGAACCTAACGGGCTGGCCCAAACCCAACGGTTTAGGCCAGGTCGTCCCAAAATGGGTCAGCCCAGACTGGGTCGGGCCGAGTCGGTTCGACCATTACTTAATTTTGGGCATATCCTTGGCACCAGGCATCCGTTTGACGAACCGTCAGCGGTGATGGAAATCATGGAGCATGATGGTCCCTTTGAGTATAACCCCCTAGAGTTTGGGGTATAGTTGAGAAACAGTCAGGTTGGATCATGCACGAATCCAACTAGGCCCCCGAGAGTGAAAGGCTAATTACTCATAGACCGAGCGTTCAGTTAATGCGTCGTCTATTCCATCGAGACCCCTAGGACGTGGGGGACCTTTGAGATACTTCTTCATGGGACTTAGTGATAGTTTGAGTATCGACCAGAAGATCATGGAGAGGATCCTCTCGGAGATGAGTGAGCGTAGTGCGGAGACCTAGTAGCTGGATGAGAGCTGACGACTGCTGACCGTTTGACTCGGAGTGACTCTATTAGCCCAGTGGGGAGTACCATGGTGTCGCGACAGATCCACGGTGGAGGAGCACTCTTGGTGACATGGTAGACCCATGGTACTCGACAGGAGGAGTACCTATGTAGGCTACGAGGGGGAGCGTGCATGGTGACTTGGCATATCCACGATGGGGAGCGCTTCTGTGTGATGTCCCAGACCCATGGTACTCGACAGGAGGAGTACCTCAGTAGTTAAAGGTTTGTGGGAAGAGAACATGGTGTCATGGCAGGCCAACTGTACTCAATTGAGGAGGAGTTCTCTAGCAGCCGAGGTTTTTATAATGTGTATAAAATCCTAGTTGAGCTGAGTCAATTTATCTATTTTTTCTTCATGATTGAGATGGGTCACTTGATAACATAGGTATACATATGGGAATATACCTAAGTAAGATTGATTTCATACTTTGTAGTTTATCCTTTTAGGATTTTGTGGGACATTTAGGGTCTTGGGGTCGCTGTTTAGTATCATTATACACACCCCTACACAGGCTATTCCTGCACCTTATTGTGTTGGATGCAGAAGACGGACAACACTGACTGAGGCTGAGAGTACTAGGATTGAACGGAACACAGAGGTGGACCATATGGCTTGTCGGTACGTAGAGGATACAGACGGACGTGGTGTGATGATGAAGCTATTTGTACCTACTCTTTAGGTATGAATCCCAGGGGATGACCGAGTAGCTACTTTTCATTATTTTTCTTCAGTTGTATTGTTTTCGGTTGTACTTGTACTTTCCAGTTGGTCTTGTATTCTGGTTGTCATACAGTTTACTTGGTCTTTCATCTAGGTTTGTTCTTGCTTGTGTGTGTGTTTACAGGTTATAAAGGCAATTCCTTCCTAGTTTTAGGGAATTTTTCCTTTGGTGCTAGTCTCCAGCCCCGAGCCTATGGAAGGTGGGCTTGGGGTAGTCATGGCATGGGCCCTGGGGGACGGGGCGTGAAAATTGGTATTAGAGGAGTTGGTTCTACCGCAGAGCTTAGGACTCCGATATTTTCTATAAATAAATAGTGTTAAGTGTAGTGAGTGAGATTTTAATTTCAGGGAGTCCAGGGTTGATGTGGCGGCCGACATATCCATACAACATGACCCTGACATATTATTTCAGACTCAGTGCACGAAAACACTGATTGTGTGTGTGTTTTATTTTGATATATTTATTCATCTCACTAGGTCACCTCACCAGGTATAATATTTTGATCATGTCTCATATGTTTCTTTTAGGATGCATCCCCTTAATCATCCGGTTAGAGTTCTGAGAGTTGTACGCTCTAATATCCCACCAACCGATGAGGCCTCGGTGTAGGTCCCTTTTCCAGTAGAGGAACCAGCGGTTTCTCTACCCATTGGGCCACCGATGCCATCGGCCCTCACAGCAGATGGTTTACCCAGCTTAAGGATGTTGCACGAGTTCCAGCACCAGATTCCACCTAGGTTCAGGGGAGAGACGGACCCAGAGGCGGTTGAAGATTGGCTGGAGGCTGCGGTGAGAGTTTTCTGACTCATAAAGACACCCGCAGACCTCATGGTGATTCTTTCGGACAACCTTCTACTGGTAGCATCAGGAAGATAGTGGAGCTTGATGTTCCATGTTCACGACTAGGTGATGCTTCTCTGGGCATATTTGGGAGCCTGTTTCGGGTGGGGTTTGTTCGAGTGACTCTTCGCGCAGTGCGCATTCAGGAGATACTTCATCTACCACAGGGCAACATGATAGTGGCTCAGTACACATCGAGTTTCACTGACCTCCCATGTAACTCCACTGATATGGTGGGGGACCCATTATTCAAGTCTCAGACCTTTGAGTAGGGACTCGGGAAGGAGATCATGACTTCAGTGATCTCATTTAGCATCCTGACGCAGGTGGGGGTGTTAGAGAGAGCCCTCCTAGTGGAGAGTTTCCTTGCTGAGTAGTCTCCAGCAGCGATATCCACCCCCAGTCGACACCTAGTAGAGTCTTCTACGGCTGGAAGTAGATAGATGTCGCAGAGGCCCATGAGGACCAGGCCTGTAGGTGGATGACCGCATGACTCAGGATCAGTTGTGTGGGGCACCCGAAGTAGAGGCATACATGCCAGGAGCGGGCAATGTTACACATGCAATGGTCAGGGTCACATGGATTGTTACTATCCGAATCGTCATTTGGATGATCAGAAGACAGTCAAATAACCACCCAAGAAGAGACAAATAATCAATCAAGGTGGTCCACAGGGCATAGTTGGACGTGGCAGAGGAGCAGGTCCTGTAGCTGGTGGTGGGTGATGTTTCGAGGTGTTATCACCACCACCACCAGGTTTTCCACCCAGACTATAGGGATTAGGTTGATAAGGGAGTGCTCAGCTCTAGGCAGCTGAGGCCAACGATCATGGCACTCCAGAGATGATTCTAGGTACAATTTTCCTCTACTCCACCATAGTTGCAGTACTTATAGACACAAGTTCCATTCATTATTGTATTTCCACTTCCCTCTTTCGGAGATCAGAGATTCTGATGGAGTCGTTGGTTCGATCCTTATGTCTAGATACTTCTACGAGAGCAGATTCAATTATTATGCACTAGTTCCAGTTGTGTGATATTACACTAGGAGGTGAGAGCTTCAGCTGGGATCTCATAGTAGCGGCGTCGAGGCCTTACGATGTCGTCTTGGGTATGGACTGGTTATCTACAATCCGTAATCAGATAGACTCTATTAGGTGAAAATTGTGGTGTGTCTGTATAGATGGGACCAAGTTTACCTTCACCAACAAGAATCGAGCCTTTGCAGTGAAAGATGTACTTTCCCAGAGGAGGGTGCAGCCGATCACTCATTAGTTGGCTAGCCTTACCCACATAGCTGTTAATGTGGATAGTCTGAACTATCCTATAGTGGTAGACTAGTACGCAGATGTTTTCCCTAATAATTTTTGAGGTGTAACTCTTCACAAAGAGGTAGGCTTTTACGTTGACTTGTACCCCGGGATGGCACCGATATCTACACCAGCATATTAGATGGCTCCTGCGGAGCTTCGCGGGCTGCAGGTACAGTTAGAGGACTTTTAGGGGAAGGGATTCATTCGGCCCAGTGTTTCTCCTTGGACATACCTGATTCTGTTAGCCAATAAGTTGGATGGGATCTTGAGGCTTTATGTCGACAAACGTCCCCTGAACCAATTGACCGTGAAGAACAAGTACCCACTTTTGAGGATTGATGACCTCTTTGATCAGCTAAAAGAAGCACGGTGGTTCTGGAAGATAGACCTCAGATCAGGTTATCACCTGCTCAGAGTGCGAGAAAAGGATGTGCAGAAGATGGCTTTAAAGAGTCGGTACGGCCATTATGGGTTCTTGGTTATGCCATTCGGTGTGACCAATGCTCCAGCAACGTTCACATGACTCATGAACGAGATCTTTCAGCCATACCACAACTGCTTTTTTATAGTCTTCATTGACGATGTTATGATATACTAGACTACTGAGGAGTAGCATGCCTATCATTTGTAGGTAGTATTGGACACACTCTGAGAGAACCATATTTATGGTAAGCTCTCGAAGTTCCAGTTCTGGATCCAAGAGGTTCACTTTCTGGGAAATTTCATCTCAGAGGATGGAGTTGCAGTAGATCCAGTGAAAATTGAGGTGGTACTTTCTTGGGATCCACCCAAGAGTGTGACATAGGCAGGATGTTTCCTGGGTTTGGCTAGTTACTACTGGAGATTTTTGCCTAATTTCTCCAGAGTTGTTTCACTACTTTTAGCCTTGACGAAGAAGGGGAAACCCTTCATGTGGTCGGAAAGATTCCAATAGAGATTTCAGGAGCAGAGACAGAGGCTGACTAGTGCCCCCATCTTGAGGCTTCCAGAGGAAGGTGTAGGGTACATAGTCTACTAAAATGCATCAGGGACTGAACTTAGATGTGTCCTGATTTAGGAGCGAGCAGTGATCACAAATGGCACTCAACAGTTGAGACATCATGAGCAGAACTACCCTACCCATGACCAGGAGTTAGTAGTAGTAGTCTTCTCCTTGAAGATGTGGCGACACTATCTGATGGGTGAGCCTTTTAAAATGTACTATAATCACAATAGTCTCATGTATATATTATCCCAGAAGGACCAGAACCTGAGACTGCGACATTGGCTTGAGTTCCTCCAGGACTATTTCTTTGAGATAGTCTATACTCCTGGGAAGGGAAACGTTGTTGCAGATGCCCCCAACAGGAGATTTGGTATACAATTTCTAGGTGAGGTGACGGAGCAGCTGACCACTTTTTAGTTATCCTTTGTGGATCAGGATGGAGAGGCTTTTCTTTAGTCTCTTATAGTCACTCCCCCACTTCTTCAGTGAGTCTAGGAGGTGCAGCATGGGCACGCTGAATGCGAGACATGACGTGCTCAGATATCCACAGGACATGCACATGATGGATTCTATGAACTTGGGGAGCATGTCATACTCTTCAGAGGCTGTATCATGGTACCAGTGTCACTTCATAAGGAAGTGTTGAGGGATTTCCGCACATCCCCTCTAGCGGTACATCCAGGAGCAGCGAAGATGTACCAAGACCTCCAATGACAGCACTGGTGGCCGGGAATGAAGAAGGTAGTAGCAGAGTTTGTCTCTCGATGCCTCACCAGTCATCAAGTGAAAGCTGAGCATCAGGTACCAGTAGGCTTGGTTTAACCTTTAGAGGTTCCAGATTAGAAGTGGAATGGGATATCCATGGGCTTCGTGAAAGGACTTCCATGTACATCCAGAGGTCATGACTCCATCTGGGTGATCCTCGATCGACTCGGCAAGTCGGCCCACTTCCTACTGATCAGAGAGTAGGGTTCAGTAGAGAGCTTGGGATGCCTCTATGTGCAGAAGATAATGCGGCTACATGGAGTACCCACGACGATTGTCTCCGATAATGATACATGTTTTACTTCCCGACTACGTAAGAGGTTGCAGGAGGCTTTCGTAACACAGATTTGTTTGAGCACCGCCTTCCATCCGCAAACGGATGGTCAGACTGAGCAGGCCATTCAAACCCTCGAGGACATGCTGCATGCTGTGTCCTTGAATTCGGTCATATGTGGGAGTATCACTTTCCTTTTGTGGAGTTTTTATACAACAATATCTATAAATTCACTATAGTGATGGCCCCTTTTGAGGCGTTATACGGGCGACCTTGCAGATCACCTTTGTGTTGGACTGACCCAAGGCAGTCAGCCATAGTGGGACCAGAAATGGTACGGGATACCACAGAGAAGGTGTAGATCATCCAGGAGTGGATGATGACGGCACAGAGAAGATAGATGTTCTGTGATGAAAGGTGATGGAGACCTCTGGAGTTCGAGGATGGCGACCACATCTTTCTACGAGTCTCTCCCCGGTGAGGTTTCTGGGGATTTGGCTGAGGCATAAAGTTATCCCCAAGATTCATAGGAACTTTTCAGGTTCTCGGTAGAGTTGGTGAGGTGGCATACCGCTTTTCTCTTCCTCCTTAGTTGCACCGGGTCCACGACGTCTTCCACATATCCATGCTGAGGAAATCCGTGAACGACCCTTCTCATATCATTTACCAGGGTGAGCTAGACGTCGACGATGGGGAGACTTTTATGAAGGTTTCAGTTGATATTGGGGATTGATAGGAGTAGGTCCTTCTTGGATGGATGATACGACTGGTGCGCTTTCACTGGCAGTATAAGAACCTCCAGGAGAGCACATGGGAGCGGGAGGCTTAGAAGCGTGCTCAGTACCCCCACTTGTTTACCTATTTGAGTTATGGGTTATGGGGATATAGATCCCTAAGGTGGGTATAATTTAATGACCTAGAATTTATATGTATATTTTTTAAATTAAATGGGAATTTTATGAGTCCGCGAAATTTGACGGCACGTGATTTTGATGCACGGTGTGCCCGGAATAAATTTCTGAAGTTTTGTTCTGGTACATTCTGCAAACATATGAGCATGTTTTTATATCTTTTGAACCAGTGCTCGGAATTGAAAACTGATGGTACTGTTGTTCTCGCAGCACCGGTATTCTCTTAATAAGACTTTCACCTCGACGGTAGTTGGTAGAGAGTGAAAGATAGTTTTTGGGTTTTTCATGAATAAATAAAATAAAAATAAAGTTTGGTAACTTTATTTATATTTTTTTGTTAAAACTCCATATGGATGTTGGAAAGTTGGGACCACCAGACCTTAACCTCCCATGAGAGGTTATGGTGGTGGGGACCACCCGGGATTAAACCCCCCTTTTAATTGGGAGATACCCTCAACGTCCTAATAAATTTAGGGGGGCCTCTTCAACACCTCCACAATTTTAATTATGCCAACGCACTATTTTAATTGTTCCAACATCATTAATTAATTAAGTGGAGCCAACTTAATTAATTCTTACAATTTTAATTTACACCAAAGAACATAACATATCATAATCTATTATTTTGGATAACATTTCATTTTGGGTGGAATTTGGGGAGATAAGGAACTTGGTATAAATCTCCCAACAAAGAATGCTCCACCGACGAAGAACGCCGACGAGGAACGCCTTCTACTACGAAGAACAACCTCGAATTCGACATTATTCCTCATAACTTCCTCCGACGTAGGACATGTTCAACTATAAATAATTGACATCTGCATTCTCGTGCCAATGTCAACCAACATTGAACAAGGTAGGGTTTTTAATTAAGTATGATTTTATTCCCTTGATTCATTCCTTCTAAAAAAGAACGTTGATCAAATTATTGTCAAGTTGATATGCGGATTTTTTCCTTGCAGGTTGGGAATAAATTGTTGTGGGAAGTTGTAGGGGTTTAATGCTGTTTGATTATCATTTCACAAGTACACCTCTTCTTTTCTTTTGCGGGTTGGGAAGAATCTTTTCGGGAGGGTTTGATGTGCTTTGTTCTTAAGAACATCTTACTACCACTCTACTACGGATGGTGTAGGACAAACTAACATGGCTCATCCTCTCCGTAACCCTTTTTTGATTTTCGGTGTTCTTCAAAATGGTGGAAGGAGACGAAAGCAACGACACCTCCACTCACGGCCTCCGAGACCCGCGCTGCACCCTCGCCGCCCTGGCCTCGCGGACGAACCAGCCCCGCACCGCAACTGGCCGAACCGGCCCGAGCCGGGGCGCGCCCCGGCTGCGCCGCACCCCATCCTCTCAGCCGAGGCGCCATAGTCGTATCATCTTCTTGCCGAGCTGCCCTGGCCGCTTCGGCCTCCCGGCTGAACCAGCCCCAGTCACCCCTCCCGCTGGCCGAACCGGCCCCGGCCACGCCACCCGGCCCATCGGGCCGAACCGCCCTCACGCCGACCCGTTGGCGGTCCGCACCCTCGCGGATCACTGCAGCCCCTCGCGACCTGCTGTTCTAGGTCAAGCGGGTTGACCCGAAACGGGTCAGCCAAGATGGGGTCGAGCCAGGTCGATCCGACTGGGTCGGACCAGAACTGGGCCCACTACGACCCTTTACTTTCTTTTGGCCATATATTTGGCACCGGATGTCCATTTGATGAACCGTCAGCGGTGCTGGAAATCTTAGAGCATGATAGTCCCTTTGAGTATACCCCACTAGAGTTTGGGGTATAGTTGATTTACGGTCAGTTTGGATCGTGCATGAATCCAACCGGGCCCCCCAGACTAAAAGGCTAATAACTCACAGACCGGACGTCTAATTGATGCGCCGTCTGTTGCATTGAGACCCCTAGGACGTGGCAGACCTTTGAGATACTTCTTCGTGGTACTTCATGACAGTTGGAGTATTGACCAGTAGCTCGTGGAGTGGTTCCTTCTAGAGATGAGTGAGTGTAGGGTGGAGACCTAGTTACTGGACTCGAAGTGACTCTACTAGCCCAGTGGGGAGTGACATGGTGTCGCGACAGACCCACGATGGAGGAGCGTTCTTGGTGATGCAGCAGACCCATGGTGGGGAGAGCCTCTATGTGACGCAGTAAACCCAAGGTACTCCACAGGAGGAGTACCTCAGAAGTCCATGGTTAGTGGGAAGCGCACATGGTTTCATGGCAGGTCCACTGTACTTGATTGAGTTGGTGTTCTCCAGCAGCCGTGGTTTCAATAATGTGAATAAAATCCTGGTTGATCTGAGTCAATTTTTCTTGTGTTTTCCTCATTATTGAGAAGGATCAAATGATAAATTAGGTATATGTATGGGAATATACCTATGTAAGGTTATATTTTGATTTCATACTTTGTGGTTTATCCTTTTTGGATTTTGTGAGACCTTGAGGGTCTCGGGGTCCCTACTGAGTATCGTTATTCTCACCCCTGCACGGGCTATGCCCTCACCTTGTTGTGTTGGATACAGACGACATACAACATTGATAGAGGCAGAGAGTACCAGGATGGGATGTTACCTGGAGGTAGCCATACGACTTGTCGATACATTGAAGAGACGGACAGACGATGAGTGATGAGGAGGCTATATGTACCAACCCTTCATATAGGAATCCCGGAGGATGACCCAGTAAATGCTTTTCGTTATTTTTCTTTTGTTGTATTGTTTTCAGTTGTGATTGTACGTTACAGTTGGACTTTTATTCTGGCCCCTTTTACTTTCAGCACTCTTTTGTTATAAGGTTTACTTGGGGTTTCATCCAGCTGTGTTCTTTCTTTTGTGTGTGTTTACAGGTTATAAAGGCATTGTCTTCCCAGTTTTAGGGAATTTTTCCTTCGGTGCTAGTTGCCATCCCCTAGCCTATGGAAGGCGGGTTTGGGGTAGTCACGACACATGCCCTGGGAGACGGGTCGGTACAGATAATTATAGGGATTATTTACAAATATGTGTATAAATTTCACCATAAGAAAATGAATCCACTAAAAATTAATAATAATTTTTCTGAAAAGAATTTCACATGGAATAAGACTCAATAATCACTTTCTTTAATAATCCATCTACCACTTGGAAATAAAATTTTTAAATTTGTGTCACATTCAACTACATATTTTCAATAGCTTTTATGAATTATAACCAATATTGAATAACCCTATAAGGAAAACATCTAGATAAAACACACAAAATATCCATAAGAATGTTTGAGTTATTCAACAAAAATAAATTTCCATCCAAAATTGAAAACATAATTGATTGCATTAATAATTTCACAAAGACCTACCATAGATAAAATTCCATTAAATATGTAATGATAATAACATCCCTAGAAAATGTAAATATGAGTTTTAAATACACCTCCCTATCATGCAGTCTTATGAAAACCTATATCGGGACCACCAACATTCCCCTAAATCCATGGTCTAATCAGAGGGATCAATCGAATGGACCTCATCTGAAGGGCCACATTAGTCCTTCTAGGTAAATGAAGAATGAGAAAAATAGTATAATCATAATGTTAAAAGTATATAAAAGAATTGTTATGAATGGGAAATAACTCAAAAAGGCTATAAATTCTATAATAGATCTACTCTATTTATTGTCAACTATCATAAAGACAAATATTTCTAAAACAAAACCACCAATGGTGTGATTGGATGAAATACATAACATTTTTCTTAACTAGGATAAAGAAAAGAGTATTTCACTATATTAAGAAAAAATAAATAACTTTTATAATCCAAACCATAAACAAGCATCATGTTGTAGTTTTATACTAAACACCCTCTAATTCCAATTCAATGTTAAATTGGGATAGATAAATATGGGGTTAACTATCGATATGTCATCTTATATATTCAAAACATGATCTATAAAATATGTCATGTTTATTTATACTAAAACATAGTTCCCTAATTTCCAGTTTCCTCTATTAACAAGTTCACTTTATGTATGGTTCCTAAAAATTTTTTTGGTGGAATAAATAACACTATGAAAGTGATGAATAAAATTTTCCAACACATAATGCTTTTTATGCACTCAAGAAAACCTATTTCAATAGGGATTTTCAAGAAAAATATAATTTTAAAAGTGAAATTTAAAATCCATATATTAATACTTAAATGTTTTAAATAAAAAATCATAAAATTTATAATATTTATTTTCTTGAGTACTTATTTATTCACTATCATGAAATTAAATTCCCAATCTCTCTTTTCTTCCACTCCCATATATCAAGTTTCCTTAAATACCAATGATAACGTTTTGATATACCATATTGAATAATATTACTCACACTCAAGATTTTGTAATAGAATTATGATAAATATTATGTATATAAACACAATCTAACAGATTAGAATGTTTTCAAATATATACTTAATTGTTGAGTCAATAAGGTTTTCCTTATGAATTTTCCATTACTTTATACTTGGGGGGGATTAATAAGTCAATAATGTTTCCTTATGACTTCATGTTTCCTATTATTTTGAAAATCTCAAAAACCTTATTTCAAGACAAAACTCATTTTACCCTTTGTTTTTACTTATATAAGGAAAAATATTCTTTCCCAAGGAAATTTATCCTTACCATGTTTTACCTCATTTATTATCCATTCTAAGTATAAAATTCGACGTCATGTCTAAAACCTCGGAATCGTTTAATATTTAGATATGAAGAATTCTATTTTAGGATATGAATTACTATTATGAAATTTTATGAAGTTCAACTCTGAATTATGGATACGAACTCTCATGATGATCAACTCCGAATTCTGGATACGAACTCTCATGAAGTTCAACTCTGAATTATGGATACGAACTCTCATGATGTTCAACCTCAAATTCTGGTTACGAACTCTTATGAAGTTCGACTCTAAATTCTTATTATGAACTTATGTAATGTTAGACTACGAATTCTGATTACAAATTCTAGTTAAGAACATCTCTATGTATTGAATCTGAGTTCTCTGAATACAGACTCTGAAATCTTATGAGTTCTGGCTCCGAAGTCTCATGAACTCCGACTCCGAACTTTGTAATTTCAGGTTCTGAATTCTGGTTAAACCAGACTCCGAATTTCCTTGAAATTTAGACTCTGGAATTATAAATAATTCAGGTTCCAAATTCATAGAAAACAGAATCTGAATATAATTGTATTATAGACTCCGAATTCATTTTTGGTCAAACTCTGAACATTTATTTACTTACATTCTGATTATAATATTTTGGTTATGCTTACACTTGTTTAGAAATAAAATGATGTCATTATTTTGGTTACTCATTAACCGTTTTTGAGTGACAATTGTACAGTTCCCTCCGAAATTTAGGGAAGAATATGACCGTTGGAGGAGGGAGCCAACCGTTGGAGTTGTGCCTATAAATATGAGCTCAATTGAAAGAGATCAAAAATAAACTTGACAACATCTTTGACAATTGTGCTTACATACTGTTGAAGTGATATCTAGAGAGATAGGCTCTTATAAACTCCCAAGCTTTGTTTAAAAAGTTTGAACGTCTTGTTAGAACATTGCTTTATGAAGATTGGATTCGTGAAACTCCGATTGTTTCTTTGTAAAATCGAGGGCTTCTGGGGATAGGAAGACAGAGGTGCCGACTACAAGATAGTTGAGGGCTTGCAGGGATATGAAGACAGACTCTGATCTTCATATCGAGGGCTTACCATGGTATGGGTAAGACAGACTTTCTTGAATGTATAAATCAAGTGACTATTATCCAAGGTTGTTGGATACCCTTCTCTTTGGGTTAAAAGATTTACAACTTGTTATTAGTTTTGTTTCAAGTTTTCCACTGCATTTTGTATTGTTGAGGAAAGTATAAATTTCTTATACTTCCTCACACTTGTACTCTGATTTAGTTTGATTCTATACGCTTTAAGGTAGAATCTTAGTAGGTGTAAACTGTTGTTATGTTTCATTTCCATATTCAATCATGTTATTAGAACTTAGAGGTCTTGTGAATTATCTTGTTTAACTTTGTTAAACATAACTATATTTTAAAGTTCCAAAGGAATTTTTCAAAAGTACAATTCACCACCTCTTGTATTTGAGCATCTCATCTTTACATATTCTATCCTACATTTGGTATTATAGAGTATATCATACTCACATACAATCTCACAATTGGTATCAGAGGAAGGTCTATGAAATACATATATTCACATATAAGTTTTTTTCCCTGCTCAAAGTTTTCGGAATAGAATTTTTGGATTCATACTTCTATATTCATATTTTTTTTCTCATAATCTTCTTTTCTGAATCACATTGTTCGACTTAATTTTTACTTAAAGATACTTTTTCCTTTCTTAATATATTTTCTCTTGGTTACAGACTTATACTACTAACAAGTTTTTGTGCGAAAGATTATCTTAAGGATGGCAGGTTTAAATGTTGGTTCTATTGATAACCTAAATCCTACCAGACCTCCTATTATTGATGGAAATTATTATGAGTTATAGAGAGATAGGATGAAGAATTTTGTTATCAACACTGGAGTTGATAATCATCTAATGCTGACAGGATATTATAAGATTCTAGATAATCAATTGAGAACCTTTACGAATCAGGAGAAATCAGAATATCAATTAAACATTAGAGTCAGAAATACTTTGTTGTGTTCCCTGACTAGGAACATCTATAGTCAAATATCATCATGTGAAGTTGAAAACAGTATCCGGAAGAAACTTGAAGTTACACATTTTGGTACATATAAAGTCATAGAGGCTAGAAGAGCTTTGTTAAGAGCTGAATACCATAGCTTTGACTTTCCTTATGGAGAACCAATAAGCAAAGTACAACAAAGTTTTATGACTATCATGAATAGCTTACAATATATGGGAAAAAAAGGTTTGGATGATGAGTCTCTTGTAGATAAGATCATAGATTTTATAACAAATGAATGGGAGTCCCAGAGAATAGCTATTGATGAGAACAGGAAAGTCACTCAGATTTCCATAGATGAGTTGTTTGGAACTCTTCTTCATCATGAAACCATAATGAAAAGAGATGCTGAAAATGTCATGAAGAAGAATGGAAATGGAGGAGTTTCTTTTAAAACCACTTCTAAACATATGAAACCCACGACCCCGGATAGAGTAACTAGATCAAAGCCAAAGAAATTAAATATTCAGTCATAATCTAGTGACATAGAAAATTCTTAGAATGAATTAGCTAATCTTGCTCAGAGAATGAACAAGATTATAGCTCAAAAGAAGCATCAGAATAAGTATAAGAAGAAAGACTATAGAGACAAGAAATATGGAGAAGTTACTTGTTATGAATGTAAAAGAACAGTTCATATCAGACCTGATTGTCTTTTGTTGAAAATGATGGAAAAGAAGGAATGGAATTCAGAGAGGAACAAGAAAAAAATTTATCGATCAAAGCACAAGAAAAGCCATAAAGCTAATGATACCTAGAGTTCTAGCTATGGATACTCTTTAAAAAGTGAATCTTCTGAATATGATTCATCAACACAGAAGAATATGGGATTCATTTCTACTACTTCTTTCCCCAATTCATGTCTTATGGCCAAGGTACGCTCTGCCGAGACATTAACAAATTTATCTCTTGATAAGAATTACTATTCCAAAAATAATACTTCTAATGAAGATACTTCATCCTCAGAAAATGAAGAAAACCCTTCATATGAAGAAGTTTCTATATTTTCCAAATTACTTGAAGCAATATATTTTAAAATTTCTAAGAAATTATACAAGGAAAATAATAGGGAAGAAATTCTTATAAAAGAGATTTCAGATATTTCTAGAGATCTTAGAGATAAAGAAGAGTTTTTCGAAAAACATTCTAAATACCTTGAGAAGGAAAATTTTGTTAAATACGATCTTTCTAAATATTTTAAGAATGATATTTTAGAGATCAATGTTTTTGAGGAAAAATCTAAATCTAAGGAAATGATTCCTGAGGATAGAAATTTATTTATCAGATTAAAATCTAAAATATGTTCCCTTAAGAAGCTTCTTGAAAAATTTACCTCTAGGAAAGAAAATTTTCACAAGATGTATTCTCAAAATATACCTCAAGGAAACACTACTAGAGTAAGTTATACTCCCCAAAAACCGGTTTTGAGAAACAAATATTTTGTTCTATCTAGTGCCACTTTTTTCACTAAATGTCAAAGTGGTGGGCATTGGAAGAAAAATTTCTCCTTGAATAAAGTTCAATCTCTTGGGTTTCATACAACTTATTTTTCTAAAAAAATGTGGATACAAAAAATTTAGTTGTCTAAAAATTACAGATCCAAGAAATTTTGGATTCCAATAGTCTAACTTTATTATTTTCAGGAAAATAAAGAAGGTACCAACAGCAATACATGGTACATGGATAGTGGATGTTCCTAGCATATGACTGGTAACAAAAACTATTTTGAATAGTTTATCAAGACGAATGAAGGAAAAGTAACTTTCAAAGATAATGCTCAGAGAGAAAGTATTGGTATAGGTAACATCGTTCTTCTTAGAAAAACATTGATTTCAAATGTTTTATTCATTAAGGGTCTTAAGCACAACCTCATTAGCATAAGTCAATTATGTGATGAAGGCTACCTTGTGAATTTTAGGAATGCCAAGTGCTTTGTACACAATTACAAGGAAGAACTTATTATTTCTGCCAACAGGCAAGAGAATGTTTACACAATAAACATAGAGGACCTTAAGAGCCAAGACATACCTTTCCTTAGTTCAATGTAAGATCATTCTTGGTTATGGCATGGAAGGTTAGGACAGTGTAACATTAGTAATGTATGCATACTTTCTAAGAAAGTACTAGTTAAGGATCTACTAGAGCTTAGATTTGATTCTTGAAAAGGTTGTGACCCCTGTCAATATGGAAAGCAACATAAAACAAGTTTTAAATCAGTCGGTGAAGTCTCAACTAATGATTCATTACACCTAGTTCATATGGATCTCTTTGTTTCAACACAAACTGGAAGAATTGGGGGAAAATATTATGTATTTTTCTTGGTTTATGATTACACTATATTTACGTGGGTCTATTTTCTTGCCAAGAAATATGAAGCTTTATCTTATTTCAAATGTTTTAGAGACCAAGTTAAAAATATTAAAATCCTTCCATTGAAAACTATTCATAGTGATCATGGACGAGAATTTCAAAATTCTTATTGTGAAACTTTTTGTAGCAGAAAAGGAATTACTCACAACTTCTTAGCACCCATAACACTTCAATAAAATGGTGTTATTGAAAGAAGAAATATAATTCTTCAAGAAATAACTAGAACCATGTTGAGTGAGTATTCTGTAGCCAAACATTTTTGGGCTGAAGCTATAAGTACTGCTTGTTATACAATAAATCATGTTTTGATTAGACCTTTTCTTGATAAAACTCTTTATGAGTTATGGAATGGTATAAAACCTAGACTTTCCTAATTTAAGGTTTTTGGATGCAAGGTATTCATCCTGAATACTAAAGATAATCTACATAAATTTACACCAAAATATGATGATGGAATTTTCTTAGGCTACTCCACAACTTCTACGACATATAGAGTTTTCAATAAAAACACTTTTACTGTTGAAAAGACAGTACATGATAAATTTTATGAAACTGATCCTTTTGTTTTTAAGTAACCCCATCCTACGTCCACATATGTGTTTTCAAAAAATGATTATCAACATTTGATAGAAAATAATTCTAATAAAGAAAATGTTCAAGAAGATACTACTGAAACATTTACCCCAGAAGATTTCCTACCCTATGTTGATGAACAGGTTCTAAAAAATCCAAATCAGTTGTTTATAAAGAATCATCCTAGTGATAGTATCATTGGTGATGTCAATCAACCTCTATGGACTAGAAGAACCTTAATAAATGAAGTAGAACATCTAGCATTCCTTTCCGAATTAGAACCAAAAGGCACTAATGAATCTTTAGGTGATGATGATTGGATTAAAGCCATGAAAGATGAACTAAATGAATTTGAAAGGAATAAAGTATAGACCTAGGTTGAAATTCCTAAGGATACTTCTATTATTGGTGTAAAATGGGTCTTCATAAATAAATCTAATGAAAATGGAATCATTGTAATAAATACAACTAGATTAGTTGCTAAAGGCTATAATCAACAAGAAGGAATAGACTATGAAGAACCTCTCCATTAGCTTGCCTTGAATCAATTCGTATTTTACTTGCCTTTGCCGCATTCTTTAATTTTGAACTTTTTCAAATGGATGTGAAATGTGATTTCCATAATAGTTAAGTTCAAGAGGGATTTTTTCTTGAACAACCTCATGGATTTGATGATAAAAAACATCCTGATCATGTTTTTAGACTTACCAAATCATTGTATGGTCTTAAACAAGAACCTAGAGATTGGTATGATAGACTTACCAGATTTTTGCTTCAAAATAACTATATTACAGGATATGCAGATCAAACCATTTTCATAAATAATGTTAATAAAAATGTTTTTGATTGTTTAAATTTATGTTGATGACATTATATTTGGTTCAACTCAGAAATCTTTAACTGATTCCTTTGCGGATCTAATGAAATCTGAGTTTGAAATGAGTATGATGGGTGAGTTAACATTTTCCCTTGGTTTTCAAATTTCACAAAAACAAGAAGGAATATATATATCCCAACATAATTATATTAAATATCATCTTAAAAAGTATGGATATGAAAACACTAAAAGTATAAGTACTCCCATTGGTACCTCAACCACACTTGATCTTGATGAAGATGGGAAACCAGTATATCAAACAAATTTTAGAGGTATGATAGGAATTCTACTTTACATGACAGCTAGTCATCCATAATTAATGTTTTCAGTATGCTTATGTGCAAGATATCAATCCAATCCAAATAAATCTCACTTAAAGCCATTGAAAAGAATTTTTCGCTACTTAAAGGGAACCATGGATTTAGGACTGTTTTATACTTCTGGAAATGATTTTGTATTAAAACGTTTTCCGGATGCTGACTTTGGTGGATGTAGAATGGATAGAAAGAGTACATCTGGAACATGTCATTTCTTATGAGATTCATTAGTTTCATAGTCTTGCAAGAAGAAACACTCAATAAAACTTTCCACTGTTGAAGCTGAATATGTAGCAACTGGAAGTTGATGTGCTCAAGTGTCGTGGATGCAACACACACTCACAGACTATGGATTGAGTTTTACTAAGACTCAAATTTTTTGTATTAACACAAGTTCCATTTCCCTTAGTAAAAAAACTGCACACCACTCTTGTGAAAAGAACATAGATATTAGGAATCACTTTATTAGGGATCACACAGTAAAAGGAGATATCATTCATCAATTAACTGGAACACTAGATCAACTTGCTGATATTTTCACAAAATCTTTACCCTCCGATAGATTTGAATACATTAAACATAAGTTAAGAATGATAACTATAAGGTAATCCTCCTCAATTAACATTGAATTGAACAAATATCTATAAAGTAATAAACTACTTTTCATAGGGGGGTACATCTATTTTTGATGTTTTTCAAATAATTTCATAATGAAAATTTTTGTAGTTGGTTTTTTAAAATTTTTGTAATGGAAATTTTCGGATTTGAAATTTTCATAGTATAGTTTCCTTTTCGTATTCAAGTTTTTTTTGGAATCTAAAGTTCTTCGTGAAGAATATTCATCAATACGAATAATCTTCCTAGTAATCTGAAAGGTATGATTCTTTCTTTAGTTTTTGTAATTGCATTTTACTTGATGTTAGTCTCTTTATTTAAAAAAAATTCTCGGATTCTAGTTTCCTTATATCTTAATTTTTTCCTTTTAAAACCTCAAAAGATAGGATTCAACCAAATTTTTCCTTGCGGCTATCATTTCAACCTTCAGATCAGATCTGAAGAATTCTCAACCATTGGATTCAACTGGGAAGTTCAACCGTCGCTTCAATGCCTATATAAAGGGGACCCCCGATGGTTGTCCCACATCAGATATCAAGCTTTTGCATGTCAAATCTCTGCCTCTCTACAAAATCCCATTATGATTTTTTCTGAAGTTCTCAAGTCTGAATGTCTGCAGAAGATCCTTCATAAGAGATGTCTACTGTCAATCAGATTGTGGAGTGGAAGATATACAGGGAGAGGTTGGTGAATCCAAACATCAAGAAATTTGATTCTATTAGTTCAATTAATATCAAGCTCAATGGTTGGGAGAGTGTAGCCATTTCGATGCCAGGGTCTCAAGATCTTGTATATCCGGATCTCCTCATAGTGTTTTATGAGTCAGCTTGTTTCCTTAAGGAATAAGGTAGTGAAAACTTCTATTTTAAGAGTTATGGAAAGACATATAAACTCTCTTACACCAAGGCTGTGATCTTGGTGGGGCTCTCATATGAAGGAGAAGATGAATTTTGATCCCACAAGCTGTGAGATGTTCGATAAAGTTTCATCAAGGTGAAGGCTATGGAATGCCTTGGACATACTAATGTTAAGACATCAAAGATTTCCCATCTATCTACTAACAATCGGATTCAACAGTTATGGGCTCAAGGTTTTATCATCCCGAGGAAGGGTGATAGGGACACCCTTAAAAAAGTGACTTGTATATCATAGATTTTTTGGTAAATCTAAGGAAAAACAATTTTATGAGGCACATTCTCATCACAATACAGAACATTAAGAATGGTAACCTCAGAGATCAGATTATTATGTATCCTACCCTTCTTTAAAAGTTAATAGTTCAGTTTCTTGAATCATTTAAGATCCCTTTCAGTTCCATGCTGAGGAATTGCAAGGTGATGCTTATCAGTGATGATACCCTCAAGAGAATGAAGGTTGTTTTCTATAAAGAATCAGGTGATTTATATGATCTACCTGAGGATGAGGTAGAATTCATTCAGGAAAATGTTGAAAAATATGAACTATCAAAGAAGGTCAGAAAGAAAATAAAGTTAAAGGAAGTGGATGTAAAAGAAAAAACCGCTAAGTCTAAGGAATTCCAATCCACACCTCCTAAACCCCAGAAGCAAAAAACCTACCTAGATAAGGTGGTAGAAAAATGGAGGAAAGATAAAAAGAATAGAAAAGCAGGGGATCCACAGTTCGGTTTGGATCCTGCTGAGGCTAAGGCTTGAAATAATCATCTTCTAAAGAGCTAGAAAACCAAGACAAACAGAAGAATCTCAAGAAGAAGATGTCAGAGGTACAGATTGTGCAATATCTTTTAAAATCTACTGAAGTTTCATATGATAATCTCCATGTTTCGAAGTCTTTCTTATTGGAACCATTTCATGAGACTCCGGGTAAGTGGGTTATAACTCCGGAAAAACCATAAGAGAAAATTGTGGAAGAGAAGAAAGCTGCTGAAGAAGTACAAGAAGCCGAGAGTAGTGGTGGCTCAGATGATGTGATTAAGCAGTTTTAAGAGTATCATGAAAATGAAAGTGCTTATAAGAAATTTTAAATCTGGACTTCTCAAGCCAGATCATCCAAACTTTCTGCTCCTGGAGCTGATGATAAGGGTGAAGAAGTGGATGTAAACAAGTTGTCTGAAGCAGAAGGTTTTAGTCATCGCGATTTCATACTTCTAGAAGACATTGAGGCTGGAGATGAGAAAGTGAAATTTTATGAAGATAAGATTGTACAGTTATTCAGAAGTGAGCATGAGTTTCCTGATGAAGAGGCTATTCCGATGATTGACAAAGGAAAAAAAGTGGTTACTGATACCCCAACAAAAGAAATTTTGGGGAAGAAGGAAGCTGGAGGATCATCTCAGAGGAAGATGGTTGAGATATAGGAAGAACCATCTCCAAGAAAAATGTCTAATTCAGAGTCATTGGCTTTAGGACATGATTTTGTTGTTTAATCCCTGAAGAAGCTGGTGGATACCATTCTGATCTTCCCTACAATTGATTCTAGATGCCAGATGCTTTAGCACAACATGAACCAAAAATCAGACTTTGTATCCATGCTGAGGGATAGGTGTGTTAAGATTAAGGCGGATCACAAGAATTTCCTTATCAATTATGAATCCCACAGAAATTAATGCATGAAGATGACTAACTGGTCAAAGAAAATTTTTGTTGATTTGGAAGATCCTGATCAATTTCAAGAAGATGTCAAGGAATCTTTTGATACCGAAGACTCCAAAATTAAGAATCTTATAGATATTTTTGAGATAAAGTTAACCCATGAGCAGAATGTTCAGAGTCAGGATCTCAAATACTTGAATGTAAAATTGAGTTATGTTTTCCGAAGTTCTAAAACAGAGAGGGATCTTCAGACCGAGATGGAAGAAAATATTGTGAAGCAAGATGAATTGCTGAAGGCTCAGGAAGAGGCCCTGAATTCTCAATAGGATAGAATCACGTCCTTAGAAAATAAAGCATAGTAGGATCACAAAGAGAGTTGAATACAATCGTGAAAATTCTGATTCCCAAGGAAAAAGAAAAAAAATAGACGAAATCTGATCTTTTGTTGTATTTTTTTTCCTTGTACTAATTCTTTCAATCATAATTGATTTATGGTTGCTTTTTTTGTTTGGATGTCTATACTAATATTTCAGTTACCATATTTTTTTCCATTCCCTCAAACTCTTTTTGAAAATCACAAAGGGGGAGAAGGAAAAAGAATTCTAAAGGGGAGAAGGAAAAAAGATTTATAAGTACACAGGAAATATCCCTAATTAAGGGGGAGTTTATTTAATGGGGAGTTCTATTTATAAAGATTTCCATACAAAATATAATGAAAATCCCATTCCGGAAATCTATAATATGATCCTTAGTGTTCCAAAGCCTAAGGGGGAGTTAGTCATAGTCCTCTTTTACAATGTGAAAAGGGAGATAAGTTTTATTTTCTAAGTCAAGAAAAGTTTTTCTAAATCCATATATTCTTTTTCGTAAGGATGATTGAGCTTTTCAAAAAGGGTGAGATTGTTGAGTCAATAAGGTTTTCCTTATGAAATTTCAATTCCTTCATACTTGGGGGAGATTGTTAAGTCAATAAGGTTTCCTTATGACTTCATGTTTCCTCTTATTTTGAATATCAAAAACACCTTATTTCAAGGAAAAACTCATTTTACACTTTTTTTTTACTTCTATAAGGAAAAATCTTATTTCCCAAGGAAATTTATCCTTACCATGTTTTACCTCATTTCTTATCCTGTCTAAGTATAAAATTCGGTGTCATGTCTAAAACCTCAAAATCATATAATATTTAGATATGAAGCATTCTGTTTTAGGATCCAAATTCCTGTTACGAACTTTTATGAAGTTCAACTCCGAATTCTGGATACGAACTATCATGAAGTTCAACTCTGAATTCTGGATACCAACTCTCATGAAGTTCAACTCTGAATTTTGGATATGAACTCTCATGAAGTTCAACCTCGAATTCTGCTAACGAACTCTCATGATGTTTGACTCTGAATTCTGATTACTAATTTATGTAAAGTTCGACTATGGAATTTGATTACGAATTCTGGTAACGAACATCACTAAGTTTTGACTCCGAGTTCTCTGAATACATACTCCTAACTCTTATGAGTTTTGGCTCTGAATTCTCATGAACTCTGAATTCGAACTTTGTAAGTTCAGGTTCTGAATTTTGGTGAAACTGGACTCCGAATTTCCTTGAAATTCAGACTCCGGAATTCTATAGAATTCAGGTTCTGAATTCCTAGAAAACATAATCCGAATATCATTTTATTATAGACTCTGAATTCATTTGTTGTTCAGACTCCGAGCTTTCATTTACTTACATTCCGAATATCAGATTTTAGTTCTGCTTACACATGTTTAGTAATAATACTATTTCTTTCTTTTAGTTAATCATTTACCATTGATTGAGTGACATGAGTACAGGTCCCTCCGAAATTCAAGTAAGAATATGACCTTTGGAGGAGGGAGCCGACCGTTGGAGTTGTGCCTATAAATAAGAGCTCATTTGAAAGAGCTCAAAATACACTTGACAACATCTTTGAAAAATGTGCTTACATGCTTTTGAAGTGATTTCTAGAGAGAGAGGCTCTTATAAACTCTCAATCTTAATGCAGAAAGTTTGAATGGCTTGTTCAAACTTTGCTTCATGCAGATTGGCTTCATGCGACTCTGATTGTCGTTGTGTACAATCGAGGGCTTCTGGGGATAGGAACACTGAGGTACCGACTACCTGATAGTTGAGGGCTAGCGGGGATAGCCAGATAAACTTTGATCTTTATATCGAGGTCTTACCCTAGTGTGGGTAAGATAGACTGTCTAGAAATTATAAATCAAGGGACCTTTATCCAAGGTTGTTGGATACCCTTCTCTTTGGGTTAAAAGATTTACTACTTGTTACTTGTTTTGTTTCAACTTTTCCACTGCATTTTGTATTGTTGAGGAATGTATAAATTTATTATACTTCCTCACACTTGTACTCTGATTTAGTTAGATTCTATATTCTTTAAGGTGTAATCTTAGTTGGTCTAAACTTTTGTTAAGTTTCATTTCCTGAATCACTTTTCCGGATTCAAGCAAGTTATTAGAACTTAGAGGTCTTGTGAATTATCTTGTTTAACCTTGTTAAACATAAATATCTTTATAAGTTTCAAAGGAATTTTTCGAAAGTACAATTCACCCCCCCCCCCTCTTGTATTTGAGCATCTCATGTTTACATATTCGATCCTACATTTGGTATTATAGAGTATATCATACTCACATACCATCTCACATTAAGAAATAAAATTAAACTAATCAACATGATTTTTAAATTGGTTTTTATTATGTAATGGTTTAGTAAATAAATTTCATAATTATTTTAAAGGCTAAAATTTATGGCTTAATTTCTCCAGTACATCCGAATATTTTCAATCATACACAATAAAAATATATAAATTATTCCTTTTTATATGATAAAATCAATCAACCAGTTTTCACTTTTCTTATCATGGGTTCAAAAACTAATAAATAGAAAATAGTTATGAATTGGATTCATATTACCAGAATTGTTCTTCGTATTCAAATTTATTCTTGTACTTTTTTACATTGGTAGAGGAACAATGAAGGGAGAATGTAAAATTTCATTGTGTACCATTATCACAAAACCAATATATAATCTCTTACATTTCTCATATTCCTCATATTCTTCAACAAGAATAACTATGAAACCAAATAAAAAAATAAATCACTGCTCAAATGAAATCATCCAATAATTCAATTTAATTTTTTGTATAGAGAAATCGGATTTTAATTTACACTAGAAGAATAAATTCTATAGACATCTGGGGTATTAATTTTTGTTGTTGAAAAATCATTCAAAAATAATAATTTTTATAAAACTGGTGTTAAAATATATTTAGTGAATAATTTTAGTAGTATTTCTCTAAAAACCATTGTGAAAATGTAGATTTTAATATTAATTTAAAAAAAACTATTATTAACAACCTTTACAAAATGGATACCAATACATGAAATATTCTCTTCCTCATTTCAGTGATGCACATTAAATTGATCCCAAATAACTACAAGTAGATTAATTCCAATCCCTTTGTAATCTCCACTTTTTTTCCTCCCCATGGATTTCAAATCCATCCCCCACATTCCGCTATAGTAATTTGACATACACTATATGTGGTGTTATTTGGTCACTATTATCCATCATTATAACAGTCATTTGACAACCTTTCCTATTGTTTCTTTGTACCATTAATTTTTTTTTCTAACTTTTTTATGTTAAAATATAATTTATTTTAGGAATACTATCTTTTAAAAATACCTATTTAATTAATTATTAGATAATCTCTTTTAATTTTTCATTTTTTTAATGTAATGTAAATTTTATTAAATTCAATGATGTTTTTCGGTTGATATTAGAAATTTTGATTAAATTAATTTTTATATCGGTTGAATTTAATTCTTTTTTTCATTTTAAAACCCAATTTTGTAGACATATTAGTGGTTTTTTCTTACATTTAATTTTAATATTAATTGTAAAATTAGTTTCCAACAATTATTCTAAGAAAATTATAGTATTCATTATTATATTTATATTTAAGTTTAGTGGTTTTAATTTTCAATTAGGATTATTTTTTTTATAAGTTTCACATATATGGGGTTTGATATTTATAATTACATGTTTGTGTTTTTTAAATATATTTGTTTTTATGCATTAAATTTATATGTTTAATGTTTTTAATGTTTTAAATTTATTTGTATATATATTTTATATTTATATAATTTATATTTAGATTCATTTGTTTCATCTTCAGATTTATAAATTTATATAATTATATATTCTAAATATTTTAGGTTTTTTATTTTTATGTTTATTTTTCTATTAATTTTAATTTTATAGGTTTATAAGTCTTATTTTTTATTTATATCTATACACATATTTTAAATTTATATTTTTTAAATTTTTATTAATATGATTATATGATTATATGTTTTAGGTTTTACATTATAAATTGATCTGTTTTTATTTCTAAATTTATATATCTGGATATATATTTATTTTTTAATTTTTAAATGTTTATATTAATTTTAAATTTATATTTTTTTGTACATATTTTTAATTATTTTACATTTAGATATTTCTATGTTTATATATATATATCTCTATATTTATTATAAATTATAAATATAAATATAAATATATGACTATTTAATCAAACATAATTTTGTTTTGAACAAATTTTTAGGTAACTAATGAATCTTAATTATATAAATGTATGGTGAACAAGTGATGAAAATGAAAAATGAATTGATAATTTCTTGGAATTTTCTCAATAAAATGTGGAAACCAAGAATATTTTTTCCCATCCATATATGAATTGTATAAATACGAGAAAAGAAATGTGTAAATAAATAAAATACCATCAAAATAAATTTGGTTTTCTTATAGCTATACATACTGGATCTATCATTGAGAAATAATAAAGAAATCAAGATCTAATATAGATGATGATATTCGATATGAGATATAAGATTTTCTTGGTGAATTAATACATGTTTTATGAATAAAAACCAATTAAAAAAACAATGAGTATTGTTTGATTTTATGGATATGTTGAAAAGAAGGTTCCCATGATGTACTAAATTTACATTATAATTAAAATTTCTATTCTTGATACACATAAAAGATAAAAAAAATAGTGATTAAATTTTCCAATATTTCTAGAACTTTTGAAAGAGATATTTCCAAAAGAAAACATGCTTCAATATTCCTATTATGATGAAACAAAAACTATATCTAAGACTTGGATATTAGAAAATTCAAGTATTCCCTAATAACTATTGTTTGTATAGGAAGTAATATGAAGTATTATCAAAATGATCATAATGTGGAACATCTTAATTCTAATACGATTTGTGATATGACTAGGATTCATTCCAAGGGATAGGAACAAAAATTCATTCTTTGTCAATATAATATCTTAAAATAAGTATCCATTTGAAGAATTTATTAAAAACACTAAATAATAAAGAGATATTAAGTTGGTCTTTGGATGAGAGAATCATTGATGAAAACTATATCACCTTATTGATTCTCCCTAATATAAGATAACATGATAAAAAATTTCTTAATTTTGGAAATGAATATCGGAATATTAGAATGAGAATTTTCATAGATGGAATCATTCCATAACAAATACTCTATTGAAAAAATATATATTGTTCTATTTTTTGATAGTTTACAAGCTACCCCAAAAGGTATTTTTAAAACAAAAAATGGTTATATGAAATTGATGACTTATGGATCCAAAAACATCAAAATGATATTTGTGGCTAAATATCAGAATTTACTAATGATTTGAATTTTACATGAAAGATAGGAAGTCATGTAAATTATTTATTTTTTCAAAAAATTCAAGGTTAATGACATTTAATTTCCAACATATAGAAACATATCTAGATATTTTTTTAAGGGACATAAATCTAATCCAATTTTTGAAGTAGGGACATTATATCAACAATTTTAGAATGGGGGGAAATTATTGTAAATTTTCATAAAATATTTTATCAAATAGGTTACCCTTATCAAAGAACTAAAAATACATGTAATAGGTTCTCATTATTTAATTTTCCCACAAAACCAATATTATGAAAAGGGGAAAATTGAAGTTCCATTAGGGAAGAAAAAATAATTATTTAATAAAACAATTTATACAAGAAAAGGAATATCATATTTTTCTTCAAGAATGTAATTTTTTTGGGGGGAAACCTAAAAATGATATTCATAATTTGGAAAAAAATTATTATATTGATAATTTTATAAGAACTTTTTTAGATATTAATGAAAACAAAAAAGATGATTTTCTTCAATGATTAAACATAATTTCTCTGGGAATACATTTGGAGTCATCTCCAAATATGAATGGAAAATGAGTATATTTTCCTTTGATTATTCACATGTCCTACATGAATGAAAATGTGCATTTATATCAATGTTTTCATTGTATTAAAGTACCATGTGGGTATTCCTTAAATGTGAAAAAATTGCATCATTAATCAATTTGATGTTAATAGTAATGAAATTTCATAATTTTCATGTATTATGAAATAACTAGTACCAATTGAACGAAATAATTTTAGGTCAGAATCAAACACTCATAAACAAGAGGGGGTAAATCCTGTCTTTTTGATTATATTGAAAGATTATAAATTTTAGCAATATTTTTGATTTATGAATATATACATCATTTCCATCTATAAGTAGTTTTATCATTGGATAATGTGTATATAAGAAGAAAACAATTATTATAGTAGTTCAGATCACAAATATCCAATATTCCACTCCAACAACACTCACTTTGTGTGCTTGGTGATTTTCACATGAATGTTCCTCTTATCATAAGACCTTCATAGTTGAGTTAAGATTGTTGACCGATTTCAAAAAAAATATTTATAGATCATTCTATTTTTTTAAAAACTAACAATAAATCCACATCTTAGTTTAAGAACCTAATACTCTACCTTGACTAAATTTAGGAATCTGTAACTCTAATAAACCTAGTGTTTGATTTGATTTAATTGAAAGGTTTTTAACACAATTTTATTAGAAAATCATATAATTTCAGTCTTATTATTAAGAGATAAATGTGTTTATAAAATAATAGCTTCTAATAGTTCCTAGTTGTGAATGGTCTTTAATAAAATAAGAAATTTATAATCAATAGAAAATATATCTCACAATGTTGAATGAAGTAATGATTCATAGTGTAGCTTCATTGGAATAAATAATTTGTTTGATATTTTTGTTTCCTTGAAGCAATTTTTTATTCAAAAGATATTGTACACACACTTAATAAAAAAAGAAAAAAATAGATATACAATTTATATATAAAACATTGATTTCTTTTACTTTAGTAGATCCAAGAATTTACCTTGTGATAGTCAAAGAAAGTAACTCATGAGGTGGTGAATTGACTTCCCAATTAAAATATTTATTAATAAACTGGCCAATTAATAAAAACACCATATCGATATTTGATATATCCTTTCAAAAGACCTCTTAAAGATTGATACGTCTCTATTAACATACGATTTAGAAATACAGTAGCATTTGAGATCAAATTATTTAGTTAGAAATATATATGAACACTAGTTAAGATATATTATCAAATAAATATTTTTTTATTTCAATGAACTATTATTTTTAATATGATAGAAAATAAATAAAATAACATAGTGAAATAATGTAATAAACAAGAGGATAAGTCTCAAGGTGAGACCTGATCCCCTCAACTTAGAAATCACTTGTTTCCCACTGGGTTATAAATATATTCAAACAAATCCACAACATATATTAGGTATATATTCAATAGAAAGAAGCTATTTAGGCTAAACCGCCACTACCACAGTTGTACATCGGATGAAAGAAAAGCACAGGTCACACATGGACATCTCCCACAAGCACAGTGGGATATAGAATGATGACGGAGTGAATAACATGAATGCCCCTAGAATATTCAAGAGATAGTGTGTGTTAGATAAAAAGAAAGAAACACACTACTCAAAAGTAAAATAGATAGAAAAAATAGAAGTTTCTTGTCCAGATGTGTATTTTATGTTTATAACCCTTGGATTAGCAGTGGTGATGAGTCTGTGATTTGTTCTAGAAATTTTGAAGCAGAAAAGTGGATTTTAGAAATGTATAAGAATTCTTCAGATGATATTTGTCTGTTGTCTCAATGAATCTCTAAAATGGGTTCATTTATCCATTTTCATTGATCTTCACAAAATGTGAAATATCAAGTTTTAGAGAATCCATAGTTTGGATCGCACTCATTTATTTTTGTTTTCATAAATTTGTGTATTAAAAAGAATTGATATTCCATGAGAGAGATCCTTCATGAAAATATAGTTGTGCTTGTTGAAGGGGATCAACATTCCCTATATCTTTTTTATGAAGTCTTAAAGACTTGGTTAAACCATCCCTAAATAGATTTTGTCATTGAACCATTAATAACTTATATCTTATACAATAATGGTAACAAGAATGTTGGTGGTGACTCTGCATCTGAGGGTAACAATGGCTTGAGTTAGGTGGTAGTGATGATTCTCTTTTGACAGTAATGGTGACTTGATTCTGGTTTCAATGGTGACTTGAGTATGGTTGTAGCTCATCCGGGTAGTAACGGTGAATTTAGTCTGCTCGTAGCTCATCCTTGTATTAATGGTGACTCGTAGCCAGTGGTATCTCTCCATAACTCTTAACAGAAATATTATAAAAATATAATTTTCATATAAAATGTTATCATACAACATGTATAATATTATTAACAAATGAATCAGGGTTTTTTATCATTAAAATAAGTCTTTTAAAAGACAATCCATATAATGAGGTTCCATCATTTCCATCCTTTTTTATGATAAAAAAACATGGAATTTTATACAACATGTATTAAATACATAATTAAAAATGGTTTTATATATATATGATTCTATAAAAATTCAAAATTTCCAATTATCTCCCCCTTGGAGATTATCAAAAGAGTGATAAAACTTTAGAAAGGAAAAGAACAGTAACAAATTTCATTAACATAGTTCCAGGAAGATATAAGATAATGATGACAGGAAGAAATTACATGATCCTTATCAAAGAGATATCATCAAAAATAGATTCAATCCATAGATTTTGGTGGGTGATCATCTTTATCCCTTCCATTTTATTTTTCTCTATCTCTATCTTCATCCTAAGAAGAGAATGTCAAAGTATAAGTTGGGGAAAAGGTTGTAATATATGGTAGAGTGGTAGTAAGAGGAAGTGGTTATCTAAAAAGATCTTTTCTAAGTTTTCTGATAGCTTCAACTCATGATAAACATAAAAGATATAGAGGTGAAGGTATAAGACCAGTTGAATGAGATATCAGAGAAAACATAAACTGAAAAAACCCCTATGTTTGAGGTTGAAAGAACGGAAGAAACAAGAATGACCTCTCAATAAATAAAAAACTTTTGATAGACATGGATGTTGGGTTTCCAAATATATATTAATTCAATAATTATGGAACCTCTTCATTCCATTTCATTAATGAAATATTATTTTTCATCCATAAACCTCTAAAGAGTTGGGTTGTGAACTTTTAACCGAATTACTTGTTCTTTAATGTCTCTTGACATTGGTGGGATCTTTATGTTCTCATAAAAGACGGTAAATTATCTAACATATCATTCATTGTGTATATATATGGAAAATTACATTGGATAGACTTTTTGATCACTTCCTTATTTTTTTCTATGATCTCTATAATACTATTTTATGATTTGAAGAATATGTTCTCCACAAATATATATCTACCTAATCTGGTCTTCCTGAGTACTAACATCACCCAAGTCATTTTTTGTATTATCAAAATATACTAGAGTAGGAGGTGGTGAAGATGATGTTGATGCATAGAAGCCAAACTATCCAACTTCAAATAATAAGAACTCGGAAAATATGAAAAACTTCTTGCAGACCCTCCAATGATGATTTCAAACTTTAGACCCCAAATTTCAATCTTCTATTTTTAACATCCCTTTGTTTAATATTAAATTGAACTTTGGGATGAATATGGGATATAACCATCTCATCTAAATATCTATCATTGTCTTCATTGAGGCATGAAATGTGAGATGGTTGATTTTTAGAGACATTTGAAAAATATGAAATCAAATTTTTTTCCAAGGATTCCATATATGAATGAACATCCTTTTGAAAAGAATGTAATTCAGATTGGGTTACAACATTTAGAGGAAACACTATTGAATGAGTGGGGTTATTTCCTTGTTCATGAGATACTACATCCATGGATGGTATTTTGATTTCCATGGGAGGGAATGGTTGTAACTCAGCAGCTTCATCTATCTAATTTACTAGGAATCCTTCTCTTTAAAATTCAGAGTCAACTCCTAAATCACTTTATGTTTTCCCACGTTTTACAAAATCGGGATATCTCTCCCATTTTTCAAAGGCTCTAACTGAAGATCTTACATAGGGAAGAATTGGAGTGTCTCTAGGATTGTGAGAGGATTGGCCAACCTTAGTTATTGTGGGCGCATGAGTTATTTCATTCCGTTGAAAAGTGGGTGTATGTGGTCTTGGGTCCACAGACAAAATAACTAGAATGGTAGTCAACTACCCCTTAGTTATAGTTGGAATAACTATTGTCTAATTGGTTTCTAAGGTCTCAACTAACTTCAACCATGCCAGTTCAGCATACTACACATCAAGATTGGAAGTTTTATCCCCCTCACTTTCTACTTCCTTAACCTTTGAAAAAACTATTGGAATATCAAGTATCAGTGTATCACTAGTCTGAAATTCTTCGATGAGACTGGATACAACTGGTGCAGAGGGTTGAAGTTAGACTAACTATTGGGCATGCTGAATAGGATCTGGACCATTATGTTCATTCCCTTCTTAAGCAGAAATACCTTATTTGTATTTATCAACTCTATGAGTAGAGCCACTTCCATTATGTTCAACATCAAGATTATCATCAAGAGCTTCATCTGCTTTGTCCTTATCAATCCCACTATAAGATTCTTCAGTTTTCCTAAGATCCATAATATCTTTATCTACTCATTTAGAAACAAAATCACATACTCCATCATTACTATCCTCACTAGGTATCATATGTAGATGATTTATAATGAGATTCTGTAGAAACATCAGTATCTTCTTCATTATAATTCTTAGATAAGAGTTTTTATCTTGAAGGTAGAGATCCAGTATAATTGAAATTCTCATTAGATACTCATGGTTGAGATTTTATGATCTCTTGATCACTCACTTCTTCAACTGACTCAACTTCTTCATCTTCGTCATCTATTTTAAAAATACCATCAGGAATAGAATACTCAATAATTTCATCAGGTCAAAGACTAAGATCACAAAATACTTCAGTATTGTTGTGTGATAATTTGTGATAAAATAATCATATAGTTTTTAATTTTCCCTAACTCAATATCCCATACATGGATTCAAATTGACATTCACTCTTTTTTTGATATATTGGTATAGGAAAAACCAACTCCTTTTATCGTCATATTCTTATCCAGGTTAAACATAACCCTAGGAATATAAAATGGAAAATATCATTTTTTGAATAAATGAGGGAGTTATATTTGGATCTTTTCTTATACATATCTTGATTATGGACCATTAAAAATCTAAAAAGATATATTGTTTTCCCTTTGTTCTTCATATATAAGAAGTAAACACCTTGAAACCACAATGTGTCGAAGTCCCATTTTCTGGGAAATAAAACATATTTTATAATCTTAAAAAACTACTTGGAGTCTCCATAAATCTCTATATTTGTTGGTCTCCTCTTGGTTCCATATCTGGTTAATTCTAGGACATCATCCTTTAACTATTCCTTTAGAATACATGCTTTTAAATCTTTATAATCTCTTTTGTGAGGAATCTATTTACTATTTCCCCATTCTCTAGAAGATAAAGAGATCTCTTCTCCATCAATATTTCTATGAATTATTTCTACCTATTCCCAAAAATAAAACATGAATTCTGATAAAATTCAAAATCTATCCTCAGATAATACACTCAATAAATCTAGGTAAACAAGTTCATCCACTCTAATTTTTCTATTACATTTAACACTCGTGTATTGCTAGTTAGAATCCATTTTACATCAATCTATTTTTTTCTTTGAATACATGGTCCTTAAAATGTGGGCTTATTGAAATGGATGGAAAACTAATTTAGGATACTCGTCATCTCTTAGAAGGCCTCACCTCTTCCGAATATGATTTGGTAACTCTCTTCATATGGCCCACCTGAATCGGTTGAAGGTTTCAAGAGAAAGGAAGAGGGATGATTAGATTAGGATGAAGTTAAGGGATTGGGATTTCATGTTTTTTGGGAAGTGAATGGTTTTTTATTCATCCCGATATTTCTATCATTAAGGGATTCTAAAATAATAATAATAAAACTAAAATAATAAAAATTTCATCGGTATAGGAAAATCACAAAGGTCATAACAATAAAAGGAAAATAAAAAGGAACAGTGGATCATTCAATGGTGACTCATCAATGGTGAATCAGTCAATGGTGACTCAATAAATGTTGACTCATCACGGGTGACTCATTAATAGCAACTCAATCAATGGAGTCTCATCAACAGTGACTCAATCAATAGTGACTCATCAATGGTGACTCAATCAATTATTACTCATAAATGGTGACTCATCAACAATGACACAATCAATACTGACACATCAACCAAATTTTATAATTCCCAATTCATTTTTCAAATAGTAAATTATTTCAGAATTCAACAGATTTGTGAATATATTAGCTAGATGATGTTTATTTCTCATATATTCTAATGTTAAATCTACCTTTTGATAATGATCTCTAAAAAAGTGATAGCTTACATCAATAAGTTTTGTTCTAGATTAATACACTAGACTTTTGGAAATTTTTATTACACTTGTGTTATCATAATTAATCATTACATATCTAAATTGGTATCTAAAGTCCTATAAATTATGTTTTATCCTTAATATTTGACCAAAACAATTGCATGCAACTATGTATTCATCTTTTGCAGTAGATAGTTCAATATAGTATTACTTATTAATACACCATGATACTATAGATTTCTCTAAAATATGACATCATCCTAATGTGCTTTCTCTATCTAATTTATAACTACGAAAATCAGTATCTGAATAACTAACTAAATAAAAAACATGTAATCTTGGGTAGAACAAACATAAATTGGTTGTATACTTAAGGTATATTAAATTAATTTTGATAGAAAATAAATGTGACTCTTTTGGATTTTTTTAAAAGAGTTAAGATATATATAAACATAACATAATATTATACTATCTAGTAGTTAAGTAGAGAAGACTTCCAATTATACATGTGTAACTAGTTTAGTCTAATTATTTCCCAACCTCATCAAGGTTTAGTTTATAGGTGGTACTCATGGGAGTATCACTACTTTGTGTACTATCAAGGTCAAAATGTTTTAATAGATATTGAGTGTATTTACATTGATTTATAACAATTCCTTCTTTATTTTGAAAAAATATGAAATTGAATAATGAATTTGATATCACCCATTAAAATCGTTTCAAATTCAGTTTGCATTAATTTTGAAAAAATCATAACATAAGGAATATTTTGTAGATCCAAAAATAATTTCATCCACATAAAGTTTTATTACAAAAAAACATTTGAAATTATTTTTATAAAGAGAGTTGGATCTTCTATTTCATTTGAAAAACATTTTGAAATAAGGGAAGAGGTAAGCCTATCCTAACAAGCTCTGAGTGCCTATTTTAAAACATACTAAGATTTTGTTAATTTAAAAACACAATTGGGAAAATTGGGGTTTTCAAATCCGAGGGTGTGTATAAAAAAACAAAAATTATGAATCCATTTATGAATTCACTTTTAATATCCATTTCACTAAGTTTGATGTCTATATGTGTTGTATATGAATGTAGTATAATAATAGAACCAATTATTACTATTAGATAAAAAATTCATTCATAATAAATACCTTCATCATGATTATAACCTTTTGAAACTAATCTAACATTATTTCGTACAACTGTTCTAGATTCAATGACCTTATTCCTAAACACTGAATTAGTGAAAATAATAAAAGCATCCTTAGTTCGGCCATGAAGTTTTCTAACATTATTTGTTTCAAACTGATTATGTTCTTCTAGCATAGCTATTTCCTAGAATTAACCATTGATGGCATCATTGATGTTCTTAGGTTCAATTTTTGACAATAAGGCTCGATGTTCAATTTTATTTCTTAGGTAAGCTCTGGTATGTGTACCTCTATCTATGTTTTCTACTGTTTCATTTAAAGGGTGGTGTCTATGATTTCTAATGGGACTCTGAAAAAAGGTTATGGTAGTCTCTAAGATTTATTCTTATTAAGGTTTTGGTGGATCACTGGTAGTAGTGTCTATTTTTAATAGAACATTCATATGGTTTGGATTTTAGATTTAATTTTTAAATACCATCCTCATGGTCTACTAAGATAGTCATAGATTCATTGGAATCGATTTCATCAAACATAATTTGAATAGATTCTTCTATTGTTTTGGTCTTCTAGTTAAGCACTCTATAGGTTTTTTTGGTATTTGAATACCCAATTAAAATTCCTCTATCACTCTTGGAAGAAAATTTATCCAAATTTTCCTTAGTATTAAGGAAAACTACTTTTCCACCAAAAACTCTAAAGTAATTATCCTTTGTTTTTATATTATTCTATAACTCATATGGTCTTTTCTTTAAGATAGGTCTAAAAAAACTCTCTTAATAATATAATAGTTTGTATTAACCACACCGTCCTAAATGTAGATAGGTAGGTTATACTAATTTTACATGGTTAGAGATATCTCTTGAAGAGACTCGTTTCTTCTTTCTTCCACACCATTTTGTAGTGGTGTACAAGGAGCTGAAAAATTGTTATTACAAACCTTATGAGAATAGACAGACTCAAAGTATTGATTTTCAAATTATCGACCATGATCGGTCCTTATGTTCTTAATCCTAAGTCCCTTAAGGTTTTATACAAATTTGGAAGACTTACTAAATTAATAACATGCTTCACTTTTGTGATCTATAAAGAATACCCATGTGAATCAAGAGAAGTCATCAACAAGGATGTAGATATAGGGTTTTCCATTTAGACTGGAGATTCTGCAAGGTCCAAAGAAGTCCATATCAATTAAATCTAGAGGTTTTTAGGTTGAAACTAATATGTTATATTTAAAATATATCTTATGAAGTTTCCCTTTTTGGTAGGGAATACAAACATTATCAATTGAGAATTCAAGATTTAGTAGGTCTCGGATATACCCTTTCCATGTTTTCTTTCTATGTGAGTAAATATTTAAATGGCCTAGTATTCTATGCCAAAGACAAGATTCATTATCTAAGGATATTAAGAAATAAATATTATTATAATTTAAATAATTTAAATCAATAGAGTAAATATTATCATTCCTCAATGTAGTAAAGAGTAAATAATTTTTGTCATTAAAAACATGACAAGAATTGTTTACAAATTTAATATAAAACCAGTCATCCCACAATTAGGATATGCTATGAAAATTATATTTTAATCCATCTACATTTAAAAATTTCAAAATTAATACCAATTTAGAATCACCAATTTGGCCAAGGCTTATGAGTTTACATTTTTCATTGTCACCAAATGTGACATCTCCACCATCAAATATTTTTAAATTCTCGAATTTTGAATACTCAATAGTCATATGTCTGCAAAATCTACTATCTAGATACCAAATTATTTTTTGGAGGATTTCAAATTTGTTTCCTACAACATAAATTTTATGAAAAAAATGATTTTTGTACCCAAATTTTCTAGTGTCAAGATATGTTAGTAAAAATAGATTTTGGTACCCATATTTCTCTAATAGGTTTCTTATAAACAGTTTGATGACTTAAAGAGATAAAAACATTATTAGGTCTAGTGGATTAGTTGTTTCTAGTATATAAACATTCCGCACTGGAACTATATGTAAATCTAGTTTTTGTAATTTTACTTTGTCCTGGCAGGTAACCTTTTCCAGTTGAAAACATTCGAGCAACTTATTTTCCTAGTATTTTAGATAATGATTTCATAATATGGTAAATTTTTCTATTCCTCTATATAACTGTTCATTTGTAAATTTTAATTCATTGATTTCTTTCAGTTGTTGAACACTTTTCTATCTTTTAATAGTAATATTATATTTACCATTTACTATTTAAGCATGCTATTTTTTGAGAGACTTAAATTTATTTTTCAGTTCATAAAAAGTGTCTTCTAGCATGTTATTGTTGTCTTAAATATTTTTTTATTCAAGTTTTAATCATAGTTATTATTTTCTTAATTTTAAAAAATGTTTTAAGAATCAGAAAAAGATATAAGAAGATCATTTTGTACCTCTAATGTACTAGTTGTAATGCACATTCTAGCTCTGTCATACTTATCTTCTTGATTAGTGTCTAAGTAACTTCAACATTCTTTAAAGGAACACCATGTTGCTTTCATGGACTTTGGTATCTCATTCCCTTATCCTCATACTTATTTTTATATTTTAAATTTGGATATCAGGCTTCAATGTGGCCTTTCCTCTTACATTCATAACATGTAACTTCATTTTGAGTATCATCCATTTTCGAATCCTTTTTCCATATTCCTTTTTTATCATAATCTATTATGAAATTTGACTTCATGAGGAACTTATTTTTCTTATTGAATTTATTTAATCGTCTTTCCATGATTTTCATTTCTTCATAACTATCATCAAGATATCCTTCTTTAATGGAATCTTTAATAGGTACATTATCTTATTTTCTGGAGGTAGTAGATTTGAAGGCTACTAAATTTTTTGTTCATATTATTCAATATCTTTGTTGACTTTAAGATATTCTTCACACATCATTAGATTTTATATAAATTCTTTGATATGAAGTTTACTTACATCACATGATTCATATATTGACACATATGTTCCTCACCATATACCTAGTATGCATATGAGTAGTCTCATAACATGACCATTGTATGTCACTTTCTTTCCAAGTGAGTGCATAGTATCCACTATTTCATTGAACCTGAGAGGCATTTCAGAAATTGGTTCATCAGATTTCATTTTAAAGGTATGGAATTTTATTTTATATGTATTCAGTCTGATTTACATGACAATTCATGTTCCTTCATGTGAGACAGATAAAGAATACAATATTTCAAATGCATATTTTTAATTAGATATTCTATTGAATTCATCATCTACCAAAGCACATAACAAAGCATTCATAGATTTAAAATTATTATTGTAACCAGTTTTTGTAGAAATACTCTAATCACTACTAAGAGTTTGTGGTATTTCATATTGATCATCTATTATAGTCCATATTTCAAAACCTATACTTTCCAAATGCATTCTCAATTTGATTTTCCATTAAGCATAGTTGTTTTTATGAAAATAAAGAGGTATTTCGGAAGCATATCCTTCTTGTCAATTATGCAAAAATGAAAATAATTTTGAAATGATAAAATTTTTAGATATTTATCATAAAACTAACATCAACGTTAAAAAGGTAAATCTAAACATGCTTATGATACTAAATGTTGGTTGAAGAGAGTAACTCAAAAGGGGGTCAATTGAGTTCCCGATATTAAATTATGTAAATAAATTTTCTAATTAATCAAAAAAATCATATTGATATAAGATCTATCCTTTTTAAAAAAATTATATATATCCATTAGGTCTCAGTAAATGTATTATTTAGAAATTCCTTAACTTTTGAGATCAATTTACTTCAATAGAAATTTATATATATATATATATATATATAAGATTAATTATCAAAGCAATTGTTTTGTTTATTTTAATGAAATGTTATTTTTAATAATATAGAAAAACCAAACCAATACCCTAATGTCATAGGTGAATAAAAAAGTTGTTTAGTCTCAAGGATAGACACAATCCCCACCACATGGAAATAAACTACTTACAAGCTGATTACAAATATAATCCAACAAATCCACCAACTAGATTCAGTATATAGTCCACAAAACAAGTTGTTTAGTGTAAAAATCCTCTTATATAGTTATACGAGGGATTAATGAAAATCCCCGGTTTGAGAGGGACCTCTTCTATAAACATTGTGGGAAAAATATTGATAAAGAATATAATAACAAGTATTCTCCTAGAATATGTAGGAGGCAGTGTGTGTTGGAAAATAGAAAAAAAAGCATCCCAAAAGTAAAATAGAAAGAGAAAATAGAAACATCTTTGTTTGATGTTTTTTATGTTTTTAAACCCCGGATTACAAATGGTGGGGAGTATGTGATTAGTTCTAGAATATTTGTAGTAGAAAAGAGGATCATAGAAATGTAGAAGAATGATTCAGATGATCTTTATCTATTGTCTCAATCAATATCGATAATGGATTCACTATTTTTATGTCAGTGATCTGTATAGGATGTGAATCATCAAGTTCAAAGGAATTCATAGTTTTTATCACACATTTTTCACTGGGTCATCATAAATTAGTGTATTAAAAATAATTATTATTCCGAGTGAGAGATCCATCATGAATATATAGCATCTCTTGTTGACGGATATCCACATTCCTCGGATCATTTTTACTAGGTCTTATAGACTTTTTCAAAACCATGAGTGAATATATTGTTTCATAGAACCATTCACACCAATGATCTTAGACATCAATAATAACAAGAGTGTTGATGGTGACTCATCATCTGGCGGAAACAGTGAATTTAGTCTGGCAGTAGCGGTGACTCGCTTATGATGGTAACAATTACTTGAGTCTGGTGGTAATAGTTACTTGAGTCTAAAAGTATCTCATCATGGAGATAAAGTCAACATGAGTCTGGCGGTAGCTCATCCTGGCAGTAATAGGGACTCATAGCCAACAGTGTCTTACCATAACTCTTAACAAAAATATTATAGAACTTATATGTTCATATAAAATGATATCATAAAACATCTGAATCATTAGTAATAAATGAGTCATGGTTTGTGATCATCAAAATTAAATATTTCAAACACACTCCATCTATAAAGGTTCCAACAACTAGAAAATCAAAATAATTGAAATTAATATCACTAAAGAGTGTCATAATTTCCCTTAGAAACATGAACAATTTACCCTATTGAATAGGATCCTTTCAATCGATTATAAAATAGATTTAATTTTATATTAACATCCTTTTAGACCATTGTAGTAATCATGGAAAATATCATTAATTTAAAATTTTCTATTGAATAGTCAAACATAGGGTTCCATCATGTAATGAAAAAACTCTAAATGTATGGTTGTAAACTTATGGTTGTTTTCAAATGTCGGTTCGATGCACCAAATGTTTTTTTCCTCAAAAATATAGTTCCTTACAACTGTTGGTTTATTTATCCACACTCTCCCTTCTCTCATATGTAGGATTCAATCCAAATGTATGGTTGATAAATAATACTTTTCTAACATCATAAGATACATGATCCATACATGTTAATTCAATCAAAGGTTTTTAAACTACACTCTACTTTAACAAATATTGGGTATCAACCATGTATCTAGAATACTTTCAAAAACAATTATCATACATTAACATATATTTTAACGCCTAAATTAGATAATAATCTAAAAAATGGATTCCTGAAAAACAAATAGTGAAGTTTCATCATAAAACAAACAAGGGTATTTTTTTCATGAAAATCAATAATAATTATAGAGTACTATTGAGACAATAAATGTCCTACAATTTACCCATTTTACCATCACTAAACTCATATATTATCTTATAGAAAATAAAGAAATTTTAAACACAAATGAAATAGTATTTTTAAAATGATATTTGTATTATATTTATTAAAAATTAATTTAAAGAGGAAATTCATCCTGCTTAATTGATGAAAATAACTAGTGTTATAATAATAGAATGTTTCGTTTACCGAATTTTTACCCCATTTTGTGATATCAAAAAGAAATTAGATGAAAATGGATTAGAAATCATTCAATATATCACATAATAGTAAACAAATGTTATATTATACTTAAGAAGAAAACGGTGTATGTGTTCAAGAAGATAAATGAATGGATATAATGAAATAAAATGGGGATATAATAAAAAAATAATTTTTATTAAATTTTTTATGATTAAATGTGTCATTTTATCTAACATATTGATAAATATAAGGGATAGATGAACATGAAAGAGATGGTTCAGAATATTTTACGTCCGTTGGTGAAGCTCAAATATCTTGAAGAACATCGTGAAAATATTCCATCAATTCTGGTATAATTTTAGTAATATTTTTAGTCAAATGTAATAAAATAACATCTGAGACCTAACCCACCTTTAAACTGCCAATAATTTTAATTTTAGAAAGTCTTGAAAATTTTCCTCATTCTGAAAAATCCTAGAAATATTTTCTCTTAACTTATTCATAAGTAGTCTGATTTCTAGTTCATGTAAGGTTTACATCTCAACAAGTTCTCTTTTATTTTCTTAAAACACATTCAGGGGTATACCATTATAGTGAAGTGAATTAAGTCAATCATTCATATCAGACATTAGGGTAGTAAATTCATGATATCATATGATTGAATTTGGTGATGTCTGAGGAGAAGAGGTGGAGGCTATATATTAACTTCATCTATTCCTTAACGAGACAAAATGATTTCCCAAATACTTCTTTATATCCACTAAATCTATATTTAACACTGATTCTACTTTTAGTTTTCCAAAGGATATAAAATTTCTCTTTAAAAATAATCAAATAATACTCTAGAAATATATATTCTCATGTTTAATGCAGCTTAGCCTAAAAAATTATAATTCATCACTAGGAACAGTTGAATTTCTCAATTCATCTAATGATTTTATCTTGGAATCCATATCATGTTATAAAATATAATTATCCTCCATCATTATATTAAACTTGATTACAATATATTGTAGTTGATTATTTAGAAAATCAGAACAGTCTTCTTTTAGGTTTCTTATTGATTGGATAATTCAATTTCATCTAATTAGTTTTCTCTTATTATTCTTAATGGAAGATAAAGAGATATTATCATGTACTATTGTATTCTCTCAAGATATAGAATATCATTTTCCAAATCTGGTCCTTTAAGAGAGAATATTTGATTCTAAACTATTTTAGTGGTTTTAGACATTGATATTTCAATTTTCTTATCTCCTGGAATAAATTCATGAGCATACTATTTTTTTAGAAACTTTTTAATTTGTCAATGGGAGTTTAGTTTTTTATTCCTCCTGAGTGTTTAAGACTTATAAAAACAATAATGTATTATCCTCTCCATGTGTAGAATCTTCATATTTTGGGTTCTGACTGGTAGGTTCTTCTATGTACCTAGCTTGTTTGACAAGGACCTCATTGTCAACTTATTTATGATATTTTTCATCGTGATCAGAAGTACCATTTATAAGTCTCTTTTCTATTGGTTGAATAACATATTCTACTCTAGATTCTCCAACTTCCACATTACATAGGTAAATTGATCCTGTTGATTTATGATTTTCATGACCCCCTGAGGAATAGTTCCATATTTGTATTGGTCTTTATCCCCAAAAGGTAATAGCTTTCCTTTTATTATACTCTATAAGAACCCTAACATCCATAATGTACAGTCATTAATAATGTAATTGTGATGAAACTCTATACGAACATCTATATGGATAATTTTATTCGTTATATACAGAATATGATAAATAATTAAAAAATTTGGACAAAAAGACATTTGTGCCTCTGACTAACAGTAGTCATTAAGATATCGGATAATATAACTAGGTGATTTTAACATGATATCACTTAACAATAATAACATAATATACATATCAGGGTAAAAAAATATTTTCTAATTATGAAATTCATCATAGTATTTATGAATCGATAAACATGACCAGAAATTTCTATTCATCCTTATGATCCTTAACATGAATTTTCTGAATTAAATTTGACCCAATATAAAATAACATAATGTCTTCAAATTTTTGTTCTGTATTTTTAATGCATTGATGATCAAAATAAAAAACGCATTCATGATAAATTTTGATAATATTTTTAATTTCATAAATTGATCTGGAAATTTCTTTATCATCTACACATGAATTTTTGATATCTATTATTTCCTTAAAACTAAAATAGGTATTCATATAGAATTATTTTAGTTCTAGTTTGAAAATGAAATGGTTTTCTCTTGAAAATGTAATTCCAAACCTTGAATGGAGAGGGATTTATGAAATTTTTTATTTAGAAATTCAAAATCTATAACTATTTTATGAATGAAGTTTTTATAGGGCATGTTCCATCATTTTGAGTCATTTAGTTCCCCATCATCTACAAGATCCTATCATTTTTTTCAGGTATGTCACTCTTTGAGTTTTTCGTTCCAGCCTCGGTAGATGAGTCTTGTTCATAGATAGAGAGATTTTTTTGAGAAAATGACCTAATTCCTAGACGGTATCCTTTCTTGATTTTAAATGAATATTGGTATAAATGGTTTATGTATTTTATGCATTCATGGTAAGTTGAGAATCATTAAATAGTGTATGGGTTGTTTAAAAAGAGAAATGGGCTGAAAAATATACTATAGAACATTTAAACATCTTGTAAAGGGTTTACACATCATGTAATTGTTCAATAGATTTAATAAAATAAATATGAGGTGATTTTTTCAGCTAATTCCATTAAAAACAGTTACACGACATGTAACTACATTACACACCTTTTAAATGCCCAAATTTCTATTTTAAACACATTTTTTGGTTGATATTCATTCTAATTTGTTTTACTTCCTCTCCACTTGATTGTAGGTCTCTCTATATGTGATTTTGGGGTACATAATTCCATCCTAAATATTTTATTTGTGTGATAAATCCCTGGTAATTCTTTTTGTTAGGTTTCTCCCTTCTATTCTTTCTTCTCCAATATATTACGGTGAAATCCATTTACCAGTTGTATTATGGGTTTTGATCTTGATCAGTTTTGATCTAATAACATCTTTTCAATCATCCACACCTTCTTCCTTGTTAGAGTTGTCTATTGGATGGATTGCTGGTTCATCAGTTAATGGTAGCGATTTTAAATATTAACACAATGGTTTGATAGTTTCTATGTATATGAAATAATTTGATTTCAACAATGATATGTGTGACCCAATTGAATAATTAATAAATGGGATTCTTCCTTGGGTCCCTTTTTATGAAATTGGATTCCATCAAAGCTTATGGAAACCCATTGGGTGAGAAAACCATTGTATATAATTGAATTTTCAAATGGATAAATGTATATTTAGAATTACATATGGCCTAGAGGTATTTATTTTTAAAGAATCCCTAAATTGTAGATTATTTCTTAATGAAATAACTATTAATCATTTTTGACATAAAATCAAGTTTTATTTGAATGATGAATTTTAATTCACATAATTATCCATTGAGATGTATGTTGTGATATTGTGATATCCATGTTGTATAACAGGGAATATTTTCCATGATTTAATCCTTATATATCACGCTCAACCATAATACATGAACACTTATACATTATGATGATAAAATTGAGCAGTCTCGACTCATTCCCATGTTTTAATGCTTATAGAGTGTAGGATATTCCAAGTCCTATATTGTAATGATCATATGGATTTTTCTCAGATCTTGTAATGCTTATAGGGCTTTGACCCAGATTTTCCTCTCTTTACCATGGTTATGTGATGGTGGTTGGAATTTTCGTAAGGCATGATCAGATATACTCTAGAATGGTTCTGATGTAGTTTATTTGACCATGGGTATTTTTTGTGTATTGAAAGGTCATAAGACATTCTCAGATATATTTCCACTTGGAGTAGAAGTATGTAATGGTTTAATTTTATTAATTTCTTAATTAATTAATATCCTCGTGTATTTCTTTATTTAATAAACTTCATATGATACTAGTTTAGTTTTTATATGGTGGTTTCCAACTACTATTTTTTATTTACACACTATTCGTGCCACTATTTGGCACCCAAGAAGATTCCATGGATGCGTGTTTAGACATTGGAAATGGAACTTTCTATTTATTTATTTTTTATTGTTAGGATAGAGTTTGCAGATGGGATTTTTTTGGGTTCTAGGAACTGAGTCATTCAGTCTTTTATTTGAGTCTCCATGTATGTTTATTGTATTTTTATATATTGACATTTTGTTACATTCCATCATGTCATTAAATTATCACTAATTATTTATTAGATAATTCATTTGGATTTTATTATTGAATTTGACTATATCATTATATTGATTATTTCTATTTTATTATTTACTTTACTACTACTAGGACACTTCATACGTTGGGGTATAGTCTCCCAAATATATATTTCACACCCCTGCTAATATTCAGAATCCTTTGGGGTATGATGAAGTGAACTTGAGGACACATAGACAGCCCTTTTGGGCCACATGAGAGAGATCCAAATGGGGGGGGGGGATGTTGCATGATATTTCCACATGATCTTCACCATTTATGAGAATCCAAATGTAGAAGGTTTGGATTATAGAGTTTCAAAGTAGGATGAGAGATCTAAATGGTGAAAGGGTTTGAAATTTGAGGTTAAGTAAGAGATATATCTATAGAGAGAGGGAGATAAATTATTTTTAAGTGATTTTGGTTAAATTGTTCCAGTTTCTCAAGACAATTTAACCACCATATTCATTATTGGGGTTTATTAAAAGACGCACCTTTTTAAAAATGAAATAACTTCATGTATTACTTAAAAAATTGTTACTGAAAAAATAAAAACAATCAATATTGAAATTAACTAAAAATTTAGTAAAAATTTATTTAAAATTACACATTTCAAACATCCCCTAAAGAATAAAATCATATAGTGGGATGTGGTTTAGTAAAACTATCAGCAAGTAGATATTCAATATTTACAAATTCTAAAAAAATATCCTTTTAATGAACATGATATCACTGAAAAAGATTTCTTATATCAATATGGTTGGTTCTTGAGTGACCTAAAGTATTTTTTGAAATATTATTTAGACTAGTGTTATCACATAAAATATGAATGTTATTAAAATTAAGTCCAAAGTTTTTTAATGTGTGTTTCATCCCCAACACATGAGCATAAAAAATTCCAGCAAATATATATTCGACTTCATCCATTGACAAAGAAAAAAAAATTTGTTCATTACATGACCATAAAACTAGAGTTTTTCCTAAAATTTGATAGGTTCATGGGGTTATTCTTGTTGTCTTATATAAATCCTCCAAAATTTACCATCTGAATATGAAACAAAAATAAAATTAGATGCTTTTTTGTAAAGTAGATAATGAAAAATAGTTTCTTTTAAATATACATAATTTGTTTTACTGGTATTTTGAATGGATTATTTTAGGTTTCAATAAAATTTAGCACGTAAAATTATATAAAACATTACGTATGGTCTTCTATAAGTGATATATAATAAATTACCCATAATATCTCTTTACAACATGTTGTTAACATGTTTTCTAGAATCATCCAAATAAAGTTTTACAATAGTACACTTGGGAGTTGTACAAGTATTATAATTATCTTGTTCAAAATTATTCAATAAATAAATAATTTATTTCATTAATTTAAAACATTACAATAATATTTTTGATAAAGTTTAAATCCAAAAGAGAAATTTAATTATTCCATAATACTGATTTCAAATTTTCTTTTCATAAGGTTGGAAAAAATGCTACATTTTTTTTTTAATTTTTTGATAAAAAAATGTCATATTTAGACATTTTTAATAATAATATATTAGAAAAAAATCATAAAAATAATAGGATCAAATAATAATACATAAAATCCATTTTCTAATTAAAAGGAGATTAATATTTTATACCAAGATTTAGGTTCTTGTTTAAGTCCATAAAAAACTTTAGTATATTTGAATAAAGATTTTGATATATGAGGGTCTTCAAAACCTAATGCTTGTTCAATATAATAATCCTCCATTAAATATCCTATTAAAAAATACTATTTAACATCCATTTGATAAAATTTAAGGTTCATATAATTTGAATGATCTAGAAGGTACCTAAATTCTTCTAATATAGAAACAGGAGAAATGTTTTCATCATTATCTATTAATTTTTCTTGGTCGTATCCCGCTGATACAAAGTAAGCTTCATTTATTGTAATTCACTCTTAAACATAATATTTATTTATAAAAACCCATTTGGATTCAATACAAGATAATTAAAAGGTATGTTAACTATTTCTCACCATTTATTTCTATTGAATTGATTATGTTCTTATTTTATATCAACTAACCAACATTCATTATTTATGTATTTTACAATAGTATTAAGTTATAATTATGATAGAGAAGTATAAATTTCATCTATGTTTCCTATATTTCACTTTTTTCTTACTCCAATATCTATATTTACTATAATGGTTTCTAAAGGACGATCCTTAAAGATCAATATTTTCTAGATAAGGCACTTTCAAAAGAATATTCATCATATACTCTTGAATTGGACATAATTTCATCTATTATGTTTTCAAAATTGGTCTTAGGTAATTCAAGACTCATGTTTTTATATGAGTTAGTGATTTCATATTTTTATTATTTTCTTTTACCAAAAAGATCACATTTATAAAAAATACAACTAAACTGATTATTCATTAATCACCAACTATTAATTATACATATGATGGCTTTATAAGTAGAAGAATATCCTAGAAAGACTCCTTCATTATCCTCCATATAAAATATACCAAGTATTACTTTAATATATAATACATACACCTAAAACCCAAATACATTGAAGTACCTTAATTTAGGTTTTCTATTATTCTAAAGTTCATATGGTGTCCTTTCAAAAATGGGTCTTACTATAACTATATTCATGATATAGAAAGTTGTGTTTATAGTTTCTATAAAAAATATGTAGGATGACTATATTCATTTATCATAGTCATTCATATCACTTGAATTGTTCTATCAAAAATTCTATTCTATTGAGGTTTTCTTGATGAAATAAAAGGTGGAATTATTATATAAATTTGAGTAAAAAGAAATAAATTCTTGGTTTTAAAATTCAACATAATGATCACTTCTTAATAAAATTATTTTAAAACATTTGTCTTTTTGAAAATTTTTAAAAAACCTTTCAAAAATATTGAACACTTCAAATTTGTGTTTTAGAAGATACACCCATGTAAATTTTGAATAAAATCAACTAATACACACACAAATAATATACAAACCATAATTCCAACCCATGAAGGTCTAAGAAAATCCTTGTGGTTAACTTCTAGTCATTTAGATATAGAAACACTGTTATTTTTTAAGAATGATGATTTTTTTTGTTTTTAAATTTTACAAGAATCGAAGAATCTATCATTATGAAATTTTAGACTAGTAAAATCAGAAAAAAAACGTGTTTTTTAGAAAATTTGTATAATGTAAGAATATAATATTGTCCAAGTATGCTATACTAGGTCTATGACACATTTGTCTCAAATGTTAAAGAATTCACCTTTTTTACACAAGGAATCCTAATATATAATATTAACATTTTTTGTTCTAGGAGCTCTAAATATATGTAATTTATCATTAAAAAATGAGAAATAAATTTTTGGAGAAACTAACATAAAAAAATTCATCATTGAGTTAGGAAATACTTACCAGGTTGTTTTTTATCCCTCGATAATATAACACTATATGGATCAAAATTGAATTTGGATCTTAAAAATTTCCAAATCATACTACTATTCCAAATCCAACTACCTTTCCCTCAGAATTGTCTCAAGAGGTGACTAGACCTCAGTATTTTTTTCTAGTGTTTGGAAATAGGAAGAGTCTCCATTAATTTTTCATGTGCATTGACCTTTTATATACCACATAACATTTATTTTATTGTATTCCTTTACCTAAAAGGTTATTTCAAATTGACCTTTTGTAGTACAAATATTTTATTTGGTGCAAATGTGTCTGCATGAAAATATTTGGGAATCTAGATTATCATTTTATTACCAGAATTTAGATTATTTATTGCCAAAATATTTTGGAAAATAATTTTTTTAAACCCCACTTATCAGGTTTTTTTCAAACAAATTTTGTTAAAATAATATACTTCTATTCCATAATATAAACATGAAGAACATTTATAACTATGTTTGAAATAATTTTTATATAATATTGATTATTTTCCACTTCTTACTATTCCATATTTTTCCATCATAAGAACTATTTTTTCAATAATTTCTCCTTTGGCTAACATAGTACCCTCATTTTTGAATGATTTTACCTCATCCATTAATTTTATTCGGTTTTCTTTCATGATAAATACTGATTAATGTAGATTTATTAAAAATATCTTCTAATTATAGATATTGTTTCATCACTTCATCTTTTTCACTAAAAACAACATTATGAATATTTATTAGTGACATATTCTTTTTTACTAGATTTTCATATTTTTATCATTCATTGAAAAATAAGCTACTACTTGACTACATGAGTATCTATCAGAATCAGAAGAAGAATAATAATAGGATTGCACCTCTTCTCCATTTTTATCCATAAACTGTAAATTTTATTTCATATAATTTGTCTTTGTTTCGAAGTCATATTTGGAAGATTTGATGGAGTCTATTGGAACATTCATAGTACCCTTCATATATATTTTACTTTTATGATCATAATCAATATTCTCCTTTTTATCTTTAAAATTTTATATTTTAGCTATGGGAAATATGGTGTGAAATGACCCACCAATTTTCATTCATATCATCTTATTTATTTGTATCCTTTTTTATATTTTCGGATTTATTTTCTTAAGCCTCTATTTTTCCTATAAAATTTTATAAATTTACTATTTAATGATCTAGTTCCAATCCAGAATCTGAGAAATATGAATATTTATAGATTTTGACATATTATTTTAACTTATTTTCATGCTTCTGAGATGTAACATTAAGGGAAATATTTTCCCTTTTAACTATATTATGATCATTAACTTCAGCTTACCCCACTACTTTATACATCATCAGGGTTCCAATTATTTCATTCATTTTTTAATATTTGATTGGTGATTAATGACTTAAGATAGAAGATAATACATTCTGTTTATAGGGTAGTACTTCGAGTACATTTAGCACTTGATATTATTGAGTGTTTGTGGTTCCTAAAGAAGAAATATCAGTGACTATTTCCATCAATCTATAGTTCATCTAGGTTTTTATTTCACCATCATACATTTAAAAGGTTTCAAGCTTCAGTTTTTCAATATTGTACTTCAATTCTATAACATTTTTAGTTCTTTCATATTAAACAATAATTATCTGTCACATTACATATGCTTTATTAAATTGGAAAACTCAATTGAATTTTCTATACCAACTCCAAAAATAAATGCATTCATTTCTATCAAATTGATGTTATAATCAACTTCATTTGAAGTATCCCAAGTCTTTGGTTTTATAGGAATCAAATACAATGTGAAATTATTTATATATACATTAATTTCATCATTTTTTAGATAGATGATCATTTGATATTTCCAACATCGATAGTGATCACCATTGAAATACAGATCATGTGTCCTTTAGATACCTTCTATAGGATAAACAATTAATATTTATATTTGAAAATAACTGATACAATATTCTTGTTATATATAATCTTCTTCATTTAAAAATCACTCATTTGATACCAATTTTTAGGTCGAAATAGTACAAAGATACACGAGAGGTGGTGAATAGTTTGTTTTTGACAATCATGATAGATTCTAGATTTTACAATTCCATACAATTTATGATGATATCCATATTTTTCGACTATAAATTGTTAGAGGAGATGATAAATTTTAAATAATAACACAAAAAATTTTATAGTGATTCGGGGAATAAAGATCCCCTTGTACACTCAACCAATACTCTCTGTGTGATATTGGTGATTTCACTATAACGGTCCTCTTTTTAGAAATACTTCCCAAATAAGTGTAGGAAGTTGGCACCTTAACAACAGGGATTTTTAGAGCCTTCTGGTAGTTTTATAGGGAACCGTAAATCAATAGGCTAGTTTGATAAGATAATAATCGTGAATAACAGGGTTTGAGCAAGGAAAAATCAAATAAATTAAATGATTTTGATTTGATATTATTGAATGATATTTTTATCATAGTTGAAGTAGAGACTACTATAATACAAATCTTCTTGTTCAAAGATAAATTTCTTCAGGAATGAATAACATCAAAGATATCCTGATTATAAATTATCTTTAATAAAAGTTAAAACTGACAAGCAGTATCAATTATATATCACAAGGTTAACACATTAAAGTCTTTACGGTTTAAATACTTTTGAATAAAATGTCATTCTGTATTTTAATTTTCATGTCATAGTACTATATTGTAAAGATATTTAACATACATGGGGTACAAAAAGGCAAAAAATATAATTTCTATTTATATTGAAAAATAGGATTTATTTCAGTTTTTTATATTCAAGATTGTAAACAAAAAGTAGTAATTATTTAAATTTAAATCCGTTAAGAGATTATTAACATCCCTTACAAATACGAAAATTTTATTCCATTTTATATGAGTCTTTGAATCATCCGTAAAGATTCTTTAAGATGATATTTACTTCCACCAAGACTATTGCAGTAATCATAAACGATATCTTTAACTTAAACATCTTTATTCAATAGTGAAATGTGGGTTCCTCCATATAATAACAAGACTCAAAACCTAAGGATTGAAACTTATTGTTGGTTAAAAAAGTAGGGTTGATGTACCATACATTTTTTTCCTGCAAACATGTGGTTCTTTACAAATATAGGGTTGTTTATCCATAATTTCCCTTTCTTCCAATGTAGGGTTCTATCCAAACAAATGGTTGATAAAAAATAATTTCCAACAATGTAGGATACATGATTCATATGTGGTAATTCAAATATAGGGTTTCTTAACCATTATATGAACTTACAAACATATTGTATGAATAGTGATTCCTTAATACTTTCAAGCCACTTACATAATACTTTATCAAATATTATAATCTATAAATATGATAATACTATCAAGGAATTTATTCCTTAAAAATACATAAAATAATTTTATCAGTAAAAAAATATGGCAATTTTTTATATATAAAAATTAATAAGATTTCTAGATTATTTTTGAAAAAATAGATGCCCAATAAATTATTTTTATCAATTATTGTCTTAAATTCTATCTTCACATTTTCTTACATTTTGAAATCTATTTCTAGAAAATTCCTCATTCAAAATTTATATAATTCATTTGATAATTATGATTATTTAATAAATCATCAAATATAGATGTATTTTAAGCTATTTATATTTGATATAATATTTTTTTCCGATGATTTATTTATTATGGGTGAAAATATTATATAGGCCTATACATTAATAGAGAATATTTTTTGTTGAATGATATGTAAAAATTATAAAATAAATTATGAAAATATATATCTACCCTATGAATCTATTATTTTAAAATATATATCATAGGATTTTATTGAGTTGTGTATAAGTGAAGTGTGTCGGTCTCCCTATATCCTACATCTGGAATAAAATATTGAAGGTTAGGGGATTTTTGGAATTAAAGTAAAGAAAATTTCCTTTGATGTAGTGATTTATCCATATTTAGACACTTTGATCAATATAGATTAGGTATAAATATATATATCATAAAATATTATTGTGTTGAAGGTCAAATCACTGAAATTAAATGTAAGGTGGATCATTAATGATTATAAATACCCATTTATTTTATGTTTTAAGGAGAAAGTTAGCAGAAATTAATCTCTATTAGGACATTATAAATGGTTATCCTATGGAAAATGTTTTAATTTCATCACATTTACTATCTTTGACAATAATGGTTAAAAAATTTGATATAAAAAAATTAGGGGGAAAGAGTACCTTCCAAAATAGCATAGTAATGGGCATCATTATAGTAATGAATTTATCCAGTGAATAAGATAAAAGACCAATTCCTACATAAATATTATATTTTTTAGTTACTGATGATACATAGGAAGATGATGACAATAAATTTCATGTATCGTGGTTTTTGTGTAAATTAGTTGATAGTAATAGTGTTTTGAAACAAGCTGATTAAGAATTTATGCTTGTTGTTAAAAAAATATTTAATTGAAATGTGGAACAACTTATCATTGAGACACATGTGAATACAAAATTTTATATTTTTAACCAATTAAATGATTTGTGTTTTTTTAATTTAAATAAGATGAAACTAATTTGGTTTATGAGGTTCTTGATGATTTCATAAAGCTATGTGAGACTTATTTATCTATTATATAATTATCCAAGGAAAATGATGACTGTGATGTTTACATGGTATATTCAATATGAAATTATTACATGGATGGGATAAGGAAAGGAACTCTAATAATCTCATAATAATTTAGTGAAATATCTAATTTTTAAACATTCCAATATAAAAAAATCCTTTTTTGAATATTTAAATCTCTAGATATTGAGTATTTCTACAATTTTTTATTATTGTCTTATATTCATTAGCTTCATGTACACATGTTTTGGTGGAAAAATCCAGACATCAACATTTCACATTAATTATTTCTTTATATTCATTATTTTCACTACTTCACTTTTATTCAGCACTATTAGTTAAAAACTATATTTTTTATTTTTTTCTTATTATGAAAAATTAAATCATACAGTTAATTTAATTCATATTATTAAAAATTACATTTTTTTTATATAATAATATATTATTTACAATCAAATACTTATATATATATATTTTATATGAATTTTCATATAAATATATTTAAATAAAAAAATAACAAGAGGAGAATCCAACAATGTATGTGCACATATATTCTTATAAATATATATAATAATTAAATTATTAATTGAAATTAATCTTATGTCTTTATAGAATATTTATTGAACTATGGTGATCTAATTATTATTATCTCTTCTTCTTCTCTAGATAAGATGATACCAAAATTATTAGATGTAGTAATACATTTTAACCAAAATATTCACTTTATCATTTAAAGGATTATTGGTTTCTAATTGATTTCAATGATAAAAATAACCTATTTTTCCAAATATTCATGAATTTTTTGTGTTTCTCAGACATATATTGAAAATGTAGGATTAGCATAATATATATTTCTTGGAGGATTATTGAACAAGATATAAATCATCAGTTGTGTGAGTGGAAGGTGATAAAATATGTCAAAAAATCCCAAATTGTTAAAAATGTAAATATTTCATATCATCACATATTATTTATTAATTTATAGTTTATATTCTACCTTCTCAATAAGAAATTAGTTAATAATTGAAAAATGTATTTTATGAAAATTAGAAAGAGATATTATAAATAAAATTTCACCTCATGAAATATTTTTAGGAAGAAAAAAATGAAAATACATGCCTGAAATATGGTTTTTTAAATGCGAAGACCTGGAATAAGGTTATAATTAGTCAAAAAGATAAATCATTTATTATTATGATTATTCTTTTTAGAAAATATATCTGAAAAATTATTTTTTTAATTATATAATTACATATTCATTTCTTCTTATTGAATATGAATCTATGAGGTCTGACTAGGAGTTCAAGTCACATAATATATACCCTCATTGTTTTCCATGTAGATGATATCCTTTATAGTAGGAGTAATTGATCATTGAAACATATGATGTATCAAAAGATAAATATATCATGGGATCATAATATTTTTAGTTCAGGAATCCCTCCCACTAATCACGAAAATGATAATGGGAGTGAATGAAAAAAATAGTAAATATTCTTATAGATGAATCAAAATAAGTATCTGATAATATTATAAGAAATTATACATTGTTTTTTTGGACTATATGTATTTTGTAAATTCATCACACAAATTTATCATTTTTTATATTTATTATTTTGTATTAAATTAAAAATAATTGTATAAAGGGGATCATTCTCCATAAGACTATGAATAAAAATATTCTAATTACTATAGGTAATAATGAATACTTTCACAGTGTAAATGGATTTTGGGTATGTATTAATAATAGAATTTTTTCCGGTCAACATTGTACAAAAGTTAGTGAAGCGGAATAAAGGGGAGAAATTTCTTCTTTAAAGGTTAATCTATATGATATGATTTAGTTAATAAATGAGTGAAATAAATTAGTTTTATATTCTATGCTTTTAGATATATCCAAATAGATATTCGCATACCCAGATCACCACCTCCTCCCTTAGACCATAAAATGTATCATGAGTTTCACTGTGTTGATTACCTTTTACATATTGTATTTTACAGAATCATACATAATCTACTGGATTATATACATCACCAACTAATACTATAAGATCTTATAAGAGTACAAATATAGGACAATATTAATAAATACTCACAATTTAAATTTGTTACTAGGGAGGCTAATATAGTTAGACAAATCAAATTAAATATTTACTCTAGCCATATATCCCTATTCATTAGTAAACGTATTAGAAATAAATTGTTTTTCGAACATTTTATTTCACATTGATTTAAATTTATTGAATTAATTCATAGATTCCAGAAAGTATGAGATTATCTAAAATCTAAATAATTTTTTCCAAATAAAAAAATGTTTCATGAACCAATAACTTAAAATTATTTTTTATGATCACAAGGACTAAAAAAATTATTAGAAAATACCATAATTTTGTTGAATTTTTATCTATTTTTAATGTTTGTGGATATATATGTGTTAATATATAGGTAGGGAAATTTTCAAAAATAAACAAGGGATGCTGTTATTATTGAGAAACATCTATTACACATATAAAAAATTCATTATAAATTAATTGGATTATAAATTTTCATTTCATTAAATTTATGTAACTTATAAGGATTTAATTTATTCTTTATTTATTTAGGTATCTATACCATAATTTCATAAAAAATGAGTGAAATTATTTTTATAGTTTTTTAGGTCCAGAATACATGTTTAACAATTGTGTTGTACCCATGGAATCCAATTAGAGATAAATATATTATTCAAGAACTACAAAATATATATATTAAGTGTTGTTTACATATATTATTTTACCGGTGATTAGAGTTACACAATTAAAAACGTCAATTCAATATAATGTCTTACATGATAAATTTATAATATATTATTAGAAATATTATTGTTATAGGTATTATTCCCACATGTATGCACAACAAATTGGGTATGTAATTTACTCAGTGATTTTGTTAAAATATTTCTAGATTTACTAAATTTATAATTTTAATTTTATTCTTTTAAATTTTTAATCTTAAATTATATGTGTTACATTTTTTTATACTTAAAATATGAGAGTAAAATAATTCATAAAATGCGTTTAAGATGGATCAATTATTAATAAAGAATTTAAATGAAATTTATTTTGTTCTTGGCTATGAAGATTACTTTTATATTAGTCAATACATGATTTTTATTCATATAGATATGATGTTTTTTTCATAGTGTCCACTAAAATTGTTAAATCCTTCATCAAAGAGTAAATTTTTGATATGGTCATTGTGTTTTAATTTACATTTCTTAGATTATCATGATTTGAATAACAATATATTTTTACAATGTTAATTCCATTAAAAATATTAAATTTAATACCATTAGGTTGTGTTGTTAATTTAATAATATTCATTTATCTTGTAAATATTTCATGATGTTCTATTTGGTTTATTTGTTGACTTAAATCCCCTTTGATGATTAAATATATAATATTTTTTGTATCATTTATTTATATATCAATATGTAAAATATTGTTGTACTTTTATACTCTTGGTAAATTTTTTTATAGTAAAATTTTTAATAGGTTTTTATATATTTTTATTGTTTTATAGTATATTGAAATATAAAAACAAAACAAATGGACTTTTATGGTAAAATGTTTAAAAATTAAGAAATTACCATTCCACATCGGTTATCATGATAACATAAATGATAAATGTCCTTAAATATTGGTTTTCATAAAATTACAAGGATATAACTATAGTGATGATTTTAATATTATTTATAATCAAATATTGTTTAAATATATTTGTAACATTTTCTATATTTACATCATTTTTTATAGAATATAAAAGCGAGAAAATAAATATTGTTAAATGGATTTTTAACAATACTGGCTATTTACCTATCTAATTACTGGTTATTTTTAAGGTATTAAATGAAGTTAATGAATGTATAAATAGTACTAAAAGGGTATAAATATTTCAAAAATAACCTTAATCAAAATAATTTAATTCATCTTATCATGTTCTAAAAAACATAAATAAATTTCCAGTTGTTATGCATGCCTTGAGAATCTTTTAATTAATAAAGAATTAGAGAAAAATCGTAATGGGTTTAGAATAGCTCACAATAATTATAACAAGAAATTAAAAAATTACAATTATAATGAAAATAAATTTCTCATTCAAATAATATAAATTTAAGGGAATTATTCTAAAAATGAAATCATGTTAGGATTTATTTCTAATTTAAACACAAAAATGAACAAGTTTTTGATTTTAAAAAAATCAACATACATAGTTCAATGTTTTATTAAAAATATAATATTTTCCAAAATTCATAACACTATTCTAAAGAAAAAATAATCCTTGATAAATAAATTCAAGATAAATATATAAAGGTGTATGGTTCAAAGGACTGATCCCGAGCATAAATTCAAATAGTTTCCTTTTTATTTGAGTTTAGAGAGAGTTGGGAAAAATGGAATTGTAAATAGATTATTGTATTACCTAATTTTATTATCTTATACTCTAAACCTCGATTCATTTTATGATTCATTTTTCATGGAAAATAAGTTCTTTTCTAAAAATGATATATTTTTATTCAATATTTTAGTTGTAAAAACAAATTCAAAATGAAATAATTGTACATAAATGACATTATATGAAATTGAAATTATGAACAATTGAAATTATTCACCACTACTTAATAATATAATACAATTAATTGAAATTAAAATGAGAATACATGGGAAATATAATTTCAAGAAAATTTTTTTACAAAAGAACAATTATTGAAGGTTTATTTGGGATTAACATGGAAATAAACCTATTCCTTTTCATTACAATCATCCTTCCCCATATGTGTGATACATGGGTTATTTTTCATTAACGTATCATTAAATACAACATGATACTTTTTATTATGGTATGAAAATCATTATCAGGAAAGGGAGATCAGATAAGTGTTATGTTAGATGAAATGGTCACAATGGTAAATTAAACATACGGTGTTGGAAATTCCCTTACAAATGATGTTCCTATCAAAATTTTACACAATATGGGGTGTTAAAAAATTATAATATAAGGGTTACAATGTATTATATAGTTTCTAAAACTATGACTATTAAATCTGATGTGGATGGAGTGGATTGTTTGGTCTCAACTAAATGTGGGATCCTCTTCTGATATATGGAAAATCATTGAAGAGATAATCTAAAATATGGATTTGGGAGGGGAACTGATATATTCAATCAATTGGTAACCAAAATTTATTCTCTATCTTTACATTTCCTTTTACTATTCATAAATACAAATTTTTTCGTGATTCCTCTAGTGGGTCATCATTATTTTTTTCTATCATTTATTCTTTTCTGTAGCCATTTCTTTTCTTCTATATCATTCCACTTCTTATAACCCACATATATCATGAAAATTTTCCATATTTATAAAATTTAAATTGAATTTTACTTATGGGAAATATGGGAATTATTGGAAAGTTTTGTAGTGTTTTACCCATAAGGTAAGCTCCGATATATTTTTTTTATTATCCTCGAACATTCCATTTCATATAAAAATAAGTTGAGATGGACTATATTTACTTTTAAATATTATATAATTATTCTAAAGAATATGTTTTTATCAGTATAGTAATATTAGTGTATCAAAGGGGTTGGAAGATCATAGGTATTTTCACTAGTAAGGTATTTTTTGTGAAATAACCTTATAATTTTGTGTTGATGTGTGTATCATATTATCTACCAAATCAAGAATAATTTTTTAGGATTGTAGACTCTACTCTTAATATCATGGATATCATGAATTAATGGGTCGCGATTAACAAATAATTATATCCTCCTCATTAGTTAATCAGACAACAATTATTATATATGTATATATTATAGCAACATAGTTATCTTTGGCCAAAAAATGTCCAAATAAAAAATAATGTCAGTCTCCTCATTAGGTAATAACAAAACTATAATATCTGCATATATCATAGGGACATATTCATCTTTATCCAAAAAAATCCAAATAAACCATATGAAAATCCTTCAAGTGTGTACTAGATTGATTTGTAAATAATCAAATAATTTAGGTCATTTTTATCTCAAATGATATTTAACTCCCCAAAAATAAAACGTAGGGACATTGTATTCGATAACATGTGTGGCATGAAACACTAATATTGTAATAGAATATAATGTCCCAATAATTTATAATATATTTAATATTTTAAATTAATTCAAACTATAATTTATTTTTTAAAACATGATATATTGAGTTATAATACATCCCAAGAAAAAACAAGTTTCTTCAATGGCTTGTGTTACACGCAAGACTTAGTTTTACCAAAGAACGATATATTATTAAAATATTATTATTTATTATAATCATATATAACCTATATGTAAAATTAGTTATTATTAATATTATAAAATAACTTATTAAAATAAATGGTTTACAAAAATATGAAATTAATTCATTGGACACTAATTATTTAGAAATTAATATAAGAACCAGTTTAATATAAAGGGATGTTTTTTGTAGAAAACTATTTTATACTCATAAAGTAGTTCTTCCCTAATAAATTAGATTAATTAAATTTAGTGAGTGGTATTAATCTAAAATATAAATAATTTATTCAATTAATAAAATTTCATACTCATTTAATAGATTTTATATTCATAAGATAAGAAAAAACGTAATATTACACACAAAAACCTATATTTTTATTTAGGCACTTTTACTGCCTTTTAATAGAGAACCTATTTTAAATCCAACTTTTGGACCATTTTTAAATATTATTTTTCAAAATAAGCATAATATTTAACATAGATATATATATATATAATAGGTTTCAGTGATTTTTTGGAATTTTTAGTTGATGTTTCATTTTATAATGAATAATATAAAATGTGGATTTTTTATTCACAAGTTATTTTTCGTCTTATTTATTTATAAGGATCAATAATATTTTAATAGTTTTTTCAGTTTAATTAGATACTATTTTACCAATTAATCCAAATTAGGTCATTGAAATCAATTTAAATTTGAAATTAAATATAATAACATTGTAAACTTTTGAACATTTTTAATTTAAAAATATCTTCATTTTCATCTCATCTGCAGGATTAAATTTAAATTAATTTCCACCACTTATTTTATTGTATTTTTAAAAAACTGATTCCATATTTAAAATCAAAATAATTTATAATTTCTAATAAGTCTAACTTTGTTTTTGACCAAAAATATTTGTGAAAGAAATTAAAAATACTTACAATGATTAAGGTAAAATTAAACATAACAAGGGACGAAACCTTGAACTTTTGGGCCCAAATGACCTATAAACAAGTAGAAAATCTATTTTATGTGCATATTTAAAACCTAAAATCCCTTTTATATAATGTTTTAAATTATTTTATCCACATTATATGGGATAACATAAGTGGAATTATCTTTCAAAATTCGAAGAGTGCCACTCCTCCACTATAAAAAGGCCACCTCTCCTCCCATTTCCTCCAACACATAAGACACATTACATAAACAATTATCTTACTAAATATCTACTCAAAATTTCTCCACTCATCCTAGATTAATCTAGTTGTGAATAAATCTATCCTAGTAATCTCTTTGGTGAAAACCGAAAGGATTCATCCAAATAAGTGATTATATATTTCTTCACGATATTTAGTATTATTCAGTTTATTCACCCCATAATATCTTTTTATTACACAGATGTATAAAAAATAGTTTCAAAAATATACTATGATTTGTTATGTCAAGGATTATACCTACACGTAAACACACATCCATCTAATGGATAATGAACAAACCATTTATCAGAATGGTGAACTACTGCCTGACGAAACAATGTTGTTTGTATTCATTTTAACACCTATCATGGTTGTAAATTATGATAAAACTATATTTATATATGTTATATATTATATTTATAATTTCTTTGAACATATTTAATTATTTTATAAATCATAACATTAGGCTTTCCATTTTGTGTGAATATGATAACATCTTTTGTGGAAGTGTGGTCTACCGCCTCCTCAAAGAGGTGTGATTCGATCATGTGATACATGGAATATATAAATGATGGTATTAATTTAACACATGTGACATAAAAACATCTATATTATATTAATTACCTATTTACCTTTCTATAATTATAATATATAGATCATTTTATTCATCTTCCTTTTATACACTAAAAATGATAACTTCGATCATGGACGTATAGACTACCACCTCCTCGACAAGATGTGATTTTTTTTACATAAAAATAATTATATATATATTCATATATTATTCAATAACATGGAATATATGATATTAATATCAATCTAGGAAGATAATTTGTTACTTAACTTCTTTCTATAATGAACATTGCAAAATGGGAACACTACTCATGCATACGTAGGAACTACCTACTCCATTATTATAACATCGGTTCATTTATCATAACTATATTTAATGATTAGTTTTAATATTATATTTGATATATAAATATGATAATTATTTCATTATTATTATTATAGATATTATATATAGTTACCCCTTTTAATGTTACCTGATGCTTTTACATAAGACATTATATTATTTTAAGAGTAATTATACATTAGAGAACAAGCCAAGGATCGTGAAGTCTAGTGACTTTAAAGACTTGGTACATAAAACTAAAATCATGACAATAAAAAATTATTAATTTAATATTGAAATATATTCCCTAACAACCATTTTCTAATACATATTCATAAGATATACAGGTTATAACATAAACAAAGCGATGAGATAAAAATCCCAGCATGGGAATAAACATAAGTATAAAGATTTAGCACATGGGTTAGAAAGAGTAACATGATGACATAAAAAGGGCATATAGCATATGTAATCATAACATATAAACATGGAATCATATAAACATAGAGTCATATAAATTATTCAGCAACATAAAACTTGACTTTAGCAATATTTAAAAATAACCACCAAGACTGTTGCCCATGGTAGTAAAACCCAAGCATAACCGCCAAGACCATCACAAAAGGAGCAGAAGACAAGGCTAACCTCCAAGACCATCACACGTAACATATCATGTGACTCAACATTACCCAATTAATTGATGTTTTTTTCAGGGAAAACCCATCTTTACTTTTCATGAATATGTTTTCCACATTTATAATCATATGTATTTAATCATACATAAACATAAGGGTACCCATTGAACGAAATGGGTATCATAATCATTCCATTAAGCATAATGAATGTGTGTATCATAAAAGTGTCCATGAAAGAAATTGATTACCACAAAAAGGAAAATTATTAAGTTAAAATAATCATATATCATTTTAAGTGATGTCAAACAGAATTGACAACATGAAAGAATGGTATTTAAGAAATTTTAGCAATAAAACATTTTTGTGTTGTTTCAAGGAAAATACAATAGAGACTTTAAAATAAAAAAAGGGAAAAATATTTTATAGAAAACCATATGTGAACCAATAAGGTTTTAATAAAAAAAATACTGATTTTATAAAGAAAAATATGTCTTAAATCATAATATAGATTTCACTTGAAATTTGGTAAGAATTCAGGAAGTTCCATTAAAATAAGTTTTCTTATCGAGAAGTATTTAAGAGGAAACCACATAAAAATATGTATATCCCAAAAATAGGATAACAAAATATATTGATAAATGAATTTGGTACATGTAAAAAGCCTTCAGAATATTCACATAAAATTATAATATTACTTAATTTCGGTAAAAGGATGATAAGGAAACCTAATGGAACAAAGGAGGTTCGGGTAGAATCCCTTACTGATTATTGGCATTTTATTAGGAGTACTTAAGAGGGATTAATGAGAGAGAAATCGGTTTATAATCACTTAAACATAATTAATTAAGTATGGGGGATGATAAATCATACCCCATCATTAGGTATTACACATAAAAGGGATACCATAGAGGACATTATAAAATAAAATTTAAATAGAGGGGATCTCATACCTTAAGTCTGGTGGAGATCTTCTCTTTATTTTAATGACCTGAATAGTCAAATTAAGTTCATTAATTAATAAATAAATAACATATTATTTGTGTAAAATATTTATTATAATAATTTTTAGTTCATTTATAAACATTTTTATTGGTTAGGAGGTTCATTTTCATTGTTTGGGTATATTTTCTTACATGGTTTTAATGATCGGTCCACTTGTATTAATGTTCGGATAAACATGTATGATGAAGGTGGTTGTCCATAATTGGAGTGATATTTTATTATTGAACATCCAAAAATATAAATTGTTGAAAATTTAATTTGGTTACTTGGATTGAAGTTATATCATTATGTAAAACAATAATGATAAAATCTTGAATTAATTTAGAAATTTTCCCCATAATTAACTTGTTTGTCATTATTATTTTACATCATGTTTTCTATAGGATTAAAAAAACACACATAATATAAAATAAATATTTAATATTCAGATTCATCTATAAAAATTGTTTCATGACTATAATTTAAAATGGTTATAGAAATTGATAAACTATCATCCTTGAATGTGATAAATTATCACATCTCAGATGGTGTTTTTGTTTCTTTTGTATAAAATAAAGAGAAAAAAGAGATGATAATGAATTATCTCATTAGAATAAAAAAATTATAGTGTCTAAATATTACTATATTTATGATACCATTTGTTTAAAGGGAGATTATGTGAGAAAAAATCAAAGAAAATAACTTGAAAGGAAATAAAACAATTGTAAAAAGGAATTTACCACTTGAGTTTATCTCTTTTGATAATTTATTAAGGGGAGAGGTTTTGATATTTTCTGAAGAAAAAAAGAAAAATGGAACTAGGGAAGGATATTGGGGGGGTATTTGGGTTGAATATATGGATGTAACATGGATTTATTATAGTGAAGAGAACTAGGGAGTGTGGGCGGTTTTTATTGTGGAGGGGAGGAGTGTTTTATTAATATTTTAATCATTAGTTTATTATTTTTCCAAAATACAAGAAATAGTAATGACCCCATGACCTAGAATAGATATAAGTGCATGTGAGTTTGATATTTGAGTACTTACTTCACTTATGATGTTCGGAATAGTGTATTTAAATTAAAAATGTATTTATACAGTTAATTAATGTATTTTACTAATCACCAATAATTCATGTAGTTCAGAAAAAATACCAAAAGTTCACCCAACTATTTTTCATTATTTAGAATCAATAAATAAAATCCATTTTTCAAAAATAATTTTCTAAATATAAATAATTTAATTTTTAAATAAAATCATAATTTAAGTGAAAAATACATATTTTTTAACTATAACTGATTTTTAACGCTTTAAAAATTACATATGGTCTTATAACATTATATTAAAACCAGAAAACATAAAATTGTTAATTTATAATCAAATTATATGAAAATACATTTTGTTATATTAATTAACTAATTTCAACTAATTATTTATGACTTACAAAAATACCCATAATTTTACTATGTTCATATTATCACATATAAAATGACTACATTTTATTTATAATTTATTAGGTAAGGTTACTATTCTTTTGGATGATTTATTATTCATAAGGGTCATATTACAATTCATATGGGAATTTTACTATTTATATGGGTAGGTTACTATTCACCAAAAATCATGTTTGTTCTATCGGGATCCAAACATCATACTGGCCGCAACCCTGTAACTCATAATTTCAAAACTCAAATCATTGAAGTGACAATAATATGTTTAGTGGTCACATAGTACATAGTAGTTCATTTTTTTTGTGATTTCATTTGATTATATGACATATTTATAAAAATGGAATTTCAATTGAAAAACATTGGGTCGTTACATTCTTCCCCTTATGAAATTTCTCCCATGAAATTTCGTTTTGCATTCTAAGACATAAATAGGTCCTAGTAATTTTCCATCATTGCCTCATCCAGTTCCCATATTTTCTCTTCATACTTATGGTTCCTCCACATTACTTTCACTGGGTGAGTAGTCTTTTTATGTAGAAATTTTTCTCTATGATAGAAGATTATTAATGGCTACTCCTCATAAGAAATATCAACCTCCAACATTACAACCTCTGATTAGAGTACATGTGAAGGATCTGGTATGTACTTCCATTAGAGGTATACATGAAATACATCATTTACTTTTGACACGATAGGTGTAAGTGCCATTCGATAGGTCACAAACCTGGATCAATCAAGGATCATGAAGGGGATAATATATCTGGTACTTAACATTCCTTTTTCACAATCCTCATGACATTATTCTATGGATGTATTCCTAGAAATACCATGTCACCATCTTTGAACTCAAGGTCTCTTCGACGATTGTATCCATAACCCTTAATTCGACTTTGGGATGCCTTGATATACTGTTGAATGGTTTTCACATTCTCCACCATTTATTTGACCATTTTTGGTCCTACCCACTTATTCTCATTAACTTCATCCCAACACGTTGTTGTTCTACACATTTTCCCATAAAGGCCTTTGTACGGTGCTATCTGGAAGTACAAGTGGAAAATGTTGTGGTAGGAGAATTCAACTAGTGGAAGAGGATGGTCCCATCCCCCTTTAAAGTCCATAGAACATGCTCTCAAATTATCTTCCAGTGTCTGAATAGTTCCCTCAGATTGGCCATCAGTTTGAGAATGATAGGCTGTACTGAAGTTTAGTTCAGTGCATAGAGTATATTAGAGTCATTTCTAAAACATCGAGGTGAATCTCAAATCACGGTCGTATACAATAGATATTGTTACTCCATACAATCTTTCCACATCTTTGATGTAAATCCATAAAATTTGATCTAATGAATAGTCCTCTCAAATTGTGATAAAGTGAGTTGCCTTCGTAATACAATCCACAATGACCCATTGGGAATTTTTTCCCATAGATGTCTTTGGAAGTCCAATAATAAAGTCAATGGTGATGTTCTCTCACTTCCATGTTGGTATGGGTTGCAGTTTCATCATCCCCTTATACTTCTATATTTCATCCTTCACTTGTAGATATACCATGCACTTTTAGGTATACTCAGCAATCGTCTTCATCATATTGTCCCACAAAAAGTTATCTCAAAGATACCGATACATTTTTGTTCTTGCTGGGTGGATATAGAAGGTTTAACTATGTACATCATTCAAAATCTACTTCATTATCTGTGGATCATATGGTACACATAATCGTGACTCAAATCTTGCAACTCCTTCCTCATCAATAATGAACTCAGAGGATTCCCTATTTTTAATGGCTTCCACCCTTTTCTGAATTTCCACATCTTTTCTTTGATTGTCCTTTATTTTCTACATGAGGTATGGTTGAGTGGTCGTTTGAGAAAGGATTGAAGATGTTCCTCCCTTAATGATCCCCATGTACATCCTCTGAAAATCTATGAATATCGGATCCTTTTCAACTCTCATTGTTGATAAATACGCAGTATCTTTTCTACTCAGAGCATCTGCCTCATTATTTGCTTTATCAGTATGGTAGTGGATTGAGCATTTATAATCCTTTATGATCTCTATCCATCTTCAATGGCCATATTGTGATCTTTTTTTGAATACATATTTGAGACTCTTGTGGTTACTATATATCTCACACTTCTCAACATAGAGATAATGCCTCCAGATTTTATATGAAAATATCACTGCCGCCAACACGATATCATGTGTAGGATAGTTTTTCTCATAGATTTTTACCTGCATTGAGGTGTAGGGTATCACTTTAACATTTTTCATTAGCACATAGCCTAATACATTCTTTTAAAAATCACTATACACCACAAATAGTTCTCTAGTTATTGGGAGTGTGAGTATTGGCATAGTGATTAGTCTTTTTTTCAAATCCTTAAAATATTCTTCACATTCCTGAGTCCATAAAAATATTACTCCCTTTCATGTTAGATTGTTCCTTGAGTTTGACAATCATGAGAGGTTCTTCACAAATCATCTATAATACCCTTCTAGACCTAGACTATTGCAGATCTTGGTTACAAATGTTGTCATGGGCCACTCTTTGACTTCCTTTTTTGTGGAAGGGTCATCATATATCCATTTTTTGGTGAAAATATGCCCCAAGAATGATACTACATCTATCAAGAACTCACATTTACTTTACGCTTCATATAACTTCTCCCTTCAGAAATTCTTCATAATAATATTCAAATTCTCCTCATGTTTCTCTTTACTCTTGTAGTATATCAAATTGTCATTAATAAAGACTACCAAAAATTTGTCACAATAATATCTAAAGACTTTATTCATTAAATAAATGAAAATTTCTATATCATAAGGGAGTCTGAAGGGAATCCCTATGAAATCATATTGTCTATACCTTGTTCCAAAGGTAGTCTTGGGAATATCTTCCTTCCCCACCTTTAACTGGTGATATCACAACTGAAGGTCCACCTTAGAGAAATAACTAGCCCCACAAATCTGATTGAAAAAAGTCAAATATTCGAGGAAGTGGATACTTTTTCTCTATCATGATTTTATTGATCTCACGATAATCAATACAGGGGAACAATGATATATCCTTCTTCTTGATGAAGAGGACTGACACTCCCCACAAGGAAGCACTCAGGCATATTAAACCCTTCTCCATATTATCCAATAAATTCTTATTTATCTCTTCTGGCTCTACAATTTCCATTTTATAAGGTTTCGTTGATATAGATAGAGATCCAGGAATATGATCAATTGAGAAATCAACCTCTCGATAAAGAGGAAGATCAGGCCACACTTCAGGGAATATATCGGTGTAATCCCTCACGATGGGAATGTCTTCAAGAATGGTTCTCTACTTTGTCTTAATCATTCGATCTAGATATTATTGATCATAATAAAATAATATCCACACTAGATATGATTATTATAATGGATATTCAACTTCCTCCTTACACTTGTAAATAATTGGAGGATGCTTTGGGATGTGAAGGGCGATCTCCCTTTCCTGACAGTTGATGTGGGATTTATATAAAGATATCCAATAGATGCCCAAGATAATATTGAACTCCACTAAAGGAAGTATGGAATGGTTTATAGGGAGTTTAATTCCACAAAAATTAACCAGGTGGAGTTATAAACCGTGGATGCAGTAATTTCCCCATTCACAGTTCCTGTAGATAACTTTTCCTCTAAATTTGGAGGTGGTGTTTGAATATGTATACTAATCATGGAATGATATAAAAGAATGTATATAACCAGAATCAAATAGAATTTTCACTATTATTGATTGAATAACTAGTGTACCTATCACCATATCATTTTCCGGGTCCACCTCAGCAGTAGTGATGGCATAAGACCTTCTTTGTTACCTTCGAGGTTGTTGTTGATTGCCTCCAAAAACACTCGGATTAGGTAAAGTGTCCACCTAATGTCGATGATCCTTACAATTGTAACACTACACTACGGGCTTATTGTAGATCAGAACATTCCATTCTTCTTCTGCATTAATGGGATTCTACATATCCTATCGAAATGTTTTAGCAAGATTTCCCAACATTCCACATTTGAAGCAATTCCTTGTTCCCTTCACATAGTTCCTAGGGTGGTTTTTCCCACAATTTTTACTTGTTGGATGGTCATACTTATTTCGGTCATTGGATTTTCTTATTGAACCACCCATGTTGTTCTCTATTTCCCTCTTCATGTAACTGATCCCAGGACACAACAAAAATTCTCCAATCTTCATTTCACCATTATGGGAACAACAGACACTCTCCTCATAACTATCGAAGACTCAAATCACCAACGCTTTTTGTAGACATAGATTTAGTCCACTGATGAAGTGATCCACATTATTTTCGACATTCATGACAAATCCATAAGTATACCTTGAAATCCTTGTAAATATTGTTTCATACACCTCAATCGACTCCTCTTCCTTCTGCTTGAGTCTGAGGAACTCACTTTACAACTTGATAAGGAGGGTTTGAGGACAATATTTATTGAAAAACATCCTCTTGAATTCCTCCCAATCCATGGAATAAATTTCCACTTGGTACATTGTATTCATGATTAGTTTCCAATACTAATCTATTTCCCCATCAAAAGGATAGCCCACCAGTACAACTTTCTCTTATCTCGAGAACTGGAGAATGGAGAATATCTTTTAAATGTAGTTAATACGCTATTCTGTGAGGAGGGGATCAGAAGATATGAAAAACATGGTAGACCATTTCCGCATGAATTATTTTGCGAAAACATGATCTTTTCTTGGAGGAGGAGGGTGTTCTACATGATTCGAGTTATTATCCATTACATGATCTAGCTGATCAAGTACTGTCATTATGTTTTGAGCACCTGTTCCCATCATCTCAAGAATATCATTATGGAAATCATCACATTCTGTATCACATTAATTGTAGGAACATGTTCATCTATTTCATTACATTATCTAAGAAAAATAACGTACAATTAGAGGTCTAGAATACTTATCAATTGGAAATAAAAAGGAATCTCTGAACACAAAAGGATAAAAATTTAAAGGAGATATATATAAAAACTTGTGAGTCCTTAGTTTCAAATATAGGTTATCCATGATCAATTTCATAACATATATTCTTATGGGATTTTTTTATTACCTTATTAATTGTTTGTACTGAACTCGTGAATTTACCCGAGAATATCCCCAGGGAGTGTCCACCCAAGTGTGTAGCAATTCCCATTATCATGTACCAGGATACCCCAAGTCAAGATGAAAACTCCTTGTCAGAGTTTTCACTCCTAGATATATATATTATAGAGCCGCCTCTACCTATTTTTATCCTAACATATATGTATTTTCTTGATAAAAAACTTACTCTATACCTACCTAAATTTAGGGATGTTTTCTTATACTTCGTCTTATCCAAAAGGTTCTTACTAAAGCACTCTATTTATAATCTGTAAAAATAATTATTCCATCATATGATACCAACTATAGAGACCTAGACTTTTACATAAAACATTAAATGATTTTAAGCATAATTATACACTAGAGTACAAGCTAAGGATCATGAACTCTATTGTCTTTGAAGGCTATGTACATAAAATTAAAGACATGAGAATAAAGAACACTTCTTTATTTAATCTTCAAATTGAGGTCCTAACTTTCATTGTGCTCATACATCTTCATAGGATAACCTAGGTATAACATGAAAAAATATATGATCTAAAAATCCTATCAAGGGAATAACTGTAAGAATAAAACTTTAGCACATGGGTTAGAAGGAATAACATGATGAAATAAATATAGAGTGTAACATATGGAATAAAAACATTTAAACTGGAAATATTATAATCATAGAGTCATAGTGATGTGGTAGAAACATAAAAATTACTTTACCATGATTCAAGGCTAATGGACAAGACTATTGCACATGGTTTCAGAAGCCAAGGCTAACTGCTAGGACTGTCGTATATGGTAGCACAAGCCAAGGCTAACCACCAAGACCGTTGCACATAATATCTCAAAGACTCCAATTTACCCAATGCATTGGAGCACTATCTGGGTGCACCCATCTTAAATTTTCATGATTATGTTTCCCACATTATGAATCAAACATAATCAATCATACGTAAACATAAGGGTACCCATAAAAAGAAATGGGTATCATAATCATGTCATTAAGCATAATGTATGGGTGTATCATACATGTGTCCATGAAATAAATGAATTACAAAATACATAAAATTAATAAGTAAAAATAATTATATATCATGGTAAGTTATGTTAAATATAATTTAAAACATTAAAGAATAGTATTTAAGAAATTTTAGCAATAAAACACTTTTTTGCGGTTTTAAGGAAAATACAATAGAGACTTTAAAATAGAGAAGGGGACAATATTTTATATAAAACCAGAAATGAACCAAGAAGGTTTTCATAAGAAAAATACTGATTTTATAAATAAAATGGTGGATTAAAATAGAAGATATAGTGAACTTTAAATTCAGTAATAATTTGTGATGTTCCATTAAAACAATTTTTCTTACCGAGAAGTATTGAGGATAAAATCACTTAAAAACATGTATATCCATGAAAGATAATGGTGAAGGGTCTTGATAAATTAATTTTGTACATGTGAACAGCATTTAGAATATTCACATAAAAAACATACGATAACCTCATTTTGATAAAAAGGAAGATAAGGATACCTAAATGAATAAAGGAGGTTCGAGTAGAATTCCTTACCGATTATTGGCAATTTAAGGGGAATACTTAAGAGGTATTAGTGAGAGAGAAAGGGATTTCTCATCAAATAAACATAATGAGTTAATTATGGGTGAGGTGAGAAATAATACCCAAAAATCAGGGATTAAATATAAAATTCATAACATAGAGGACATTCCTGAATAAAAGCGAAATAGAGAGGATCCCTTACCTTAAGTCTGGTGAAGATCTTCTCTTGAACATAATGACCTAAATAGTCAAATTAGGGTCATTAGTTCATAATTATAGATCATATTTCATTTTTATAATCTTTTTTATAATCTTTTTAAGTTCATTTAGATCCCTTTTTATTGGTTATGAAGTTCAATTTCATTGTTTGGGTTCGTATCCTTACTTGGTTTTAAAGATCGGTTCACATATATTCTTGTTCGGATAAACATGTATGATAAAGGTGGTTGTCCAAAATTTGAGATATATTTTATTATTGAAAATCGATAAAGTTTCATGTTTAAAATTTAATTTTGTTATTTAGAGTGATGTTGAATCATTTTTTAAAACATTATTGATAAACGTTTGAATTAATTTGGAGATTTTTCTCATAGTTAACTTGTTTTGAAATATTAGTTTACATCAAGGGTGAAAGAGGATTACAGAACAACACATGAGATAAAATACATATTTAATATTCTGGTACAACCATAAAAAATTTCTTGACCAGAATTGAATATTATATTATAAATTGATAAACTGTCATCCTTGAATATCATAAATTAACACATCTCTGATGGTGTTTTCATTTCGTTCATATAAAATAAAGGTAAAGGAGAGATGATAATGAATTATCCCATTAGAATAACAAAATTCTAGTACATTTATGTTACTGGAGTTATGTTACCAATTTGGTGAGGGTAGGTGGGGAAAGAATAAAATATAATATAATAACTTGAAAGGAAATAAAAATTAGAAAGAGGACTTCACCTCTTCTATTTACCTCCTTTGAGAACCTCTTAACTGGGGAGTTTATTGTCTTTTAAGGACACCAAAGGCTGTTTGATGAGGGGAAGGATATTGAGGAGAGATTTGGCCAAACTTTCGGGATGGCTCGTGGCTTGAGTGGAGTTAAGATAAGAGGAGAGTGTGGGTGGTTTTTATAGTTGAGAGGAGGAGGGTTTTCTTATTATTTTAAATAATAGTTTATTATTTTTCCAAAATACAAGCAATAGTAATGATCCCATGACCAATAATATTGATAAGTGCATGTGTTTTCTAGATCTGTGTGCTTACATCACTAATGATGTCAGGAATAGTGTATTTAAAATAAAATGTATTTATATAGTAAATTAATGTATCTTACTAATCACCAAAAATTCATGAATTTCAGAAAAATCCCAAAATATCACTCACAATTTTTTACGAGTATAGTCCAAAATTGAACTCCATTTTTGAAAAATAATTTCTATATATAAATAATTAAATTTCTATTTATAAACATAATTTACTTGAAAATTTCAGATTTTTAAACAATAACTAATTTTATAATGCTTTCCAAAATTACATAAGGTCTTATAAAATTATCTAAAAACCATAAGACATAACTTTTTTAATTTATGAACACATTATAGAAAAAATACATTTTCTTTTAAATTAATTAATTAACTGTTACTAATTATTTATCACTTAAAAAAATACCCATAATTTACTATAGTCATATTTTCACTTATAAAATGCCTACATTTTATTAATACATTCATGGGTGAGGTTACTATTAATTTGGATGATTTCTTATTCATATGGTTCATAGTAATATTCATAAGGGTAGGTTACTATTCATAAGGATCAGTAACTATTCCGAAAAAATTTTGTATATTTTATCCAACTCCAAACATCTTACTGATCGCAACCGGGTAAGTCATATTTTTGAATTTCAAATGATTGAAGTGACAATAATATGTTTAAAGGACACAAATTACATAGTAGTTCATTATATTGTGATTTCATGTTATTAAATAACATATTTATGAGAAATTAATTTCAATTTAAAAACATTGGGTTGTGACACCACTCACCATAGTTGACCTACAAAAGTTGTTTTACACACATTAAACGAATTTGGTCAAAACACCAAACATAAATTAATTGATTAAATAGTTTATAAAAAATGGTTATAAGGGAAGAAAAGTTTAATATAAAATTAAAAAAGATTTGAGATATTCTAAATAAATAACATAGTTTTATTATTTAAGAATATAAACACACATGAGATATGTAGGACGTAATCTAAGGTATTTTCATCTCAATTTTTACATCCATGAGATAAAGGTCATGTTCTTAACTTACATATTTTTTTGGTATATACTAACCATTTTGACATATTTTATCATCAATACTTTTATGTTAATCCAAATTAGAACTTCCATTTAACGTTATTCCTTCATGAGGGTTAAGATTTAAAATATTTGAAAGTGTTATGGGAAACATTGAAATGTTTAATGATTATTTTCTTTAAGAATAATTTTTATGATCTTTGATTTCCATTCAATTACAATAAATAACAATTTTTCAAGAATATATTTCATTTTCTTCTCCACTAGTTATTCATGATGTTTTTCACATTTTGTTACCATTTTTTGTAAATCCCTGAACTCGCTCTTCTAGATTCAGTACTAAAATATGATGTTTATTTTTTTATAGGAGCTAATATAAAAATAAACAGTACATTATACATTCCTGGACGTTTTTGGGTCTTGGTTCTTGAGAATTAGGCAACACCATACAAACATTGAAAAAAATATTACAATAATAATTACAAAATAACTAATCAGATTTATCATCAGTAGAACCTTAAATGTCATTTTAACTTCTAATGAATCTTGTGAAAAACATTTGAAAACATGGTATGAGCATAAATATCCCAGTAAGGGATATAAATAAAGAAATGTTTAGTCAAGTGATAATATAAAAACCAATAAAACCCATTTCATAATTTTTTTTATCATGCATAGAAACATAATCTAATTTACTTGGGAAAAAATTACCACATCACATTTAAAATAACCCTTAAACAAGGAATAACCATTTGTTCAATATTCATCTCTCGAGTACCCAATGCATTGGAGAGCTATAATGGTGCACACCGATCATTTCTTGAGCTATAATAGGCTCAACCTAACATACCTTGAGATATAATGTTCCTATCCCAATATATCTTGTGATATAATGGTCTCAACCCAACATAACTATGTCTAGGAAAAATATCATGATTAAATAAATTCATAATTCATTTAAATCCTTGAGCAAAATAGATTCCTATTTTCAAAATATCCATTTTCGTAAAACTGACCACTTTTAAAATATTAAAAAAAGAGCACACTATAATGAAATAATGTTCATCATAAATTACTATATATATATATTGGAAACATAATATTAATTGAAAATCATAAAATTAGGAGAAACCACTCATTCCATATATATAAAATAACATTCCTTTTAATTTCATTAAAGATACTTTTAAAAGGATTTTAATAGGAAAGTCCCCGGGAAATATAAATGGAGTGAAAATTAATTAGAAGGGAATGGATAACATTATAAACTTTAAATACACCTAATAAAACATAATATATAAAAAAATCCCCACCCAAATAATATTTATACAATATAATGAATAAATTAGAAGGTTAAAACAAAGAATAGAAATTGGGTTAATAATTCCCTTACATCGAGTTAGTCTTACATAAAACATGTTTAAACCGACTATATAATGGATGAAAGGGTTTGTTATTACTTATAAGAATAATTTTGAATTTTATAACAAAAAATATGATCATTATATAACTTAATTCCACACATATATTAAAATTATTTTGTTATTTACATTGTTTCAGTTGCGTTCTTTACTTGGATTCCATGGTCGGTTCGTAACAGATTTTCTAATGAAATGGAAGAGAATCTATATAATTTTAATGATTTGTTATTAATATGATTCTAAAATATATAATCACACAATAAATAATCTTTATCATATATGATGTAGAATCCTTAGATAAAACATTAATGATGTTTTGATCATATTGGCGGTTCATTGATAATCATAAACTTGTTTCATCATATACGTTTAATATTATACATATAAGTTAATCAGAGAACATAAAAAAGGTAATATAATAAAATTTCAAAAAAATCATCCATTAAAATTGTTTTACAACCATCTTTGAAGGAAGTAAATTAAATTGAAGACACATCATTCATGATGTCGGAAAATTGACACGTCACGGACGGTGTTTTTATTTTTAGAATTAGTGGGAGAGGAAAAGGAATATGTTGAAGAATTTTTCCATAAACATGATAAAAATATAGTATATATATGATAATGGAGCTTTCAGGCCTCTTGTATGATGGGAGGTGAAGAGAGTATAGGAAAAAAATAATTGAAAAGCAATCATAAGAAAATGAAAGAGGGTTTTTACCCCTTGATCCCTTCCCCTTGAGATCCTCTATAAAAAATTTGGTATTTTCCATTTGGTGATTCCAAGAGGTCTGGGATTTAGGGAAGATCCTTGATAAGAATATTGGGTAGAATTTAGGCAATGCTTAAAGCTTTGGAGGTGTGAGAAGAAGAGGGGGTGAGGGTGGTATATATAGTAGAGGAGAGGAGGGGTTTTCCATTATTTTAATCATTAGATTAATATTTTTCTCAGGACTACGAATAGTCTAGATTCATGTGACCCAAAATACAAAATAGATCATTTGAGTTATAAAAAAGGGTTCTTACATCATCCATGATGCTTGGAATAGTGAATTTAACAAATAATTTATATATACAGTTAATTATCGTATTTCACTATTCATCACAAATTCATGTATTTTAGAAAAATCCCAAAAATTCACCCAAACCATTTTTTTATGTTTAGAATTATAAAATGAACTCCATTTTATCAAAATAATTTTTTATATATGAGTAATTTAATTTCTAATTAAAATCATAGTTTGTTTGAAAAACAGCAATTTTAAAACAAAAAACATATTTTATATCACCATGGAAAAATAATCAATTTCTCATAAAATTATCTTATAACTAGAAGATAATAAAATAATAATTCAAAATTACATATTATGAAAATAAACATTCATTTAATTTGTTAAATTAATCATAAAATTGTAATAAAATATTTATGACTTAATAAAAATTCAAACACTTATAATATAATCATATTATAACTCATAGGATTGCCAAGATTTTCTTTATACATTCCTTGGTGATGTTACTATTCTAGTGGACAATTTACTATTCACAATGATATGTTATTATTACCAATGGTATGTTACAATTCATAAGGGTATGATATTATTCACTGAAAATCACCATTATCCTATCATACACTATATAACTTACTTTTTGAAAAATGTGTATGTCATTTTTTGAAATTCAAAACATAGAAGTGTCAAAATAAGGTTTATGGATTATTCTATAAAGGTCACACAGTAATTAGTAGTTTATTTAAACACATATTGTTTCTTTTTCAAATCTCTGGATGTTACATTCTCCGCCCCTTTAAATGAATTATGCCCTCCTAATTCATTCATTGTACTTATAATAATGAATTTACATATTTATAGTTAATAAAAATATTTTCTTATGTTTACATAATTAACTAGAAGTTCAAAAGTAATTACTTTTGTTGATATTTTTTTTAAATAACAATGCATAATCTCCAAATTTGTCAAGACCATTCCTCTGATACCAACTGTAAATCCTTGAACCGACTCTTCGGGTTTAGTACTAAAATATGATATTTATTTTTTTAATAATAGATATTAGAAAAATACACAGTACATTCTACAATTGAAAACATTGTATTTTTGTTGTTCCATAGAATTATACAAAAACATACATAACTTGAATTAGAGTTTACAAAAATAATTGAAAAATAACAAATTAGATTCATATACACTAGAATGATAAATTTACTTTTAACTTCATAGTAATCTTCTGGAAAAAAAATTATATTACATGGGATGAGAAAAAAAATCCCAGTAAAGTATATAAATAAAGAAAATGTTAGTCCGGTGATAACATAAAAACCAATAAAACCCATTTAATAAAATCACATTATCAATAATAATAACATCATATAATTTTCTTAGGACATATTTACCATATCTCTCTTATAGTCTCCATTATGCAGGGAATAATCATTCTATCATCTTCTTTCCCCAGAGTACCCAATGCATTAGAGAGTTGTAATGGGGCTCACCCGTTATATCTTGAGCTATAATGGGATCAACCCAAAATACCATGAGCGATATTGTGCTCCACCGAACATATCATGAGATATAATGGGTTCAAACAAACCTAACTATGTCCAAGGAACATATCTAGAATAATTCTCTTGATAAATCATTTAAACACTTGAGCAAAACACATTTATATTTTCAAAAATATGATTTTTCATAAAACAAATCAATTTTAAAATATAAAAAAAATGTACACACAATAATGAAATAATATTCATCAAAAATTACTATATAAACATGTAATGGAATAATCATAGTAATAAAGCATCATTAAATCATGAGAAACTACTCATTCTATATATATAAAAAAATATTTTGTAATTTCATTAAAGAGTCTTTTAAAAGGATTTTAAAAATAAAGTACCTTACAAATATAATTGTAGTGAGAATTAATTATAATGAAATGGATATGTGTATACAAAATAAATATATATAATAAAAAATTATATAAACAAAAATTTATCACACAAATAATATTAATACCATATAATGAATAAAGTAAAAGGCTAACCCAAAGATTGAAAATTTGGTTATGAATTCCCTTACGTTGAGTTCATTATACTTCAAAAATGTTTAAACTAAATGTATAATGGTTAAAAGAGTGTTAGTAATATATTATTGAATTATATTTTAATAACATCTTATATGATCATTTAATAACATCATTAAAAACATATATTAATAATATTTTGATATTTACTTTGTTTTGGGATCATTCTTTACATGGTTCAATGGACGGTTCGTAAAAGATTTTCTTATTGAATGGAAAAGAATATCCAGAAGTCCTGTCAATTGTTATTAATATGTTTCCAAAAAAATTATATGACACAATAAATCATGTTTTTATCAGATATGATGTTGAATCATTAAAAAACATTAATGATGTTTAGATCATTTAGGAAGTTCATTGATAATAACGAACTGATTTCCTTATAGATCATTAATATAAGCATATAAGTTAATTATAGAACATAATAGAGGTTATATAAAACACTTTACAACATTTTTTGACCATATAAATTGTTTTACAACCATCGTTGAAGGATGTAAGGTAAATTTATGACACATCATCCACGATGTCTGTAAATCGACACATCATAGATGGTGTTTTTATTTTTTGAATAATTGGTAGAGTAGAAGAACTACGATGATGAATTGTTCCAAAAACAAGATAAAAATAGTGTATATATAAGATATTGGAGCTTTCATTCCTCTGGAATAAGTGGATGAGAATACAGTATAAGAAAAGAAAAAATTTTAAAAGAAAACATAAGAAAATGAAAGTGGATTTTTACCTCATGATCTCTTCTCCTTGAGATCCTCCATAAGGCCTTAATAATTGGCCTTTTGGTGAGGCCATACGGTCTTCAATTTGTGTGAGAGCCTTATTAATAATATTTGGAATTATTTAGAAAATTATCAATGATTTTGAGTTGTGAGAGGAAGAGTTGGGTGAGGGTGGTATATATTGTGGAGGAGAGGAGATTGTTTCCATTATTTTAATCATTACTCTAATATTTGGTTATGAAAATGAATAGTATATATTTATGTGTCCATAAATAGTAAATAAATCATGTGATTTCAAACCAAGTGTTCTTACATCATACATGAAACTAGTAATAGTGTATTTAACATATAATGTATATATATAGTTAATTTCAGTATTTTACTATTCATAAAAATTCAAGTATATCAGAAAAATATAAAAAAAATCATGCTATCCATTTTTGACATTTATAATTAAAAAATGAACTCCATTGTATCAAAAAAAATTTCTAAATATGTGTAGTATAATTTTTAATTGAAATCATAAGTTAATCAAGAAATAATAGTTTTAAAATTATAACTCATTTTATAACACCTTGAAAAATTAAACGAGGTCTCATAAGATAATCTTATAACCATAAGATAAAAAACTAATATTTTATGATTACATTTTATTAAAATACATTTTCATTTAAATTATTAAATTAACCCTAAAATTGAATGTAAATTTTTATAACCTAAAAAAGTACCAAAACTTATACTATGATCATATTTCCACATATAAGATTTCATATATTTTATTTATAAATTCATGAATGAGGTTACTATTCATTTGAATAAATTACTATTTATAAGGGTATGTTACTATTCACTTGGGAATGTTTCTATTCATAAGGGTATGATAATATTCACCAAAAATTAACATGATCCTATCAGACTATAAATAACTTAATAATCATAACCGTGTATGTCACTTTTTTTAAATTAAAAACACAAATGTGTTAATATTATGTTTAAAAATTTAAATGTAGAGTTCACATAGTTTTTAACAGTTTATTTATGCACATAGTGTTTCCATTTAAAATGTCGGGATATTGCATTACTCCACTCTATGGTACTCAAAATGTTTTTAATGAAACCATAATTCCTTTCCCTCTTTAGATAGAGAAACTATTTCACCTAAAAAACATTTTTTATTAAAATATTTTGAAATTAATTTTTAACCTTTTAGAAAAGATTCATTAAAAAAACCTTTTGTTCTTTTACCAATGTTTTCAATGGAATCTTCTTATCACTTTCCATGAAAAGTATTTTTGTAAACTTTTTACTGTAACAAAGAAATATTATTTTTACCGCATATGATATGTATGGATTTACACATAGTTATTTATTAGAAGATTATTTTTCTTGTTTAAAAGGTTACTTTTGAAATGATTATTTCAAAAGTTGTTTTCAAATGAAAAATTTTTCAAATTGTTTTTGAAAAAAAAGGATATTTTCCTCAATAATTTTTTTTAAAAAAATTACAATATTTCAACTCATCAATGATAATAACCCTTTATTTTTATCCACATGGAATTTTTTTATTGATACTATCCTTACTATTTCACAAGAGAGTACATGGTTGATTTATTCAAAGATAATATTCGCATTCACTTCCATGATTCCTTTTAGTACCCTTGAAATATTCAATTTCCTATGATCATTTAACATTTATTTTCCCCAAAATGTTCATATAATTTTTTTGGATATGATTGTTGTATGAAAAATATAGCATTTTTCATATGATGTTTAATTTGGAATTTATTTGATTATTTTGTGAAATATTGATAAATCTATATCTTTTATTAAATACATATATTTATTAAAGAATATTTCTTTTTTAATATGAGAAATTCTAAGGACATGAAATACATGGGTTGGGGACTATTTAAGGAATTCTCTATGAGTTGGGGATGGTTAATGTAAACCCCGTGTTTTATAGTTAGTCTCATGAGAAGAAATTAATTTGGGAGAAGGCCTTATATTTTGTTTCCTAATAGAATAGATGTGTTTCAACCCATATTTTTAATCTATTTGGATGATAGATCTTGACATTAGAGGTTTTAATATTACTTATACATAACATCCAATAATTAACAGTGGCCTTCATTTTAATTTCAGTTATTATTCATCCATGAGATTTTTATTTAACATATATATGGATACATTTCATATTTCATTCATTGTTTAAATATAATATGTTTTAGTTTCTTACCTTTCCCTAATTTGTTTCCTTATCTAGTTATTTGAATGGAATATGTTTTAATTTTTTTACCTTTACATTTGATTATTCTCTTTGATTCATTAATTATTCAACTATATTATACCCTTGAAGACCATTTGAGATGAAAATTTTTACGTTTCCTTTCACAAAGATTCCCAAAAGTGTACTAAGAAAGATATGAAAGGATATGCTAAATGGAATAAATTATTATACATTAAATAAAAAAATAATTTTTGTATTCATTTGTAATATGAGAATCATGTATGTATTTGGATTACTATGACTACTACAATATTTAGTCTTTTGAAATGTGTTTTACTATTATTATATTATAATGTAACTGATAGCAGACACCAGATTCGGGGTCTCTAGGTTCAGTTATCTACAGTTGGTATCAAATAAGTCTTAGTAGAATCCTTGGGACCAAGATTTGGGAAATCATATATTATAGAAGGTATATCATTCCTAAATCGGTGTAACCTGATACATGACAATGAGACATACATTACACATGGTTTGACACTCCTGAGGAATATACTTAGGATATTTCACATTTTTTTACCAACCATTATGAATTATTTTAATGTATAATGAAAATTAATGACAAAGAAGAATCTTGATGTGTCTTAGATTGATAATAATGTGTCAATATTTAGTAATCCAAAATATTATTATGTGCTTTTTTCAATATGATAATTTATTTTCACACTCTGGTTTTTGGTTTTAGGAAATTCACTCCTCTATTCAATAAAATCTAACTCAATGAATAACCTATTTTTAAATAAATGTATGTAGTATTAAATTATTAGGTTTGTATTGAAATAATTTATAAAAATATTATTTAATAATCTACCTTATTTCTAGGATTTCCATCATATCTATTTTCAAATTTATTAATATGGTTTTAGAAAAAGAAATCATGTATATTGGATGAAAACCAATCATGTCCGACAAGGTTTTGGGTCTTGAAAACCTGATTGAATGATGATAATGGTATCACACTAACCACTAAGATATGAATTTTCCTGGAAAGTATTTCAATATTTTTAGTCAAACAATTTAACAAATTAATATTAACAATGAACGATCAGTGTAAAATTTAGGTTTTAGAGATTAATTTACAAACCAAATTGAAATTGGAAATATTTAGACACAAATACATAGACTTTTCACTCTTATATAAGACTTAAGATTCATTTAAAATGTATTTTAGTGCATCATGTGACAAATATAATTTTTTTATATCCATTTATGGAAGTAAGGGATGAATTAGAAATTAATAAAAGCACAAAAAACAGATAAAATTTTTTTTTATTGAAAACTGATGAGTAAATTCATTTTTTTATATTTATATACATTAAAATAATTTATCAATAATATAAAAATGATAAAAAATTCCTAATAACTTAATTTTTGGTGAACCAAAGGTCTTATAAATCATCACAGATTTATGGCTTTGAGACCCTCAATATTTTGTTGACCATTCCCTTGTTTTTCATTAATGACCTCAAATAATTCCTATAAATATTTATGAATTTACTCCATGTATGTACCTCTACTTTCAACTAATTATCTCATACTTTGAGACCTAGTTATATGTTATTCCATGTGACCTTTTTACTTCCCAATCTCTCCTTCCTAGATGATTTCTAATGAACCCCTTTCATGATGTGGGATTTCAAACACGGGAAATATCAAAAACAAAATATCACCATGATCATGGTTAAATTTTGTGGATGTAATTTAATTAATGTGGGAAAATATAAATCCCCTAAAATCTAAAGTAGAAATATTTTATTTGATAGCGTCTATTACATGAAACACCAAATTCATAAAATAATATAATATCCCAAGAATTTATAATATATTTATAATTTTAAAATAATTTTAAACTATAATTTAGTTTTTGATTCCAGAGATACCTTGTTAGTGTAAGTCCCATTAAAAAATTAGTTTCTTTAATGGCTTTGGTTACATTGAATGTTGAGTTTTAACAAACAACAATATATTCTTAAAATGGTATTATTTAATATAATATGATATAACTGAGAAATTAAATTAGTGGTTATGGATATGATTAAATAAATTTTAAAAATATATGGATTACAAAAATAAGAAATGTGTTAATTGGTTAGTAATTAATTATAAATCAATTCAATGGCTAATTGGATATAAATTGAATGTTTTTTTATAAAAAACAATTTTATTGCTCAAAAAGCTGTTTTATCCTAATAAATTATATAAATTACAATTACTAAGTGATATTAATTTATATATATATTATATTATATTATATTATATTAAAAAAATATTTTTTATATTCATCCAATAGATTCTATAGACATAAATTATGAACAACCCCAATATTACACGTACAAACCAATATTTTTATTAAGGCACTTTTACTGCCTTTTAATGGATAACCTATTATAAATCAGATTTTTGGAACATTTATAAATATTATATATCAAAATAAAATTAATATTTTAAACAGAAACAAGAAATTAGGTTATGGTTAATTTTATATATTTTTTTGTGAAGTTTCATTTTTTAATGAATAATGAAAAATGCAAGAATTTTAATTCAAAACTGGATTTCCATATAATCTATCAATAAAGATAAATTATTTTTTATATTGTGTTTAATATGTCAATAGATAATTTTTTAAAAAAATTAATAATATTAATGTCATTGGAATCAATTTTCCATTGAAATTGAATATAAAAACATACAAACATTTGAATATTTTTACTTTAAAATACATGAATTGTCTTCCTACCAGCAGTATTAAATTTAAATTAATTTATTCCTCTTATATGATTTTAATTTATGAAAATTGATTTCATATTAATATTAACTATACATATTAATTTCCAACATCTATAACTTATTTTTCTACCAAAAATATTTGTTAAAGTAACTAAAATTACTTATAATGATTGAGGTGAAATTATGCATAACAAAAGACTAAAACCTAATCTTAATGGCCCAAATTACTGATACACATTACCGAAATCCATTTTAGTGAAATAATTATACCATATACTCCCTTTTAATTAATTGGATTCATTATTGGATCCACTTTAAATGGGAAAAACTTTGGTGGAGTTCCCTTTCCAGAAAATTACACATGTCACTCCTCCACTTTAAAATGGAATCCTCTCCTCCCACTTCCTCACAACTACCGAGCCACTTTTAATCAATGAATATATGTTAAAATTGATCTTAATAATTTTTATCATAATATTAGATTCCAAAACATGGGATGAAATCCGTCTAAGGAGTCTCTTTGGTGAAAACCAAATGGATTTACCGAAAGATGAGGTAATAACTTTCCTCAAACTCTTTAATTTTATTCCCTTTAACAACTCCTTAAAATATTATTATTTCATGATTATATTATATATCCAATATCATAAATATGTTAGGATGTTTTTATATTAATTTTTTGACCTAGACTTACACACACTTCCATCTAATGGGTAAGGAACTTATTGTTTATGTGTACGATGAACTATCATCTCAATAAATGAAGTTGTTCATTTTTCCTTTACTACCTGTCATGGTTTAGAATTATGATGTAAACTCTATTTATATATGTTATATATATTATATTTATAATTTATTGATACATATTTTATTCTTTTTTAACACATACATTTATTCTTTCATTTTTTTAATTACGATAACATCATTTGTGGAAGTGTGGACAACCTCCTCCTAAAAGAGATATGATTCATTCATACGATACATGTAATGTATAATCTATGTTTTTAATTAAAATTTTGATACTTAAAATAGTATTATATTCAATAAATAAATAAAAATTCTATATATATAAAATTTTTACCATTTTTATTACCCTTTCACACACTAATAAGTGATACCGTTGATCGTGGACGTGTGGACTACCACCTCCTCAACACTATATGATTACTTTTACATCACTAAAATTATATATTGAAGTATATATGATTAAATAACATGTTATTTATTATATAATTATAATTCTGAAAATATATAGTGTAACTTACCTTCTTTCCATAAGGATCATGGAAAAATGGGAACACCACTCATGTGTACGTATGACCTAACATCTCCACGATTGTAATATTGGTTCATTTTTCATAACCATAATTAAATTATTGATTTTAAAAGTATAATTGATGTATAAATATTATAATTATTTCCTAATTATTTTCTATATAAGAAATACAATGAACTCTTTGATCGTACATCACCTAAAAATTTATTTTTGATAAATAAAACAAATTTTGTCAAAACACCCAATGTAAACATAATTGATTAAGAAGATGAATAAAACAAGATAATAAATGAAAAAAAAAGTAAATATAAAGATGAAAAAGATTATAAATAAATTACATATTTAACATAAGTCTGTTATTCAGGAATATTAATACATTTAATATAAGTTGGAAAAAATGTAAGGAATTATTATCTCACCTTTTATGTGCATAAGATAAATGTCGTGTTCATCACTTACATATTTTTTTGGTGTATCTATTACCCATTTTGAAATAATAGATAATTAATCATATTATATTCATGGTATTAATAACTTCTAGTTAATTTTATTCCATTATTATCATTATGAATTAAAATGTTTAAAAGTGGAATGGGACACTTCTTAATGATTAAAGATTATTTTCATTATGAATAATTTTAATGAACTTTCATTTCCATTTGAGGAAATTTAATGAAAATTGTTCCATAAATCATTTCATTTTCCTTTATTCTGGTAATTTATGACCATTTTTAAGTGTTATTAAAAAATTTCTACTCTATGGAACTCAAAATATTTTAGAAAATTATTTTTAGAAAACCCGACTTCATTTCACTCTTTAATCAGAGATCCTTCTTTCTTCTAAAAACCATGTTTTATTAAAATGTTTTGAATTTTTTTAACATTTTTATAATGATTTATTAAAAAACAATTTACCCTTTTTTATTTTACCTATGTTTTCAAATGTTTCATATTTTCACTTGTCGAACAAGTAATTTTTTTAACCTTTTTACTATGCAAATGAGATATAATTTTTACCTCTTACGACATCTGTAGATTCACCTGTTATCATTACATTGAAGATTCCATTGCATGTTTAAAACATTAAATATATGAAAAAAATTCCGAATGTGATTTTAATTGAAAAATATTTTCAACAGTTAAAAAAACAATATTTTCATCAACAATGTTTTTTAAATTTATTTTTATAATATATACATTTCTAAATGAAAACAACCCTTTATTTTACTCTAGTTGGGATATGTTGTATTAAAAATATTTTTAATCTTCCTCTGGATGGTTTATGATTTATTTATAAAATGATAGTATTTACATTCAATTCCTTCATTCCATTAATTCATATTGAAATATTCAATTTCTTAGGATTATTTGATTATGAATTTCCCATAAATATCCATATAAATTTTCGTGGATATGATCATTTCCTAAACCATATAAAATTTTTTATATGGGGATTAATTTGAAATTTATTCAATTATTTGGGTAAATATATATATATATATCCTTTATTTAGTATGGATATTTTATGAGAAATATTTTTTATTTGATAGGAGGAATACATAGGACATGAAAGACATGGTTTGGGGACCATTAAAGGAATTCCATATGGGTTGGGTATTGGATAATTTAATCCCCTCAATTCATCAACGGTCACATGTGATGAAATTAGTTAGGAAAATCCCCTTGTATTTTGTTTCCAAAAATAATAGATAGGTTTAAACTCATTGGTTTAAACTATCTTGATGATATATCTTGATAGAAGAGGTTTTCATGTGACATAAACATGCTGTCTAATAATATAGAATTTCCTTCATTTTGATTTCAGATATTATTTTTACATGAGATTTCTCATTTACATTTCTATGGATGAATTTTATTTTAGGTTCATTATTTAAATTCTATGTGTTTCAGTTTCTTACCATTCCATATTTTTTTCCTTATATAGTTTTTTGAAAGGATTGTGTTTCCATTTATATACCATTCTATTTAATTTTTCTCATTTATTCAATATTGTTTCCACCATACATTAACCTTATTGAAAATTTTATCTCACCTTTATTATGTATCCTTTCCATATGATTCCTTAAAGTTTACTAAGAAAAATAATCAAAGATACACTAGATGAGATAAATTTATTAATTAAGAGAAAAATTATGTTGTAATTTTTTTATTAATTTGTAATGAATGAGTCATTTTTTTATTTGGTTTACCTAGAATAATAATTTATTCAGTCCTTTATGGAATGATTTACTTGTATACCATGACAATTTAATTGATAGAATACATCGAATCTAGAATCTTTTGGGTCGGGTCGACACATGCCCCTCTATATTTCTCTTTTTTGTTATAAGGGGGTGATCCAACCTCTTTATAGAAATTAAAAACTACCATAGTTACAAATATTTTCTTATGTAAACTAGATAAATATATCAAAAAAATCCCCCTACCTAGTAAGATGTGGGGAATAAAATATTTTATTAAAATAGACAATTTCATGATAAAATACCTTCCCATTACCTCCTTCTTTTTCATTTTATTCACCCATTAAAAATGAATAGTCAAAATCCTTGATAATTTGGGTGGATTATGGTCCAAAATTGAGTGTATAATATGAGTATATAATTGGTTATCTACCTATTAGATATCCCATTTAGGAAACCAATAGGTGTTGATGACTTAATGATACTCCCACATTGTTATGTCCTTCAATTGTTGTGACGTACTTGAAATATCAAGTAACATTAGTTTTATGTTTTTATGTATCATACTTGTGTTTTTAAAATTTTTACACATGTTTCAGACTACTCTTTGGTGAGAATTGAATTTGAGAGAGTTGTGGATAGTAACCAATAGCTTTGAAAATTTGGTGTGCCACCATCAATCTCGTATAGTGTCCTTGGTTAGCTGGTGGAGGTAACATAATCCTATCAAATCTCTTGTGTTCCATCAGATATTTGGTAAAAAAATACCATTTAATGACTGAGGTAGTATCCCAAAACTTTTTTAGGAGTTTCAAGATCACTATTTTACAACCACTGGTTGTCTAGCGGTGCCCATATTTTGCAGTTATTAAGGGTGACTTCGAAATTGTATTATAATGTTCCATTTTTGATATATCTATCTATAAATACATATATATTTCTCAAATAATAGACCCAATATCTCTATTTATATGTATTTATCTCTCCCATACCCCTCCCTTCGACATTTTATTTTTTGGGATGATTTGTTTACTTCCAAGTGGTATGTTTCATTCGTTATAGTCTGAATCCTCTCATTTTTTAAGATGAATCACATATCAAAGATATGTTTTCAATAGTTATATATTCGACTATGATATAAAATATAATTCTTGGTTTTTGGATTTATACAAATTAGATCTATAAAATTAATATACTTCCCTTGAAAAATTTTAATCTACTATTGGTGGCATATCAAATTCGGAATGTTGATCAATCTCTAACCCATGTAACATTATCCTTCTTGATTATTGATTTTAGTATATATATTTGGATGAATTGGTAATTTTTTGTGGAATCATTAATGATCATATTTGGTTTTTTGATGTCTCTTGGAAGTTAATATAACAACTTCTAATGTAGAAACTCTTAGCCACATATGGCCATTTTATAAATTTTATTGGAATGGTTTGAATAAGTGTGTGCGAAATCATTGATATGAGAGCCTTTGTGTGATATGGAATACTTTTTTTCATATCGATTATGTGTATTTCTTATGAGATATATTATTTTTGTTCAATATTGGTGACATTATTTCCTATTCTTTATTGGGTGTGAGTTTTTTTCCTATGGAAGTTTATATTTGTTATCAAAGGGACAAGCGGTATCCAAGAAGATATAATCGTCATATCTGGTTTTTTCGATGAATATTTATTCATGTATTTTCTCTAAATAATGATTATATATAATAAAATAATTTATTCAATATCACAAACATACTGATATTTTTTAAAATTATGGACCAACCATTTTCTATTACTTTTCTATCCTATTGAAAACGAAAACATCTCTTCTTCATACATATGAACCACCATATCCACGTAGTATTGTAATTCCTTTTTCCTAACTGCATTACTTTGTTGAAAATAAATGTGTAATTAATTAATATATATGATATGTATCACATAATTATTATTCTATAAATATAATATATCATCTACCTTCATAACATTCCATCTGTTAAAAAAATGATAATCTCACTCGTTGTACGTGTGGACTACTACATCCACAAAGCAACGAGATTTATTTTTCTGTTAACACAATTCATAAATGGACAAAAAATCATATATAATGAATAAATTTTTTATTCATGACATTTTTGACCTTTTGTAACTGATATTACCAATTCAAAACACCTTTAACTTTGAATAATATACATAATTAATTTTGGGGAAATTGGTTGAACAACCTTAAGTGGTTTATGTAAGAAAGAAATATTGAGCGAATGGATTTAAAATTATTGTTAGAGGACCATTGGAAATGGAATATAGATTATAAGGTACTTATTAATGTGTTTGAAAAATTATAATTCATTACAATGGATGATCAGACACATGTGACTATGTGGATATCCAATATATGGGCAGTTTTGAATCATTTTCATATCAATTAAATATGTCAATATTATGCTCCAAATTTTATTTTTATGGAATATATTGTTACATTTTGTTACTATTTAAAGTAACCCAATAACAATATCTTAATCATTCCTTGGATGAGATTCATTTAAGGGTTATTTGTAGAAACTTTTGTAAATTTTTAATGTTTTTGGGTTTTGTATGGTTGGTGCTCGATTTTCCCAAACTGTGCGTCCTCTTAGTGGAAACCAAAAAAACGTGAGTAGGTGGGTTATTCACATATAGAATAGGGTATGATAATTTTGTTTCAATTTATTATCAACCATTCATCCTGAAAAAAGGGGTGTATGAATATAGTGCATGGTTTGTCTAAACTAGCAAGTTATGCCCAGCTATTCATTCGTACGAGTTTTTTTATCTGAAAATTATTTTAAAAAAACTAAAAACACATTTTTATGGTTACCAATAGACCTAAAATAACCCCATAGGATTTAATATTATATGGGGATCCCAAGAAGAGATTTTCCCCCTCTACGCCCTCCAAAATGTAGATAAAAGCATGGAAAATGATGTTTGACCTTCGTCGGTACGTTTCCTCTTTTTTTTCACATTCTACCGATATATATCCTTCTCCCTAGGTTTTTTTGTGAATATTTATGATATCGGAAGTTATAATAATCCTTTTTTGGGATCTTCAAACTATGTTTTATTATTAGGTTCATTGAAGATGTTCTTAGTTGGAGTTTCTTGATTAGGGCTCCGTGTTTCAAGATCCCATGACCCTAATGTTGGTGGTTTTATTTTTATTGGAAAATATGATTTACCCAAAATTTATAGTTTTAATTTTAGTTTTTTTATTTAAATTCTTTTTAATTAAATTTAATTCAATTGTTTCAATTAAAATCCCAATTCCACTAAATGGAGGGATTTGGATTCGATTTGGAGAGGAAATTGGAAATATTGGGAGAACTCCAATTTCCATTGAATTAAGGTTTGTTTGTGAAATTGATGGAAAATGGTGGAATTAAAATTTCTGAATTTAAATTTTAAAATTTATTTGATGGATTTTTCTGAACATTGGTATTTTGAATAAAATTCTTAAAATTGTATTGATTGAAATTCACGGGTTATATCTTGGAAAAAGGCATGATTTGGATAAAAACCATTATGATGGTTTGTAAATTTAAATTGGAATATTTGAAATAGATAATGGGATGAATTAAGATTTAAAAGATTTTTAAATGATGTTCATGTCATTGATTTTTATTAGAGAACATGGAAGCCTGGGTTGTTGGTGAGTTATTGGGATAACACTCTTTTGACTCTTTAAAACTAAAAAATAGTGAAGTAGGTAACATCAAAAAGGGGATGAGGATGAATTCCCCTTTTATAGTGTAAAAGGGACATGTTTATAAATATATTTACATGATGCAACTTCATGTGTGTGAGGATCCCATATCATTTTTTATATAAAAAAAATTATTAATCCATTTTTTAAAGTATTTTGATCATTTGAAATGTAATGCATAATTTGTTAAAATATTCATTCAAAATTACAAATCTATTTATTTAAAATTGGATGCTATATTTGGTTAATTAATTATGGGATCTTATTATGGAATCCTTAGTTGTTCCCTACTACGATTTTATCTCACAGACAATGTTTTCTTTTTGGGTGTTTGTAGAATATCTTATTTCAGGTTAGAGCAAGGGTAAGGCACCACTTAGAGGGGGTTATAGATTTTGATCCTTTGACATGATGAGTTACATTCATTGGGACTTGGGATGACATACAGATATTATAGTACTTTGTTTTAGTACATTGGGATTTCATAACTTTTTTATTACTTAAACAATTATCCCTCTAAATTTCCTCTTATATTCCTACAAACTTGTTTTTCATGCTTCTATCATGTTTCTGGAAAATTCATTCCCACTTTCGTATTATTTGATGTTAGGTCGGGAGTACCCTTCATGATATGTTAGATCTAGATCTTTATTGTTTTATGAGGTTACCAAGGTTGGTTCGTGAAAATGTGTTATTATATGAATGGTTTTTGAATATTTATTTGATGTCAGTAGGCAGTTATGTAATCTTATCATGTCACGAAGCAGATCTTGCCATCAACCAAACTGGTGCATGACTTGGTCCATGGAAAGGATCAAAAGTTGTTCCTTATCCTCACAGTCTAGCATAAGATCCTGGGAATCTTAAATAAATTTTTTGGAATGATTTAACTGAGTTTAGAAATATAAAAACCCAATAATAATCAATAAACCAACTTTCAACATTTATGCCAAAAAAGTTATAACAAAAGTTCATAATAGAGTTAAATAATTTAAAACCAAAATAAAAGAATTCTAGAAGAAAAAGTGAGCCAAAATTATATCCCAATAACAACCACATGGCCTGGGGGAATCAACCTCGAGACATTTCCCTAACACCCCACTGAGAAAGGAAGCTAACAAACTGAACTTCCCTCTCCAAGGACATTAACCTTACCTGTGTCAAACATTACAAATTATACTTACACAAAAAGGTGTAAGTAGGGTGCTACCCTAATCCAAATAGGATTCCACCTTAAAACATTCAATGTGATAAAAAATTTAAGACAAAAATCATTCATGTTTATATAAATAAGAAAAGTATGTGACAATTTCTAAGAGATGGAACTTTAAATGAAAATAGTTTTTTAGGATGGTAACATAAAAGAATGAAAATTTTTACAAGAAACACACATTCTATTGAATTTACCAACCAAAATGATATATTATTACAGTGATTACAGTATAGTCGATTATCACTAGTCATGGGAAATACCCCTAGGCCTTAGCTAGTTGTGGGTCCCTAGGTACATTGTATCTTGCTGTAAAAGTAACAATAACCAATAACCTTCTCGTGTATAAGCCACAAGGAGGAGAGACCCCAATGGCCTAATGGTCCCCAAAAATAATAATAGTTTAGTTATTGTTTTCATAATAAAACATTCTATGTGAAACAAGGATGAGGCCACTACTAGATCACTAGTATACTAGTCTTAGTTCACCCACCAAGATACCTAGGTTTCCCTATTTGTGATCAATCAAGTTCCACATGTTCTAAAATATCGTTTTCACATAAAAAGACCCTTTCTAAATTATACACACACAAAACTATACACAAACATGGTCTCCACCCTCAATGTTGTTTAATAAGCCAATTAAAGATTTTATAAAATAATATCAAGATATAACAGAAGGTATTTCACACCAAATCCATTCAAAAATACTTGTTAAAGGTAAAACACCCAAACATACCATACCAAACCAGAATTGGAATCCCTAACAGCATTTAATAAAACAATTTCATGTATTATGAAATGACCCCCAATAATACCACGTATAATAAACATGAAAACACCTACTTTCATGTCAAAATGAAACACTAGGATTATACAGAAAATCAATGCTACTATAAATGGTTTTATCACCTCAAAAAATGGATGGAAAACATTAAAAATAGGACAATCAAGAAAAATAAATTCATCAAATAATGTTTACACATGGAACCACCTACCTTTAATAGAAAAAACCCTAAATATTTGTGGGAAACATCAACCAAACCACAACTGCACCACAAGTGAGTGAAAATAATTCATAAACAAGAATATTGAACAAAGAATATAAATTTTAAAGACTTGGGATGAAACCCTAGCTATTGTAACTTTTGAACCTTATGAAGTATGCAAGAAAACCTAAGGATTATGAATGAAAAATGATTGAATTCACTTACTTGAACAATCTTGATGCCCCCCCCCCGAACACCCCCTTCAAAATCAGTTTCAAGGAATATTTAGGGGGTTTAGAATCCTTACATGGAGTAAATGGTTGAATTGGGGAAATGGTGAATTAGTCATATTTAATAAAGGAAAAAATGGTCAAAATAAATTTTTTCTAACACTTAGACATTGAGAACAATTTGTCTCCACTGTTTATTAAACTCTGTGGAATAACTATGTATCTTATTATCTCCACCAAAAAAACCTCCTTTTCTTTGAAAATTCAAGGTATTCCGAGGAGAAATATAGTTATAAAGTTCGGACATGAATATAATAGAAAACTAACTGAAAATAAGGACACATATGTGACAATTATCCACACTATGAAAAAATTTTACCCCGAAAATTCCACCAGAATCCAGATTAGAAAATCTGAATGAGTACTACTGATCAACCCTAGAATTCTACTCCCTGGTATTGTGAAAATCATTTCCATGCTTCCAAAGTACTTAGAAAAATGGAATAGGCTTTCCCTAAATAACCTTCTCTTGGGAATCCACTATTGACACCAGTCATTCAAACATTGATAAATCAGGCTCTATTTTCAACTCTTTCCAATTCAACACATGGGAAGGATTTCTATTGTACTTATTTAATTGTGAGGCATGTAATACATCAATAATTGATGTCATCCAAGAAGGAAAAGATAACCTATGTTCTATCTTCCCAATCTGTTCGATGATCTCAAAAGGTCCACCATACCTCTGCATCAGCTTTCCCTACTTTCCCAAACGTCGATGGCCCAAATGAGGGGCCACCATCATGAATAACCAATCAACTCTAGGGAACTCAATATCAGGAATAATATTGTATGCCTAATATTTTTTGTGACTCTGAGATATTAATAAACGTTTTCAAATCATCTTTACCTTATCATATGTCTCTTTCACAAGTCTCGGCCACAATAGGGAGGTCTCACCTACCTCAGCCCAAAACATTGGGGAACGACAAGGCAGACCATAGAGCACTGCAAAATAATCCATTTGAATAGAGGATTCATAACTAATATTATATGATAACTCAAACAATACAAAATGGCTATCCCATGATCCTATGAAATCCAAAACACATGCATGAAGCATGTCCTCCAAAATCTGATTTTCCTGCTATATCTGACCATCCGTTTCAGGATGGTATGTCGTGATCATATTAATTTGAGATCCCAAGGCCTTTTTAATTCCTTCTCAAAAACTAGAGGTAAAAATAAATTCTCTATATGAGATAAATGCGACTGCACACCATGAATCCTTACGACCTCCTGAATATAATATTAGACCAACTCAACCACCTTGGTTTTATCTCTGATCAGAATAAAGTGGGATTATTTTGTTAGATGGTCAATCACTACCCAAATCGTGTTCTTACCCCATGGTGTATAAGGTAAGCCGAAAATGAAATCCATGGTGACCTTGTCTCATATCCACATAGTTATAAGTAATGGATAAAGCAAACTAGAGTGCCTTTGATGATTGGATTTTACCAACTGACATGTATAAAATCTTGAGATGAAGTTAACTATCTCTCATCTCATACATGGCCATTAGAACAACTGACGGACATCATAATAAATTTTGGTAGCTCTAGGATGAATGACCCGCTGAGATTGGTTGCTATCTGGCACCACTGCCTTCCTCCGAGACAATAGTACCCCTAAATGGCCCTAGAAGAACAAGATTACCTCTATAGATGAAGACTAATCCATAGTCATCTCCCCGCCAAAAAGAAACATCATAGACTGCTTACAAATTTCATCACTGTGTTGCTCCCACTGAATCACTTTAAAAGAGATGGATTCCACTAAACTAACACCAAGAACGCACCTCCACTATGCTCCTTATTCTCCACATGCATCTGAGAAAAGAGTCCCATCAGAGTCCACTCATCATTGGACTTCCTCAAATGTGGAATTGGTACTTTTCCTCTCATGGTGTCTGCCACCACATTACCCTTTCCAAGGGTATAGTTGAAATCTAAATCAAACCCCTAAAAATACATGACCCAACAACACTACCTCATATTAAGATCATTCTGTGAATAGATGTTAGCAAAGCCCTTATGATCAGAGTAGACCACAAACTTCTCCCCAAAGAGGTTGTGATTCCATGTCTTAAAAGAATGCATCATTGTTTCTAACTCCAATTTGTAGGATACGTAATTCATTTCATGTTCTCAATGTGGGTGAGAGAAATACGCCACCACATGATCACCCTATATAAGAACACCACTGAGACCCATACCTAAAGAATCACAATACACCGCATAGATCTTTCCAGATTCAGGAAATATCAATATAGGGGCCCTAGTCAACCAATTATTCAACTCCTCAAATGATTAATAACATTTTAGTCCCCATTAAAACTTCACCCCTTTCCGAGTGAGTGCGGTCATGGGTGAATAAATGTAAGAGAAATCCCAAACAAACCATCTGCAGTAACCTTCCAGTCCGAGGAAACTCTGAATATCGAACACATTATTTGTATGATCCCAAGAAATAACTACATTGATCTTCTGAGGGTCCATTGAAACCATGTATTCTGAGATGAAATGAATCATAAACATCACCTACCTGATCTAGATAGTTCACTTGGAAAACTTTGTATAAATTCGATGATTCTGTATTGTTCCAAACACGATCCACAAATGATGCTCATGCTCTTCCTCAGATCTAGAGTAAACTATGATGTCTTCCATGAATACAACAATTAAAGAGTTAGTATATTGGTGGAAAACCATATTCATGATAACCATAAAGACATATTGGGCATTGGGCATCCCAAAAGGCATGACCAAGTACTCAAAGTGGTTGTACCTGCTTCGGAAGGCTGTCTTCGGGATATCTGCATCTCTCACCCTGACTTGGTGGTAACCCGAATAAAAGTCAATTTTGGAAAAAAAACATTTCCCCCTTAAAATGATATAACAAGACATCTATTTGGAGAAAATGATATTTGTTCCAGATGGTTACCTTATTTATCTTCCTATAGACAATGCACAATCGGAGGGACCCGTCAGCCTTCTTCACAAAAATTAATGAAGCATCCCAAGGAAATATACTTAGTCGAAAGAAAATGTTGGATTCCAGTTAATCTAGATATATCGTTAATTCACTCAACATGGTGGGGGTAATATGATATGAGGGATCATATATCGGTTATGTTCTCCTTGCCAAATAAATCAAGAACCCTACGTCACACTCTGGGGGAAATCCTGAAAAATCATCTGGAAACACCATCATGAACTCATCCACTGCATCAGGTAATCCACCCTCTGGAGCCTGACCATCATACTCTAGCTTGATCAATGTTAACTAGAAGATAAAGTTTCTCAATTATTGGAGTGGGGTCCCACACGACCTAACCGAAAATCCCATTCCCCAATAAAAACCTAAAGAATCCCATCAGGTGCTGTGAAACTCACCATCTGCCTATTGAAATCGATATGCACTCGAAATTGATCTATAGAATTAATTCTAAGTTTTACATACAAAAGTTCCATATCTAAGACCTAAATTTCCCATGCCATCTCAACCAATGACATAGATAATCACACATTACTATCACTTGATACCCTTCTCCTTATTCTTACCCAATGACATCTCCAACTCCATCATGAAAGACGACAACTTAGTTAGAAAATTAAGAAGGTTCACAAGACGGGAAGAGATAAAATAAACAGAATCTCCAGTATCATTGATAATAGTGGATGTGGAAGTTTCAATTTAAATAGTACCTTGAACTATTTACTGTCCTGCATCCGATTCCACTGGTGCCCAATCCATAACATGAAGATGCCTAGTCTCTTCCTAAGAACGACTGATTTCCTCTGGCTCTTCTTGAATTAGATATTCCCAAAAGACAATCCATCCCTACCTTCATGGAAACAAAACTTAGATCCCACTATCCTTAATGGCTCCGACTTAATTGGTGCTCTTATAGAATCCATGGATCATTCCCCAAACTGAATGGTATGCGTCACCTTCCAAAAAAGTCGAAATTTCCCCATAGATTCACACTAATAACAATTCCTCGGAGACAATGAACATGTAGGTCGGGTGTGCACTAGCCTCCCACATTGGTGGAACAAAACAGAGCTTGCATCTAAAGCCACATATTAAAAATTCCTGGGTGGATGGCTTGAACTACCACCTCCCTTCTTCCCCTACTCCTCTCGCTTCCTTTTCTTCTCCAATGAACTACCACTTCCATTCACTAATAATGTCCCATTGAAACCATACATACCCATTTTCTAATTTTACACCATTCAATCTTGTTCAACCACCTCATTATAGGTATTAATCTTAAATAGGAATCCCTAAGAATATATCTCTTTTCATAATCCTTTTTCAAATCTATGAGCCTTAATATGTTCATTTGAGACTATCTCGAGGGTATATCTGACTAGATCGGCAAAGTGGTTGGCATACTCCACCATTGACTGGTACCCATGGATGATATCCATAAAATCCTAGGATTTGGCATAAACTAAGACTTCTGGATAGTACATGTCATTTGAGATAGCCTTCAAGTCATTCCGGCTCATATGTCCATGATGCATTGATTCCAACTACCTTTGGCTGGGACCTTCTAGAAGAAATGAGGTACATTTCAACGTGACCTACTCTGGTTTGTCAATGAATTAGAACATGTATTTGATCTTATCAAGCCCATATTTTAAATCTTGAGGCTCCATGAAACCTTGGAATGTGGGAGGCTTGTTCATCAGAAGATCTTGTGATTTGTTCTTCCAAGGACTAGGTACATCTTTTCTAACTGTTGTCTGATCAAGACCAACTCCCTACCACAGATCCTAGATAGCCTAAACCATAGCTTCCACCAACCTATGATCAAGTGGTGAGGGAGAACTCTCTCCAGCTTCCTCTTGTGGGTTCATGGTAGCTTTCTCGGGAGGCATGTTTCTACAAAAATGAAACATTCTCAATATAGAATAATAGAAAACAAAATTATAAAAAATTTCATCAACAACATCGAATATAAATAAATCAATATCATCACAGAAATGAAATAAACCACTAATCCCCCTCCACCAATGTCAACATGTAGTCTGTTTGCCGCATGTATCACCTGGAACATGAGTCAAACAAGAATTCCAACATCCCAAGGGGACTTGTGGTCTATCATGAGAGTTGTGGTCCATGTACCCTACTCACATCCAGAACTCTAAGACCTGATATTTTTAGATCATATCTACCCAGAATCATCCCAAATAATATAACCCAAATAGCATATCCATTCTATGATACAGTTTTTTCACAAACTAGATCTATTCATTAACAAAACTGCTGCTAACCTGGTCTGTTACAAGACCTGAAGGGAGTTCCCTATCCCCATGGGTTGTAACAAGTTCTCGGGTATCATAAATAAATGTTTGGGAATGATTTAACCAATATTAGAAACATAAAACCACCAATAATAATCAATAAACCATATATGAAAATTTATTACAAACAAGACTTAAAAGAAATTCATAAATTAGTTCCAATGTTTAAAACCAAAACAAAATAATCCCACAACAAAAAGAAAGCAGAAAGTATATCCCATGAAACACCGCATGGTATGTGGGCATCACCCACAAGCCATATCCATGACATCCCACTGAGAATGGAAGCTAAAAACATGAACTGTCATCTCCAAGGACCTCTCCCTTACCTACGTAAAACATATCAGGTATACATAAACCCAAAGGTTTAGTTAGTGTGTGATCCAAATCCCCATAGTATTCCACCAAAAATATTCCATGTGATAAACATTTTAATACAAAAATATGTCATGTTTTCATAAACAAGAAAATCCAGTGACAATTTATAAGAGATGAAACATTAAATAAATATAGTTTTCAAGATGGTAACATTAAATAATGAACATTATTAAATAAAAAAACATGAAACTGAATTTACCAACCACACACACTGTATGATGACAGTATGTAAAATATATTAGATGAGAACTAGTAATGGGAAATACCCCTTGGAACTAGCTAGATATGGGGCCCTAGGTACATTGTATCTCGGTGTAAAAGAAACCATAACCAAAAACCATGTCACGCAAGAGACACTTAGAGGGGAGACCCAAATAGACTAGTGGTCACCAAAAATCATCATAGTTTAGTTAGTTTTTTCATCATCAATATTGCTATGTAAAATAATTATTAAGCCACTACCTGACCACTATCATATTAATCATAGTCCTCCCACCTAGATACATGGGGTTACATCCCTGTGATCAATCCAGTTCCACCTGTTCTAAAATATAATTTGCGCATACAACACCATTTCTAAATCATACACACAAAAAGCAGTATACAAATAGCTTGTTCACCCTTAATGTAATCTAATAAAACCTTTAAATATTTTATAAAACAATTTCAAGAGATAATGCAAGGGATTGAACAAAAAATCCATCCAAAAGTCCTTAATTAAGGATAAAATCCCAACCATACCATACCAAACCATAATTGACAACCCTAAAATCTTTTAATAAAACAATTTCATGAATAATGAAATAACACCAAATTATACATCATGGAATACTCACAAAAAACAAACAATTTTTGTCAAAATTAATCTTTAAAATTAAACGCCCAATAAATTCAACCAAAAAAGGTTTTCACACCACTCATAATGGATGGTAAAATTATAATTAGGTTAATAAAGCTAGATAAATTCATTAAAAAATGTTTCTACATGGAACCACCAACCTTGAATATCAAAAATCCCAAATATTTGGGATAAACAACAACTGCACCACAACTACACCATAAATGAGTGAAAGTGAACCATATCCAAGAAGATTGAAGCAAGATACACAATTATAAACTCTAGGAAAAATCCCTAACTATTATAAATTTATAAACTCAAGAATTATGGAATAATCCCTAAGGATAAGGAAGGGAAAAAAGGAAAGAAATCACTAACTTTAAGAGTCTTGAAATTTCCCAACTAAAAACTCATTCAAAAATGAGTTCTAAGGAAGCATGAGGGGGCTTAGAATCCTAACATGGATGAAATAGTTGAATGGGGGGATATATTAGCACATTAGGTTTATTTTTAGAAGGTAAAAATCGTTCAAATCTATTTTTTTACACCTAGAGACTATTCACTGTTTGTCCGCACGGTTTAGTAAACAGTGTATCCAAATTGTGAAGCCTGTTTTGGCCACTAAAAACCCTCACTTTCATCCAAAATTCATGGGGGTTCCTAGGGTAAAGCTAGGGGAAATATGGTAAAATAATAATATAGATAAATACTTAAAAAATAGGTCATAGATTTGACATATTTGGACATTGGATGTAGTTTCAGTTGAGTTCATCATCCTCTATCATCGTAATGAACCGTATTTCACCAGGGGTGGTTTGGGAATGATTTATTGTAAATTAGTTCTAATATATTCCCTATTTTTAAGTTGTATAGGATAATTTAAAAATCTTTTATATCCTTATATTGGGATTAATTTACTTTTTCGTTCTATTTCAGTGTTAAATATGAAGACGTTCATGTTGCATTCAAATGTTGTGTATCATTATTTCTCTAAAAAGACAAGAAAATTGGATCTAAGTGGAAGATAATATTGAACCTCAATGAGTGAATCCTCTTGTGGACCCGAGTATGGTTGAGGTGATTATCTTTATTGTCCATGCTCTAGGACATGCTCCACATCCAGCCCCCATTTAGGAATTATTTGAGGAACCTCCAAGGTTTGTTCATAAAAATCATTCTCCAGATTTCCATCACTAGAATCCACTAGATTTCAATGGATCTAATGATCCTCAAGAAGGTGTGGAATTTATGATTTTTATTGACAATTTTTCAGTATCTGGTAGATTCCCCAAGCAATCAATGTGAAGTGTGCCACATTCATGCTAGAAGGACCGAGTAGGAGATAGTGGTACATAATAGTTACTTTGAATAAGAATTTGGGATTATAGTGTAAAGACATCAATGTTATTTTTCAGCAACCATTTTTATCCAGGGTCGATGATATTTTCCAAGGATACTGAGTTTTTAAAAATTGAGGATCCAAAAAGACCTTGATAGAATATGAATATCATTTTTCTGAGCTTGAGTAGTTTTCACATGAGATAGTATTGAATGATAAGGTAATGAATTCAATGTTCATGTTGGGACTATGATTCCTTATTATGTTGTGTTGATGGATAAATCATTGATGGTAAAAACAGACCTAGAAGTAAAGTCAAGGTTTATGGGAGTTTCTTTTTCTCTTTGTGGAAATGTGAATTACTCAAAAGGAAAGGGGATGTGTGATGATTCTCATGGTTGATCTCGATAGTATGATTTTTATGGATCTCCTATAGTTCATAGAAAAGTCACATTGATCTATTATCATTGTTTTAATATATGTAATGCTAAGAGTATATTCCCTGAGGGACTCATGAATGGTGGTTCATGTGGATCCTCAAGTCACTTAAGGAATTTTTCCCATGTCATTTTTCCCCACGTAGTTTCACTGGATTTTCAACACCAAAAAATATTTTACTACAATATAATTCTTCAAAAATAATATGGTTATAACCCCAGGGATCTAGAATAATTATTCTTCATGAATTGGAGGATTATCTGATGAAATATTATTCTGATACTAAAGATGGTGAGAGGTATAATTACTATATATTCATCTTTATTGAATGCTCTATTTGATACTAATTTATCTCATTCATTTATTTCTACCCATATGGTTAATCTACTAAATATTCATATTAGGATTTTATAATATGTGATGGATATTACTACACCCCTTATAATGATGGGGGAAGGATATTTGTAGTCCCACTTTTGTTTTATCACGATCAGATGTTGATCATACATTTAGTTCCCAAGTTCTAATTATGAATCCTCTTGACATCCTAATTTAGATAGATTGACTCATTGCTAATACAACTTCGATTGATTGTTATGTTTTATGTGACTCATTTGTTGTTCCTGACGGGGTTTTCTGAATCATTCAAAGAGAATGGGACATGTGGTCAATGATATCCATACCATCTTATCTATTATTCGTTAATGTAATGTCAGTGTTTTATTTTTATTTAGATTGGGAATATTTGAGCAGTGAAATCCCCCCGATTTTTGTCATGTTTCCCAAATTTTTTCCTTCGGAATTATCTGGTTTACCACTGATAAGGGAAGTAGATATTTAATTTTATTTTTTATCTGGTACTCATCGTATATCTATTCCCTCTTACCACATGGAACTAGATGAAATAAAAAATTTTATGTCTTGATTGGATGATATTCTAAATAAAGGCCTCATGTGCCTGATTGTGTCACCTTGGGTGGTACTATTTTTTTCTATGAAAACTGATGCATCAGATATTCTTTTTATTGATTACCAAAAACTCAATTTAGTTACGATAAAGAACAATTATCTGTTTCCATGTGTTGATAATCTCTTTGAATAGTTAAATGTGGTGAAATGGTTCTCAAAGATTTATCTTTGATCTATTTACAATAAGTTGAGAACAAAAGAATCTAATATTTTAAAAAAATCTTTTAGGAGAAGGTATTCCCATTAAAAGTACCTTGTCATTCCATTTGGTTTAACCAATTCTCTTGTATCCTTTATTTCTTTGATGAACATGATTTTCTATGAGCATATTTACACCTTCGTGGTTGTTTTTGTGGATGGGATTCTTAACTACTCTTTGTCTAAGGGGGATATTTTGCATCATCTTAGAGATATTTTGGAATTGATGAAAAACCACCGAATTTATCCCAAGATTTTAAAATGAGTTTTTCGGATTTAGGAAGTAATGGTTTTAAGACACATGGTGTCATAACATGATATTTCAGTTGATCCAAAAAAGGTAAAAGTTGTATGATATTTTAATAACCATTAAATGTTCTCTGGATTCATAAAATCTTGGGTTTATTTGGATATTATCATTTGTTTCTATAGGAAATATCGAACTTGGATTCTCTAATGAGTGATCTAACATTGAAGGGATTAAATTTCCCTCAGGATGAAAAATGCCAGAGTTATTTTGTTGAGATGGAGCCTCTTTTTACTGCTTCTCTTGTATTAAATCTTCTAAAGGTCAGGTAGGGATATGTGGTCTTCTATAATGCATTTGTTTGAGGTTTGGGTTTTTTTCTAATGCAAGTTGGTCGTGTCGTTGCTTATAGATCTCATTAGATTATGTCATGCAAGAAGAACTATCTAGATAATGAGCTTGAACTTTCAGTTGTGATGCACATTCTTATGATTTTGTTGAACTACCTTGATAGATAAAGGTTTACCATGTATTATAAATCAATGGTTTTAATTAAATATTTTCTAAAAAATATTGGAATCACCTCTAGAGTCATTTTGTGGAATACCTGTAATCTATTGACATAGAAATCACCTATACCCTAGGGAAAGGGAATGAAATTTCCGATTCCTTATGATGTAGACTTCTGATCCATTCCCTAAAATAATCATCAGGTGTGTGGAACTTAATGGGTCACATTCTATAGTTACAAATTGGAGTCCAAGAATCGATGGTCGACATTTACATGTCTAGTGTTCAGTTGACATCTTCCCTTCTCGATATAATACTTTAGGAACAATAGCTTAATGACAAGTTCCATTGCATTAGAAACTCTATTTATTGTGGGTGATCATTGCTGAATGGTTACTCTTCAATGATGGAATTCAATGTTTTTAAATCATTTTGGGGTTCCATTGTCTGTAATAAAAATTATTCTTGCAGATTTCCAAAATTCTCAACCGGTTATGCACCAAAGAACCATTATGATGTTGTATGATGTGGGCTGAAAATTCGTGTTTCCATGTATGAGATATGGAATTGGTGTATTTTTTTATCATTGATATACTTACTAATAGGTTTGGGTCGATCACCAGAATCCCTGAGGTTTTCATCATCCACTTCTAGTGCTAATGTAGAAGTGGGATGATATCTCTATGTGATGGAGACTATTTGGATGGACATATATCCATCATCTACTGCCTATGATAGGGATCCATGGTTCACATACCTCTTTTTGAGAGTCCTTCAAAAGGCACATGAATCTTAGGTATATTTGAGTATGGCATACCATCAATATTTAAAAGGTCGGATAGATAGAGCTCTACAATTTCTTGAGGATATTCTATGTGCATCCATCCTTGACTTTGGTGTTGCTTGGGATGATCACGTAGGGATAGTAGAGTTTTCTAATAATAATAATTACCATTATACGATAAAAATGGATAATTATTAGGCCTTGTATAGTCAGCATTAAAGAGATATGTTATGTCGGTCAGAGAATGGTGAAATCTCCTTGGTTGGACTGAGCTTGGTTCATGAGATGATATAAAATATTCAACTGATTCATCTTAAAATGTTGAAAGAATATATCTCATACAGTTATTTTACTGATCTTAATCGTAAACCATTGGAGTTTAATGTTGGTGACCATGTGTTAATGAATGTTTCACATCATTTGGGTCATTGGCATATTTTGTGGAAAGGGATACTGGCTTTTCATTTTTTGGGACCTTTTGATTTTTTTCAATATAGTGGGGAAACTTTCTTACCATTTATCACATCCACCACATCATACATTAATACATAACATTTTTCATGTACCTTAGATCTGTAAGTATCTATCTAATCAATCTCATGTTTTGAGATGGTGTATTCTTGTGGTCATGTCTGATTAACATGTGACTGAGAAACCCGTCAGGATAGTTGATCCTTAAATCAAGGTAATTCATGGGAGTCTAATACCATTGGTCTGAGTCTGATGGTCGCATGCTTCTGATTCTAATGATACCTGAGTGTGGGAGGCATTTTTGAGAGAGTAGTGGCCTCATATATTCTATAAGGAAAATTCTATGTTGGATTTTGGGGACATAAAAATTCTATGGTGATGAGGTTATAACAAAATATTACTATTTTAGGTATTTATAAACCCTTATTTTTAATCATGACATTATTGGGTTTCGTTTAAGGGTTCTTGGGGAGAAATATTTGGAAATTTTGAATGTTTCGGGATGTGTATGGTTTTCCCAAACTGTGTGTCCTCTCAGTAGAATCTATGAAAATGTAGGTAGTGGGGTTTTTATAGATAGTGCATAGTTTTTCAAATGGTGAACCCACTCAGCAGTAACCATTCACATAGAACAAAGGGATGCACAACTAGGGCATGTGGTTTGTCTAATCTACGATTCTCTTCCCAAAAAATCATGCGTACAAGATCTTTTACTCCAAAAATTATTTTTAAAACACCAAAACCCCTCATTTAAGGTGTTCGATAGACTTAAATTGACCCTCAATGATTTCTTCTTCTAATTTATCTCCCAATAGGTTGTTTTGGACCCTAATAACCCTACTACAAGTCGGTAAAAACTTGTAGAATAATGTTTTATCTCTTCCTATTATGTTTCCACTTCTTGTTCTCTTTCTCCCTCTCTCTCTCTCTCCTTCCTAGGGTTTTCTGTATATCTGTGCTATTTGAAGATATAATAATTATTTTTGGATCTTAAACCTATGATTTAATCTAGTGTTCATTTCCAAAATTCTTCTTTGGAGTTTTTTAATTAGGGCTTTGTGGTTTAAGATCCCTTGATCCTATAGTAAGTGGTTCAGTTTTGATTAGCCAATGTGATAGACCCTAAATTACTTGATTTAATTTAAATTATTTAATTGAAATTCAACAACTTAAAATTTATTTCAATTTTTTTATTAAAAACCCAATTCTAATAGATTTTGGGATTTGTTTTCAATTTGGTGAGGAAATTGAGAGAATTGGGAAATCAAAAAATACCATTGAATTTTTGTGTATTTATTATATTGATGGAAAATTGATGAATCCAAATTGATGAATTTATATAATTAAATTGATTTAATTATTTTTTTCAAATTGGTACTTGGTAAAATAGAATAAATGGGTTTTGATAGAAACTCTTGGGTTTTATCAATGATAAGGAATGATTTGGTTAAAAATATGTGTGTAGTTTTTAAAAAGAAATTTTCATATTTGAAATGTAGAATGGAAAAAATTATGTTTTAAAATAGTTTTATATTTATCTCTCATCATTGATTTTTATGAGATCATATCCAGTACTAGTTAGTTAGTGATTTATTTGGATAAACTATTTTTGACACATTATAACTAAAACATAGTGCATCATTTCACATCCCTGATGGGATAGTGGTGAATTCCTGTTAACCAGTTTCAAAGAGATGTGTATATATGCATATTTTAATAGTTAACCTTCTTTTGTGTGAGGATCACATAGCCTACAACAATATTACAATTGGGAACATGATCATTTTTCTGGCTTGTTTGTATTTGACATATATTTCATTGGTTGTTGTAAACTATTTTTAATTCCATGTGAATTTATATAAATATTTTTATATAAATTGATTATAAAGGAATTAATTTCATTTATTTCCATCATTTCAAATGTAAAGCATGATTTTTTTAAATACGATTTGGAAATTCCCAAACTATTTTTTATTGAAATCTTTATTTGGATAATTAAATGTGTCATCTTATTATAGAATCCTTGGTAAGAACCTACTGGGATTTTATGTCATGCAATACATGTGCCTTCAGGTGTTAAATATTATATTCATTAAGGTTAAATAAAGTTCAAGGATCCACTTGTATGTGATTGTAGCTATTGATCCTTGGAATTGGTGAGTTGCATCTGTTGGGACATGGTTAGATGTCCAATTTTTTTGTACTTTTATGTGATAAAATGGGTTTTCATATATGTTCAACTTCTAGTAAATTTCTTACTATGGAGTTCCTCTTGTATTGATAATAATTGTTTTTCATTATTTTATTGTTTTTGTGGATAATTCGTTCCCAATATCATTTTTTAGGATTCCAAGTACTAGTCACCAACCCATGGGTCAGAGATCTCCCTTCGGGTTATTTCACATCCAAAGAGATTTACAAGTAATCAGGGAACCCAATCTAGTTCATGAAATATATACTAACTTTTTGACTCAATATATAATTAATTCCACTTTATTCATGGCATTTAAGGTGTCAATTCATGTTTACACATTTATTGGTCACAGACTCAAAAGTGATTAAACCTATGAGGTATTTATGTTAAAATTTCAATATATTTCTGAATTTTTTATGTTCATATTTCCATTGGGAAAATTATATGACCATATTCCCCTAAATCCTATATATTTTCATCTCCTATAGAAATTTATTTTGTTTTTTAGGTTTATTTTTTATTTATTATATTTTTAGATCAATATGGATCAAGTGAGTTACAAATAAGGGGATTTATTTCAAATAAATTCCTATTTTGAAGTTCGAATTTAAAACTCTATGTCTTGAATGGGGGAAGGTGAAGCTGTAACATCCCAAACAAATAAATAATATTACATTCTAATGTTTATCAATATTTGTGAACAAAATTTTAATACTACTTTAAAGGTAATTCTATGCTCGATGGCGTACCCAATACGCAACAACGAGTTTCTTTGAAATATTATGTTGCACACTAATAATATAATAATATTATTATAGTTAATGCCTAGACATTGTAATTGATGAAATGAACAGAAATAACTACAAAATCATTACATACATTTGTTAAATATTTTTACATTTATCCAATAAATGTTAGAGTCTTAAAATGAAAATGAATCCAATTTTAAGCATAAATCTTTTAATATTCATTAAAAGGTAAATTAACCGCCTTTTAATGGAGAACCCATTTTAAATATACTTTTGAAAATTTTATATTTTTTATTTGAAAAAATAAAATCCTTCTTTAGAATCTGGACATGAAAATTTACATTGTGTAAATTGTTGTTATTTTTCTGATAAAGATCATTTTTAGTGAAATTGTTGCATTTTAATTCAAAACCTCCTTTTAATCTGATTTATTTATATGGATAGATTATATTTTTAATTGATATTAAAGTTTATTTAGAATATATTTTTACTATTTAATTTAATGGTGGTCATTGGAATTAATTTCACTTTGAAATTGGACTTAAACTAGTGTCAATCTTTTAATAGATATTATTTCTTAAAAACACACTATTTGTTTTGACAATGGGAATGAATTATTAAATTAATTAATGAAACTTTTATATTCTTAATTTTGTAAAATGGAAATAATTTTTTAATTTGAAATATCAAATATATCTTAGGGTTAATGTTTGGTATTTTTCTGATAATGCTTTTTTTTTATGAATAGTGAAAAATACAGTTTTTAATTCAAAACAGCCTTTTTATCCAATTTATTTATATATTTAAATTTAAATTTTAATTTTTTTAATGTATAGATTGAATTATTTTAACACTTAATACAATTTTGTTCATTGGATGTAATTTCACGTTTCAATTGGATGTAAAAACAAGTCAATCTTTTGATAAAGTTTACTTCTTAAAAAAACCCATCTTTTGTTTTGACAACAGGATTTACTTTTAAATTAATTACTAAAATTTATTTGTTTTGAATTTGATAAAATAGATTCCATATTTGGAATCAGAAGGTCCAAATTATGTAATTAAGTCTCTTTTGTTTTTGGACATTATGAATAGTAACGACAGTAATTATCTTTAATTATCATGTTTAATTAGTAATCGGGTAATTAAGGGTAAGAAAATAATATCATAAAAATATAAATTGACCCCAACATGTGTCTTAATGCTATTTTTTTGTGTCTTGGGCGACCATGGGATGCCTTTTTCTAACCTTGGGACCCCATGTAATCACTTTAGTGTGATAGTGACCTTTTATCATATTTTTTTTAAAGAAAGGAAAATGTAACCAAAGTATGTAACACCTAAGTAAAATAATTTTATTTTTGTCTAAAAAATGATATCTTAGACTAAAAATAGTAATTGTAAAGATAAAAATATTTCCTACATAATATTATTTTTTTATAATTTTTAGACATTAAATAAATTAAATTATTTATGACATCATGATGATGCAGCGATTACCTCATTAATGAATGATTTAAATAAAATGAAAAGACAATGTAAAATCTAATACATAATCTTGTAAAAAAAACTATTGGATGAGTATATTTCGAACCATTATCACCTTATCCTAGAAATATATCAATTTTGGACCTTTAAAATCTGAAACTCTTTTTAAAATAAAGTAACATTTCTTGACTTTCCATGAGTGCCCCTCCTCTCCTCTTATAAAAGGCCCCCACCTCTACCTCCTTACCCACACCTCTCAAGCATTTGGATCGGCCAAAACCTGCCCATTTCATCTCTCCACATCCCTCTCTTCATCATTGAATCCTCACCTTGGGCAGAAAGCTCTTCAAGGAACCCTCTTGGTTCAAACCAAAGGAAGTTACCTGATTTAAAGGTAATGTCTTCTCTTATGTTCTTTTTTTTTCTTCTCCAAACCCCTAAACTCTTTTTATTAATATATTTTTTAACAACACAAGTATCTTCAATATTCTAGGGTGTTGGTATAAGATGTATTAGAGCTACACTTACACACACATCCGTCTAATGGTTAAAGAACATATTATTTCTGTGGATGGCGAATTACTGCCTCACGAAACGATGATTGTTCAATATTATTTTAACACCTTTAAAGGTGGCCATTATGATGTCACTATATTTTATATATGATATATATGGTATTTAGGTTTTATATATGCTTTTGTATTTTATATTTAAATCATACCTTTATTCTTTTCATGTTGTGAAAATGTGAAAATTTCATATGTGGATGTGTGGACTACCGCCCCCTCAAATGATGTGACTCGTTCATGCAATACATCGAATGTATAAATAATGAAATTAATGAAATTATTTGACCTATAAAACATATATATTATACTGTAATTATAATATATATATCTCAATTATTTTTAATTCCATTTATATGTCAAAGAAATGAAAGTAGCGTTCATGCGTACGTACGGCCTACCGTCTCCATAAACGGAGAATTTCTTTTCCTTTTATCTCCAAATGTTATGGAATAGTATAAAATGAATATTTACTGGATATATATGATATTTAAATCATTAATACTATTATGGAGATGATTTACTTATAACTACATGGACGATTCTTTTCAAACAAGTTCATTTTTGACTCATGTACCAAACATCGACAAAAACTTTTGATATGAACTCACATAATTAACTAAATATTGTAACACTATAATATGTGATATGAATTGAATAATAAGCATTAAATTAGGTCCTTAAGAAATTATAAATTGACAAAAGTTTATTATTCAAGAATATAAAGAAACGAACAAGACAAGTTGGACTTGAGGTAAGGGATCATACCTCTCTCTTTCTTTTTAAGTACTCATTTTATGTAACATACTTTAAGATCCTCTTTCTTATGTTGGGGGAATACTATTTTATATTAATCTTTCTGTAAATTTTATGTTAATATGCTGAGACACCATATTTGATCTCATAAATATATTTTTTGAAGTTTTATGTGGCGTCGTTAGGCTGCCGAATTTTCATAAGGGTATTTTCATCTCACATTTATTCCTGTGAGATTCATGCTACATTGGCCACTATTTACTTTTGTGTGGTGTATTTACTGCCCATTATTTTAATATTTGTATAATATACTCTCATTTATGGGTAGTTACATCTTCATTGTATGACCCTTCTTTCATGGGGTGTACATTTCGAAAGTTTCCCAAATCGATAAGGGAACCATTCACACTCCTCTTTTAAAATGACTTATTTTGTTATTTATTTTAATTTGCATCTTTCCATGTTGGGATATGTTATTATTTATCCTTATTGATGTAAATTTTATGTCCCAGTGATGAGATACCATTTTCTCTCTCATCAACTAATTTTATGAATTTTAAAGTGACGTCGTTAGGCTGTCGAATTTTACCAAGGGAACTTTTTAACCCAATTTCGATTTCTTTGGGTTCAACATGTAGTTATTGAATATGTAATCCTTTTAATATGTGTGAATGAGCTTTTATTATTTTACACTTAATATACAATTATATTGGGTGTATTTATATTTGTCACACATAATTTTGAGATTGATTTATCCTTAATTTAAGGATACCTTCTTTATAAGGGATTTCATCTCATTTTACATTTCTATTGAGACTTCATTGTTGTTATGCACCAATTAACTCTTATATGGTGTATATAATATCCTTTGGAATATTTTATCATGAATAAATTTATTCCCATGATATTATAAAGTTATGATTAAATATTATTCCTCAATTATTGTATTCAAGTGTCTCTAATTTTAGTAAAAACCCTTTAACTAAAATATCGCTTTAAATGTTTTAATGATTTGTTCTTATTATTACCCATGTTTTAAAAATGGTTTTAAAGAATTATATGGATATTAATGGTTTAAAATGTTAAAATATTCAAGGTTGTATGGGGCACTTTGATTCAAAAATCTATTTATTAAATGTTTTAAATGGTTTTGAAAATGGTTTTTTTAAATGGATTCGTTATCTTAAAATGTTATATTGTTATTGAAATGTGGGAATGTTATCTTTAATTTATGATTAAGTTATGTTATATGATTAGGTTTTGTTTCTTGGGAATTTTTTATTAAAATGGGTGGTTCCGTTATAAACTAAGGGCGTTTGAGCCCGATATATCTCTCCAATGCATTGGGTAATGCGAAGGAGTTAAACACTAAGGTTTCTCTGAAGATATTTTGGGAATATACCGTGATGGGTTTTCCGAACGTAACCATGAGGGTTACTCCCTATGTAATAATGTTATGAATGCCTCAACTTACATTTATGTCTTATGATTTCTATTAGTTATTCGTAAATCTTATGATTTCATGAGGTATGTTAAATTGTTTATGCTTAATGAGTAAAGTATGATTTCATTGATTCTTATGTATACATGGAGTAATGTTTTCTTTCCGTATTTTTATAACCATTATTGAGCTTTTTATGCTCATCCCAGGTTTTTTTGAAATTTTTAACACCAGAAATAAAGTTGAATAGGGTCAAGGATGGGATCAAGGAAATTTCAGGCTGTCTAAAACAAGGAACTAGACATGACTCTTTTGTTCAAGAGTTTTTATTTTTGTGAAAAAAATGGAAGCTGAGTAGATGTGTCTACTTTGTAATCTTTGAGATGTAATATTTATGTCCTGATTCTCTAAAACTCTAAACCTGAAAAGATCCTCAATGTGAATTATTCATTTAATTCAATAATAAGTAATGTTTAAGGTTGTATCCTTATAGAAACCCCATATCCTAGAATATTTACCACTAACAGTAGAATATCTATAATGTTCCAGTAAACTTTTAGGTTTTCATACTATTGTTTATTTGTAGCTATATCCAAAAGTATTATTCAATGTATTCTTGATAGAATGATACTATAAAACATTAGAGGATTAAAAAATCAATCAATATACTTAATATCATCTTCCCTAGGAATCATAATTCACCTTGGAACACAAATCCTAGATCAATGCTTGAGAAAATTCTAAAATTTGATAAAACCCACCATCAAAGACACGCTTCACCAACATCACTGGTTAACATAAGTCTTGTTACAATAATATCTTGATAGAAACTCACTCATAACAAGCCTATTAAGTCCTAATAACCATTTCTCTAATATATAAATACTTCACAATAATCATAATAAATATTAATAAGATGCACAACCTAGATTCATTAAAAAGTTCATAAACCAACCAAGATAACCTATTTAAACTGAACCCATTTAAATCCTGATATAACTTTTAGGGAATTACCAATACCCACGGGCTAGTGATAAGTTCATAGAAATCAAAATCAATCAAAAGGGAATGATTTATCTTGAATAATATCTTAATAAGGAAAAATAAGTGGAAATAAAATAGATAAAATCACAATTCGAAATAACTCTGAATAGATTTGTACAATAAGTAGACAAGAAGAGTCCATAAAATGGTATATAAACCCAATTTTTCCCATATCCAACAAAGACATCATATATATATATATTTTAAAAAAGTGGATCACATACTCTAGTTATCACTTCCAGCTCTGAAGATCCCATTAATCATGAAAATATACCTCCTCAAATAGATACATTCCCCATTCTAGGACTTGTAATAATAATATGTATAAATTCATGATGTAATTGGTAGGGTTTTAGCCATACTTACCCAATAAGATCTTTCCAATCATTTCAAAAGTATTATATATCAAATAAACAAAGTATTATAAATTATAAATTAATCATGTAATTTTATAAAACATGTATAAAAGTTTAATTCCATAAAATAGAAATAAAAATGTATATATATCATAACATTCATGATTAAACATTTATATCAAACATTGGAAACTATAAATCCTTTGTAATCATAACACCTTGGTTTATTGTATTAGGGAAAGGTTAATATAAGGATTCTCACACATCTTAGTTAAATTAAACTATAGGTGTGCACATATACCTATAATTATTTCTTATGGGTTATAGGAGAACACCCCAAAGAGTGAAATTCATAACCTCATCATAGTTTAGTCAGTGATGTCATCACCAATTTTTTTCCAAATAGAGCTAATAAATACCTTGCATGAGTTCCTCCCATGTAACTACCCAGGATCGCTTGAGATTTAATGAAATCAAAAATAAATGGTATTGTATTCTATTTCATTCCACTAAATCATTTAAAATCAAACCCATGTCCAACATTCATAACATTCCAAATCATTTCAAAAACTAACATCAATGTATTTTATCAAAACTCATGCCTTTAAAAAAGTCCATATCATATCAAGCTGTAAATCCATTATTGAAATATTTTATCAAGGGATCATCACTAAATACTTTCATTAAATCATTCATTCATTTCCAAATGATTTTTATAAAAATATTTAATTTTTTTGAAAATCCATACCCAAGAGGTTCAACATACACACACCATGCAATTTATAAAACATTAATTTGAAAACTCAAATAAATATTTTTAAATAAAATTGCAATCCAATTCAAAGTAAATAATCATAAAATATTTCAATAGAAATATATTTTCTCAGAGAACCACCAACCTTGAACATTTTATCACCAACTCACAATAAGGGATCCTCAATCGAAGTGAGAAAAATGCATATAATCATTTATGAGGTGATCCTAATAACCAAAATCTAAAATAATATTTTTTAATTCATTATATCTTGAATAATTGGAGATAGAGAAAACTCATTCCTCTTTGATTCAAAAAATACCAAATAATATTAAAAATATATCTAGATAATGAATCACCAAATTGTGATGGATTAATAAGAAACCCAATAATATCATTCCAAAAACCTTTGATATTTCATCAATAGCCCTGATCTAAGATTCTTTTCACAAAGAGATGGGTAGATCTTGAAGGATAAATAATAAAAGAAAGAAACTAGATCATAAATTATAAAATATCAATCCAACAGTATTAGATCCAATATAAATTATCATTATGAGGTATAGAATTTTCAAAGTCATCAAAAGGAGTCTCCTTGGTCAAGAATATATTGCACTAGAAGAAGAATGAGGAAATCCAGGTGAGTATGCTCTCATAAAATTATAATATAGAGTGATTTATCCACATTACATGGTTTTTATAAACATTTCAGAATATTATTTTCTAACTATGTTATACCTTCTAGGATTCTAAAAGATTATCATGGTTTGGTAAAATGATTTGAAAAACCATGTTCCATCCATTCATAACCATGATATCTCTAAATGCATTATAGGAGTTATAGGTCACATAGTTAATAATAACCATGTAACTAACCATGAAACCTCTTATATTATTCAAACACAACATGAACATTTTCATGGTATTTCCCACCATGTTCTCTATAACCCTGAACCTACTATTCACAAATCTGAAAACCTCTAAAATCATCCAAATGTCACCCTAAACAACATGTGAATAGATCGAGAAAAAATATGATCCTAAAAAAGAAAATTAAGTACCTAAAATGAAATTTTTTACTGTTGTAATAATTATGATTAATAAATTATATACATGTTAATAAATTATTTTAAATTTTATAAAAATTTATAGTCCTCAAAAACACTTATCTCGCATTAACATAACATTTTTTTACATTAGATAAAAATTATATTAATGATACCAATGACATTGAATGTAATAATATTTACATTATGTAGTGTATTCGATGAATATTTTAGATAAATATAAAGTATATATGATTATTTATGTTTTTTAATTTTAAATCCAATATGTTCTTGATATGTTTAATGTCAAATATTGTGAATATCATAGAAAATAATATTAAATCAAATTTAATGTTTAAATAAATTCATAAATAATTAGACATCCATAAAAAATTTATTAAATCCAATTTATGTGAAATTATTGAGAATATAATTCATATTTCATTTATGATCAACTTTTAAATTTTAAAATTACCTCCATAATTAGTAATGATTGTAAAATTGTGAAAATACCATTGGTTTGTTTCCTTTAAAAAGATAATCAATCCATGATTTCGAAAGAAACATATGATTTTAGTTTCCACTTAAAATACATTCAAAATAAATATAAAATATTTGGTTTTCATGGACCCAATCCCCTAGAGTGACCATAATTCCCTCCTTTTAAGGCCTTAAGTTCAATCAATAAGAGGATATCAAAAGTGGATCTATAAGTCTTAAGGGATTTCATTTCATTTTTTATACCTACATAAAATAAATTTTTACCATGTTGATATAAAATAATAGTTATCTCCACTATAAAAAAATTTTATTAGGTAATTATGATAACCTTTTTCTAGTCACCTTTTCCATCCAATGGGAAAATAAAAAATCTCTGGGGCATATGTACAGACTACCATCTCCATTAAGCGATGTATTTAATTATTAATCACCACCTTTCATGGTTGGTTATTATGAATAATTTTAGGTATATATATATATATATATATATGATATTTATGACAATATAATTTTTATTTAGCGATATGATATTCTTCACATTCTTATACTTCCATCTATTGGAAATTTATATTGTCGTTTGTGGCTAAAAATGGAGTACCAGCACCATAAAGCGATGTGACTAATTTTTAATTTCCACCATAGAAAAATGGTTATATGTATGGGACTAATGAATAAATATAAAAATTATAATATAGTTATGATTTTGGTAAAGTAAAATATTATCTAATTTGTTTTCAATTTCACTATGTAGAAAAATGAAAATGGTATTCATGCGTACGTACAGATATCATTCATCATGGAATGATGTGTTTAATTTTCATTAAATCTACACATGGATTTTTTTAAAAATTACATTGAATTTATAAACCTGATAATTATGGATATTTTAAGATCCTTTTTATGATGAATCCATGACTATGGTGAAAGAAACTAAACTACTCAATCAAAACATGCATGGGAAACATGATTCTTAATAACTAAAAGATTAGTTTAATAGTGAATTATATGTAAATGGTATAAATAAATTATTATTGTAAGGTTTATTCAGTGGAAATAATCTTTATAAAATGGGGAAGTTGTTTGGGAATGTATTTGGGTTGATCATGTTCAAGATAAATGGATTAAGAAGAGTGAGGAAGAAAAGAGGGAAGATTCCCTTTTAAAAGTGAGGGGGTGGAAAACATATAAATACACGAAATATTAATATATAAAAAGTGCCTAAGTCCTGAAATATTGATTATAAATTCCCTATAACTGATAATATTAATTATAATATCAAAATATAATCAAAAAATAAGTTTTAGATATATTTAGGTGTTATTTTAATCCTTGTCTTTCAGTTTAATCCCCTCGTTATACATGTGTATCCTTAACTGTTTTAACACATTTTCATTTTTTAATCGTTATGAAAGTAATTTTAAAATTTTAAATTGAAAACTAAATAAAAATTAAAGGATATTATTGACATGTTTCCATCGTCAGGATTCAATATTTGATTCCTTTAAAAAAATAAAAAAAAATTATAATACTTTTTAAACATTATATACCTTTTAAGGTGATTTTCTGGACAATTCATATATCATGGAATTAATGGAATTAACATAAAAATTTAATTGAATATAAAATCTTAAAAAGATATTTTATAATATAAATATCCATTAAATTAGTGGTACACCATATCTCTTCAAAAATATTTTACTTTGTATGATTCTAAAATAATTTATATAATTATTCTATTCCATGCTAAAATGTTCCATCAACATTCTCTAAGCATCCAATGAAATTATACTGTCTCTAAAAATTAAAAATAAATTAAAATCATAAAAATAATTAATTAATATTTAAAAAACTATTTATGTCTTTCGTTATTATCTTTTTATCCCCGTGAAAATTTATTATTGATTTGAAAATAGAATGTTTGATATTTTTTTAATTTGTCTTAGACTCTAAAATAATAAAATTGTTATAATCAGATTACATTTTTTCTAAAAATAAAATATGTTTTAGGGTAGTATTTTTATGTTTTAATTACTCCCATATAGTGAAATATATTCATGTTTTGGGATGATTTTGGGATCTTATCCAATAGATTTAATTTTAATTTACCTGTTTTTATCATTTCCACAGTGATAAAATTTTTCCATGTTTTCTATTTACTGTTACTAAAAATTAAATTTAAATCTTTAAAAAATTTGAAAATCCAATTTACAAATATGATATCCATTTTTATATTCATATTTTATATGTTTCAAAAATAAATATTAACATAACTGTTCAAAATGAAACGAAAAAAAGTTCTTAATTTTTAAGAATAAAATGTTTTTAACCTAATAAAATATAATTATTATTCCAATTGAATTAATTGGATTATGTTTCATAAATTTATCTTATTATAATTTATAATTAAAACAAAATATAATAGTACTTTTATGTTTATTGTTTTAATGAAAAGAATTGGTGATTTTGAAAAAATATATATTATTAATTAGTCCCTAAATATCAATATTTTTATTAAAATACTATAAATCCATCCTAATACTTTTAAAAAATGATTATTTCAAAAATTATATCATTTCTCTAAAAAAATTATTAAAGTGGAAAAAATTCTTTATAATATCTGTATAAACAATTCAATAAAACCAAATTTTGAAGACTATATATTTTTAATTCATAATATTACTTTATTATCATTAATTACCTAAGGACCATAATTAATTGAATTTTAATCAACTCAATTGGATAAAAAATATAGTTTTATAATAACAAAAATTTATCAATGGTTATTATTTTCTTATATATAGTTAAAGATACATTATAAACAGAAAATAGTTTTATGAAAAATATATGTTTTTCCTTCAAAATATTTTATAATTATTTACAAAAAATTAATAATAAATTTATTATTTAATATTCATTAAATGAAAATTTTCAATATATATTTCATCTTATTTATATTATTATCCATACTTGGAAAATTAACGACTAGGTTATAAGGATTATAGTTCTGTAATAGTATTTAAGTAGTATATTGTGGTTTATTTTATGCTTAATATTGTGTACAGAAAACACCATTGAATATATTATTTAAAGAAAATAAATTCAAAAAACATAGGTTTTTACAATTTTGGACTCATCCTCATGTTATTATAACACAATCTCACTCAAATTTTTTGAGAACACTCTAGATCCTCTATGTTGATCAAATAATTAATTGATATGATTATGTGAATAATGATTCATAAATATCACTTGGTCCATTATTTTATAGTTTGAACATGTTTCCAAGGATCTATCTTATTTCTTTGAGAATAAGCCTGGAGCACCCTAAGTAGATGGAATTTATATTTTGAACATATTGGACTCTATATCCATCAGTTATTCATTTAACACTAAATTATTAGTAGGAGGCATAATTTAAAGATTAATATAAATAGTATATACACCTAGAATGAGCATGATAGTAAAATCAAACTCTCACATTGGTGGGAACCACGATAAAGTAAGAGGGAATAAATCTTGCAACTGACAAAAAATTAGGGGAAAATATCCTATTTCATGCCCCTATAATTCCTCAAAAGACCACAAAAGGGCTATAATTTCTTAAAACAATTTTTAATAAATTTCTATACGAACATCTGATATGTATCATTTTTGTTAATGGACATAACTACCACCATCGTTTTATTTAAATTTCAACCATTGATGACAAAAGCCGATATGGGATCAATACAACACTAACCAGTCTAGTTTGAGGATCAATTAAAATTTTATCATCTTTAACATAGAGAAATATAAGATAAATTTATAGCCACCAATAATATGGGATCATTCCATGAATTAGCGGATTACTATAGATCTCACCCTTAGAGTCATGTTGATCAAAACTACTTCAAATAAATACTCTTTTGATAAGACCAATCCACCCACTAATTGAGTAGTAATGAATGAATGTGAATAACTAATGTTAAGTAGTGCATATAATAAAGAAAATGACACATCAATTATATATCAGATAGTATAGGTAAAAACATCATGGTTATTGGGAAAAACAAGTAATTTGAATTTTACTTACATCCATTTGCCTACATATTTCCCATATGAAGCACCACTCTATTAGAGCCATTCCCCCAACCCCTGGGCACTGTTCCCCCCATCCCTATATGAATGGATTTTAGAACTCCATCAAACCACATGTGGTGGAATATCTCATCCATACTAATAAACCTACCCGTATCCAGATCCAATGTCACTGGAAAACTAATGATCACTCTTATAGAACCTCTATAGTTATCCCATCATATCGCAAAACTTATTACTCATTAAGTGGTTAGTTATAATTAAAATTATTATGCCCTATCTTTCCACATTTTTTAACTATAAAAACTCTCTATCTTAGGTGGAATAGTTGAATCACAAATCTGGATAATCTATCCACTACTAATCTAATGTGAACTAAAAAATGACCCTTTTTGTTACTCAATGACCAGACACCAATCCCCTAGATGAATCCATCTATCTTGTTCCTCTATCTTCTATCAGGTTCCTCCTAGTAATAAGTGACTAATTCACAACCTTTAAAAATGAATAGATAAAAAATATATTCACTTAAATATTTATCTCATACATGATCTTGTCCTCAAAATATTTCAAATTAACTATCTCATTTCCAATTATAAATGTGAAAAACTATTGTAGATTCATTAAGTGGACAATGTAATTCATCACTAACATGTACGACTACATGAGGTGTAAAAAATATATATCTATATATTAAATATGGATCAAAATGATGAAATGATAAAATTAATGTGTATATAAGTCTATTATTAAAACACTACATGTTTTAAAATCTTGTCAATAACACCCTACTATGGCTTCACTAGACCTCGATGCATACATACCACTAGATTCATCATACTATTTAGGGATATCTCAACACGGTAAAAGATAATTTGGGAAGAATATATACATAAATATACTAACTTGGTAAAACTATACCCAATATACAATGGTTGATGCTACATCTGAATCATTATGGAAATATTTGACACAGTGGTTGTAGCACATGGATATTCTCCGTCTATTGGCCACATGAACCACAATAAGATCTCACAAATCTCAAAACCCATCACATGTACTACTGTAAAATAGGGGGTACATAATATAAAAACCATATATAATATAGTAACCACTTCCTGGGATGACCATGTCACCTTTCCATGGATCTCCTCCAATAAAAACCCAATGTCCTTATCTCAATCATGATCTTAGAAATAGCTATAAAGGTGAAATTATCTACTTAATCATCTATTTTTTCCTAATAGGATCATTCCTTCTCAGCCACCTTTTCCTATGGTTTTTTGAATCATGTAATTTGTTAATAATTATATAAAATAATCAAAAAATACACTAAAAATATAAATAACGAAATCATCAAAAAATGAAATTACACATCACTTCATACACTTGATCACAAAATAATTAGTCATACCAAGAAATTTTAAAAATCATTCACACACACATCCAGGATTATATGTTCTAGGAGTGATCAATTAATTTCCTTAAAACTCCTAAGTAACTAGGTCTTACACTATGTTTTTCCTGAACATACGCATACGCATATCTTTGGCACTATGATCAGACATATTGTCTCCACTCTATCATACCCCAAATATCAGAACGATGGGAAAGAATTAATTTAATACCATTATATAAAATATTTCTTTGGTTTGTAAACTCAATAAAGGTAAAATACCAAATATTATAAAGCTCTATAATTGGTCACTAGAGATTAGATACTAGTGTTAATGGTTTAGGATACCACTTAGGGAGGGATTTAACCTCTAATAAACCATCAAAACAAATGAAGAGATATTTTTCAACAAAATATTTTTGAATACTGTATAAAACATCATCAACATTATAAGATTGAAATAAAATTCAATCATTACCAAATATTTCTATATTTAAACTAGATATTAAAGTTAAGTCATATAGGGAACCATAAAAAGTTGAACTGAGAATGATAATAAATGAGATACTGGAAAACCCACTCCACAAGACATTACAAGCCCATGAAATACGAACTAAAGTTTCTCTAGGAAGAAAATACGAACTATATTATCCAATTTACATAACTTGAAATGTAATTAATGTAATTTTTATGCATACATGATGAGTACATATGGTACGTGAGATTATAATCCTCTGTAGAAACCATTGCGACCACTGTCCATTAAATGAGTCAGAATATAAACAAATATAATTTTCTTAATTTAAAAGAATTAAATTTCTATCAATTTTAATAATACTTTTAAATATTAAGGGAACCTTTTCACATAATAAAGTAAATATTTATTCATCCGATTATGGTACTAGAGAATCAAGATGCATAATCATATCACTCCATGAAATCTTGGTCTATCTAGAAGCTAATAATGCACATGGAATAGTCTCATTCAGACCCTCATAGATATATCTTCTCATAACATCAGGAATATTAAATCCCTTAAGGAAAACTATTCCTAACAATGTAACATTACATTTCTAACATTTTAAGATCAACCATGACATATAGGGTAATATTACATCTCAACCCATCACATTCTAATTAAAAGTGACTATTATCTTGTATCTAATATAACTTCCAACGGTTAGTGATAAACATCACATACACTTCAAATTAATCAAAATATAATATATCAACTCCATCCCATAAAAACACTTACTGTGAATACTTTTTATTGGTATAACATATAAAATCAACATAAATGTATAATCCTATTTCTAGTATCACAACTGTTAATTTTGATAAGAAAAAACACATTAATAACCCCCCAAAATTTTTCAATATCGCAAATTTTGATCCAAAATTGGTGAAAAATATTTCACATGTAAAATTATCCTTTATATTTTTTAAAGTTTCATTTCTAGTTTTCTCATTCCATTACACATCTAACTAAATGTCACACCCGAACCCTGGTCTTCTTTTATTTCTTGTATTTTTATTTATTTCTATGTTTTCGATATTTTGTTGTGGTTTGGGTTGAGTTCCTTGTGATATTTTTTTTGTTTTGGAGGTTTTTTGGGTTTTTCCCTATTCATAGATATTTTTCATGTTCTGTGGAAAAACTATTTCATCCCTCTTATATATTACATAAAGTTTCATTTACATAGTATAAATAAATGATCTTTCAAAGTGTATTTTCTTGAAAAAGGAAGATAATACTTGAAAACATAAAACATTAATATAATCCATTTTAAAGACATCATAATATGTTCATCCTAAGTGAATTTACATTATCTCAAAACCTGGGTACAAACATGAAATCAAGAGAAAAGAAGGATACTCCCCTCACCTTAAAGAGTAACTCCTAAAACATATATATTGGGAACATGGGCGATTGGGAACATGTTGGGAGGACTTTTTGTTAGTAAAAACTATCATATTATAGGTAGTAATAATTGAGAGTGAATTTAAATTGATAAATGGTGGTTCTTTATAGCCAAAGTGAGGGTTTTGTTTATTAATTACTAAATTTTGTCCTTAGACACCTTGGTAGTGGTAAATAAAAAACCATGGGCTTTCCCATGGTATTTTTCAATGGTATCTGAAACATGTGACACCTTTTATGTTTTTAAATACATAATACTCCTCTATCATTTCATGTTTCTTATTTGGGAAAGGAAAATTCGTGTTTTCACAAAATAAAATTTTTTATGTTAAAGTATCCATTTTAGAATTTTGATAGTATATTATATATTTTAAAATTGACTTAAATATATTAAAATATTATATATTTTTAAAATATTGTATTTTCTTTCACTTATTGTGGTTATTTTTTTATTAAATTCTTATGATACAATTATTATGTAATTAAACATACCGAAAAAATCCAACTGTATTTTTACTATTCATGAAAAATTAATGTATTTTAGAAAATTCTCATTAATACAACCTATCCCGATATTGATGTTCTATTTTCGAAAATAATATTTATTTTATCATAATAATCCATAAAATATTATAATTTTAACTTTTAAATAAAAAATTTCTTATTTATTAATAATAACAACAGATCGAAAATGCCTAGTAAAATTTCTAAGAGTAGAAAAAAAATATTTTTTTCATTGATATTTATATAAGAAAGTTTTTATCATAATATTTAATTAAAATAATTATTATTCATAATATATTAGTTTATTTTAATATTTATCTCTTTTCTCGAGAGTATACTTTTTATCTAAAAAATTTATTTATCAAATGCCATTATGATTTTATTAAGAACAACTATTCTCAAAATAGAATTTATTTTTGAAATGAAATTACATTTTAAGAAACTAGGGAATTAAAAAAACCCTAATAAAACTTTTATATGAATAAAGGGTGTGGTGTGTGATGGTGATAGATTCATGGGATATCTCAACTAACATTGATCGACTGGTAATTTCCACGAACTTAAACTTATCTCGTATGTGCTTTTGTTCAAGAATCACTTATTGAATCGTGGATTGGAATTGGTCAAGAGTGAAGCCACGTGATTCTAACTCCCTCCCATGTTCTGAAAAATTGGATTCATAAAAAATTACTCTACTAGTTGAGGCCATCATTTATTATTTTCTCATTAATTATAATTTTTCATTTATACTTATAAACAACAATTATAATGTTATAATTATTATTAAGAATATATTTTCCAATGGTCATATTGACCAAAAATAATAATTGACCAATATTTATAAAATGGATAAAAACCAATGGTCACATTTCAAATGATACTTTCTTCATTATTAATTAGATAATAGTTTTTTTAGTAAAAAATAATATAACACAAATTTTTTGAGGAAAAAAATATTTTTTAAAAACTTTGGTTCATTACATTCATTCCCTCATAAGAAGATTTGTCCTTGAAATTTCAAATCATTTTATTAATTGATAAAAGATATGGGTGCTTCTCTCTCATTGTCTCCCCATGTCCCCACATCACTTATTCATAAATTTGTTTCCTCCACAACACTTTCACAAGTTGAGTAGTCTTGTTGCATAAAACCTTTTCCCTATAGTCCAAGATCTCCACCTGTTTCACCTCATAAGAGTGGTCATGTTCCAGTTGTACCACCTCTAGATTTAGTACATGTGATGGGTCATGTATGTACTTCCACAAGATATATACTTGGAATACATCATGAAAATAAGAAATATTTGGTCTATGTGTTGGAAGATAGGACACAACTCATATGTGATCAAGGATTTCATAGGGGACAATGTACTTTGGGTTAAGCTTCTTATTCTTCCCAAATCGCATTACTCTATTCCATGGTGAAACTTAAAGGAAGACTTTGTCTCCAACCTCAAACATTATGTCCCTTCAACAACTGTCAAAATATCCCTTTAGCTGAATTTGAGAAGTATTTATGTTTTGTTAGATATCAAGAACCCTTTAAATTATCTATTGTAAAAGATCATACACAAGAATATTTATCTCAACCACTTCATCCAAACAATAGGGAGTTCAATATCGGTTCCCATAGAGACTTCATAGGGTTCCATTTTAATATGTGAATGGAAGTTGTTGTTGTATAAGAACTCAACTAATGGGATATATTAATCCCACCCAACTTTAAATTACATTGAAAATGTTCTCAGTATATCCTCAAGAGTCTGAATTGTCCTATTAGATTTTCCATTAGTTTGTGAGTGATAGGCTATATTTAAATTCAATTTAGTATTCAAAGCATGTTAAAGTCTTGTTCGTAATTTTGATGTAAACCCTGGATCAAGATAATATTAGATATAAAGTGGTACCTCATGCATCAATATCAAATCCTTCATGTATATATTGGAAATTTGGTCAATAGAGAAATCATCTTTAATAGTGATGAAATTAGTAGTCTTGGATTGACAATCCATAATAACCCCAATCACATTGTTTGAATTGGTTGTTTTCAAGAGACTAGTGAAAAAGTTTATAGTTATATTTTCCCAATTCCAATTTGGTATGTGTAGTGGTTTTACAACCCATTTAGGATTTTATTTCTCTGCCTTCAATTGTTGAAAAACCAAGCTCCTTGTAGTGTTGTCTGTAATCTTCCATTCAATGTTATCCTATCAATAATTATCATGAATTTCCTTATACATTTTAGTTCTTCTAGGATGTATAGAGAATATAGATCTATGAGCTTCATCCATTAGCTTCTTCTTTATTTCTAGAAAATATGTAACACATAGGTTTATATGAAATTTGAGTACACCTTGTTGATCAATATTAAACTTAGAAAACCACCCAATCTTCACAGCCTCTATCTTCATACAAAATAATGGTTCCTCTCTTTGTGATTCCTTGATCTTCTCTAGTAATTATGGTTGAAAAATAAAATTGTAATAGGTTGTATGATTCACATTATCTTATCTTTCCCATGCCTAGTTTTACTAGGTTTTTTATCAAAGTATCTCCTTGAATCCTCATCATGTCTAGACGAACAAGATTCTTCCTAATTATTTCATTAATGGATTTGTTTTGTCATCTAGGATGATAATGAACTGAAAAATCATAGTATTTAATAATCTCAAACCATATCCTCTATCTCATGTTCAATTCCTGTTGTGTGAAAATATAACACAAACTTTTTTGTTTTATGAATATATCATATTTCTCATCATAAATATAGTTCCTCCACGTTTTAGAGAAAAAACAGCCACATCTATCTCTAGGTATTACATTGTAAAATTCTACACATGAGGCTTTAACTAATGATATGCATAGAAAATCACCTTTTCATTTTTCATGAGAAAAACCCAAATCACTTTCAGATATTCCCCACTAAAAATAAAAAATATTTATTTGATAAGGGTTAGAGTTAACACTAGTGCAGTAACCGATATCTTCTTCAACTCTTGGAAACATTATTACTGATCATTTGTCCAAAAAAAGTTGGACCCTTTCATGTTAACTTAGTCACTGGATTACAATTTCATGAATGTTTTTTTCAAAAACCTTCTATAAAAACCTTCTAAACCCATGAAACTAATAATCTCAATTATTATTATTAGATGAGGCCACTCCTCTACAGCCATTTTCTTCATCAATTCAACTAAGATTGCTTTATTAGATAAAATGTTTCCCAAAAAATAAACTGTATTTATAACAAAAACTCACATTTTCAAAAATTATAAAATATCCACTACTTACTTAGAGTTTCTAAAATAACCCTTATATGATACTCATTCTCCTTTCTACTTTTGGAAGATATTACAATATCATCAAAAAAATATAAAAAAATTATCAATATAACCTTTAATGACCCTTTCTATAAAATATATAAATATAGTAGGATAATCAGCTATGTTGAAGGTCTTAACAAAATAAAATCATAATGACCATATCTTGATCGAAAGAAAGTATTGGGAATATCTTCTTTCTTTTCCCTAAATTCTTTATAACTAGATCTAAGATCGATCTTGGAGTGAAATTAATCGCCATGAAGCTAGTCAAATAAATCATCAATCCTCGGAAGAGGGTACTTGTTCTTCGCAGTGACCCCAATAAGTTCTCTATAATCAACACAAAGCCACATTGGTCTATACTTATTCATCAGCAAGAGAATATGTTCTCATTAAAGATATAGGCATGGTCAGATAAACCCCTTGTACAAAATATCTTGATGTTGTTTCTTTAATTCCTCTATATCAACATTTTCCATTTTATACAGGCTCTTTGATATCGGTTTGGATCTTAGCATGAGATCAGTGGAAAACTTTACCACTCTTTCTTGGGGAGGTCCAAGTAAATCATCCAAAAATATGTTAATGTACTCCTAAACTATGTGTAAATTCTCTATTTGTTTCTTTCATTTCCTTCTTCATCTTCACTGATCGATTCTATAAAGGAGGCTACATGAGGTACTTCTAGTCAAATATATGGTCGGAATATCTATACATTAAAAAAACTTTAGGTTTTTCATTCAAGACTATTGATATTTCCTTTATTCTATAGTTGATATTTTTATTATAATATTATATCCAGTCCATCCCACGTATAGTGTTGAATTCCAACATGGGAATGACTACTATGTTTGTGATGAGATTATTCTCCCCAATGTCAATACTAGAGTTTCTATACATTTTTAGTGCTTGTATAAGTTTTCTAGTAGTCTTTAAAGAAAGAACTACTTCTATCAGTTCAGGTATTGATTCTATATTCTTTGTAAAAATGGAAAAAATAAATGAATATATAGAACAAGAATCAAAAAAATTACTCGCTAACTTTGAGAGAACATCGACAATACCTTCCACCACTAAATTTGTAGCTTCAAATTTTGTAGTCATGATAGAAAAAGAATAACCTTACTCCCATTCCCCATAATGATGTTGATGGTGATTCCCCACCAATAACATCATATTTGGACAGTGATTAGTGAATTTCCGAAGATGATCACACTTGAGGCATTGGAATTTAGGCTGGGACACACCATCATCTATTTTTTGTTAGTGTTAATAATTTGAGCCTTCAAATCACTACGATAGTTGTTATTAATATGGTCATCTCTTCCAAAGATATTACATTTCCCAATCCCGATAAAGACGTTAACTGAAAAATTCCCCCCACATTTGTTTCATGTGGATTGTTTCGCTTTATTTCATCCTCTTCCATGATAAATGTTATGCCATAATATTGGCTCCATGGATCACTTATTTTCATTCGATCTAAGGGACCACTATATCTCTCCAAAATACAGGTTATCCTTAACATCAATTCACACAATCTCATCATAGCTTTCATAGTATTAATTGGCTAGATTATTCTATAGCGAGGGTCTTAGTCCAATAAATAATATATCAACCTTTTTATTTGGATCAAGGACAAATATATTGGTGTAGCGATAAATTCTTATAATTTCCATCTCATATATTCCCATAAAATCATTTTCCTTCTAATTTAGATATTGGAAATCGTTCTCCATTTTTGTTCACAATGAACGGGGAAATTATTATTTAAAAATGGTTCCCCCGAACTCTTAACACTCCATTGCTTCAATATCCCTTTTTGTCTGCATATTTTTAATCAGTGTCCACCACTGATCAGATTCTCCCTCTATAAAGTACATATCCATGTTGTCATTATCTTGTTCTAGAAAATGGAGTACATAAAAGATCATTTATATAGATCTTATCCATTATTCAAGAATCAATAGGGTGGAATATCCACTAAAAGAAAGTGGTTTTGGTGCATATTGGTCTCAACAGAATGTTTTTTCCTTCATATTGAATCATTTCCCACAACTTCATTCATGTTATTATTCATAACTCATATTATTTGATTCATCTCTCTCATGAATTGTTTCATTACGGCTTCCATCAAGGGTCCATTAGCACATGGTCCATTGCGCTCACCATTTAATCGTCTCTTCTTAATTCCATACACTTTTTAAAAGAAGAAAATATTAGTGAGAATATATTTCATTTAATAATATTGTAATTACAAAGGAATTACTATATATTGAAACTACATGCTTAAATATGTTACTATTTAACAACAATTACATTTTCTATAAATAATTCATAATGGTTCATAAAAATCTTGTGATTAACCTAATATGACCCTTAGAAGTTTCAAACTAGGAGTGTAACAAGGCCTATTATCCTACACCTGTTTTATTTCAATTCTAGCTCAAAGTAGTTTTTTCAGGTTCTACCCTTAGATACATCTTTTAAAGAGCCTCACAAACGTCTACATATCCATAATGTGAATCATTTACTCAAAAAACACTTAATTAATATTTCCCCAAAATATCAAGACATTTTCAAATACTTGATCATTTATGTAGGGTTTATACTAATGTTTTTAAATCATAATTTCCCCAAATAACTAAACATTCCTCTAAATCTACCTATGCAATACCTATATTTTTTTACATTAAGTTTCATTTACATTTCACAAACAGATGATCTATTAAAGTTTTGTTTCATAGAAAAAAGGATAATAATACACAAAAGCATAATAAATTATTCTATGGTTTTCAAATCTGAGTTTCTAGAAATAACTAAACCACCCTTTTATACCAACTATGGAATACTCCCTTTTTATTACATAACATTTCATTTTCATTATAGAAACAGAAAATATTTTAATGTTTATTTTCTTGTTTAAATGGTTTATAACACATGATAACCTAAAATATTATTCTAATATACTTTAATTTCATCATTAAAGGTTCATCCAAATTAAATTTTATATATCTTAGAACCAGGGGACATACATAAAATTAAATGGTGGCCATAAATCCTAGTAAGGGAAAATAAGGGAAACGGTTTGCATGTGACCATGAGAAATATCATTAAGAACAAGTGGAATAAAGGCCAGAGAAAAGGCATGGGGGGAGTTTCATAATAAATGGAACATGAATCGTAAAATGGATATAGGACAACAAAATATAAATGATACATCCATAAACATATAACTAAGGTTTGTCATTGAGTTGTTGTAAAAATTACCAAGGTTATTCACAAGGGTATTGTAAAACATGTCATCTCTTAAGATTAAATTCCATTCCTAATGAATTGGTGTGTTATCACATTGCACCAATTATATGTATTAATTAATTTTATCCAACTACATCATAATCAAATATTATATAAATAACCCATGAATAATAAAAAATGGGTTTCGTATCAAAATAATGGTGTTATAAAGAGTGCTTAGAGAACATGATCATTATGTAATTTTTAACCCATGGAAAGGGAATGAGGGTTTAATTTATTTAAAACATAGAATAAAATAAATCATTAAAACATATTTTTTAACACACATAGAAATGAAATTTTTAGGTTTTTTCTCAAAAATAAAATAAAACAGAATTTATTGAGAAGAGATAAATTTTTAGAAGTAAATTAATCAGTACAACTAATATAAAACATGGTTTAATAAAAGGGTGAAAAGAGATGGGATAGGGGTATACCAAAGATAAAACATAATTTTTCATTAAGATAATGAATTAAAATAATATAATATAGGGTTACCATAACATTCATAATTCAAAAACTAAAAGAGTTTCTTGAAAAGAAGGGAAAAGAAGGATATATCCATTTCCTTGAAAAGTAACTCCTAAATCCCAAATATTGGGGAATTTAGGGAATGATGAAACCTTTTAAGGAATTTTAGGGTGGTAAAAATCATATATTTTTACAGGAAGAATTGGGAGTGAATGGAAATGGATAAATGGGTGGGTATTTATTGCAATAGTGGGGGATTTGTTTATTAATTTTTAAAAAAAAATCCTTGGACACCTAGGTAGTGGTAAATGAAAAAATGGGATTTCTCATGGTATTTTACACTTGGGACACCATTATTGTTATTTTAATCCACAATATTAGACCATCATTTAAAATTACTTATTTTGGCATGGAAAATTAAATTTTACAAAAAATAACATTTTTAAAGTTAAATATTTCTCTTTAGAATTTGGAAAGTGAATTATATATTTAGAATTTTTTTAAAATATATTAAAATAAATGATATTAACAAAATAATATATTTTTAGTATTTTATTGTGGATAATTATTTATTACATCATTGTCACATAATTATGTTGGCATTAAAAATATAAAACAAATCAAACTATATTTTCACTATTTATTACAAATAAAGTACTTTAGAAAATTATCAAAAATTTCCTCTAACATAATTTAAGAATTATGATTCCAAAAAAATATTTATATCATCAATATAATTCTATAAAATGTGAATTTTATCATTTAAATATAAAATTCCTCATTTATTAAAAATAATAGTGGATTAAAAATGCATAGTAAAATTTATGTGGCATGAAAAAAAAATTATTTAATCATTTTTATATAAAAAAGAGTTTTCTTATCATACTATTTCATTAAAATAAGAATCGTTAATAATATCAAAGTTTATTATAATATTTACATATTTTCTGGAAATTGTAATTTTACTCTAAAAAATCAATTTATCAAATTCCATCGCATTTTTATTAAGAAAAAATATACTTCAAATAGATCATATTTATACAATAGAATAAAATTTTATGTAAGTGGGGACTTGAAACATAACCCCTAATAAAAAATTCATACATTCTAATGATAATGTTTTTTATGGTGATAGATTTTTGGAGTGGGTCAGCTTATATCTCTTGAGTGGTAATTTCAACTAAAATGAACTTCTCACGTAAGTGATTTCATCCAAGCTTAGTTTTTTGAATCTCATCATGGGACTGGATAATTGAAAACCCCATTGATGCTACCTCCCATCCATGTTTGGAAAAATGGGCTTCATAGAGTGTTTCTCTACTGGTTGACGCTACCATTTCTCTATTATGAATTAATTATCATTTTTTCATTTTTACTTATAAACACTAATTATAATGTTAACTAAAAATGATAATTATCCAACGATAATATAACGGTTGATACCCAATGTTCACAATTCAAATTATACTTTATTATTAATGTCATATAGTTTGGTTGAGTATAAAATAATATTATATACATTTTATTAGGAAAAAAATATCATTTAAAAAGTATGTGTGGTTACAAAAAACTATGTGGATTTTACTAGAAGAGGTAATTATTAGTTTGTTTTGTTATTGTATGGTTTTTATTTCATTACATACTCTTTCTATGGCCAAAACTAGCTGAGTAAAATGAGAAATTGTGTGGCCTTTTGATGGTGTCTAAGGTAAGGCACACCAGTTACACACGGTAAGTAGAAACTATGCAGAAATCATATGGGATGTAATACAATTTTGACAGAGTTGATTTGTATGGTTAGTGAAGGTTTTCCAATTACATATGGACAACCTGTGTGGGTGTCCCTTCCTTCCATTAGGGGGTACATGGTTTCACCACTATTTGTAAATTCGTGCGACCAAACCCTGTGACTACTCCAAAATTGTAAAATCATGATATTACAATTTTCACATCTTATATTTTAGACATATTTTAGGTTTCACATACTACAATAATCTTATGAACACGGTGGTGATCCCAAAACCTCCTTCCCTTATCCTTCCATCTTTATTTTGTTCTTTTTAAGAATCTTATGTAAGTTTCTCATGATTCTGGGTCAATTTTATCATCTTCTTCTCTCTCCCTCTTGGTTTTTCTATCTTCCTTATATTGGTTTCCCCTTTGATGAAACCTAGATCTAAGGTTTGGGAAATATGGGTTGATGTATTGGATATTGAGGTGTTTTATTTGTCTCTCAAGCCTTGTTCTTCCATACTCTAATGTTTTGTTTCATTCTGACACAATTGAGTTAGGTGTTTCTATCCATTTCCTTTCTAAAGGATTCCATTTAATTATTGGGCATCTAAAATTAATTTTTTGAATGTTTAATTCATGTTATCGATGTTCTAGTAGACGTATTGATGTGTTTTCATGTTTTAAAATTAAGAAAAATTGGTTTTCTAGGGACTTAAATATTTATGCCTATATGTATATGCATTCATGGTTTTTGATAAAATTATAATTGTCCGTTAAATATTAAATTGGGTGTTTTGGGAGTTGTTTTGAAATTTCATGGGTCTTATTGATTTTGTTTTTTTGTGAATTGATTCTTTTATGTGGTTGGGATTCCATTTTATTATGGTGTTTCTTAGTGGACCCTTGTAAATTTTTATGAAACCACTCATGATTATTATAATTATAAATTTGGGTATTTCTATGGATTACCTCATGTTTTTTATTATATGTGGGAATATCTATATGTGCATGAGGTTTTCCTAAATATAGGCACAGACCCATATAAATGTAATTTTATAATAACATCATCTTTAAAACATGGTTTTTCAAAACTATTTTCTTCCTTTTACTTCCCTCTTCCCCGCCATCCCCCTAATGGGATCATTAAAAACTAATAATTCTTTTAAAATGGACACTTGGTTTCAAAAGGACCTAAAATGTGATTTCTAAATTTTTTTCCCAAATCATATCCTATTTTAATCCTTGATATATAATTTGGTAACTAAATGGAATGAAAAGACTATTTGGAATCATCTATGAATAATTGGTGTTTTTATCTAGGATTGGGAGGTGTATTTCAGATGAATTGTATTCACAATTGGAATGTTATTATTATTGAAAATTTTAAGGCCTGATTAAAACTTTGGGATGTTTTGGGAAATTCGTTTTAAATTCATATTGTGTGTAGGCCTAGTTGTCACTTTGTAATGTTCTATATGTGATGGTCACTCCTATAGACATCCTTCCAATGGGAGGGACTTTTCAAGGTTGGTGTCGGGGATTGGTAAAGTCACGCATGGTGGCATCTATGAGTTGTTTTAATGCAAAATGTGTGATGACCGTCTCATTATCCTTTTTACTATTATCATGTGACTCTATGATTTCATCTAGAGGGTCGAGAGATTATTACTTTCTAGTCCTAATTAAGGGGATTTGACCTCATTGATCGAGGATAGACAAGGTGGGAATTACCACTTTTGAGTCTAGTTTAGAGTATTTAGGTTTGTTATTAACTATATAATATCATCATACTCCAAAAGGTGGGTCTGAAATGAGTACATCGAGGGATTTATTTTTGGGATTATTATAAAATGACCATGATTACATATATGTATACTATAGTTTTATTTTCATGTACTTTGGTTATGTGATTAGTTATTATTTTACTTCTTGTACTTTTAATATTTCATTTAGTTCTATTTATTTTCGATACACTCTATTTATTGTCCATGTTTTTTTTTCTCAAGCCATTTATATATTTATCGGTTGGTGTTTTCTACTTGGAATTTTTATTTTTAACTTGGTTTCAGAATTTTAATTTGTTTTAATGTATAAAAACATGATTTTTTTTTCAAAATGGGATTTCCATAAATAGTTGTTTATTGTTACAAATATAAAGAACCATTTTTCCTTAAATTTATTTAAAACCAGTGTTTATGAATTTTTTGGTGAAATCAAATATATTAATTCTACAGTTCTTGTATATTAAGCTATTTTATATTAACACCCTACTTGTACCACTCAGTGTAGGTAGACCCGATCTATTTTACAGGTTCATCTTCTGTTCAGGTTTTCTTATCGATTAGGCTAGTTTTAGGGATGATGGTGACCAAGATGTCACATGGATCCCCTGTTAGTTCCATTTTGGGGTTAGTTTTGGTTTTGTTTAGGTATTTTTTTTTCTAAAGTTATATATAAATCGTGTTATGTATTTATTTTTTTCAGTGGTTTTAGGCATCTTGGTTGGTAACATTTGATTTATTATAGTTTATTTTGTGTAAAATTAATCACACCTAGTTTATCATTTACTTTTGTAACTAGTGGATATCCTATGTGGGTCATGAATACATCCCAGACCATGTTGTGGGCCAACTGAAGTGACCAATTCGGGGTCGACCTGAGATTGTTCATGAAACCAAACACAAAGTTAAACCCCAAAGAATAGGGTTTAATTCCTTATAAATCAATGATACAATATTCACATTTACTGAACTTTTTTCACACATGAAAATAAAGTTTATCACAGAAACAACAAAAATTAAAAAACTAAGGAGTTTTAAATTATCACAAACATATAAAAAAATACATCTACTATTTAAGTAAATTCTAAATGTAGTAATTTTCACAAATTGCACTAATGAATCAATTATTTATTTAACTTATAGACATTTTTTTAAATATAATTCATCAAATTATTATAAATTTATTTTAAACCCTACATATTAATTGTTCCATTTTGAATCCATCATTTAAACTATGTATAGCCTCACATAAAAAAAATTCATCACTTTGGGGTCAGAATAATGGACCAATAAATCCAAGTAAATTTCATTACTAATAATAAGTCTAATTATTTACTAAAGAAAAACAAATTAAAATTTTTATTTCCAATAATTCCATATTTATCATATAAGAACATGTGAAATTAGAGAAAAGGTCATGAGTTTACCGAACTAAATGAAGAAAAGAAATCATCTCAAGGAATGAGCCTCAATCAACTTTGAGATCTCAAAAAAATCAGAATTTAGAGAACTAAAAGATAAAAAAGAGACATAGGACCAAAAAAATTATATACACATCGTCGTCTTCACAAAAAAATGTACAATTAATGATGTACATAGAATGATGAATTGAAAAAAAAATCAGATCTAAAATCTGAGCACAAATAATGAGAGTAAAATAATTAATTTTTGAGGATATAGAGAAGGATTATAATTTACCATTCCATGAAATTACATTCATATGATCCATAAATATAATTAATCCTTCAATAATAAATAGATATCATTTATATAAATATGAAAGAATGCCCCAAATACTGAATACAAACTTGGTGTCATCGAGTAACCATTCCGGACCCATTTCCCACCTGGTGGTGGTCCATCAAACACCTGGTGGATGGTATATCGGACCTTCACTTATGGCCAAACCAATGGGCACCAAATACCCCACCACCAATTTGTATGTGGATATTTAGTTCTATTTCCTTCATGTTCCACCCCAATTCCTCCTTTATTTATCACCCATAATCTCAAAATACCCACTGTATTCTAGAAAATAGGTTGAAATGCATAATAATAGGTCAAAATGAAATTGAATTCATACCCAAATTGTTGGGGTTTTTACACCTAAAATCAGAAATATTCATTAGTATATTCAAGATAATATATAAAAATTTGGTGGATCCACTAATACATCACACTCCAAAATAATATAACCTATAAAATGAAGCTCATGTATCTATAATGGATACTTAGATATATTCCCACATAAATTATTAATTGAGTGAAACTTCAATAAAATACAATGATACTTTGGATAATCATCATTTATCTTTGATTAAACGAAAATATCATCAATGAATGAAATTAAAAATTTATTCAAATAGGGATAATACAACCCATTTATATTCCCTATAGACACATCCAGTGCATTCATAACTCTAAATGACGTCACTAAAAACTAAAACATCCCATACTAATACTAAAAAGATATATTGTGTATTTATTCATCCTTAACCATCATCTAAGGATATCCAAATAATATATCTGAATAAGAAAATACACACACTACTATTATTCTATTATAATGAATCATTCATCATAGGAAGAGGATAATAATTCTTCATTATGACTTGATTTGACCACTAATAAAACACAAACAATCATTGGATTCAATTTTCCATCTTCAGAAATAATAAAATATAATCTATTAATATGATTAATAATCCCTCTTTATAGTAACTCATCAATATGAATCCTAAAATCCCAAAGCACATTTGGAACTCTATAATAAGCTTCCATATAATAAGATAAAAATTTCGAAAAAGAACCATCAAAAAATAAATCTCTCTATTTTATGGTAAGATCATTACATATTTTAAAAACACCTTAGTATAATACCATACTACTCTATAAAATTCCTCCATAATCATATCAGAAATACTTATAATATAAATATTTCCAACTGAGGATTAATATTATATGGATCAATCTTTTTCTACCATATGTAGAAATTTATCTCTCTAATAATCACCAAAAAATCATTCCAAACTACTAAAAACGAACTTATATTCATAAAAATTAACACATGTTGGAATGAAGTAAAACTAATCCATCTCAAGGGTAGTTATTTCTACCCAATATAGGTTTTCCTTGTACTTTCCTTTGAGTGTATAGTTGTGGTTACACAATGTTCACATTATATCACTACTCCTATATCATATATTTTCTAATAGTGTTTATTTGTGGAACCAATAACACAAAATGAATCATGCATCTATGATAATAGTTGTTTTTATGGACCTATATTCCTAAGTTGATGGTTATTGAGGTTTCTCACAAATTAAAATTAGGATATATCATTGGTCCAGAGGATGGTAGTTTCATCTTATCACACCCTGTTGGGGGGATTATTTCATACTTTTGGGACTCTCATATATATTTAATTAATTTTCATGAATAATTCATGAATCCTTGAATGAGACATGTTACACTAATATGATATATCCATTATTATAATATTTTTATGATAATGTGAATATATATTATAGGTATCAAAGTGACAATAATGTCAATATCTATTAGGAGTTCTCCATAGAAGACACATTTTTTTAATAGGTTCTCAATCATGTAACGTAGTTGTTCTAGTTTGAAGGTAACTATATTTTAAAGCCTCTTGAATGGGCACTATATTTTTGATACCTACATTGGAAGGTTGAATATTTTAATTGTTTTAGGATTGGTACTAAGAATGGGATTCCTATATATCCTTGTAAAAGGAATCATAACCCATATCATTAGATTCCACTTAGCAAGGCATGTCATACTTTTTAAGGTCTTCTTTGAAAGATTGATTTATGTAGTTTAGAATCATGTGTTAAGGATGAATATGTGAATGATACCTATAAGTGGTTAGCACGAGACTTACACATGAGAAACCATTTCTGGAAGACCATAAAGGGGATATGTCATGGTGAGGATAGGTTTATTCCATGAGGGATGTGTCCTTTAGATGGGGAAACCCACATGGAATATATCCTGATGTTGGTGATATGATAAGGAAAATATGAAGAATATGGACTTCCTTATGAGGTGTAAATTCTATTAAGGATATTTCCCAATGAAATTATAGTGTTTGAGGAATATTTCCCCAATGAATATGACATCTAAATGATAGTAAAATTACCTTGTGAGGGAATTATTAACGTGATGTCATTTAGAATATTTCCAAATGATATTGGATAAAAAATATTGATAATGTTGTGTTTTATCCTCAGGGAGGCTTCTTATGTTTCCAATCAAAACAATAATCAAATCCCATATAGTTTAGAGGAAAAAGTTTAAGGCCGTATGAAAAGGTAATACCTTATAGTTTAATATCATGTAGTAATGATTTTTTCATGAATTTTAACATCATGAAAATAGGAATTTTTCTATATGATTTAATGTTATGAAACAAGTAAGTCTCCATCATTACTGATTTGAAAACCGAGAATTTAGTAGGGATTATACGTATTGGGATTCCGTGGAAGGATTAATTTTTAATATAGCCCTTTTAAATAATGTATCCCATGTAATATGGCATATTGAGATGGATAATATGGTTATTTGTTATTATACGTAGGAATTAGGCCAAATGAGAAATATTGAATTATTAAAATGGAATCATCAACTTAAATATATATGTCTACAAGATTCTAACATAGTGTGATTAATAAGAGATAAGGGAGGATCTTGTTCAATATATGAGTAGGGTATGGATTTGAATATGGATTATAGACTATGTATACCTCCCTCTCTCTATCTTTCTTGAATCCTTGGTCTCATTCCCAAAGAGAAACAATATTTTTGCATCTTCAATCTTATTTTTAGGCTAGGACATGGTAAAAAATAAGAATGTAAGAGGATTATGACATTTAATAAGAAAGTATAATGGCTTACACCATGAGGGATTCCATATTCATCCCATAATTGACCCAAATAATAAATCCACCATTAAGACAGAAGACACCACTATGTTGTCTTCCCAATAGGGGTCCCCGCTATCAATGGAATCCACGATTATTGTTCCCCATAAGGATTTGACTATCTATGAAGATACCCTTGATCCTCTTTTAATTAATATAAAGCATGATCAATGGTGTACATGTTAATGTTAATTACCTAACTATACAAGTCAAATGTTTTCTTGAGATGTCTTAAAATATTCATTTTTTCGTTTCTATTCTAATGAATAAAAGCATAAAGGTGCCTCAAAACTATCTCAACTAACAAGGGAAATTGAAATGACATGATTCCCACTCTATATTAATAATATTGAGAAATTTCATATTCCATAGGTACAAGCGCCCCTCTTGGCTGGGGTAGTTCATGTATTGGTATTTCTAGAGCCACATCTTGCTTGTCAGAGGTAGGCCTAGTCCCCACATGGATGGACTATGTACAACATAGTAGGGTTACCTACTGAATGGTTTGATAGAACCTCACATGTAAATATTTCCTACCATGTAGTATTCCTAAACTATCATTGTTTATGGTTCCTACTATTGGGAATGTGCGAAGACTACTTCATATGAATGAAATCAATTGAGTAGAAAAATTGATTCTATAAGAACGTAGGTTCTTTAAAGTTGTTTAAGCGGCTTTTTTATCATAAAAAATTGGGTAAGCAGGTGGGATGAAAGAGGATTATTTGTTTGTGACCAGGGTATGTTGGTGTCATTCTAGATGTTTTGTCTAGTATATCTTACATATATGGATTTTCAATCTTGATATGATGTATTTTATAGTTTATCAGAGGTGATAGTGATTCTTAATTTTTTTATAGGAGATTGATGGTCAAAACAATAGAACAGATGGACTCCCACACTTTTTGGAGGTTAATGAAACTAGATAACCAAATTCTACTATATATATATATATATTTACGGATGATGGAGCCCATGTTATGTTATATGGTTCAACATAACATGATTAATTAAATTCATAAATATGAGTGACTCATTTGTTTCTAAGTTGTAATTTTTTCTTTCTGGATAAATGAAATTATACAATATCTCTCTCATGGATATAGTGCTTTTAGTTTGAACCACATAGAACCAAAAGTGTTCTTTTATTTCTTATTTTACAATCATTTCTTTTATTTTTTGATATATGTTAGAGTTAAACTGATTAATTTTGTTTTCAATTTATTATAGATATTTTTGTGAAATTTTTTTCTTCTATATTTTGTAAAATTATGTTTTTAGAGTTACTTCTAGAATATCATTCCATATTATGATTTTTTATAGATTTATTCTAGAGGAATATCATAAGGACAATGCGAGAGAAGGTATTTTTAGGACCTACCTCATGGTTGGGATACCCACTATGTGTTTGGGGTTCCTATCATGTTTTTGTGGAAACTAAATGCATTTTTTGATTGGTAATTGTATAGTTGGATTTAATGGTGAAGGTTAACAATTTCCATCTATCTATAATATTTTATTTTTCAATTACCTAATAAGAGGGATTTTTTCCAAAGAGGGGATCTCTACATTGGTATATATTCTCTGATACTCGTATTTATCTCATACTAATTTTGTTTCCATTTATGCTTTATTAGGGGCGTTTTATACGCATCCTAAGTCAATTGGATTCTAAAATAGGTAGGAGATATGTTCTATGTGGTTGGACCCCACTATGAAGTCATGTGGTGGTATCCACCTCTGAGACATGATGTTGGATCCATCACTGGTCTGAGAGGCCATCTCTATCTTATATCTATGAGGTGGGAAGCATATTTGATCCACAAGGTAGGATTGACCTCTTATATTCTAGGTTGTATCCCCCTATAATCTATAGGGTTTTCTCCACCTTGAACTTGTAAGGTTTTCTCAATCTATGAGATATTTGATTGGCTCCTCCTAAGATTTGTGAGGATGTATCCGCTTTGGAGTTGCATGGTTAGATCCTCTTCGGAGTCATGAGGTCGTCCAATGAGACTGTGAGTAATTTTCTATTCCTTTTTAAATATTTATAATCATACATTAATTCTCTTATCTTGGTAAATGGTTTATGTTTATAGTTGATATCAGGTTTTTGGTCTCATCAAATTATACCTCCCCCACTTAATTGAGTCCATTTGGAATAATAAGTAGTTGATTATAGGGAAATTAAATAGCCTCAAAAGTATCCATGGGTTCTATTAAGGTGAGTATTTATATATATCACCTAGGCCCCATATCACGTCCATTATTCATCAAGAAAGTCTCTCAAATACTCTGGTGATATCATCTCAAACCATGAACTCGTGATTCATTTTCATACATAGTGATTTTTTCCATGAAGTGTATTTCACACAATGAACATTATAGTAACTTTGAAGAGCCTATTACAAACGTAGTTTTACACACAAATCACATGTTTTAATTACATATGTGTGTTGAAGATTTTGGTTTTCATGGTCATCCTTACAGTTCATGTGGTTGGCCTCACATAGAGCGTCCCTTTTCTAAATTTTGAAAATTCATCCTACAATCTGATGATTTGGCCTATATTTGACCCCTTGTTTAATGATTTTTTTCATTGTAAATGAATTTAGGGTCCGACCCACTTTCATATTCGATTAATATGGCTAAAAAGAGATCTAAAATTTCAAAACAAATTATGAAAGACCATTAATATTGTATATTTCTTCCAAACCAATCCTGAGGGAGCCTTCTCCCACAAGACTTTTGATATTTAATACTCTTAAAAAGGCTTATCATCTACAAAATCTATCTTAGTAAAAATATCAACATTAATGTCCTTGGTCTCAACACACCAATATTGTGGTTTCCATTCTCCTTGTAAAAAATTCAGGTGAACATTTCTAGTGAATTAAAAATCATCATGGTTTTTTATGGAATATCGTGTATCTTAAATAGTTAACCACTAAAACATGATAATTAAGATCAACATGAGAAGCCTACTTCTCAATATTAATCATCCAGCCTAGAAATTTCCATATAAAATACCTATATAGGGTGGATCTTGGAGTGGGACAAGCATCCCGATAGAAATTTTTCTAAAGAATTTTCTTGGTATTCCCAAGTGTACTAGATTTCCATTGAATTTACTAAATAGATATGAATAGTTGGCCTACAATAGGTGTTATGGTTCAATCAGGGATTAGTGTACATGCCTAATTAAGTCATCACATAGTGGTTCATATACTAATGTTCAAACATTAACACCTTCCACCTTCAATAGAGTTTGGTGGGAATAAATATATGGGAAATAAAACATATAGAGGGTTCCCTGATCCTCAAGAAAATGTATGGTGAGTTACATAATGTTTCCAATGTGTAAAATTATGTGGGGAAAGTCCCCAGATTGGAATGAATATATTAACTAAGGTGGAAATATTATTAGAGAGGAGTATCAAAAAGATTCTATAATCTCATTTGTATAATGGGGAGACATATTCTAGAAACCTAATAGTCCAAGTCAAGGAATCAAACTTTCAATAATCCACCAATATTTGATATTATAGTCACCACAGTATCCTATTGGTATATTTTGGAATCAGACCACTACATATATTAGGATTACATAATATGACTAATTTTGGCCCCCTTCCTACAAATAAATGGTTCAAAAGTATGTTCTTCTTTTGCAGGATGTATCTCAATTGGGATTCTTGTCCTGGTGTTAGGGCTACAAACTTGATAATGGTAGCACATCTTACGATTACCATCCAATAAACTTGGAAATACCAATTCTTTTCCAAATCGATCATGTAATGGTTTATATATATTAATGGAAGACCATGTACAATATTAGAAATCTATTATAGTTCTTATATAGTTGGATAGATGAACACATTCCATATTATGAGTCCCAAAATACATAAATGGTTCCTCACTATGTACCTTGACCTAGGTTTCTCAATGTTTAAAATCTTGACTGAGATCTTTTGGAATTGATGAATTGAATGAGATATTGAGAAATCACATGAATCTCATCTATGTCACCTATATATACACACATTCATGGATAGAAATCTATAATATTAGCAATGTAATGAATGATTTTTCCTTTATCCTCTCCTTCTTAGATGGGTTCCTCATGGAATATCTAGATGAATTGATCATCTACGATCCATATTCCCCTTTTAAATTCACATATCAAATCATGTTTCAACTGATAATGTCTCTATATCCTTTTATAAGGGTTACTATAGAGTAGAATCCTTCAATCAGTATCAATCTATGGATGATTCTACTGTGAGAGGACACATTCAGGATGATTGGGATACCTCTCACTAGCATTCTCATGCTTTTATTACCAGATTCTTCTACGGAAGGGATATAATGTTACCCAAATAATTTGATGAAAAAAGGTGGAATGTTTTCAATAAAACCATTTATTTTATAGAGATCACTCTCCAAGGATACCATAGAGTGGATTCCTGATCTAGAATGTCCCATAATCAAATTTCATAAATATTGTGGATATACATCATCATTAAATTCTACGCATATTGAGAGAAGTGTGGGAACAAATTAACTGGCTGAGGCTTCCAGATTTGATGATGGGATTGTCTCTATCATACCAAATAAAAGTGACCTACTAATAGATATTTCTAAAACATATTCAACCAATATAGGGGACCAACGAATAATTGTAGAGGGTTAAATTTTATCCAACCTCCCAACTAGGTCATTTTCCATTAACATGGATTTGATCACTAACAATATATCCATGGATGTGAGTGAAACTAAGTGGATTTATGGGACACTTATGAAAAATGAGTTGTGAGGAATTTATAATGGAACTAAATCTATTCCATTTTTATGGTAAATCCACCAGAAAATATTGTAAATAAGGAAAGGATACCTTTCCAAAATTTACAAAACATGGTTCTATGTGTGCCTAATAACGTGCGCATCAGGTAATTATGGGGTGAATTTTAGTGATATGAGAAAAACTGACAATTTAAGAGAGTCATTTCATTATATTTAATAGCACTAACCTTTATATGGTTTTCATAAAAAAGGCCACACTATAACTAAACCATTATTAATCCAAAGAATCTATATATTTCCATCATATTATCACATATACTATTGAGCTATGGGAATATGAATCCCAAGAATCCAAATTCACAAAATAACATTCGGTGACTACCTTGGAACTGGATCCCCATAAACTGAGGATTCCATAATTTTGTGATCATGTTGAAGATGGGAATTCTTAATATAGGACCAAGGATTATAAATAAGTGCCTCTTTAGTAGCCCATTGATGTATCCCATCAATCATTATCTGGATTACAGGATTCTACAAATCAAAGACCCTTGAATTCCATTTCTTATAATTCTATTTTGTTAATAGTGATAGAGAGTGAATCCATGTTGTGGATTCTCCTCCAATTTTGGGAGTTTTCAATAAAAACAACTTCCTTAATTCTCTATATAATTGGTGAATTTATTTATCTTATGTTCTTTGGATGATTCAATATTTTTTTGATTTATTCAGTTAAGTCCATATTTATCTAATTTTGAACAATCCAAAAAAGATATCAAATACTAGAACATAATGAAAATTCCTCCTAAGTATAGATCATGGATAATTATTAGAGGAAACACTTCCACTATTAAACTAGACCTTGTTTACTTATAAATAGATAATGAATTCCTCCTAGGTGTGACTCACATATGGGAATTGGAAAAAAACACCATCATTGATATCATAGAGTTGGACAATTTATAAATTGATAATGAATTATTTCATGGTGTGACTTGTGGAAGGGTATAGGTAGAAACGCCATCACTGGTACCCTAAAGTTGGTCTACTCGGAAATTGATGATGAATAGTTTGACCCAAAGGGGTTATTCTGGTAAACATATTATTGAAAGGTAAAACACTAAAAAAAATTCCATATCAGGAGCCTAGTAATAAAAGATTGCCAATTTTTAGTTTCATATTTTGAGTCCCACATACTTTTTGTTATTTCCTTTTGTTAAAAAAACATTTTTAGGGAGTTTATTTTTTTCTAGATTACACTTTATATGTTTTCTACATGAAAATTTTTATTCCTATTCCTTTTCTAAATATTCATATTTTCCTATATGATATAAGGTTCCAATCTAGTGGGTAGAGGCTTAAATTATTTATAGACCACTATTTATGGGGTTTTAGTTGCATTAGTAGTATGTCACATTCATTGGGAAGTTTAAGTTAATAAAATAAGTATTGATGTAGGATGATGTTTATAGTTGATTTACATTGACCAATAATTTATGTAGACTATATAACATTTGTAAAAATAAAAAATGATATGAACAAGACTCCAATGATAGAGATGAAAAAAACTTTTAGGAAATATTCACATAGTATTGGGTCATAGTGTCTAGAAAAATGAAATCGAGAATTTAAGATCATATGGTAAAATCCAAAGATTACTAAATGAAATTTCATAATATTGTCCCATGAACAGGTATGGTAAAATATTAAGTTCTCCTAAGACTATGTATGAGTTTGTCTATACATTGTTTAAGGCCATAATGTGTGGACTAAAGCACACACAGTTGAAGGTCATGTTGCATGGACCAAAGAATGCATAGTTTAAGGTGATTATACAAGGAATAATGTTCCCATATTTTATGGTCATGATTTATGGAAAAAATCCCACATAATATAAGGTTATGGTGTAGGTTATGGGTGTAGTAGAATTTTTTGATATGTGTTTCCAAACTTTAATTTTTTTTAGGATCGATGATCAGTCCTGGATTCACACAAAGATAAACATAATGTTCTATAGAACTAAATCAAAGACAACACACAATGGTTATAATCCTAGAGACCAAGAGAGGATTATCACATATTATTAATAATTTATTTATTTATTTACAAAATTCCCTACTGGAATCATTTCCTCATTGATAAATATAAAAAAAGATCTAAATTTTATGGCAATTGCGTTGTTGGAATCAATGAAAGTTACATGTAGAGGTTATCCACATGTGTTCTGAGAATTTTTGAACATCTCTGTAGTTATATCTTGGTTCTTTCATGTAATATCCTATCACTTGCATCATTTGCAATTAATCGCCTTAAGAACTACTTCCAAAGAGTTCTCCTTGATCATTCTTGACTTTAGAGTGGGTGGTGGAGGAAGATCACTCTCTGTTTTTTTGGGAGTGTTCTTGGATAATTCAATATTATAGATTTTGAGATAATTCCCAAAATCCATTTCTCATAATCAAAAATTGAATGGGAAAATTGATAAAATAATATAATTATGTTTATATCACTATGGTTAAAATAAAATAACTATGAAAATGCATATTATTATTTATTTAAATCATGTGGAATCTCATTTAAAATATTAATAATAATGTTATTATTTCTAGACATGTGATTATTTTTAAAATTAAATGAAATATTATTTAATCATATAATTTTCAATATTAATTATTTCTCACTGGACTGTTACACTCGTTCTTTCATTCCTCCATATTATTTATTAGACCTTGAATAATGACTATTTATTTATTAAATAAATATCACTAAATTATTCACCAATAAATATATATATATATATATATTATTCACTAATTAGAAAATAATGATTTATATGTGATCAAGCATAATGAATAGTTATTAAATCATATCTTGGAATAATATTTATTCATCTTGTTAAATAATAAATAATATTATAGTATTTAATTGAGATTCTGGATACACTTACTGTGTGACCATCTTGGACACTTTCTCATTGGAATTAGGTGATGAAATTTAAAGACATGGGATAGTATCTAGAAACACTCCAATTCACCCATAGAGAGAGAAGTTAATTTCACAATGACATAATACCTCATATGAATTCTTACTATGTAATATATTCTTTTTATCGTGATATCTCAAATCAAGTAGGTTTCAAGTTAGATCCATCAACCTATGTGCTCTATGTCCCTTTCGTTAACATACAATAAATTGAAATTGCCTATTTAACTCCATGGACATGGATTTGTTTAGCCTATATCATTTCTATTTGAGTGCCTTAGCTGTCAACTTCTATTAGAGAACTGATCTAAAAATTCTTTCTCGCATTATTCATTAATCCAATATTACATATAACGTACCCAATGTAACTTACCTTGTTGTAAACATCTTTCATCACAGTTTTCATCAATACATCGAAGTACATAAATCACAGTAATTATTAATAATAAAAGTAATGTATAGGTACCAATACCTACATATTAAGATAGGAACATTTGATGACACATATAAATGTGGATTTTATACTGGAATGTCTTGTTCTCATAATATCCAACATGATATTACATAGGGAATACATCATGAGAAGTTTCCACAAAGAACTATGAGTCTCCATACCTAATAGCCTATATCATTTTTTCTATAAAATGGTTTCATCATACTACAAAGAATATATTTATGAATAGTTTTGTATCACTACCTGGTTCTCATCATAGAGGGGAACTACTACGACCTTTGTGTGTGCTAGTTACTCTTGGGAAAGTATCACATACTATGTTAAACATAAGAATGATCATGATTTGATAAAGAGTTTCTTAATATTCCAAAATATAAATAAATGTTATCATAAAGCACATAGAAGTTTGTTCTAGGGCACAAAATCCAATAGACTTCAACATGCACTAGAGTCAACTACTAACAACATTCAGTCTACTATCACTCACAAAATACTCATGATTTTTCTAAGATGTCACTTTAGTCAAGGGGTCAACCATGTTCTCTTTCTTGGGAACCCTTCTTATTGCAACATCATCCCCTAGATTAAAATCTCTCAAGAGGTGATACTTTCAGAGCATTTGGGTTTTTTGTTGGTAAGAAATTATATCTTTTGTAATAGAACTAGCTATAGGATTATAACAAAAATATGGGATATGGTACTTACTGTTGGGAACCAGATCAAGATTTGGGAAAATTTTCCAAAACCAAACAACTTTTTTTGATGCATTATAATTTGATATATACTTGGAGTTTTCTATAGAATCATATACTACTAGCTGCTTTGAAATCTTTCAGCTCACGTCTCCTCTGTTGAGAGAGAAAACATATACTCCCTATGCCTTCATATCATTTGGATCTATCTGAAAACTAGCATTGGTATAAACCCTGATTATTAGCTCCTTGTATCATTTATACACTTAGAACAAATCCTTAGTTCTTATCATATACTTAAGGATAGCTTTAATAGCTGTCCAATGATGTACACTTCGATTTTATTAACATCTACCTATCATTTTCAATAAATAGGAAACATCAAGTCTAGAACATAACATGGAATACATGATTTATCATATTAATGAAGCATGTGAGATTTTCTCATTATCTCTTCCTCTTATTGTGTCTCAAGACACATTTTTTTAGAAATATATAAAACATGAAACACTCAAACCAATCCCCTATTCGATTGTTTCATACTAAATCCCTTTAGTATGTATTCAACATATATAATTAGACATATTCCATGAAGACTCTTGGATATATCACAAATGATCTTGTCTCTTATAATATATGTTGTCTCACCAAAATACTCCATTTTGAAACACATGTTTAACTTGACCTTAACTGACTATAGGACTAGTATTTTTTTCAAATGTGTAATATGTCATCAACATATACTATTAAGAAAATGACTGCATTCCCATTAATCCTCCTATAAACACATTGCTCATATTCATTACTAATGAAACTAAATTATTTAATGGATTCTTCAAATAGAATGATACATACCCTGGATGCTTTCTTCAATCCATAAATGGATCCATGTAACTTGAAAATATTATTGGCATCAACTGGAGTGAAAAACCCTTCTGGTTGTGTCATGTAGACATCCTCCTAATGTTTCCCATTATGGACTATAGTTTTGACATCCATATTCTAAATCTCATAGTCATGGTAAGACTCTATATAAAGTATAATTATAATTGATTTAAAAATGGAAACTAGTGAAAAGGTTTCATTATAGTCAATTCCTTGATATTGTTTAAAAATGTTAGCCACTATCATTATTTATAATTATTTAAATTACCTTACATTTATAGCTTCCTATTGAATACCCATTTGCATAGAACAGGATTTACATCAACTGGCACATCAACCATAACCCAAAGATGGTTCTAATACAAGGAATACATTTCAAAATTCATGGATTCATTCCATCTTTTAGGTTTTGAGCTATCTATGACCTCTTATTAGGAGATAGTTTCATCATTTCAACCAATAATGATTAACCATATTCAGGGACAAGAAAACCATATCTCTTTATTTTTAACCTCCCTTGCACTGATACGCATTACCTATATTTTTATAAACACATCTTATATAGGGGCATGTGGAACCTATTCATACTCCAATTCTTGTATATATTGAGAATCATATTCCTCAAAGTAAATATTTCCCCCACTATCCCTTTTGAGGATGTTCTCTATATCAGGAAAGGCACCTTGACTATCGACATTCGTATTCTTTTCTGAGGGTTAAAATAGGTATTGTCAATATCTTTCATTGGGATATCCTATAATGATACCCTTTGTGAAAATGGATGCTATTTAATTTCTTATAAATTCCTTAACAAACACCTCATGACCCTATACATGTGTATATGACAAAAAAAGTTTCATTACACTCCATAACTCAAAGGGAATTCTATTTTATTCTTTATTAGAAACGCAGTTTAATGTGTATTCCACAGTTTTTAATGAATATACCAAAAAGGATAATGAAATATCTACATGAATCGTCATTGATTATACCATGTCTATCATGGTACGGTTCCGCCTTTCAATAACATTATTCGATTGTGGAGTATATGGTGTAGTGAGTTTAGATAGATTCCCAAAATCTTGTAGAAAGTTGATAAACTATTAGTTAAGTTATTAACCACCTAGATCTGATCGAAACATATATATCTTATTACCAAAATGATTCTCTACTTTATTATTGAATTCCTTGAATTTCTTAAAGAACTATGACTTATACCTCATCAAGTCTTAAAAACCATATTTACTCAAGTCATCAGTAAATGTTATAAAGTAAGAATACTCACATCTAGATTCCTCTGTAAATGGTCCACACAGGTCAGTGTGTACCAATACTAGAATCATTGTGTCCCTTTCACCCTATCCATCGAATTGAGGTTTTTTTATTTTTTCTATTTAAATATGAATGACATATATGAAGTTGTTTTAGCTTAGATGAGTCTAAATGACCCTCTTGACAGATATTTTTCAAATGATTCTCATTTACATGACCAAGATAGTGATGAAAATGTTGTGTGTTATATGAGTCATGTGAACATAATTCCTTATCAATTTCCAACATTTTTTTATAATTTAATAAATAAAAACCATTATTTAAATGATCCATACCATAACATATGTTTTCATTATAAAATAAAGAATTTTTATTCCTAAATATGAAAATAAACCCATTTACTTCTAAGAATAATATAGAAATTATCTTCTTAATAAATATAGGAACATAATAACAATATTTTAAAACCAAAATCATTCCCATTATCAATGAATAGTGTTAGTCACCAATGGATAGAGCCTAAAGGGTTGCACTATTAGCATCTCTCAGATCTACCTCTCCTATAGAAATCATTAGTAATCTACATGGTTCCAACATTTGGATATAGATATGAGAACCATAAGATATATCTAATTCCCAAAGTGTAGATATAGAAATATTACACTCGATAATGAATGAACCTTTATCTTCCCCTAGCTTCTTTGTGCAGTTCCTCTTCCAGTGCCTTGGCTTTCCAAAGGCAAATACTTTCCTTCCCTCATGGTCATCCTCTTATTGTAAGGATGGTTATCATGATCTTTTGACTATATATATGTCTTGGGCCACTTTTCCTTGTTATTTGTTTTCTAATTTACCATAATAACTATAGGTTTATCATTCCCCAGGTTGTTATCATCTTACATAATTAATGTAAAAAGTTACGAAATACTCTTCTCATTATTTTTCATGTTGTAATTAACAATAAAACTGGAGAAGGTACTGGGAAGTGATGAAAGTATGAGATCTGTATGCAACACATTTGAAAATTTAATCCCTATGATTTCAAATCTTTGAATTTATCCAATAATCATATCTACATGATTCCCAACATTCATAGACTCCCCAATCATAGTTGTGATAAAAAAATTTAGATCATGAAGGTGATACATCATGCTATATGCATCCATGTCCTCATGTTTCTTCAAAATCTCTTAGGACAAGGATGATTGAATGAAACAAAAGACAATAGTGTAATAGTTCAAATGTTTCTCAAATATTTTTAACACTTCATTACATTTCTCATTATTAAAAAAATCTGGAAAATCTTATTTCAACACATACAATTTCCTTCCATGGAAAAGGATAATGAATATGGGACTTTTCCACTCTTGGAAATTTGTGTGAGTGAGAAGGTGATCTTTCTCATGTATGGATTGTATTGATATGTTTAAATTCATATTAATATTTTTTCTAAAGAATAATATTAGAATAATTTTAGTACTTTAACTGATAAAATTTATACAAATAAATAAAAATTATATTTATGAGCCGCCTTATATTTTATCAAAACCCAAAATCCCTCATTGTTGGCTTAAACATATCATTTTTCATGGACATATGGGGGTAATGGATCAATATTCCCCTTCTCATTACCAAAAAAATTGTTGTTCATGAAAATTGAATTATTTTAGTTAGGCATTCCAAATTCAAAATGCATTAAATAATAGTTCCTTGATCTTTTGAGTGGACTCCCCAATCCTGGAATGCTTAAATTATATTTCCTCAACCTTTTCCTCTTGGTTACACCAAGTCCTACTTTGGCTATCAACCGTTTATATGAACAAAATCAAGTCAACACAAAACATGAAGTAAGAATTCTCCAATAATTAAAAGCATCTCAACATTGGCTTTTGAAGCACTTTCAACTATTTTTCGATTTTAATTTATGTAGTGGAATTATACATAGAATTTCTATATATAATTGAGGTATTTTAAACTTTTATGAATAAATTTCTAATCATTATCTTTATTACATTCTTATTAAAATTAAGTGGATTTACATAAGTTATTATTCATGTCTTAGATAATATTTTGTGCATAATAAAATTTATTTTAGTTCTATCTTCCATGATCATTAATTTATAAAATTATGTGATCATGAAAAAAAATCCATAATGAAATAAACATGAAACATGATAGAAATAATATAATAAATCAGTTTGATCATGAGTTTATACTAATGGTTTGTTCATCTAGATGTTGATAAATTAGTTGCTTAACTATGGGAGAAACACCTTGATCAAATTATGGATCGTTTTACAGATTTACACATGTCCACCAATGTATCTATCTTTGATTTGATTCTCCTCAACTCAAAACATGAACCACCCCCACTTGCATGGGATCTACATCCATTAATTTTTCATTTACTCACTTGTATGAGTGAAAAATAAATCTACATAAAAGAAACCATGGGCATGAAGGCCCTTATATAATAAGAGGAGAGAAGGCACATAGGCCAACAAATTAATTAAATAATAAATTAAAATGAAACAAATCTCATACAAAGTAATGTTCTATGTTATTGATCATTAACACACATGAAATGCATTACACATGTAATAAAACTAGAATTCAATTATTAATATTTATTATTTTAGATAAATCATGCTCGATTCAATTTATTATTATCTTTAATTAATAAATTATTTTATCTTAATTATAAGAAAAATTCCCTTGATATTCTCATCCATCATAATTTTAATCAAATTATATAAATTTATTTAAAATTAACAATGTACAAAATTGTACCTTGGAAGAAACACGATGAATAACCATGTAATTCTAGCTAACATGTTTAATACATGAATCATATATACTCTTGGGAAATGTTTAATATATGACTGATCATGTTCTTTCATGTTTTTTATTATCAAATTAATGATTACATGAATTATATGTTTTTTCTTTCATGTGTTATTCTTCAATGCACATAGTGTAACAACTATAATATGAATCACACCTGATATTTTGATCTGATAATTACATAGATATTAATTAAACATTAATATATATATATATATATCAAAAACATATCACATAGTGTGTCCTATCAACTTAATAAACACACGAAAGAACATGTAGGTAAGATTTACATTGTATAATAAATAAATTTTATATCTTCATAATTTGGTATTGATATATAAGGTGTACTGGAGAGCTACAAGACAAGTATATCCTTGACTATTTATCCAAGGAACACTAGTAGGGACTCGTCATGTAAATTGTTGCTCGAGGAAATAGAGTAATGAGTGTGTATTTATAAACGACTCATATGTGACTGAAAGAGACAACACACCGTGTAAGTAGGCTACCTAGTGTGTAATGCTACTGAACATGCAACATGATAGCCCAATTAACATATGGTGTAAGAAATAATTACACCATGTGTAATAAATGCACCTAGTTTAAGTAATTTCCAAATTATCTCCGGGTGAATTGAACAAAAGTACATAGCATGAAACTCTAGTTACATTATGTCTACTCCTGTGTTGTCTAGCTAGAATCCATGACACCTTGAGATGAGTTCCTCGATTTTATTTTATTCAAAAACTCAATCACCTCAATTAGATCTACATGAAACAAAATATGATAGATCAAACCATTAAATTCCATATAAATGTACATTTAAACTTGAATCTAAAAACAAAATTAAAATTGAATAAATCAATCAATGGTCTATAAATAATTATAAATAAGTATGTGGTTTATCTGATACCACTTATAGGTTCTGAGAGCAGCGTAAGTATTTGTTAGGCGGTTCCCAACTTTTTTTCTTATGATTAATGATCAATGTGAGATTTACACTATGATAAACATATTTACATATGGAATTGAATCAAAGAAGAAATACAAGCTATAGAATGTCGAAACCCAATAGAGGTTCATCACATATTAATTATAATTAATTTATTAAATAAAAAATGAACTTTAAGGAATTATTTCTTCATTGAAGAATTAGTCAGCAGATCTGCATTTTATGGTTGTTCCTTGTAGGAATAAAATACGATTCCCTATAACAGTGATCCACATATGTTCCAGAAATCACCGAATTTCACCGTATAAATCTTCAAGTGTTATCACAGAAGATCTAATCACTTGTGTTGTTCATCTTTTTTCACCTCAAGATCCACTTCCAAAACATTCTCCTTGATCTATCTTGACTTGATAGTTAGTGGTTGAGAATTATTACCCTCTTTTAATTGGGTCATTCTTAGAGAATGGCGCTCTATATGGCTTTTGAGTAGTCTTTAAATTCATTTTGCACAAAAAAATGAATTGTCTTTCTGAGAAAATAATATAATATTGATTATATATCTCTTGGGTTAAAATAAAATAATTTCTCAAGTCCCATTTATTATTTATTTAATCCTAGTAGAACCCCATGTTGAATCATAATAATAGTATTACTATTTCATAACAATTTCATAACTTTTGAATTAAATTAAATATTATTTAATCAAATAATATTCAATATTTATTATTTCTCACCAAACTATTATACTCATTCCTCCATTCCTCCATAATATTTATCGGTCCATGAATAATGGATATTTATTTATTAAATCAATATCACCTCATTATTTTTCTATAAATATATAAATATTAAATTCACTCAATATTAAAAAAATATTTATATGCGATCAATCATACATTAATAATTATTAAACGACATCCAGGAATAAAATTTATTCAACTTGTTAAGTAATAAGTAATATTATTTTATATAACTGATATTCTGGATAAACCTAGTGTGTGACCCTCTTGGACTCTTTATTAGTGACATTAGGAAAAGTTTCCTGAAGTCCATGGTTATTGTCTAGCAACACACCAAAGAAACCATAGATAAAGAAGTTAATGTTATAAAGACATAATATCACATACAAATGCTTACTATGTAATATAGTACCTTTATCATAATAAGTAATATCAAGAAGTTTGAATACTGGTGTCATCAACCTATGTGCATGATTTCTCTTTATTTTACATTTTGTAAATTGAACTTTCCTATTGAAAACCATGGTCATGGATTTATTTAGGATATATCATTTCTATCAAAGGGAATGATATATAAACTTACATTAAAGAACTTAAGGTAAAATACTCTCTTGTATTATTGATTAATGAAATATTACTCATGACGTACCCAATATATCCTACCTCACCATGAACATCTATCATCATGGTTTTTGTCAATACATCAAAGTACATGACTCATAATACTCATTAAAAATAATCTTAAAGTCTACCAATAAACATAATCGTAGATAGGACCATCCAATAACACATATAAATGTGAATTTTATATTGGAGGGTCTCACTATCATAATATTCTAATGGATATTACAAAGGGAGTACACCATGAGAAGGTTCCCCAAATCCTTATGAGAATGCACCCCTGATAACATGTATCATTTTTATATCAAATGATATCATCTAACTACTAATGTTTTTTAAGAATGTTGTTGTAGCACTTCTGGGTTCCCATCGTAGAACGGAACTGCTAGGACATATTAGTACAATAGCTACTCTTAGGACATTATCACATACTATGTTACAATGAAGAACAATCGTGATGTGATAAATAGTTTATTAATATTAAAAACTATGAATACACATTATCATAAAGTACACAGAATATAACATCATGAACTCATGCTTCTGGACTCAGTGGTTGGAAACATGATGTGTACTTTTTTTATAAAAGATAACTGAAAAAGACACATTTCTTTATATAATTGGGGACATATTACAAGTTTAGGTTATTGAGGATTATAATAAATCATAAATTTATCCTATTTGTACAAAAATAAAACAACTATACACTACACTTCCATTACAATTAACTGATAAAAGTGATGATAATTGTAATTGAACTTCAAAGATACATACGAAAAATCATTTTAAAACAATGGGTGAGCATTAAATTTTCCAGTAAGGGTTTTTAAAACCATTGAAATAACTTTTAGGGAAATTATTTTTTTGAAATCAACTTTTAATTAGATAAACATAAAATTATTTTAAAAAAGAATCGCTATAATAACATTTAAAACATTAATAATTTAATAGTTTCAATATATTAACACGTTGAAAATATTTACACATTCAAAATGCTTTTAAAATAATCCAATGAATTTAAGAAAATAATAAGAACGATTTTGAATACGATACATTGTAGCAACTTGAAACATTGAAGGTTGTATTAGGCATATCCACTTGTTGAGTGATTGGGTTCACTATCCAATACCATACCATATTTAAAATGTTCAAGTGATAGCTTTTATTAAATACATTTCTAAGATTGATTTATGTATATAAATATATTTCACTGGGATTTATTACTTATAATACATGAAAACATTTTTAATATATATATATATATACTTCCACAAAACAATACACATTTTCTAGATTTGAAATAAACAAATCCCACGTCGTCATATCTTTTCCTAATATGAGATCAAATTATCAATCAAATTTTTATTTAATGATACTACATATGATTTTTTTTGGTATAACATACATATTTATCACTAGTAAATTCTAAAACATGCCCAATATGTCACATATTATAGGAAATGGCCATAAATTATAATTAAAATGACATATATGCATGAATATAAAATTGATGCACATTAATGATAATAATGGCTTGAAAAAAAAACATAAAATAATGGTGTTCTATGTGTGTAAGATCAATGCTTGAACATATAATCATAGGATCTTAAACCTACAAATTACTGAAACACATGCTTTTAAAATTGTTAATCATTTTTAGTTAAAAATAAAATTTTAATCAAAGAAACATCTCATATTCATTGAAAATTGATATATATATAAACATATATACTGACAATAACCACTAATAAATATATATATACACATATATATATATAATAACAATAACCATTGAAAATAATAAATCCTTTATAATTACAAAGATTATAAATTGAAAATAAATAAAGTTCCATTACAAATTAGGTTTGAATATGAAAATAAATTCGTAATTTTGAAAGTTTTTAAATAAAGAACATCGTTAAACAAATATATTTTAAGAAAATTTAAAATAATTGTAAGATAAAATATCAAATACACATTTGAGAACAAAATAATTTCCATTACATAAATCCATAAAATTAAATTCCCAATTTTGAAATAAATGAACAAAATGTATCATATTAATATTTTGAAGACATGATGGAGAATAGATAAATTCCAATACAACTAAAATCTTAAATAAGGAAAATATATTAGAAATTAAAATTGAAAAATACCTTACCAATGTAAAATATAATTTCATAGTAAGTACTTTAAAATAAATAGTCCCTTACATATACTTAATGATAATTCGTTGATTTTGGAAGAAGACTTAAACTAATCATGTTATACTCCTTGAATAAGAAACATGTACTCTTTATATCTCCTTTACTCTCCCCTGAAAAAGTCTACCTAGGAACTCATATGAAGACTAGAGTATTGCCTTAAATTGAAGTTTTATCTCTTCTTGATAAAAATAAAATATTTATTTATTTATTTATCATTTTTATCTATTATACTATTATTTTAGAAATAGAGATGCAAGAAAACACAATCTATAATACTTTCCAAACATGTTATATTGTAGGAATATAATTAAAATTCATGATGTTTAGTGGTTTGTTTTTTTATAATCAATTGATAAATAAGAATATCTATAGATTGAAATTTTTAAAGACTTATAAAGGATGCATCAAACCAAAACCATGAACTCCAAAATTCAAATCTGGATAGAATAATTGAAAAAAGATATATAATATCACTACCATATTAATAAATTCATTTTGAATGGAAAATAAAATTGTCCTATGAAAATTGAAGAATAGTGATACACTAATAGGGACATATGATAGTGATGGAAGGAAAAAGTGGATGAAATTGATAAAATATGACACTATTTATCCAATTCTTGGAGATTCAATCATTAATAACCTACGCACTCATAGATATGGGCCACATAAACCAGATAAACCTACCTTACTAAAGATTGAATCCATAACTGCGATCATAACTTCACTCAAAACATCTTTGACATTTCCTTGTTCATCAGTAACTAACCTCACACTCGATCCACCCTTCCTCAATCTAGGATCTATATCTGGTGGTCGAACCCTCTAATATCACTTGATCTCATCTCTTTCATCCTCGAATCCTATGAAGATGACTGATCTCAACCTAAACCTCGATCTCTATTGTTGAGGACTTCTGAAACCCCCAGCCCACTCGACTTCTCTCTACTAAGAACTCTCTCAACCTCAACCTTGGCTCACAATGATGAACCACGACCATACTGGTCACCTCCCTCGACTTCTCTCCTCCTATAGTGAAACTTGAAAAGGACCCTATAAACCCATTCCTGATTCAACCACTTATTTTCATTTTTTTGGAAATTTCATGTCTCCATTTTTTTTCTTTTTTGATCAGTTAAAATACATATATATCATCATTTATATATATATATAGTAAAACTATACTACAATCATATTTTTTTACAATATTAATACTCATGTTATTTATTTAATTTAGTATCTTTAATTTTCATAAAAAAAGATAATTATAATCAAATATATTTTGTACACATTTTATATTCTCTAAGAAACATTCATATTTTTCATAAAATACATATAAATGGATTGAGCTATAATGTATGGAAAAAAGATTCTATAGGTAATGGATACTAAGAGTGATGAGACAAAGATTTTTTAAGGTGTTGTTATGTTAAGAATAATATGGTTGATATGAGTGATTTATTTCTCAATTATTGTCTATTTTTGTCATATAAAAATCACTTGAAATTGTTTATTCCTTCCTTATAATGTTTCAAGATATATTTATTCATATATAGATGTGTGCGGTGAACATACCAAGTTTATCGTACTATGTCCATGAAACAGTGGGGATCAAAGTAATGTGAATAGATGCTTTCATTTTTGTCCTATCAGACAGATTTTTTAGGTGAAGGTAAATTATTCAATTCATTATTAATCATAATTTTCCGAAATATTATGTTTATATGAATGTATTTGTGGTCTTAGGTAAATGTCTCTCAAGTAATAATTTAAAAGGACTTGGTGGATCTCATTTTTGTTGATGTTCTTAATGAAAGAATATTTGATTTTTTTTCTAAAAGAGAGTCACAAAGGTTATTAAAAAATTTATATCAAAAAGAGGATTATAAAGGATCATACAATAGTTTCCTAAAAAACGGAACAGATGTAGGTTTTTAAATTAAGTAACTAGATAGATCCCACCAGATCATTGGTATGTAGAGGCATCAAACAAAGGGTTCTTAGAACTCAAAGAGTGCCAAGCATAATAAAATTGTAATGGTTTCCATAAATAAAAATTTAAAGTTTTACTAGATAAAAGGATACCAGACAATGAATAACCTTATGAGGTGGACATATGGATTTTTACTTAAAAGTATAAATCAGATGAATCTTATTGGGTCTTTGTAATGTTTTTGAAAAATCATTAAATTTGAAGATGTTGCGATGAATATTCAATTATTAAATAATTAATTAGGTAAGATCATGATACATGATAATATTTTTGGAAGCCTGAAATATTAATTAATAATGATATTTAAAGAATGTTTCCATGGAGGTCTCATTGACTCTTATCTTTTAAGAAGTTTGGATATTCTCCAATGTTTAGCCGTTTGAATGAGATATTGAAAGATTTAGTGGGAACATTGAATTTGATGTTCGAGAAACATATATGTCGATAGAGAATCAATTTATATATAAATTTGAAGCATGTGAACATAGATATATTATTCATGATGTGTAGTTTGTCAAAGATTATAGGAATTAACCATTTTCAAAAGAATTAAATGTGGTTTCACCAGATTAAGAGGTTCCAAATCGGAGGGTACAATTCATTTTGCATCAAAAAAATAGTGTGAAGAAGTTACCAGATGTAGGATACTAGGTAGAGTAGTGTCAAACTACCAGTAGGTATCATATAAACATGGAATTAAGTAGAGTCGCAAAATCTATTTTAATATAAAACCTATTACCAAATATATAAGGAACTGGATGGAATGGTTTATACAAATTTGTTTATAATTAATTTTTTTGTTATCATTTTTCAAGAAATTGAAGAGGAAGAAGAACTTTTAGAAGGAAAATTTTAAGAATGTTTTTATTGAATAATGACATGATACTGAATCATGTTTGTGAAATATCATATTGTTATTGAAAAATATTAATATAAAAAATTATTTTTGTAAGGATGAAATGCATAATTGAACTTCTATAGTTCTATGAAAGTGATGGATATTCCTTTTATATTTAAACCCAAAAAAATAATTTTTTTAAATGGTTTTTTGATCTTTTATTACATCCCAATCATCCCAGTTACTAGCTACTCTTATTATATAGCAGACCTTTTAAGTACACTTGTTCTTGTGGGTATTTTTGTTTTATTTTTTCTATAAAGGTAAAATATAATTAATTGGAGTTGAATGTTGTTTCATAAGTAAGAAAACAGAAAAACAAAAAATCGCTAATTCACAACCTCCCCCTCCATATAGTCACATAGGTCCATAATATTCTATTGAAGTGGTATTATCGAAGGTTCATTTATTGACACTATGATGATGTTTACGAAAAAATTATGGTTTCCATGGATTTTAAAAACATTATTAATAATAAGTTATTTTCTATATTTTATGGAAATAATAATCATATCTTGATGGTAATAATTTTACCATATCTTTTATACCTTATCAATGAATTTATTGATGTTGAAATATATTTTTTAACTCCTCCTATTTGGGGACTCCACTTAAGTGTTTCTTATAAGAAAAAGTTGTAGAATTATGGGTGAACAAAAAATTCTATAATTTTCGTCACCTATGAAATTTAATTTTTTAATTATAAAAGGAATTATAATTATAAAGGATTTTGGGATAAGTTTAAGAATAATTGTGAAATAAATATAAAAGTGAAAACGATAAGTTTAAAATATAGATATTGAAGTATAAAGATCTTAAAATCAGAGATAATGAATCTGGTGGTTAATTCCTTATAAAACTCAATGATATTGTAAGAACTATAAGATATTTTAGGGAGAAATTAGAAGATGCAACTACTGTTGAAAATATTATAAGAATTTTTCTATATATATTTCATGTTAAGGTATAATCCTTAAAAGATATAGATCTCGAAACACTCTCTTGGGATAATCTATATAATATTATAATCACATATAAATTGAAAAGGAAGAAAAATTAAAGAACAAAGACAATGATGATCGAGAAATCTCTTTCAAAACTAAAAATAAAATAATGTCTAATAAATATCACATGGATGATTTTTGTGATAATTCTAACAACAAATATGCATTTTGTAAAAAAATTGATGATTTTTTTTATTTTTTAGAAAGGGAAAACGTGGAATATGTAAGTAAAAAAGGGAATGCAAACATTGATGTATTTTGGTTGTGGATAAATTGCACGTATTGGTACATGTTTAAAAAGACTAAAGGAATATGTTGAAAATGACAGAGAATATATTAATTCAATAAGATAATGGAAGTAAAATAATGTGAAATAAAAAATATTTTCAAAAGGAAATCATAATAAGATTAATATAAAGTTCAAAAAAACCTAAATTTCATGAAGATGATGATTGTGAAGTGGAAACTGAAATATTGAGAGAAGATTTTACCATAAAGTAACTTATTTTAAAATTGAATAATAATATATGTTCTAGTGATGAAAATAGAAGCTCTAAACAAGAAGGATATGAGACACAGATAAATTTTATCCTTAAATTGAATTGAGATAATGTATCACAAATAATATTAGATATGAAAAAAGAACAAGGAGTAAAATAAATAATATCTATTAGTAAGAAACTAGGAATTATCTCTTCAAGAAAATTATAGGTTATTAAAAGATATCTATGATATGAAAAATTTACTTCATGAAGAAAAATACCACAACATCAAACATGAAAATAATTTAAATAATAATTAGAAAGTGTTTTAATTTATTCTAAAGGGAATTATTAATTATTTTCAAGTAATCATAAACATCCAAACAATAGTTCCAATTTTTTTTGAATATTCTACAAAATTTGAACTTTATAAGGATCAATAATGACCATCCTCATATAGTAATAACATCATATAAATTTTTTCAGAAGAAGAAGTAAGTAAATATGAGCATATTTCTATCCAAAAAAAGTAATTTTAAAAATTATTATATTTCTAAGAAATCATAGGTTGATGAAAAAATAGTAAAACTGGAAAAAATTTTATAGATAACGATAATTAAATCAATATAAGTATTATAGTAAAAAATATAATAGAAAATATAATCCTAATTATGAAAAATATATATGATATATATATAACCATATTCATTACTTTATTTCTACTAGTATGTAGAGGATTTTGTAATTTAACAAAACTATACTAGTTAAATCATAAACCATACAACGAATCCATGTGGTATTAGAGGTATATTTTTAGAGGTAATCGACCCACTCAAAGGGAACACATTAAAAACCCTATCTAAAAGTCAAAAATAGATATCATAATATGGAAATATTTTTTGAAATATGTGATTATCTAGGGAATATTACTAAAGAATGTCTTTTTATTCCATCATACCAACTTTTTTGTACAAAAATCAAAGATGCATCATGTGAAGGAGAAAAATGGTATATAAAATGCCTTAGTTATTGAAACTCATCTGAAAGCTGTAATAGGATGATGACCATGATTAATGTATTGTGCATGTACATCACATATAATCAATGATTTTATGTTTTCAAAAAACTTTAATGATTACAATTAATTGATTCCTAATTTCATACATTATGTGTTTCTTATAATAAAAGGCATTAGATCTTCTATCGTAAAAAATAAAAATTGAAGTTGAGAAGTTCTTTGTATGTTGTTGGACCAAAATATAACATGTTTACAATTTTACATCTTTTTAATAATGAGAAAAAAATTCCATAGATGAGATGTTTTTTACAAAGATTATTAATGATGGGAAAGGATTAAAAATAGGATAGTGAACTAAAGTAAACTTATTTCATGTTAGAGATGGATAGTTATCATGTTTTCTATGAATGATGGAAGAAAATTCAGCTATGGAATAAGAGAATTGTACATAAGTTATATAGGAATTTTAGTAATCTAGAAATATGAGAATGTATTCATTAAATTAGTAATATTATAAGAAGAATATATTAATGTTGTTATATATGTAAGAAAGGGAATATTAAAAAGTTTTGTACATAATAATGTCAATATTTCTTCATCTTATCCTTTGGAGCTTATTCATTTTGATATATGTTAGCCTGTAAGATATAAATTAATTAATAAAGTAAATTTATTTGTTACCATTATAGAATATTTTACTAATATTACAGGAATTATGTTTTTGAATCATAAATCAATGTCTCTCAAAATGATTAATTGTTTTGGTAGAAGTACTAAAACGAATGTCTATATTCCACAAATAAGATTCAACTAATAGTGGTGATAAATAAACAAATGGTAAGATCATATATAATCTTCAAGAATATTGAATTCTTATTCAACATAGCATAGCCTACACACTATAGTGGAATAGTTTTTTTGAAATAAGGAAAAAAATTTGGATAAGACGGTTGAAGCTATACTGATTAAACATGATACTTCTCATTTCTTTGGGAAATAGACTATTACTATTTAGATCACATTCAGAACCATTGTTTCTATTCACAATGAATTTATATGGATGCTTAAAAATTCCCTTCAAATAATCACAATGTTTGAAATACCTAAGGGTGTTGGGAATTCCCTATTTTGTTAGCCAAAGGTGAAAATCCAGGGATGTATGATCAAAGTGGTGTTGACTGTATGTTTATTTTCCACTTATTAGATGGTAGAGGATATATGTTCTATAATAATTAAACATTAATGAATATTTACTCTATAGATATAAAAGTTAGAGAACATCCTCCTAGAAAAGTCTCTAAGTCAGTTGTAAATATAATATAATTCGAAGAAGAAGTTTTTATTATTAAACAACATAAAAACGTTTTTGGTCGATGTGATGATTTAGAAACTATTCAAGATGAATATGTTGATAAAATCATTTAAAGTGACTAGTAAAAAGTATATTCATTTCATCTAAGGATGAAAAATTAAGTGGAGGTTCAAAAAATAATTAGAGATCAAGGATATTATGTTTTAAGTAAAATAAAATCGATTTTAGTTCTACATACAACACTATATTCATAGTTTGTGCCAATATATGTTAAATAAGTATTTATGCCTTAATAGAATATTTATTACATGAACAAATAATTAAATAATATTTAAAATATGGCGACATGGGAACTTGTACCCAAAATGAATGATAGGAATGTTATTGGAATAAAATGGTTTTTTGAAATAATTTGAACTAAACAGGTAAAGTGATAATTAAAATATCAAGACTTATTTGTAATGGATACGAAGAAGATAAAATGATTTATTTTTTTGATACATGTTCTAATATATTAATACTTGAAACCAGCATGATATTTATTTTTATTATTGCACAATGAATGTATAATATAACCAAAATGGATGTTAAATCATATTTTCTAAATAGAGAACATGATGAAGAAGTATATATTGAGAAACTATGTGGTTTTATTCTTGTTCAAAATGAAATTTATGTAAGGAAGTCGAAAAAATATGTATGATCTAAATAAATCTCTATGAGGTTAGAATTAAAAACTAGATACTTTATTAAATAATTTTATTTTCCGGAAAGGAGACATTGATTACAACCATTAAATAAAATATAATCATGAATTTTCCATCATAGTAATAATTTTTAAAAATAACATTATATTGGTATTGAATGATTAAGAAACTTGTGAATATCCTACTGAGGGGATCAAGAAGTTGTTTGAAATTTCTATGGAATGTGAAATGATATAATTTTTTTGGCCCACAAATCCATCAAAAGGAAACATTTTCCTTTATAAAAATATATATTCTAAGGAACTCTGGATGAAATATTTCATGGTATATTAAAATCCTATTTCTACACCAATTTTAATGGAAAAATATTTGGTTAATGATGAAAATGTAAAGTATGTTTATCCTAATGAGTATGGAATGTTGGTTATAACTGTGTTGGTTCACACTACTTCTAGGGAAAAATTAGTTTATGCCATTAATTTTTTTTAAATATATAAAAATGATTCTGAATAACATTATCTTATCATTTAAAAAGAATTATTATATATATAATGAAAAAAAATCGGGGAGAAATATGATAAAATATGTAATATTTATTTTGTTGGTTAAAAAGTTACAGATGGGACTGAATGTGTCGGCTATAGAAGATCCACATCTTGTGTAGTTTTTTTGGTGAATTTTGTTTTAGTGGAGTAAAAATAATAAATTTTTCTTAATTCATAGTGATGCATTATATAATAATGTAACAACCACTCAACCTACAACACTTTTTATATGGATGAAGACACCGTTGGAATTTTTTTTTATTTTTATTGGTTTTACCCATTCTCTTAGGTTGTGATAATAAATGTATTATAAATATCACTATGAATCAAGTGAAATATCCTTAATATATAGACATTGATATTAAATATATGTTTATCAAATAGAATTTGGAAATAAATGAACTAATTCTATAGTTTTTTCTTACAACAGTGAAAGTTATTGATATCTTTAATAAGACATTTCCAAAGGAACCATTATATAAGATGAGTTGATCATGAATGTAAAACAATGTCTATTTAAAGAATATGGTAGGTTATTTCCATATCCTCTCTAATATTTTATTTAAATATTTTTTTTAAAGGGGGTTATAATATGTAATAAAAATTGACCCATAAGTATACTTATTAACTATCAACGGAGAGCATGTATTTTTGGAGAGTTTTTAAAAGTGGTAAGATGTGATATCAGCGTGTGTGTGGAATTTTATTATTGTTAGTTAAAGTGAATATAGGAACTATTTCATTTGAGTTTTTTTCATTAATTATTGGTATTTTAAGAAATTAATAAATTTTTCTCAATAATTTAATTATTTAAAACATGATATTGTTGTTCAATGATTCTTCTTTCCTACAACAAGTTAACTCAGAGAAGATTAGAACTATCTTATAGTAATCCATTTCATGAAATTCAATGTTTTATTGATTTGTATTCCTTGTATGACAACAAAATATAAAGGGATATATTATAGATAATACAATGTTTTGATGTTTTTTGTTAAGGAAAAGCATGTTGAGAGGAATAAAGGATTCCTTAAGTGTAATCTTTTTTCTCATATAAAAATAATCTGAAAATGGGTTTTCCATCAGTATAATTTTTCTATATAGGTTAATAAAATAATATATGTTTGAGGTGAATAAACCAAGTTCATTTACATGAGACCAAAATACTGACTTGAATATATTGATATGAATAAATAATATATTTTAATATACCATACATATAATTTTGGTACAGGTAGATGAGGTAATGATTTATTAATCATAAATGTTCTTAACATAATGTTAATATGAAGGTATTAATTATCCAAGATAAATGTTTTTAAATGAATACTTTTATAAGATTTATTGGATCTAAGTATTTTGTGTGTTCCTAAAAAGATAATATTTATTGTATTTTGGGACAAAGAGTCTCAAACATTGTGAAGATAGTTATATCTTAAAAAAATTATAATGGTTAGAAAAAAAGGTTCCAATAAAATTCCATAAATAATGGTTTTTAAATGAATAAAGTGGGTATATACCATTGGAAAATAGGTGTGTCGAGGAATCAAATAAATGGTTCGGAGAATCTGAAGACTAACGACTAGAAAAAACTTATGAAGGTTTCCATATAAATGAATAAAAATTTATATTAGACAGAAGGTGAAAAGAAAATTAAGAAACTTATGAGGTTAACATATGGATTATTCCCCAATAATATGTACTAGAAGAACCATTTTGGATCTTTTTTATATTTTTTTAAAATCATTGTGTTTAATTATGTTGAGTTGGATGATCAATTATTCAATAATCATTGATTAATGATCATGATTTAATCCAGGAATTTATCAAATTTGAAGAGTTCATTGACAAGGGTCTTTAAGGTAATTTTCCTTTGATGTTTTTTTAATATTACCTTTTATTGAATTTGATGTCGATCAAACATAGAAAGTATTAAATGAGATATTAGGAGTTAAAGTAGGAATTTTTAATATTAATGTCACAATACCCCTAATTCTTTTTAATTATAGTTGTATATATAGTGGTTGACTTAGTGATCCTTAATATTTTATTAATGACATTAATGTTTTTGAATAATTGACATGTAATACAATTATCAAAGCCCCATAAATAGTAAGTATAGATGAAGAGTTACCAAAAAAGTGTAAAAAGTAGTTATCCTCAGAAAAATAAAGTGAACAAGTTACTAGTTTTAAGATATTTGATATATTTTTGTTAGACTATCAGTTGGTATTAGATGAATAGTGAATTTGATAGAGTAACTATGATTGGTGTTATAGAAAAAATATTTCAAAGAAAAGAAGAAATCTGATAGATAGTTTTTTACAGGAATGTTTATAATGAATTTTTATTCATGGATATCTAAGAAATTGATGAGGAAGAAGAAGAAATTGAAAGAAATAATGTTTGAAGGAAGGTCAAGAATATTAGGGACAATATACTAAATCCTATTGATGTGTGTTATTATTATTTTTACTGGAGGATATAATATCAAATTATTTATGAGAGGGGAACATTCATAATCAATGAACTATATTGATATGAATATAATGGATATTATTTAAATTCTATAAATGAAAACAATATTTATCTAAGTGGTTTTTTGGTCTTGTATTACTTTAAATCTATGCCAAGGACTAGATAATTTTACTGATAAGTAAAACATATAAATTCTTTTTCCTCTTGTGGGTGTGGTTGTTTTTTGTTTTCTAGAAAAGTTAATTCTCAATAACTATAAGAGATAGTTGTTTATTAAAATTAAAAAATAAAAAAAGAAGGCCACAGATTCACCCTTTCCCCTCTGAGTGATGAACTATATCTTGATTATTTTATTCAATGAGCAGTTTAGAGTCATACAATATATACTTAAGGGGGATTTAGTTTACGGTCAAAGTTCCCGGACCAATGTTTACTACATTTTAACGTCTTCTGAGTAGAATCGAGATGTTATAAATTTTAAGGCCTTGTGGTATAGACCTTCCCCTCATAGTTTAATTTCTTGTAGTTGGTAAATTTTCCTTCAGTTTTATATCATAAAACTAGGATAATGACCATGTATTTTAATGTCATATAGTAATGAAAATTAGTGATTTTTTTAGCTTCTTTATATAATGAATTGTGTGTCATACATTTTAATATCATTTGATTAATACTTATAAACAATGGGAGAATTATGAACTATATTTATTAATAAACCCTTACTTTATAGGGGTTATTTATTCCCCATACATTGTGTCGAATAAATGACCTCAATTATAATATACCTTATGTGTAATGTATGGTATATCCCACTTTAGATCTATCATTAGAGTATTCTTCCCAAAAATCCTCATAGATTAGGGAACCAATAAAATCTCTCCTTGAAGGAATGAGTGGAGTTGAATTTTCTTATTTAAGGTCCACTATATCTAATTTTAATGGAGTTCAATATTTTATAGTGTATACAGCCTCTTCTAACCATGATTTTCTAACCCATAAAGTAATTTATATGATTGTTTATATTGAAATATATTATCATAAATTGTAATTTTAAGTGAGGAAAATTTCACTTTAATGGGAATCACTACCCTTATTCTATAGGTAAGGAAGTATGGGGTCACTTTTGTGGTAGTGTAGGATATTGTACAATTATCCCACAAAGTATGCAAAAGTTTCTCTGTCCATGATTTCATGTCTTTATCCCGTATTTTCTATATAATATTTGACATATTCTTATTTAAATACTCTATTTTCCTATTTTCCACTGTGTGATAGTATGACTAATAGTTGGACTTGATATTATACTTCTCATATATCCTTTTAAACTTATATGAATAGAATTTGATGCATTATTCTTCAAATATTTTATGGAGTAAACCAAATATAGAGATGATGTTAGACTTCATAAATTTTATGATGTTCTTTGTCCCAACTTATTTAAGGGGTATGGCCTTTTCCTATTTGGAAAATAGGTCGGTGGTAGTATTGATATACTTATACATCCTAGTTGTGGCTAGGGGATATTTCCCTATGACATATATTCCCTAAAGGGAAATGGAAAGGAGTACTTGGAAGTATGAAATGACTCTAGGGGATGTTGGATTAAATTGGAATATATTTAATAATATGGAAACTTCCTAGTGAATTATATATATTCTTGTATCATTTTAAACTCAAAATAGAAAATCCTCCTTATTTAGAAGGAGATATTGGTTCCTAATTTATGGGTTCCATGAGATCCTTCATAAAATTTCTATATAATAGTATGGATCTCCCCTTATTCACTTATTCTAAAGAAGTATTAATTGAAACCCCATTTTTAGAGGACTTTCCATTTATTCCAACCATAAAAATAGTAACGTTTGTTTCCTGATGTCGAATATGTTCTGTTATTTTATGGTCTAACATAAGGATCCCATTTTAGAGGAATTCAATTCTAGGGTTCATCCATCTAATAATGGTATCATTTGATGAGGATGCTGGATTATCATGCCTTATGGAATAACTAATCTAACAGATTTCCCCCATGTCACTAAAAATTACAGGGTAGAATACCATTTGGTGTGAAATGTGCAAGATTGTCTCATCCCGGTTATGGTTATATAGGTTAGTGGTTTCATTAGTTAATGAATCATTCCGAGTATTCTATAAGTGGGGGAAATGATTCATCGTCATCTAAAAAGGGAATTCTACCATCAGTTCCCTCAAATATCTGAGGAAAAGGGCCAAATAATCCTATTAAATAGAATATTCAACATTTATATTTTTAAACACTAGTTCAAAATTACTATTAACTTTCAAATGTTCTCTCTCAAATACAAGAATAATATTAGCACCAGGATAATAGTTCATTGTTTTTCCTTATTATAGGTGTAGCCTTTAAATAAAATAAATGAACAAGTTTTAATTACCTTGGTCATAGAGAAAATAAAAACATCATAACGTACATGATTATACCTAATATATTCTATTAATTTCCTTTTAATTCTTCTATAAGATCCTTCAAAATACATATTCCATGTTTGGGGAGTGTCATTGGCATAAATACTCTTATTTATGAAACTCGTAATTTTATATCATGCTTTATCTGGCCAGATGTTCTATAAGTAATTCATCTACATTCTTCCCTTTGATTTCCTTTTACAATAAATTTTTTTATTTCTTTAGGATAACTAACAATAAGAAAAAACATGGTCCGCATTGGCTGGTAGAGGATGTACTTGAGTAGGTTGATACAAAAAACTAGGTAATCCAAGTGGATCATCAAGTAGTTCCCAACTCCTCCACTATAAAAATAATTGTAATTATTTTCTTCCCCATATTAGAATATCAGGTCATGTTATTTTTCATTTATCTTAAGAGATAGTACAGTGCATTATTTTTTCCTGTATCATTTGTTTTTATAAGAAATATATTGAGGGATAGATCCATAGTGGCCACATATATAATGAGTAAATTCCCTTATATTTTTGGAATTAAGATTTATCATTTAAACATATATTATTAAAAAATTTAAAATATTCATGGAAATATTCATCCCATAGATAAACTACTCCTTTCTTTATCAACATCCTGATGGGGTAGATTATCTAGAAATATTATGTATAAAATTCTTGATATGTATGAGTTGTACATGAATCTGTGATACCCTAAGTTTTATCTCCCAAATCTAGTTCCATATATATGTTCTTTACATTCTATCATTGATTACAACTATAGATTATCGAAAATAACTATCTCGTAATTACATGACCTCTAGAAATTATTTCATTTCTTACATTCCTAACACCATTTAGTTTTATATATTTAATGAAATACAAAAATTCATAAACTAATAAACCCCATGTGTTTCTCAACTATTAGAGAATATTTAACTATATAACAAACTAATTAATTACTAATAATTCTAAATATTAGGTGAAATTCTCCATAGAGGATATCATGTTTTCTATATCATAAGAAATAATTTTTTATATCTTACGGAATGAAATCATAAAAAATGGTTGAGCTCAAACACTCAACAAGGGAAATATTTAACTGAATCTTATAAAAATCTATGTATGGTTTACATAATCTGGAAGGAATAAATAATATGAATAATGTCCTAACCAATAGAAATTGAGATCATTCAATATACATGATAATAATATAAAACCTGGATATTCATAATACCAATCTCATGCTTATGGAATACGTAATGTATGATATGAAAAATAAGTTTTGGAGGCCCTATTAGAATACACAATATTTATATGGGGAGAGGGATACACTAATATAATATTTGATTCATCTCATGAGTCATATTGATTCATTATGGATATATATGATTTCTTTCCCCACCTGACACTTGATTACGTCTAATGAATTCACTATATGAGTAAACAAGGAATTTCATACCATTCTACTGGGAACCTCTGGCTAGAAAAAAATATTGGTATCCATATAAAAAAATTAAATTTCAATAATTAATCAACCGCTAGTAGTATTAAATAATCATCAAGAATATAAATGCTTCCCTAACTAATACATATAAATTTCATTATAGGTGAACATACTAAAATATGGAATTTTTAATATGATTTTTTCATATTTTATATGGTAATGAATAAATAGTTAAGTTGATTCTTGAATAACATGACCATAAGATATCCAAAGAATAAAGGGGGTAACTATAAAAGAATATATCTCTATTATAAGAGAGTAAATAGAAAATAATTTTTAAATCAATTAAAACCACTCTTTTAAAAATAATACAATAAACATATCACTAGATAAGAGATCATGAATTTAATTGTTTGATATGAATAGCTTAATCCCTGAAATAAAGCATTTATATTAGATTATAAATCAATAAACAGAAATCCCATGTTGGAAAATCCTTTTTAATATGAAAATAAATGTGAAAGTTAAAACATAAAAGAGATTTTAGAAAACATTTTTATCATTTATTTAAAACACAAACATACACATCACTATTAAAAGTGACTTTTGAAAAGGTGATGTAGAAGATATTGAAAAAAAACTTTTAAAACGAATCTACAATAATGGTCCTTGAAAATGAATTCATGTTTTCTCTATGAAATTTGGATCCAGAGATAATATATTAAATAATGAAATGAAAGGAACCTTATTAATTACTGTAAAATACCTTTGTTGGAAACATATATAGTAAATATAGAATAAGAACTTATTTTTATATAAAAAACATATCGTGGTCATTTTATAATGCCACTCAACTTGGTCTTCCACAAGAACTAAATAGAATTACTAATCATTAGGTGCTGGAGAGAAGAACCATAGTGTTATAAAAAGATATTAGGGTAGGATTTCACACACAACAGAAAAAAGATAAGATAGAAACAATTTTATTATCAAAGAAGATATTGAAAAATTCATCGTATATCAAAAAAACCCAAACCCAAATGGTAAAATCAAAAAAATTGATTATGCAATCTAGATGAAAAAACTAAAAGGACATTAATATTGAACCTAAAGTATCTCATGGGTCCATATCATCATGACCATACGTAACAACCATCCCAACACAAAAGATAGAATCATGGACCCAGATATTCAACTTCTACAAATCACTCTTAATTTTACTAGTATCCTATAAAACCATGCCTAAAAATTGAAAAATGAAAAATTTGGATATGAACACTAATTCTTAGTAGGATACCAACAAGAATATATATATTCTCTATCTACATGAATTCATCAGTTATCGAATAAAATATATTTATATTTCACTTTAAAATGAAATTAGTTTTTCATAGATAATAATCCATGGTTAACAGTTTCAAAAATATAACTTATTCCCAAAAGAAAATATAATGAAAAAATATATATCCATTAGGCATAAGTATGTGAATAAAATGGGTTTTAAGAACTATTATCTGAATCATGTGGGTAGATAAACATGTTTTAATTTATCATGAAATGACCAAAAGGCAATCCATAACATGGGGGTCTACACTACTAATAAAATCCAGAAATAGTAGCGAGAAAAAATGAATCATAACACTATAAACATTGGGTCCCCAGTAAAGCCTACCTAATAGCTCCATGACATCATGGGAACTAAGCCTAGTAATATATCACTCCACTAAGTCTCATGTATGTTTTTTTTACTATGTACCCCGAGGGATTTCCAATGTTCTATTACATCATCCTTACATTCAATAAAAAAATAACTATTTTTAGTCATTTTATAAGGAAAATATTTTTCATTTTCATACCCACATTTCATAAAAAATATTTTCTATTACGATGCCATGCCACTTTCATGCATAAAATCCATTTAAATTTTGAAACCAACATTTACTCATTTTAATAATCACATCATGTGAATAAAATTGGTTTTTAAAAAAATAAAATTTTTATTAAATATTTCCATATCCATCAAAGAGGATATTTTCCTCTCATGAATTTAAACCCATAAATTTCAAAAGTTAAAAATGAAGGAAATCATAACAATACATGACATGAAAACAGATAGACCATAAGACAGAGAATCCAATCACTAGAACAATGAAATATATGATGCCTCCAATACAGGTGAGGAGAGTAGAATAAATCTATTCCCCATGATCCTGAATATACAATGATTATGACAATGAAAAATGGAATCTCCCTAATCAATTTTTTGATTAAGGATAAATGCCCAAAACCTCTTTCTTAAACATACAAGATCTGGAATCCAATCAAAAGTAAGGAGAACCATAGTTTCACAAGAGGGGATGAGTTAAAGGATTTAATAAAACACATCATTAATGTTTCATATGGATGGAGTAACCACCCCATAAGATCTAGTGATGATCTGGAATTTTGAAAGCCTAAAACAACTTCCATCAATACTTTATGAAATGAACAATGCTATGGTGGATTAACTTCAGATAAAGACCACAGGGACATGTCATAAATTTATGTCAATAAATAGTAAATTTTATAATCACCACAACCTACTCTGTAGTATGGGGAGGTCCATATAACTTTGTATGGAAGAGATACTTCCATATCTCTTCCCCTTAGGCCACATCTAGCCATAACCCATTTTGGTAATGACTATTTCACATAAGATATCCACATACAAACCATAGCCTCTAACATAGTCGTGATCCTACATGTTTTCTCCAAAATAATTCAAAAAAAATTAAACCACCATGAGACTTGATATATTCTAACACAAAAAAAAATCATCTTAAGTCTCAAAATAAACATACTTATGGCTTGGAGGGTGTCACAATTCTTCCCACAACAAATTATTTTTTTCATAGAAAGGTCCAAGATCAAAAATGTAAAAAGATATAAGTTCCATACTATATCACTATGGAATCATGCTATCTCACTCAAAATAATAAGAATATATTTCGACATAATACCCTTTCCTATCAGTCCACTGTTTGAATAGATGTTTCTATTAATAAGGGTTTAGGTTCTATTTTAATAAACTCATAATCAATCACATGGGACAGATTCGGTTATTACTAATTCATTTGTGAAACATGGAATACATCATGGATAGAAGTCAAATGAGTTTTTAAGTCAATGTGATAATACACTTTCTCTAGTTGTTCTATATTATCACATGGTATGACATAACAATGTATTATCTTATTATGCCTCACCAAAAATCAATGTTCCAAAAGAGGTGAGACTGTGAAGAAAACATCATCACCTACCTCAAACTGTAATGGATGATGAAACAGCTCAGTATATGATTTATGATATTATGATATATCACTAACCATCTCCAGATTAATTGCATGATATCTATTATCTCCTGATGATACTTGGTCCAACCAAGTACAATTATTCAACCACTACCCAACAAAGATGTGATCTGAAAGGACTCCCCTAAAATATATCAAAATAAAATGTTCTGAAAGATTCATGTTAAATATTGATATAGGAAAACACATTTATGGGTACATATTTCTCCGATTATCCAATGAGGTCCAGCACGCATACCCCAATAATTTCATCATGATTTGGGATGAATTTCTCAACATGACCATCCATTTAGGGATGATAATACATTCTCAAAATTCACTATTAACTCATCACTTCCAGTAATCCAATCCAGAACCAAGATTTTAAAAAAGGTTTCTTATATGAAATTATAGTTGATGACACACCATGGATTCTAATAATCTCTCACACAAAAAATCTCTCAAGACCCCCTACCTTTTTCAATACCTTAATAGTAAATAAATACACTAGTATCATGAGTTAATCAATAATCAACCATATCACATATTTACAACTAGGATGATATGGTTACCAAATAAGGATTCCCATAATTATCTTATCCCATTTCTATACTATAATAGGTTATAGTTTTAGAAAACCTGTAGAACTCTTATTGTCAACCTTAATTATTAAACATGTAGGGCACAGATAAAAAAATATAGTTTATATCCTCATCCCCAACTATTAGTATTGAAATATCAAGATATATATTTCAATAAATATTAATAAAAAAAATCTTTTTATATAACATAAAACCCTTGTTGAACTCTTAATATCACCCAACATGTCCTTCTATAAGGCCCATAGTACATTCTCGATCACTATGGGATAGTGATCAAACCCATGGTAACATCCAATGAAATTTGGGAATTATTTAACCTTTAACTGACATGTAATAAGAAATAAACAATAATATTGTCATAGAATATATAAAAAATACATCATATGTCCAAAACATCATACCCAAAAGATAAAAACCAATAATTTGGTAATGAGATCTTGATGAAAAAATTTAATGACCATTAACAAGGAACTCAAGGAACTCCCTAAGGGTATCTCCTCATGACCATATATTACCACTATACCACCTACTAGATGGAAACATAAACTAGTAGTTTATTTATCTACAAGAATATCGACCAATTAACTATATCTAATAAAACCAAGGTTACAATTTCCCAAAGTAAAACTTGGGGTGTAAGGAACAAATCTTAGTATGATACCATGAATAATATATATAGTGTCTACCCATATGAATCCACTAGTTATTTTATAAATCAAAATTCTAAATCATTTCCAATTGATATCATTTTACATAATAATATCTTCCTTTTTTAATTTTAAAAATATCCCTTATTCCAAAATGAAATACAATATGGCCTTAAATATATCTATAAGGTATATGTAGATGACTAAAACTAGTTTAAAGCAGAAATATCCATATATAGCGGTAAATTATACATGAAAATAAATGCATCCATATATAACTAAATGTAATTACATTACATGAGGGTGTACACAACTCAGAAAAATAAGAAACTATGGGTAGTATAAGTGAATCCTAACTCTGCGAACCTTGGTTCCCCAATAATGTCTACCCACTAGCTCTATTGAATCATTAAAACCAATCCTAGAGATAGTTCACTTCACTAACTCTCATATATATCTTTTCCCCCATAACCAAGTTCATCCCAATGTGTTATTACATCATCATTACGTTAAAGAAATCAAATCCGTATTTTATAAAAAAATCAAAGGGAAATCCATTTCATTTTCATTCCCACATTTCATGAAAATATTTTCTACAGTGACACTTCACCACATTCATTCTCTAGAAACCATTTCTATTTATAAAATATATTTGATTAATTTTAACAAACACATTGTGTGTTTCAAATGGTTTTTAACAAAAACCCATTTCTCAAAACCTTTTACACAGCCATCAAAGATAAAATCTACCTTCTATGGATTTAAAATTAAAAATTCCATAACTTTAAATAATATGAAATAATAAGAACATATATAATTCCTAGGGATAATCTACAGGATAGAGAAACCTACACCAAGAAAAATGAAAACATTATTCCTGAAAAACCATCCATTATGGGGAAGATATATTGTCCTAATGAGCATATATATATTAAGATAAATCTAAATAAGAATATAATAATTGTATTACACTTCTTGAGGAATTATGACTTTCCAAAACCCCATCGTGGAACATGATGGATTTGGAATCATAGCCAAAGTAAGGAGAAACATTAGTGTAATAAAGGGAAAATTAGTCAAAGAGTGTAATTAAACCCCTCATTGAGGCTATATGTTGTTGGACTTACCACCCCTGAACATTTAGGCATTGATCAACTGAATCAAAAACATGAAACCACTACCACCATCCACTGGTGAAACTACCATGATCATGGTGGGTTCACCTAGTATATAGGAAATAAGGAATTAAATTTTGATTGGTTTAAATCAATATTCCATTTTCATCTCACCGTTTCTTATATAATGACATGGTGAGGTCCCATCATCCATGGTTTATAGGGAGACTCCCAGTGCACTCCACCCTAGTCCATGCTCGAATACTAGTAATATTTTCCCCTCTCGTATCACATAGGGGATCCATAGTCACACCATGACCATGACCAAAACTTTGGTCCATGTTTTTTTTCTACAAAATGGTTTGAAAACACATTTAAATACAATGATTGTTTATCACTGTTACAAAACTAGAAATAACTAAATCAATGATCAAAAGAAACATAGATATGACCAAGATAGAATCACATATTATTAGAACTTCATTTTTTCAAAGTGTATTATTTAATACCATATAATAAACATATATTGATGAATAAAAAATAATGGGAAAAATTTTCAGGATGAAATAATATAACTCAAGGGAAGGATCTTGTGTTAATAATATCTCTTACATGCAACATAATCCATGAAGTTAGAAATTTTTAAAAATGGGTTTATATGTGGTAAAAGTGTAAATAGATAAATGACACATAATATAATAAAATATTATAAAATACCAAACTTATATGATATGTGTATAACAAAAATTTTTCATAACTCAATAAATGAAAATTGAGCTGTAAAAAGCCTTACAATTGGGGTAACAAATGAGAAAATATCTATTTAACGAAAGAAACGAATTTAGAATTTTTTAAATGAAAAAATGATAAATAGATATCAATTGGTTTTGAATCCATCATTCATTTGAAAACATGGTGCATAATATAAACATGTCTAAAGGAATTAAATATTGTGACAAGGTACCCTTATGGCTTGAGTAATATTTCAATACAAACCCATTGAAAGATATGGATTCAAATTAGACATAAAATTACATGATTAGAAGATAATTAATGTTATGACATATGATATAGGTATTACACACTCCACATATATGAAATTTAATCCATAATACCAAACATGTCTCAAAGGGAGGAATTTTAGGCAGAAACCCATACCCTAGTCATGATTTGTTTTTCACTTTCACCAAATGTTTGGAATAATAAAATTAATATAATTAAAAACATATAAAAAAATTATTTATAACATTAACCATTATTACTCCCCATTTCTACTCAGTCTATACATACATACATATATATATATATTAGTAAGTTTTTTTATTTCAACACTCAGTATTAGTAATTTTTAATAATTTGAACTTGTTACATAAAGTGGTGTTTCTATATATTATTTTCTCAAATAACATGATCTATAGATGATTTAAAGTTCTATAATAGATGTATTATGATAATATATAAATCAAAAATATTTTTTCTTGGTAGATCTGGTAACAATTCATGTTATTGAAATCGGCAATGCACTTGTTACATTTATTTTTAATTAACAAAGATGTCTTAATTTGAACTTTAAATATTTATTTAAACTTATTAGAACCAGAAAAACATTATATATATATATATATATATTTATGAAATTAAATAAGTTCTCATTGTCATACATGCTATTAATTAAATTTATTTCTCAATTAGGAGGTTAAACAGACCTAAAAATGAACCTACCATGTTTAATGGATGATTACTAAGTTATTTGTTATAATATAATTATACCTAAATAAATAAGATGTAATTTGGATATTATTAGTGTTATATATCAGAATTTGTATGAATAATAAAGAGGATATATGTTATTCAAAGTCATTTTATAGAATGATGAGATGACTTTCCCCATAGTAGTCTATTTTTAAATGATTGAATTAATGATGATAGTATTTTAATCATATCATTAGTAGAATATTTGATTTCACATAAAATAAAAAAAATTATAATATAAAAATATTATTTATCCATTAAAACCGTTCTATTGACCAGCCACATAATTTTGAGTTGGAAATAAAAAAATCAATAATTCCATTTAGCTGATAGTCTACACATATGCCTGCTTCACAATATTTATTTCCCAAAAACATGAGAAATTTATAATATTTTTATCATATTATAATTTTAAATAAAATATAAATATCATAATTATTTGTTAAATTAAACATTATTACCATTAATGTATTGTGGTTATGGAAAATGAAACTTGAAATTTTGTGTACATGATAGTCTGTGCACACACATGACTATCATTTGTGATTTTCTTATGGAAAAATAAGAAAGGTAATTAATTTTTATTATAATTGAAAAATATCATTAATTATATAACTATTACTGATTTCATTAAATTTTTATTCGAAAATAATTATTGTAAAATAAAAATATAAATGAAATATATTAAGATAAAATGACTCCTCATGTCGAGAACTTTGATACTTCCTTAGAAGATCCACTAAAAATTGATGGAATATTCAACTATCTTATGAATATAATCACAAAAGAGAGAAACATGATACTATGGGGTATAAAATTGTTTTTTCAATAAGAAACTAAATTTTCATAGTTGAATTGAAGGGGTGTTGAGAGGACCCTTTTATAAGTTTTGATAATGGAATTTTTAATGTATTTCAAATTAATATAAATAGAGCACATGTTAAATATGTCATGTGGATACAAAAATATAAAATAATTCAATTGAGTTGGGGTTAAGTTCTATAATATCCAAAAATATCTATTAAAACTATTTTTTAACATTCTTCAAGCCCTTTATGCCTTGAATTATTACATTTTCCATTTAATCCAATAATGATAAATGTGTTTTGAGGACATTTCATTCATATCAATTATTAAAAATTGATATGGGAAAGGTTTTTAACATATGTTTTATTATAATTGATGTTGAAAATGATTTTTTTACATCATTTATAAAATATCATTCATTGAAAACTTTCTTTTACATTCCGTTGTCAACTAATCGACCTTAAAAATCTTTTAAAAATTTATTAAAATGTTATGATCCTAACATTTTGGGTAATTTTTCCACATTTTAAGCTTTTGGTTTTCCATCCAATAGTGACATGAACCTTTTTTCTTCAATATGGTGGCCATCATCCATCCTCATCCACTATCATCCACTGTCATCCATCATTGGATGATATTATTAACCCCCTTTGTCTTCCATGTTCACAATTGACCAAAACTATAATCCTCTTTAGCAATTCACCATCCATCTTATTTTTATTCCTTTACTATTAAATGTATTTTTATTTTTAGATTAATTTTTTTGTGATTTTTTAATGTTTACAAGTGTTACTTTGAGTGATTTAATCATTGTTCAATGTTTTTACATGTGTTTCTATTTCATCGGGGTTTCTTATGAATTAAATTATAAATCATCTAGTGTGTCCATATAACTTTATATAATCCATGGAAGTAGCATTGAAGAATATGGGTCTAGGAAACTATAATTATAAGAAAGGAACGTTCCATCATAAAATTTTTAGTAAACTTATTACATTTATTGATTAAGAAATTGTGAGAATTATTTTTTGTTCTAAAAATTGTCCAATATTATTATTATATTATTTTTTCCAAATCATCATTGAATAATTCTAACTATAAAACAGGTTATCTTGTTTAGTAATAAGGAAAGGGGTTACAAAATAGGCTTTATGATATATGAATAATCAATAAAAAGTAATATTATATCATTTTTTTATATATGAATCTTAAATCACATTTTTATGAAAAATGTTTATTTGATCCAAAATCTTCAGATTTATTGGGTTTATGTTTTGTTTGATAAATATTTCATAAGTGAACTAAATAATTTTTTGAATTTAATGGGAAAATTTATTAAATTATATATTTTTTGGTTAGGTTTCAAAATTATCTTTATTTAATTTTTTCGAAATTTAATTTTCTAATAATTTTAAAAAAATATATGTGTTTTTGGATATTCAATGTTTATAAGCTGGTAGATAAGTTTATGTTTGTGTATTTTTTGACTGGACATAAATTATATACATTCAGTGAAATTTGTATTAATAATATAATATAATTGTAATATTCAATATATTCAAGTGTTTATCATTCCTTTATGAATTTATATGTGAGTTTATATGTGTGTGTTTATTGTTTCCATTTGTATACATAAATTTAATGTTATAAATGTATATTTTCAAAATAAAAAATATAATTATTTATTTCCTAGGTTGATATAATGAGTTTTTAATTATCATGTTTCGGTAATAATTAAATTATTTAATGTTGGGTACTTTCTTTAGTTTTTTTAATTAGAAATATTGGTTTTGGTAATATTTCAGTATATAATGAAAAATGATGATAAAATTAAAAAAATTGAATAAGTTTACCATTATTCTAAAAAGTTAATTTGAATTTAAATTTCTAAATACATTAACTTATATTTCATACATAAATGTTTTTTATAAGTGATAATCGATCATCATTGGAATATTATACATCGAAAAAGTGATGAATATGAGGTATGGGTTTATTTATTTTTGGAATTTTCAAGGATAAATGTTCTATACAATGACATATATTTTTATTTACGGTTTAAATGTTTAAATATTATAATGTTGTAAAGTAGAGAGATCAATGGTCATTTAATTTTACATTGATTCAATATGAATTATATTCATTGGATTTGGAATGGTTAAATTGGGAGGGATTCATGATCTATTAATAACTATAATTTTTGAAATGAATGTTTTAGTCAAATTGAAGAAATGATGTCTGATATTGAAGTATATATTAATGATAAAAAAATATAGATTGAGTACTTAAATGGTGATGTTAAAAAAAAAATAATGGGATGTGTAAAATTCAATGCCTTATCAATGGTTTTAAGATTGATGAAATTGAATTCCAAAAAATGGATATAGTGAGAAGAGTCTTAAAGAATTTCATAGATATTAAAATATATACATAGGGAAGTTAATTATATTCCATTTTCATATTATAGTGCAAAAACAATTATGACCAAGGGGATTCTGATAGAAAAAAGACACATGTATACCCCCAATTACTTTGTGTTATATTTTAAGGAATACAAAAGCTATTTAGAGTGTCCTAATTTCAGTACGTCATGATATATGTTGAAAGAATAATCATAACATGATTAATCCACTACAATAAGTACCAAAACTCTTGTCAAGTTAATTTGGTATCTTCTTATAATTCCATATTTAAAACATTTATATGAAAATTTAGATAATGTAAAAAGGTTAAGATGGTATATATGTGAGAGAATATCTGATGGGAAATTTTTCCATCCATTTAATTATCATCTATAGAAAAAAATTGAACTATAATTTTCAAAATTCGAATTGATGTTAGAGATCTCATACATGTGAAGTAAATGGTTGGAATGAATCCACATTGAATCATTATTAAAATAAAGTTCATGGATAATTTTTTTGGTAATTTAAAAATTATCTCTAATACTTTTTATGAAGTGGAAATAAATCAGGTTGAGTTTAATGATTTCTGGACCAAAACAACCTACATAAGATATTGATGTTTACTTGTCCCCATTAATTGATAATTGGAAACACTTATGGGATGGAGGTATCAAATATCATGATTCTTATAAAAATAAATATTTGCAATTGAATGAATTGATTTTGATTACTATCATGATGTCTGTTATTTGTAACTCCATATATAAAAATTTATAGATCTAATTTTATTAAACATGTTATAGAATAATATAGTATATATACTTTTAGAATATGAAATGTACTTGTCACCATTCATTCATGATATAATGGTTCATTAAATGATTCACTAGGTGTGAGAAATTATAGTATATTCATACATATATATGGTGGATTTATCCTTTTGAATGGTATATGAAGTTATTAACAGGTTATCTTAAGAATCTATATCGACTAGAGGCCTCTTTTTTCAAATATATTTCTATGGAGGTTACAGTGTTTTCTATAGGCAAGTGATCTATAGTGGAACATGTAAATTTTCCTTCCACTCACTATAATGGAGGAAGTTTTAGGAGAAATAGGATCTATGGATTGAAAATTAAATTTTTTATAGGTGAAAAATATAATCAAGCACATTTACATAACTTGAATATTATATATATTCCTTATCGATGTATAAAATTTTATTTTAACATAATAAACTAGTGTTTTATGGATATGAATGATTTTTTGGTATTGAATGAACATAATAAAACTTTTTCTATAGGTTTTAATGACACAGTTCTTGGTATATAATATTTTTCATAAATATTGAAATTGTTAGAAGGTGGGAAAAGAACAAATGAGATAACAAGGTCAATTTATAAAAACATTTTATACAAAATATTCGGATAGTGAAAGTGTAGTTAATAAAATTAGTTTGTTATATTTTGATGCAACCACACATTTTTCTAGTGAAAGGGTGTAAAACTCACACTCTATGTTAAGTGAATAGTGAGTTTCTTTTAATGAAATATCGGATATTTATTACATTAATTTTTAAGTTCAAGTTTTTTACTATAAATGGGTCTTTGATTAAAATAGTGTTAAATACAATGAATTCGGTAAGACACAATTAAATATAAATAGGTTAGAATATAAAAACGTACCATTCATAATGTAAACACGTGAAATACAATTTTTTATTATCCCTCAAATGTCATGTGGTCTGTCAATTTTCAAGGAAGAAAATGGTCTTTTAGAGATGAAAAATATGATGATGATGATGATGATGAACTATGTGAGATCCCTATATTCATGGATAGATTATTATGATATTGATGATTTTTGTAGAATACATAATTTATTCTATATGGAATAGTAAAAAAGGAATGAATATGGGAAAATCATTTAATAGTCACCTATTATCCTAGGGAAAAACATTTTATTTCTTTTACTTTTCAAATTTTCCAAAAATGTTAGAAATAGTATTTTTAACTTTTATTCAATTGAGTAAAATATATTTTCACAATCATTTTAGTTGGTCTTAAATTAAAAAAAAATAGTATAACATAATATATATCATATTTGACCAATTTTATCTTTTATCATTAATAATATTTTTTAAAATATATAACAACTTTAAAGTGATAAAAAATTATTGGATGTGGTAATTTTTTCATGATAATAAAGAATGATACATCTCTAAAAAATTAAATATTTAAATGAATCATTCATGATTATAAAATTCTAGATAAAGATAATGATCAAATGATTAGTTTTTTAACTAAAGAAATTATTCCATTTTTTACATTTTCAAAAAACCCATATTTGAAATTAATATTTTATATTTTCAAAATAATGTGAAAAAATAACGATTTTTACTAAAAATACTTTGCTTAAAGGAATTTCAATCAGTTATATAGAAACTAATGACACAATAATCACTTATTACCTACTATCTATGTTGATTATTGAGCTATAATGACGTAGAAACTAAGGTCTCTCTTTTTAAATTATATTTATCATTGAAAATATTTAGATTACTTTTTTTGTTAGATCATTTTTCAATTTTTATATATATTTATATGTAATTATTAGATTATTTTACTAATTGTTTGTTAATTTTATTTGTATGATAATGAAATATTATACTCTTGTTTCAGCTTGTTCTTCTAGTGAAGACCCTACACATACCATGGATGAGGGTCATCATCCTAATTTATAGGTTCCATCTGCTACCATAGTGATATATTAGGCATCTAGGATATAGTAATCATGTTTCACTTGTGTACCTAAATTTTCAATTTATCATTGTGAAGAACAGAGGGTATCGATTCATTTTTATGATAATGTTAGTACCATGGGTCCAAATTCATCCCAATTTATGATTTTTATGGTAATGCAGTCTTCATAAATAATCATAATTTTTTATTCCTTATTAGAAAATGTCACCCAGATTTCATTATTTCAGTTGTTGGAAAAAAAAATAAGTTTATTTATTAAATTTTTACATATCATTAAATTATTTTTTTATTATTTTTTATTATATTTTATAGGCTATATCTCACACTAAATAATTAAGTAATTTATGTATATATATATTTTCACATAGAGATGGAGGGATTATAGATCAACCCTAACTAGGGATTTCATTATCGATGTAATAATGAATTAAAATACATGTCACATATATATATATACACCATTCTATAAAAATATTGATTCTCTCTCAAATTTACCCAAGAGATGAAGGTAGAACAGTCCTTGTAGTCTAGCTTGGGTTTTCGAATCCTCAAAGACCTAAGAAGTAACCTATAGACATGCACATTATAAGGAATGTTTTTGGATATGAAGTGGCCAACTTGGGTTGATTTTAGATGGGTTTAAATTATCACTAACAGAATTAAGTGAATTCAATTTAAAATAATGATTTGACCCTAGGTTATTTCTCGGGGTGGATTGGATGAAATTCCTTTTCAACTATTTCAATTTCTAATATTTGAGATGGGTTCATTTAAAAGGATCAAAAAACATCCTCACTTACTGGTTTAATACCTACACATTTTATCACTAATCACCTATACACTTGAAGGATCAAATTTTTGAGCACTTCAAGGTAATAGTTCGTATTAGCACTTGAAGTGTGTGGCCTTAAATTCAACAAGGACGATGAAGTTTAAAAATCATCAAATAAAATCTCAATTAAAAGAAGTGATTAGACATTAATGGGGTGATAAATAACATCCAATACATCCCATTGATACTCCTTTGGATCAACCCATAAGTTTTTTATCCCTCCATTGATTCTATGGTTTCAATGGAAGCGGAAAGTAGGCTCATGAGGGAGGAAATGGAGAAGTAAAGAAAACAATAAAAATAAAATGATCACTCCACCATTGTGTGAATAATTTCACAAGATTTGGTGTGAATAAATTCACACCTTGAGGAAACAGTATCAAAGTGAGATGGAGAAAAAAAGAATAAGAGGGAAAAGGAGATTTTTTTAAGAAACTAAAGTGAATTGAACAACATACATGTGAAAGACAAACTTGAGACAACAAAATCGCAGTATAAAATTACAATTGAACAAAGCACCAAATATCCTCAAATCCTCCTCCACTACTACCTTAAATAATAATTTTTTAAGACTTGGGTCAAGAATTAAATATTCCAAGTCTCCTCAGTTAATTTTGGTAGGACATAGGTGTGTGGAAATTTGAGGGAGAGTTGATTATTCCACCCTTGAATCGAGGTGACATCCAGCTTTCATCTACTGAACAGACGTGCTTGTAAGACCTTCTAGATGGCCGAATTAGAGGAGGACATAGTGGAAGTAAATTGAGCCTCGGATGTCTCCTAACCGCATATAGACTTTGGGCCCATTTGGAGTTTTGGATTCCTATATATGATCATATTGGTAGGATTTTTCTTCTAGGCCGCAGAATCGGGCCTAGAATTTTATCCCCAAATTGGGACGCCATAATTACCACCATGGAGGCTGAGTTAGCATTGGATCCTACAGAGTTATGTGTTCCTATAAATTTCTTCTATCTTCAAAAGAAATTTGGGATTCATTGGGCCTGTATGTTGGGACACACATTCTCATCCGTGGGATGTTGTCCAATATGACATCTCCAGAATTGTTTCCTTTCATCAAAAAATATCCCCATCTTCTTCCATGAATTCTCCACTGATCCCTCAATAAAAAGTTTTTATATTGATGTGTAGATACATTTCCCAAAATATCAAATAAAAATATGTATAATTATATTCCTTAATATTAGATAAATCATTGGGTACTTTAAATGATGTTCAAAAATGTACCACATAATAGTGCATTTTAAGAAAGAATTACAATCATAATGTGAAATGATGTTCAAAGTGTAAAATGCACTAAAATGGTGTTTATGAATAATAAAGAAAATGAATATTATATATATTAACAATGAATATTAGCCTCATTTAGTGTCTAATCACACCCCCTAACTTGAGTTTCGCTAGTCCCTATCAAAATATATCTCAACAAAATGAAATTCAAATTCCTTTTTCCAAAAACATTTTAATACAAAATGATCACCAAAACCCTTATACCAAAAAATCATGAAACCCATAAAAATATTTTAATACAACATAGTTTCATAATCATGTCCCAATTCCAAGCCCATTCCTTTGTTCAAATTCATTTCCATATTTCATCAAATATCAATTAAGTATGAGAATGTGTTGTGCATCACAATAGACATGGGAGTTCATCTATATTAAAGGGGTAAATGAAGGAAGCACTAGGTGGAATCACATTTCAATATTAATATGTGTATTCAATTTTTTTTGTATTGTATTTTTTTTGCAATTTTTCCATGGTAATTGAAATTGCACTCAAAAGAGTGAACCCCTGTAGAGAGACTTTGCCGATGACTCCCAGTCTCAAAGACCTTAGGACACCAAGAAAATCCCACATACTCGGGCATCATATAAATTTAACTCAGTCAAAAACAAATTCAAATTACCAAAAATAGGGAAAAAATTACTAACTCATGGGCTAGACAACTATGGAGTCACGATCCCCAAATGCTGAAAGCCACGCATTAGGTCACTTCATTGCTCTACGCGCAAATTTATTATTATTATTATTATTTTATTGAATACTCATATTAAAACTAAAATGATCACTAAACCTATGCTATTTATTTGGGGGACCCCGTGAATTGAAACTAATACCCCATTATCCAAAGGACGTGCATTGTGATATTTTTTTATTTTGATAAAAATATAAATGATGAAATATCACATTGGACAACCAAACATTCCAAAATATATGCTCATGAAATTATACATGGATTAAAATCAGAATCAGGGCATGCTAAATTATTTGATATTCAGTTTCAAAGTGTGCAATTTGTATTACCATGTTCAAAGTTAAAGGAATTTTTCCTTCCATTAACACATTTTTTTTTCAAATCATTCATTTTTTTGACACAAAATAATTTTTTATTTTATCTCCCCCCAACTTAAAATAAAATTCTCCCCAGTGTTTAAAGAAAGGAAAATTTAGAAGGGGGTAGAGGTAGGTAAGGGAATTTCAAAAGGTAAATTAAAATATGAGGATCCTGGAATGAAATCACCTGGTGGTTGAAGTTGAAGTTCTTGTTTCTCCAATTTAGTCCTTTGATATCCATGTCACTTGTAGAGTTACCTAGTATAAAAAGATAAAAAAGAATGAAAAAAAACAAATAAACAAATAAACAAAACAATATATATATATATATATTTATATAATAATTAAATTAAAATATAAGTATATATATATATAAATTATAGAATAAGGAAGCACAAAAATATGTAGGTCAGTGGTAAGTGTGTTCCCCTTTCTCCCTTTGGTCCTGGGTTCGAGTCCCAGCGGCTTCGCCGGTTGTGATGGGGTTTTCCCCATGACCTACGATGTGACCTTTTATTATTATTATTATTATTTATTTATTTATTTTTATTGTATTTTTAGTTTAACCTACAAACACATAAAAATAAAATAAAATAAACTGATGATACATTGTCTTCTTTTTAAATTTCTGGGTAAGGTATTACTCAAGGATCACACCACGTGACACAGATGAATATGGTGCTCCCCTTTCGTACCCATCCGTACTCATAATAGAAGAACAGTTCAACAATCTATTTTTTTTATTTTTTAAATATAAAAATGATTAATTAATCCTACTTAAAATATGAAGTTGATTAAAACAAAAAAATGATATGAAACTTGAAAACCATGGGTTGCCTCTCATGTAGCGCTTTGTTTAGCGTCGTTAGCCTGACATGAACACCCTAACTTATCCGACACCAAATTTTAAAATTTTAATGATTAAATTTTTTACCACTTCAATTATTTTGTGATTGAGTCGCCAATGGGGTTTATAGGAAGGTTTTGAAATTGATTCAAGAAAAACTATATAGGTCCCAATGAATGGGCTAATCGCAAGAATATCGATAAGGGTCCATCTAATTGTCTTCATAATACTTTTTAAGACATCAAGAATAATTTTATATTTATTACCATCAAGAGAATATGAAATTATGATAGAATGTTTTTTATTATCCTCTATAATGTAATACTCGAGATAGGATGTAAGGACCTTGAATTACAGCTCGGGTTCACTAATACTTTGAGACACTGGTCGGGACTTTGAATCAAACTCAATTTCAATTTGAAATTTTTTTCAATAGAATTGGATCCTTTGGAATAAAAGATTCGACCACAAAATTGGAAAGATCAGTGTTATTAATGGGAATGGACTCAATGTTTGTGATTTCTCTTAATGGTTCAGTGATTGGTGCTTTTGAAAAATTATCATTGAAGTTATATTCTTGAGACTCAATCCATGATGTAAAATTCTCCTATTTTGAATCCAAAAAAACAAATTCCTCTTGATTTAAATACCCTTAAATATTTTATTTATCTTCTTAATCTATCCCAAATCCAAAGGATGGTTCTTCAATAAATTCATGAGAGGTTTTTGGGAGAAAAGAGTCTACTCTCAATGATGAGGAAGGGATAACATGAGTGGGAATGGGTTCCATAACCGTCTCAAAGTTTTGTAGTTCTAATATCAATGATTAAACCTCAAAATTTAGTATCTCCATTTCTTGACATAGTTTTTCAAGTAATGGTTGTGGATCATGATGGATAATGGGTTGAGTCAAATGGTCTATTCCAGGTGGATAATTAAGTTGTTGGAATATCATAGGAGGGTGTTCTGATTGGCCTTGTTGGGATTGGAAATCATTATAGGTTGGAATTTTTTTTGAATCATAGGAGTTCAAACATTGTGGATCAATCGGTTTTCTATTATCCCAACAATATAAACTAGGATGGTCATTGTACATCATAACTGGTGTGGGGTAGTCAAAGTAGGGAGAGGTTCCCTATGTTTGGGTTTGTTCAAAATGGATTTCCATTGGAGTGAAATCGGGGATGAGAATAGAAATGTGGGGTGAGAAAAGGATTATAGTGTCTAAGATAACTTACTTAGGTCCCCATAAATGGCGCCAAAATTTGATTCACGCTCAAATTTACCCAAGATATGATGGTAGAATGGTCCTTGTAGTCTAGCTTGGGTTGTTGAATCCTCAGAGACCTAAGAAGTAACCTATAGACACGCACATTATAAGGGCTGTTTTTGGATATGAAGTGGCAAACTAGGGTTTATTTTAGATGGGTTTAAAGGATCACTAACAGATTTAAGTGAATTCAATTTAAAATAATGATTTGATCCTAGGTTATCGCTCAGGGTGGATTGGATGGAATTCTTTTTCAACTATTTCAATTTCTAATATTTGAGATGGGTTCATTTAGGAAGATCAAACTACATCCCCGCTTACTAGTTTAATGCCTTCACATTTTAATACTAATCACCTTTACACTTTAAGGATTAATGTTTTTATCACTTCAAGGTAAAGGTTCATATTAGTACTTTAATTGTGTGGCCTTAAATTAAACAAGGACGATGGAGTTTAAAAATCATCAAATAAAAATATCAATTAAAAGAAGTGATTAGATATTAATGTGGTGATAAATAACATCAAATACAGCCCCTTGATACTCCCTTAGAACAACCCATAAGTGGGTTAGCCCTCCATTGATTCTATGGTTTCAATGGTAGCGGAAAGTAGACTCATGAGAGAGGAAATGGAGAAGTAAAGAAAACAATAAAAATAAAATGTTCACTCCACCGTTGTGTGAATAATTTCATAGGATTTGTTGTGAATAAATTCACACCATGAGGAAACGGTATCAAATTGAGATGGAGAACAATAGAATAAGAGGAAAAAAGATCTTTTATTAAGAAACTAAAGTGAATTGAATAACTTACATGTGAAAGACAAACTTGAGACAACAAAATCGCAGCATAACATTACAATTGAACAAAGTACCAAATATCCTCAAATCCTCCTCCACCACTGCCTTCAATAGGAATTTTTTAAGCCTTGGGTCAAGCCTACAATATAACATGTCTCATAAATTAATTTTGGTAGGCCATAGTTGTGTGGAATGTTGAGGGAGAGTTAATTTTTCAACCCTTGACCCGAGGTGGCATCCATCATTCATCTACCAAACATATGTGCTTGTAATACCTTCTAGATGACCAAATTAGAGTGGGACATAGAGGAAGAAAATTGACCCCCTGATTTATCCTAACCGCCTGTAACATTTTGGCCCATTTGGAGTTGTGGATTCCCAGATATGATCATATTGGTAGGATATTTTTCTAGGCCGCAGAATATGGCCCATAATTTTAACTCCAAATTGGGCCGCCTTAATGACCACCATGGAGGGAGAATTATCATTGGATCCTCATGATTGATTTTTTCCTCTACATGTATTCTAGAATCCCAAGAAATATAGGATTCATGGGCCTCTATGTTTGGCCCCACATTATCATCAGTGGGATGTTGTCCAATCTGACTTCTCGAGAATTGTTTCCTTTCATCACAAAATATCTTCATCTTCTTCCATTAATTCTCCATTGATCCCTGAATCAAACATTTTTATATTGAAGTGTAGATAAATTTCCCAAAGTATCAAATTTAAATATGTATAATTATATTTTTTAAAATTATATGAATCATTGAGTACTTTAAATGATGTTAAAAAATGTACCACATAATAGTGCATTTTAATAAAGAATTACAATCATAAAGTGAAATTATGTTCAAAGTGTAAAATGCACTAAAATGGTGTTTATGAATAATAAAGCACATGAATATTATATATATATTAACAATTATTATTAGCCTCATTTAGTGGCTAATAAAATATACATGGATTAAATTTATTGAAATAATATATCAAGATTCGTTTTTTGAATGTTAAATATCACTTTTCAAATTTTTTATCACAGTTAGAATTATTTTAATTTTTTTTCTACGTTTACATGGAATTGATAATATCTCACCACAGAATCAAAACTAAAAAATTGTACCCTCATAATTTATCTATTTGATGGTATTTATTTTTGGATGTGAAAATGATGTTCGAAACATCAAAAATTGATTATTGATTCTCCACGATCAGAAGAGATTAAACCTCATTCCCCATAACAATGACATAAAAAATGGAAGATTTCTTAGATGACAAAAAAGGGGACGTTTCATACCAAATAATTGAGAGATATAGTAGTGTGGATTGTAAGAATTTATTAATATTTAGTTATACAACTTATTTTCACACTCTTTAAATTTTAAATTTCACTGATAAATGTTTTAAATATTCTATATAATAACCCTTGAGAAACATACCACACAAGGGGTCCTTCAGACCGGTGGGTAGGAATGATATTTTACATATTCTATTGGGAAATATTGAGCACCAATGTGGTGTATTAGGATGTAAGGAAAGTGTTTCAATTATAAAATTGTATGTTCATTTAGTAACATCTAAAATGTAGGATGTATTAGTAGTAAAAAACACAAACTTGAGAATATATGGTTCTTGACATAGTTAAGATGATGGAGGAGAGCATCATAGAAACAATTTAGGAGATGATCAAAGCTTCAATATAGTAAATGGTTTCTGACATTTAGAGATAGTTTCAGGATACATTTCCCACTCCACTACTATTGGCTGTATATACCGATCCTCCAACCCAACCTAAAAATCCCAATCCTCCAATTATTTCAATAGATACCACTTCAATACCTCATCCATAGTATATCAGATGTTAACGATCCATATTATCATACAACACTATATTGGATGATGTATTATTTTGGGTATATTTAATATCAATATCTGATAGAGATTCATCAGTACAGGGTAAAGATACTAGATAATATTGATACATCCTCTTGAGTAATAGTCACTATAGCTGAGGTATAGATAGTTGGAAATAGAGTTATAAATTTTTATCATGGTCATATCAACTTGTTTGACATCTTAATATTGAATTATTAATATGTATTATAATTTTTTTAACATTTTTGTTTATTTTTTTAGTATTTTAATATATATAATATATATTTAATAGAATAAATTAAAGGAAATGAAATCTTATATAGAAAGTAAAAAATTGGTTGAAGACACTTAAACAATGAATAGATCTAGACTTTCTAAATTATCTAGAAATTAATATGAGTTATTGGATTCTTATGAGGATCCAAAAGATATGGATATTTTTGGATTCATTATTATTGTGAAGACTTTTTAGAGAGATATAACTAATATTGTTACTTAATATATTTTCATCAAAAAAATGTTTCAAATATTTTTCATGAAAGTGAATCAAAATATTTAAAAAAGTTATTTCAATTTTATTTATCAAAAATAATTATTTTTTATTGGATCTCTTTTAACCACTTTTGTTAAAAATGATACGATTTTTTTATAATTTCTTGTAAACCCATGTTATTGATCCACAAGGTATGATCAGGAATGATGATGACTGAAATGATTATATTATAAAATGATTAAAGAATGATATAATTCATTATTGGATGTTTCCTTAATATAATAGGTATGAAACATTTATTTAGTTTTGTTTCTCTCTCCTATTTATACACTATATTAGTCCCCAGAACTATTTGAAAATTATATGTATGAAATAAAAGAGAAATTCATTGTTAAAAAATTACTCATAAAATTACACTAACGTCTCAAAAAATTATCTCTTTTTTCATACCGTCACCATGTATAGAATAGATCAAATAAAGACTATTCACTTTTGTTAAAAAAAATTCCCAACCTCTAATGGACACCAGTATTTTAAAATTTCTTATGGATGAGATTAATAACGATATGGAGAGTGATGATGATATGGAGAGTGATGATGATATGGATCTTGAGACGGAGCTGGATCTGCTTACTATGATGAATGCGCTAACTATGGATATGATGCCGAAAATAGACTGATTTTATATCACCCTTCAATTACAATTAGAAAAAGAAAAGTCTCATTGCATAATATGGATTCCAAACATTCATGATCTGGATGTGAATGATTCGAATTCCTTATCCCTTGGTCTATTAGTGATATTTCTCTCCATGTATTTTTAAAGAAGTTTTACTAGAAAAAATGTCGTTATTGCTTCGACTCATAACCCCCAAAAAGTGGATCTCGCTCTAATAGCTCTGAATCATTAAAATACATTCATTATGATATGAATGCTTCTTATTCCACAACAATGAAAGCACTTTTTCACTCTAACATATACTATGGGGTTTTACTTTAAAAATAAAATCTTCCATACAAATGGATGCGGGTCCATCACCATGGGTTCCAATGCACTAGATCTCATAGAACTTACCAATGAGGCCATATCAATTCATATTACACAGAATAAATCAATTATAGACTGTAATACAATGAGATCCACTCCTCATAGAAAAACATGGTATTTGCGATCCCAGGTCAGATCGGTTCAAGATCATCGAACCCATTTCTATCAGATAGGAAGGGTTGTTGCACAAAATGTACATAAGGTAACATATATTTCTTTTTGTTTCTCTTAATTTAATTTTAATTAAATTATATTTTTTATATACTCGTGTCCATTGGAGGTTGGGAAATTTTTTTAACAAAAGTAAATAGACTTTATTTTTTATGTTCTATACATGGTGAAGGGATGAAAAACAGAGATAATTTTTTGGGTCATTAGTCCAATTATATGAGTAATTTTTTAACAATTAATTTCTCTTTTATTTCATACATATAATTTCCAAATTGTTCCGAGGACTAATATTGCATATAAATAGGAAAGAGGAAATAAAATATTTGATATGTGTAGGAAATGGTGAAATTTATTTATAGATCAAAAAATACATACACATAAAACATTATTTTTAATTAAAAACATCATTTTAAAAATAATATTCCTCATCACCTTAGAAACAGAATGAGGATATTAAGCTATGATATACATGTTTGAAATAGTTTCAACCAACATACATAAAAAATTTACAATGTTATATTTTATTGTAGCATTTTTCATTTATATATTTCTTATATTGAAGTAATATTCTACATATACATTTTTTTCAACTTGTGTATTTTTTTTAACCCCCAAGATTATAATAAATAATAGTTGAATCAAGTTCAATAATTATTGTATGAATATTTTATATGTTTGAATCAATTTTATGTAGATAAATATATTTTGATGTTTATTTTCAAAGGGTAAAATTCTTGCCACATGAATATTTTTTTTATGTAAATAATTATTTATTGGTCCTACAGATTCTATTTTGTTAATACTATTTTTTTCAACCGCTTATGGATATGGGTAACTGATTTCATGTAATATTTATTTTACAAAATCTATGATCCAAAATCTTTTATTTAATAATAGATATTTAAAATAATTTCCAATGCCCATCATTTAATAATAGAATATGGAATTCATTTTCAATGTTTTTTATTTACAATAACCAACAATGAAAATTATTTTCAATATAGTTTATGATATCGATGTTGAAAGGCCACTAACCATTAATAATATTAATATTTTTTTAACATTTTTTAAAGAACTGATGTCAAAAAAAATAATCAATTTCACCTAAAATAAATGATTTTTAAAAAGTATTCACAATGTATCTTTCTAAGACATCGTTTTTAACCAATGTTAAATAAAAAAGAAAATCATGAAATACCATTTTTACACAAGTGATATTTTACAACGGTAACTACTTTTTGGATAAGGTAACCTAATATTGTTTTCTAAAAGTAAAAAGTTACTTATTACATAATTTGACCTTGGTGATTCCAAATTTTTAATACATTTGATATGATTAAATTTATAATTGTGATCAAAATTAATTTCCAAATACTAATTGTATAATGTATTAAAAAACATTTTAAGAAAAATGTAAAATAATTTATAAAATGAGAAATATGGGTTTTTAAATTAAAATATACATTTTTTAATTTATAAATTCAGATATAAAAAACACATATGGTAATAAAAAATAGATTGATGATTTTATAATTTCTAATCAGCTTCTAGAAGAAAGTTTATTCTTAAAAATGATATTTTTTAATATTCCGATAAATTATTTATAGAAAAATACCAAAAAATATTATTTATTAAATATTTACTATAATAAATCAAGAAAATTAATTTTTCTAAATTCAAATTATAAATTTTAAAAGAACGGATTTAATATAAAAATATGAGATATAATGAAAAAAATATTTTCCTAGGAGAGTGGATTTTTTTAAAATATTAACTGTTCTCATTAATATTTTCTAATAAATTCTATTTCGACTTGTATTAACCAATTATGCAGATAAAATATATTTTATCATCATTAGTCACAAATTTTAGAAAATTTAAATGAATGGCTCATAGAAATAAATATTTATAAAAATAGGTTTCAAAATATAAAATTATTCAATTAGTCACCTTAGGTATACCAATTGAATTTAATTTTTTTAGAAGTAGCCGTAATTGTATTTCAATCAGTATTTATTAAATTAGTCACTCCAATTCATTAACTATAATTCAACATATTGGTTTTAACAGCCTGAACGTATCATGGTTTTTTTAGTCTGGGTTGTATGTAGAGAAAACTAGTGAACATGTTAAATTATTTAGGATGTGGAATAAGATTTATCTAAATTATAAATTATTATAAGTGATCCATAAATAGATCTATCCTATTTTTAATTTCACATAGAATTCATCTAATTTATGTGTAATAAACCATTATTTTATATTTATTTCCTTTGAAATAGACTTGAAGTATTTGATAACATTCGTTACATGGAACACCGAGTCTAGATGAACCCATGATATAAAATGTCTTTAAAACCTAGTCATTGGATTGGTAGAAATAAATAATATTAACTAAATAATGAAATATATTTTGATATATTTTTAGAAATTCAAATTTATGGATTAATTCCTAAGAGATAATAATTTATTTTAAAAAAACATTTAATTATTAGAAGATATATTTTTTCAATGAAATGTACTTTTATATGTTTTTTATATTATTGTTTTAAAATAGTATATTTATACATATTAAAATGATTTTAAATATATTTATTTGTAATTTATACATAAAAGTAAACTAATTAGTTATCAACATGTCAGTAATGAAGATAAAATCATTTAAAGGTAAAAGTGTTATTTTCCATAATACTATTATTTTTTTCAATGTGTTTATGTAATAATAAATTAAATAAATCATTATTGAATAATGGTTTTAATGATAAGTATATATTAGTTATTTAGTCAAATATTTTTGAAATATTTTTATTGTTTTTACTTGGTTGGAGATGATTGTTTTTACTTGGTGGGAGATGAAAATTAAATTCAACTTTTTGTTTTAAATTACATCTTTTGAAAAATGGGGTTTCATTGTGTTTCATGCACTTATTTTTATGATTAATTTATTCAACTATTAGAAATTTAATAAAAAAACTGTATTGAATATTTGGAATAATAATTTAAAAAAATAGTGATTCATATTTCATATTTTTTCATAATTAATATAAAAAATATAAAATATTGTAACCACGGTTAAGGTTAAAATGGATCACAATAGGGATAAACTAAAATATGAGGGTATGATTTCCACAAAAAACTATATAATTATAATTTTTTGTAGATATTTTTACAATAACATATCGTGTACTCTAATTAAATTCATTTGGGTCTAATTTCACTAGAAAGAGAAATTATTTATTTAAATATTTTTTATAATTCCCTTTCTTTATCCTCTATCAATTTCAAAATAGAGAATCTACTATATCGTTATTCATGAATTTAGAGACTTATAACTTGGCCAAAGAATAACCCAAAACCTCCATAGCTTCATTCCATACATCCATGTTCCTTTATTGTTCTATTAATAATAAGACTTCAAGTATTAAGGTGTAATTCAATGGAGGACTCTCAATGAAGTGGTTAAAGTGCTTATGAATCAAGTCAGACATAAGGTAAGGGTTCTTAATATCAATATCATTTTCACGGAGAAATGTACGTTTTTATGCATCTATTTATGATTATGAGGTGTATATACTACTCAATTTACATTTTATATCATGCATATATCTTAATTCATGGTATTTAATTTTACAATTCATATTATTTCATCAACGCATTTTTTATTTGAATGTTACCAAGGTCATAACGATTTATCCTCTCAAATTGTATTCCTTAGGAAATATGTTATAAAAATATATATTCTTTTATGAGGTGTATATACTACCCATTAGATATTTTATTTATAGAATATCCTTAAATTAATTTATTTAAGGTTTTATTTTATATTATGTATTTCATGGGTATTATGATTCAATAGTTAAAAAAGAGGTATGGTTATTACGTTACAATATAATTTTTATTGGGATTGTCTATACATAAAAGTTTGGTGATGAAATTATATGATCTATATCTCCAAAATCTTATATATTTTCTTTTTTTTTGTTACTTTTATGAATTATAAGTTTTCTTCCATTTTTGTCTCCCTAAGTACCAAAATTTTTTAAATAATGCTTTTAATTAAAAGTGGCATTGTTTTTATCTTCCCTATGGAAAATTTATCCTCTATATATATTTTTTTATGATAATTTTATGAATTTTTTTATATATTCTACAATTATTTATTAAATAAATTTTTAACCATGTTTTAATTTATATAAAAAATTTAAAAGTAATTTTCTTATCTTTTCCAAATGATGTAATTTTTTCCAAATGTGTGAGGAAAAAGTTTGTTTTAATATATATCACATAGATGGATTTTCCCATCATCATGAATACTCATCACTTTGATTAATCCTTTACTTATTTCTTTGTGTATTTTTAGTGAAGCTGTTTTCCTTGATATTTTTAAAAAACTATATTTCAAATAATTGATTTCAATTTAGAAATGGAATTTTCTAGATGAAATATTATAATTATTTTTTAATAGAATTTTATATCTATTATAATATCAGATGATGTTATTTATGATTACCTAGGGATATGGTTATATAATATCATTTATATTCTTTCTATATATGGTTTATGATTATGATAATGATTTATTAATGAAACTTATTTTCTTTACCATTGGTTAAGATCTTATTAAATGATAAATGTTTTCATGATATTATACCATACATATGAATTGATAATGATTATGTGATAGGTGGGTCTATTATGGTCCTATAAATCATTATCGATATATTAATGTTTTATGAGATCAATGGGTAACCATGAGGTTATCTAAATCCAAAAAGAGGGTACATAGGAGTTTGTCCCAACCCAAACTATGTTACACAGGTGGTTATTCCAATCCCAACTAGTGATGAATTTATTGGTAAAACATTAATATTTAGTAGTTTTTGAAAACATACATGACATAGGACATTAAAATATCTACTTTTAAAACTTGTTATCCCATATATTTGTAGTAGTTTTATCAGATCATTATTATACGCATAGTTGTTTATGAATTTATCCCTTATTGGCCCTTTGATTGGGACATTGAGTATATTAATTCCTAACTCAAAATATTTTGGTAGATTCTCTCATTGCCTTAAATTTTTGAGCCTTGTGACCTTCATCTCCAAACTTATACAATTTACCTATACCTTTAAGGAAATACCATCTATTCTTAATCCCATATTTTATAAATATGGTAAATTGAATATTATTTCCTCCATATTTTTTGTCATCAATATTTATATGAGATTTTATCCTTCTCTTATTTAGTATGTTCTAGATTTCAACTTTTTTCACATTAAAAATCATAATTTCTGATTGATGTTTCAGAATAATTAAATGATTTATCACTCCAAACCTTATCGTATTATATTTCTCATTAGAATATTTTCCAAATATTCCATTACATATGTTATTAACATGGTTTATTCAAGTGTCAAATATTATGGAAAAAATTTTTTAACATGATTGATGACCATTGTATGATAATTACCATAAATTTCAATAGTAAAATTTAATGCCATTATGTCAAACTTTTTAACACTATCATTTTAACATATAGTTAATATAACTCAACATTTACCAGTCTCAATTCTACCTACATCACCCTAAGTTTAACTAAAATAATTCTTGGTTCATCCTATATTACTTTTATTTTGGTACTCTTATACTTCATAATATAATACTCAAAATTTCTAACTCAAATATCCTTGATCATTCTAAAAATATTCTGAACCTAAAAAACATTGAATTTTAGGCTCTCAAAATTGAACTTATAATTTATCTAGGTAATCACATTTCAATTAATATGCACCTTAACTTATAATTATCTAAGTTTCAATATATGTTATCAAGGTAAATTTTCTAATTAGTTTATATAACATACACAAATTCAAATCCATAATAATAGTTTTTAATGAGAATATGAATTAACCAAAACATATCCCTCTGATGTGTGATACCTGGAATAAAGTTAGGCCCCTTTTTCAGGCACTAGTTTTTGATCTGGTTAATAGGAAATCTAGCCTTTTGAGATTACCTACTATTGTTTCATCTCAACTAGAGACTTCATTGAGTTATAGTATCCAATCTCGGATTTAATTTCTTGGAAAACTAAAAAATTTATACTTTACCAAAAATTGTGATGTTATCTTATAATGTTAAGCCTATCTTATACTTATCCCAAGGTATTTCACTAAAATTATATTGCATTATATCCCTAATAGAATGTGGATTATTAAACTAGCATTAAATCGTATAGTACCCCATAGGGTTATCTATACCATTAAAATTGTGATTTAACATAACATATCATCCATTAAATTATAATCAACAAACATCATAGTCTCAAAGGAATTCTAAACCCTAATCAGATACCAATTGTGACACCCTAGATATGCACTCCCATATTTGGTTTCATACACATATACTTTACCTACTAGATTCGATAAAAACTATATATTATAAGAAATAACTATACCATAATTACAAAAACTATAATGGATATTTCATTATTTAAATTTCAAAGACCCTTTAGGTTTATAGTATTCGATAAATATGAAAATATATAAAATAATAAATATTTTTTCTTTTACAATAGTTGTAAATTAATTTTTCTATTTAAGAAACAAATTAATCGATAATATTTCTTCAAAAACACCCAAAAATTCCCTATACAAGCTATCTGGTTGGGCATATCATGTTTAATATTTTTTCATAACTTGAGGAATGAAAACATTAAAAAATGGGTTGATCCCAAATTATTGGTAAGGGAAACATATAAATGAAGCTATTGAAAATATATACATGGTATCTATAATCTAGAGCGAATAAATAACCTTAATAATATTATAACAAAATGAAATGCATATAATTAAATTTTCAAAACAATAAATGAAATCTTGTATATCAATCAAACATATCTCATACTAATGGTATGAATAATACTTTTCATTAAAAATATATATTATCAAGGCCTTTTCTAAAGAAACTATAATAATTTGGGGTGAGATACACACAAAATCCCATGATATTTAATCTAATGAGACCTATCGATACATCGAGGGTCCATATAATGTTAGGACCCACCCATCACATTTTTATGTTTAATTAATTCATTATAAGATCCAATAAGAAATTTCATACCATTACCTAAAGCACCTCTACCTTAATAAAAATATAGAAATCCATATAACCAAAAATATAGAAGTTAAATACATAATCCAACTATGTTAGTAGTCAATAATCATAAGAGATGTCATACATTCCCATTTAATAAATTAACTTTCTTTCTTGTATAATATCCCCTAATCTAAATTTTATATAATGCGATGTTCACATGGTATAGGGTAATGATCGTGCAGTTAAGTAAGTATTGGAATAACATTACAATAATACATCCAGTGAAAGAAGGAGTATAGTTGAATAAGAACATATCCACAGTGTGAAAATATATACATAGAAGTATTATAGTATAAATGAAAACCAACATCAAAAAATTAATTCTTCAAACAGTATTTAAAAAGAAGAGATCAATAATAGAATTGTTTTATACCATGAATTAAACTCCCAAATTTATAAAAATATATTAGAGTATGAATCCTTATACATAAATATGATGAGATAAAATATTATTAAATAAGAAAAGTATAGTAGGAGTTAAAGAATAATATATCTATTAAAAATATTTTTAATATTAACATAAAAAACAAAAATTTCACTTTCAATAGTAAATTTTGAAAAGGTGAAGTGAAATTTTTAACAAATAATTTACTTTTAAAAAATATATATAATATTATACTATGAGAATGATATAAATATTTATATATGAAGGGGGAATCCAATGACAAGTCATCTAAAAATGAAAGGAACCTATGATTTTTAATACTTTGAAAATATAATTATTGAATTACCATATAGTAAAAAGTGTAATAAAATATTCTCTTTTTTAAAACATAATTTTTTAAAAATGTTTCATAAAATAACATATAATAAAATATTATGGTGTAATAGCAAATCAAGGAACGAATGATGTTCCTAATGATAAAATATAACTATTGAAAAACAGACTTGAGTTATCAATTTCCATTATGTGCAACATATTCCTTACTGTAAGAAATATTTTTAAATAGGTGTTACATGTGTTAGAAATTTAAATAAATAAAATACAAAATAATTAAATTTAATGTCATAATATACCCAACATATGTGAAATAATTATAATAAAAGCAATAATAACTCAATAAATCAAAATTGGGTTACCAAAAATCCTTACAACTATAATAACAACTGAGTCAAAATACATTTAATTTAAAGAAACTAATTTGAATTATCACATACAATAAATACAAAATATATATATGATAAAGATACATCCAAGGGTAGTGAATACATCCTTTAAAAGGAAAAATGGAATATAACATATACATGTCTCATGGAATTAATGTCTGAGACAAAAACCCTTATAGATTGGGTAACATTTTAATACAAACCCCTTGAATGAGAGTAATCATAATTCAACTTAAAATACCATTATAAAAATACAATTAACTATTTTTAAAATTAAATATAAATTATATAAACCAAAAAAATTAAATTAGGTGAATAATACAAAACATGTCTCAAAGGGAGGACTTTCAAAAAACAATAATTCAACCTAGATTCATTCTAGAATTTCAAAAAAATTATTCAATAATTATAATAATTTCATTAAATAAAAACCCAAGTTCCTTTTTCATAACAATGTCAAAATATTCAATTTATTTATAATAATTATATAAATATAAATATATAGTTGGTTTTAGCTATTTTTAACACCAAGTATATGTAATCATTTTCCTAAAACTGGAGTTGATATACATTATATTCCAAAATTCCATCATTCATAGACCACATAAGGTACGCGAGTAAATTTACTAATATATTTAATAATGATATAATCTAATTTCATGGTAATTTTGAATATGATCTATGACATTGAAATCAGAGATAGTCAGGTTTTGGTGAATCTTAATAATCAAAGGGTGATTTCATAATTAATGTGTGAACTATTAAAATAGCCTTACTAAAGAAATTTATTTACATAATAATATCATATTATACCACAAAACAAAGTTCCCATGGTCATCCATGATATAAATTTATGGACTCTTCTTTAAATAATAAAAATTCTAGTTATTTTATAACTATAAATAAATTTATTTGGTCAAATATCATTTAGGTTTAATGTTTTTGAGAATTATAAAAAACAATTACATAGTAAACCCTTAAATTATAAGTGAAAACTTATACTCAATATCGATTTTTTAAACTAATGGAAATAATTTTAAAATAAAACATGTTTTATTATCCTTACATATCATCATAAATTTGATCTTGACCTCTTACTTTTACCTACTCTTCTATAAAATATTATGAAAAATATTTTAAAAATGTGGGATGAGAAAACAAATATCAGTAAGGTACAAAATAATTTAATCTCTCAGTTCATTGAAAATCTGGAAAACTCATTAATACCTTTTCTAAAAGCATACCTTTTCATCCGAATGGAGAATAATTTTCCTTTTAAAAATAACATTATCTTAACTTATGAAATCAATATATTTCCATGAAAACCCATTATCAAGAATATAAAATTCATGTAGTATATTTAGGTCATTATAATGATATATCCCTCATATAAACCTCAAAAAAACCATTACAATTTTTAATAACCATTTGGATTACTTCTAATAAAAATATCTGGAGAAAATTTCATTACCCAAAGAATTGGAGTGTTATCTGGGTACAACCATCATATAATATATAATGGGATCACCTGTAAATGTCTAATAATACCCATTAAAAATAATTCATAAGGACTATATCATGAATATAAACATTGAAAAAACTTTTAACTGCATGTGTAAAACAATTTCGGATATCAAAATACATTTTTTCCATAAAAACCACTTTTAAAATCTAAATGTTGTGTACATCATAATGAAAAAATATTATATAAAAATAACTATGAAAACATATAAAGGAAAAACAAAATAATTAATTCATTATAAAATTTGGAAATAATCTCATGTATTATTATTTCAAGAAACATTCTTTTTTAATTTGTAAAAATTAGTTGAAATATGGATTTTAAATAGGAGTTTTTAAATGTAGTCCGTTAAAAATACCATTTATTAAAGGTGATTGTTAATAAAAAGAATAGGTTATGTATATAAACATTAAATCCAAAAAAAATATTTTCAAATATATCTATGGTAATTAAAATTTATTTCACCCATAATTTTAGCATGACATATTCAAATAAGTAAAAGTTTATCCTAGTGAATGGAAATTTAGATAACAAAATCCCTTACCTCATGTTCGATTTTTAATTTATGTTTTTTATATTACTAAATAATAAACTTATGTTATTTATTAACATGCTTGAGAACCTATTTATAGTTTATTATTCCTTTTATATCCCTTATTTCCATGTTATAACAGTAACATAATTATTTATGTTCACATTAGACGTTTTGACTATATTCCGTACATAAATTCAAAATAACTTCAGTAGGATGACTTTGGTTGAGGTGGTAAACATTAAATCATATCCATAATAATATTAATGATATAATTATACTTTTTATACATCACTTAAACTTTTATATGCTTCTGTTAAATATTTTTATGAAAATTTAACTACGTTAAAATCATAGAGACCATAGGTCAGACATACACAAGAGTAACATTTTCATTTTTAATTATATATATAGAAATAATTTAAGTTTAATTTTATATTTCTAGGATCAGGATAATATCATAAAGATCATTTTATTTCATTAAATATAGTGTATATATATAATCCAGGTGATACTGTGATAAAAAAATCAAATTGCAACATGATAGTGTTAGTCCACATGTACGCATGAACGACGTTATCTTTTTTATATGCATATAATGGTGAGAATTTAGGTGATATATTATCATTTTATAATGATAAATATTTCATGAATTTCATATATAGACATTAATTCCATCATTATAACTTTTCTTGAAAGATGATGATGGAAATTGAATAACATCTATTCGTGAGACGGTAGCCCGCCGTACACACAAAAGATGAACTCTTTTCCCATTTGATGGAAGGGTAGCTGGATTTAGGTAATTAATATAAAAAATTAATATATTATTATATTTATAATAATTTATTTATTATTTTATAATAGTTGAATAATATTTTATAGTGGTTTAATAAGAAATAATATTAAAATAAAGAGATAAAAATTAAACATCTTCTTTGGAAAACCTCCATTTCTTAACACCATAAGACCACTAAGGATGGTTTTTTCATATTACAAGTAAACTATAATTATGTTATGTTTTATAATAATGGATTTGTATTTGTCTTAGCTGAAATAAAATGGTTTTAAAATTATATTGAATGAGAAAAACAAGTTCCCTTTTATGGGATAGGGGAGGGGCACTCTTCAAATTTCTGAAAATATTAAATTAATATAAATTTATTTTAAATTAAAAATATATATAAACTTATAAATTTATAAAATAATATTATGAGGGGTCAACATAACATTATGAAATAAAAATTATATATGGTTGGACTATATTTTCTACCCTTATCTTTTGGTTTTAACTCTTATTTAACCTCTTGAGTCTTACCATGGAAACATGGTTTTTTTCACATTTAGGTTCAATATAATTACTATAAAATACCAAAGGACCCATTAATGTATCATTTATTATGTTTTTATCATTATCAAAATTAGTTATTGGAATTTGAGATTTTTTTAATTTCATATCATTTAACAAAACATTATTTACTTCAAAATATTCATAATACATATTTGTAGGACTATTCATTACTTTAACATTAATAATTTCAAGCTTAAAGTTAAAATTATTGAAAACTATTATATCACATCAATAAAATTTCATGTTATTCTATAAGATTTTTTTATTTCATTAATTATCTTAAATAATATTTATTTTATTATTTTTAATAACATTAAATTGATATTCCCATTAATAAAATCATTACTACATCAGTTTTTTCAAATAATTTATGGTAATTATTTTTTCACTAAAAGTTAAAAATAAATTGCAATTATTAATATAAATTATTTATATTTAAAATGAATTTTTTATTCTAATATAACCCAAGGATAACCCTTTATTAAAAATATTATATTTATTGAAAATATGATTGTGATATCTTTAACATTTCTTTATATAAATATTTTAAATGTCAAAATTTCATAAAAATTGAAGCTAAATTCCATATATTATAACATTTAATTATTATATATGAATATTACTAATAAAATAAATTATTATAAAGTGTGTGGATATTTTCATTGTCCTTATCATATTAATTTTACCTTAAAATATCAGATTTACCCACTACCACAACAAAAAAAAATCACCATGGTTACAATTCATATTAAACAAAAATATAAGTAAAATATTTTCTAAATTTGTAACCACTAATTATAAATATATAATCCATTATTAAAAATTCAAAACAAAAAATTTTCAACAGTTAGATTAAAATTAAATCATCAAAACACATCAAAAAATTAGTTTTTAAGAAAAATTCCCTTTAAAACATAAAATGTTTTTACACAAAATTGATGTATAAGAATCATTTCAAAAACCATAATTGGAACATTTTTAATAAAAAATAAAAAAAATTGAATTATTATCTAATTTAAAATTTTAAGTTTTAAATACTTGAAATGAAGATACCATATTCATTAAAAAAATTATTTTCACTCTTCATTGACAAATCAAACATTTTAGATATTTCTCAAAATTTAAACATAAGATAATTTTTATTTGATGATTTCAAAAAATATATTAATTTAATTAAAGAAATTATAAAATATCTTTAAATAAATTATATTATTTGTTCAAAAAAGAAATAAAAATCATTCGTAAAGAAATTTTATTTAAAGAATAATGTGACATTACTGAAATTAGGAGCCCAATTTTCTAAACATTAATTAATAAATTATAAATGATTAGGAAAATTTTATATTTTATAATTTATTTAATATTATTAATTCCTATCATTTTAACATCTTGGTTTTAATGTCCACATAATACCTATAATTATTCATTAGATTATTCTTTGTGTTGCGTATCTTTTATGCTATCAAACAAATATATTTCTTTTAGAAACTAGGGACGTTACATTATCCCTTTGTTTTGGAAATTTTATACTCAAAACTTTTCAATTGGGATCGGTAATTAAGGTTTCCATTTTCAATATAGCTTTTTTGGAATCATTCATTGAAAATAAAATTCATAAATCTTATACTTAAATGGAAAGAAAGGGTAGTACGAAGGTTATATTGAATAACAAAGACAAGGTGTCCATTTAATAAAACAAGAACATGTAAGAGAAAATATAATTCATAAGTATGGATATATAGTGATAGATAACTTGTTCAAGGGAATGATAACCATCTTAAAACCCTAAATCTATAATTCGTTAAAAGGCCATTGATTTCCGTGAAAGAAAAATAACTATATAATTTTCTCTGTCTCAAAATAATTTTCCTAGAGTTGTGGAAATATTTTAATTCCTTAACTAAGATCATAAAAAATATACTTATATGAAAAGAAGTGTTTTATCTTTTAATAATTTTCCACTACATTCTCATCTTTTTCTTCGAATGATGAGTATGAAAAACAATATTCCTCAAGAACTAGAATCAACTTCTACGGATTAAAAAAGTCCTAAAATGGATGAAAATATATTCTTCCTACATTTATGTATTAACAAAAACCAAAATGGTTTTTAGAAGAAGACATAATTAACTATACAAATAAACCACTTTAAGATAAAAAAATACTTTAATCTCCAAAATTCAGTTGTAATACCCCAAATTACACAAAGATAATTTGATAAATAAATGTCCTTAAAATTTCTCAAATTAGTCCAAAACAAATATTAAAAAAAATCATAATGATTTCTCCACATAGTCATCCAAGTTAATTTTAATATTTATTTCCAAAAAATATAAATCTATCAAAAAGTCTCATACAAAAATATATTTTCCTTAATCACATAATGTCCAAGATATACAAACAATTTCAATAAATCGCCTATATCACCATAAATCCACAATAAAATCATATATGCCCATAAATTTTAATTAATCCTTTATTACTAAAATAAAATTACATAATATTATTTTTACCATAAACATATAGGGTTCTGAAAATATTTAAAGTCTTCTGGTATAACATTGCTCACTGAATCACTAAATCAATTCCCAATCCCATGGTTACCAATATGATAAAACATATGTTCCAAAAATGAACATAACATTTATCTGTCAGATATTTTAAATAAAGATAAAAATAATCATAACTAGGGCATCTTGTATTCTAGTGGTAGGAACTAAACCCATGTCACCATTCGGTTTTGGGTTTAATTCTCACTTATATGGTTGGTGTGGTGGGTTGTAACATAGCATGTGATCTATCCTTTATTAAAACTATATAATTATTATAACATTAAAAAAAATGATAAAATAATAAAAATAACCATATTATGTTCAATATTCCATAAATTTTATAAATTTATGGTTATCTAACAATTTTCATTTTTCATCCCAAAAAGTAATCACCCATGATTTCCTAAAACAAAATCTCCAAAAATATCATTATTCACATTAAAATTTCAAAACATAAATAATCAAAATGGTTTTATAAGACACTGATCTTATTATCAACCTTAATATTATAAATCCATGATGGTGTATGTAACTCTTAATATAATCTCATCTAAAAACATACTAATTTATAAAATAATATCAACTCTTCTATGATACAAACTGTAAGGACTTGGCATTAAATAATAGATATTCTAGTTATTTTAAAATGTGAAATAATTTTATTTTCCAAAATATATTTTAGGTTTATATTTTTATAGAATTAGGAAAAACACTTAAATAGAAAACCCATTCACTATAACTAGACACTTATACTCAGTATCCATTTTTTCACCAAATGAAACTCTTTTAATATAAAACATGTTTTATGACATATCTTCACAAATTAGGTCTTTAACTCTTCCCTGTATCTACTCTTTTTTATTATCTTATAAATTTTTTTAAAAACATATGGGATGAGCATAAAAATATCATTACGTTTTAAATTAAATAAAACTATTAGTTCAGTGAAAACATGAAAACGCATTAATTCCTATACTTAAAAATTTACCTCTTCAACTAAAAATAAAATCATTTTTATTTTAAATATATCATTATTATACCTTTTCAAATAACGATACTTCCATTAAAACTTGTTATCAAGCATAAAACAGTCATGTAGGTTTTTTAGGACATAATCATTATAGAACCCTTATAATACACTTAAAACCCCATTAAAAATTGGAATAAACATATGGTTGACTTCTAATATAATTATTTGGAGAAAAAATTCGTTAACCAAAGCATTATAGCACTGTCTAGTTGCACCCATAGTAAAATAAATAACATGATCGCCTGAAACTATCTTGGTGCACCCAGCATATATAATTTCCATGGACCATATCATGAATACATACATCGAAAAATCTATTAAACACACGTGCAGAATAATTTTTGATTTCAAAATACCCATTTTCTTAAAAATAAAATTTTAAATCTAAAAGTTATTCATATCATAAAGAACCCATTTTCTATAAAAAGAACTATGAAAAAATATAATGGAAACATAAAATCATAAATGAATTATTAAAGTAGTAAAATACACTAATGCAGAATAAGTTAAAAAAATCTATTAGACTTAATTTAAAATAGTTGAAAGAGGAACATTAAAGAAAATTTTTAGGAGAATGCCCCTTAATAATAAAATATCATAGAAGTGAGAATTAATCAAGTGAAAAAATTATGTGTATTAGCTATAAATACACATAATATAAGTGTGAATAAACATAAGATAATTAAAATTTATTTTACACATAATCTTAGAATGATTTAGTCAAATAAGTATAAGGCTAACATAATTAATGGAAATTGAGTTAAAAAAGTCCCTTATATCGAGTCAAATTTATCATCTATGTCAATTATTTTCCTGAATAATAAACAAATGTTAATTATTTATTTTCTATTGAAAATTCTCATAGTTTATTATTCCTTTTAAATCACTTATTATCTTGATATATCAAAATGTAATTATTTAAGTTCGCGTCGGGTGTGTTGACCATATTCTGTCCGTAAGTTCCAAATGACTTTGGTAGGTTAATTTTGGTTAAACATTTCAACACTAGATACTCTCAAGAATAATATAAATTACATAATTATAATTTTATACATTATTTTCCCTTTTTAATACTTCAATAAAATATTGGTATGGAAAATGAACTGTGTCAAAATCCTAGAGATGGAAAGCTGTACATACACAAGAGTAAAATTTTCATTTTTCAGTGATCATTATCAAAAAATTAATTTCCATTTGAACTTTAAATAATGATAATAATATCATATATATCATGATATTCCATAAAATTTACTTGTATATTTCATCTATGGGAAATAGTGATGAAAAATGAATCACATTTCTCTATGGAGGTGGTAGTCCAAACATATGCAAGAACGATGTTATAATTTTCTTATGCGGGGAATGGTAATAATGTAAGTGAAATATTATCTTTTAATAATGATAGATATGTATTTAATATCATATATAATTTTTAATTCCCTCATTATAACTAGTATTTATTGATGGTGATATAAAATAAGTTACATCTGTTCGTGAGGAGGTAGTCCACCATACACACGATCAATCAATTCTTTACCCATTTTATAGAAGTGGAATTTGATTTAGGTCATTAAACTAACGTAATAAAATCTATGTATATATAGGATATTTTATTTATTGTTTTTTCATAGTTTAAGAAGATATAAAGTAGGTTTAAGGATAAATAAAACTAAAACAAGCAGATAACAACTATATATCATCTTTAGAGAACCATCGTTTATTTACCCGATATTACCATTACGGTTGGTGGTATTAATAAATAAATTCCTATAAAATTAATTAACTAATTCAAGGAATGTATTTGTACTAGAATTTTCTAAAATATAATGGTTTATTAGTGTGAATAAATTAGAATAATAATTTCCCTTTTATAGGATACATGAGAGGCACTCTTAGAATTTCTGAAAACATTCAATTAATATAATTTAATTTTTTGTTTTAAATGGGAAAAAATTATTTGAAAGATAATATAATAATGGATCTGTATATTCTCATCCAATAAAAACTATATATGTTAGGTCTATATTTTCTACCATTATCCTTTTGTTGTAACCCTTATTTTACCCCATGAACTCTTAACCCGACAGTAAGGTTTTTGACATTTTAAGGGCCAATATCGTTTCTATAAAATGAAAAACGGAACATAAATGGATCATTCATGAAATTTTTATCCTTATCCCAATATTTTTTATAAATGTAATATTTTTTTAGAATTTTATTTATTTTAATAAAATATTCTTCACTATAAAATATTTATAGCGTCAATTTTAAAGACAATTCATTATATTTCCTTTAATAATACCACAATAACACTTATAATTTTAACCAAAAATTTCATTACATCCCAAACAAGTAAATATCAAATTAAAAAAATTATTACATTAATTATCTAAAATTATATATATTTTAATATTATTAATAATATTTATTTCATATTTCCATTAATCAAATAAGTATTTCATCCGTATTATGTAATATTTTAAGTTCATTATTCCTTCACTAAAAATTTAATATAAATTACCCTTATTAAAATAAATTATTTATATTTAAAATTAATCTTTATTTTTGAATATAATATCAGGATAACAATATATTAAAAATGATATAGTTATTAAAAATATTATTGTGACATCTTTTACTTTTAATTAAATTAATATTATAAATTTATTAGTCACTAAAAAATGGAAACCAAAAGAAACATATTTCAACATTTTAATAATAAGGGATGAATATTACACATAAAATATAAATTGAAAAAAATTAAGTGTAATTTTATCATCCTTATGATAATATTCTTAGCTATAATTACATGATTTTCTACAATGACCCACCTTTTTCTTACAAAATTTATTACATCATTTTATAGACAAAAAAGATAAAATCATTACACAACAAGGATACAAAGGTTTTTTATATTTGTAAAATTAGGACAATACATATAATTTAAATGATAAAACATTAAAATTTATTTAATTCATTCTTCTCTAGATTCTCATTGGCCCTCGGGTTCTCCTTGTTACAAGTTATCGCCTGAGGATGTACATCAAAGAAATGGGTAAGATAAAATCCCGGTAACACGACACGTAAAAAAATAAATCAATATAACATGGTCGAGCATAATAATAATCATAATTAAATAGTAATAGGATCATAATCATTTGGGGAATCATATATAAAATGTTTGGAATGTTGAAATGCATAAAAATGAAACATCATGTCTTAGTGGTAAACTACCAAAAATAGTTTTGAACAAAGATATCCTCGTGTTCATGCATAATAAACATTATCATGAGATACATCACATTAAGTAGTGAATTATAGTTCTATATAATTCTACGTGCACCCATCACATCATAACATTAACATTGCGTTGTATAATTCTTGGCTCACCTGTCACTTCATTATATTTACATTATTATGCATGCCACATATAACATATTTCAACCATGAAAATAATATAATCCATGGAAAGTAATGCGTTTAATTACATAAAAAATAAATTCATTAACAAACAATAGGATTTCCAAAATAAATAAGGAACAACGTACTAGCTATAAGATTCATTAATTTAGAGTGAAGATGAAATAATCTCATGAGATGTAAAATATGTTTTTTTAGAGAGAAGTATTCTTATATAATAATCATTAAATTTGTCATAAAACAAATTGGTAAAATTTATATACCATAAAAGATAATTTAATTATGAATAAATGTTTTATTAAGGAATATTACAGGAATATCCATACTGAAAATGGGGTTAAATAGGGAAAACCCAAAGAAGATAGTTGGGTTCAAAAATTCCCCTTACCTTATGTGTCAACAATTTCTTCACTATAATATCCTTTAGAATCACATTATATTAATTGACATACAAATAAATAATAAAATTTAACATGAATTAGATTCATTATGGTTTTATTAAGTTCATTTAGGGTCTTTTTGATGAGTTATAGATTTTAATTTCATCATTATGGAGTGTTCGTTTACTTAGTTTTTATGATTGGTTCAATTGTATACATGAATGGAAGATCGTGTACAATTTAGATAAATATCTAGAATTTTTATTATATGTTATTAATGATCATACATAATTTTCAATGATCTTATAAATAATTTTTTTATATGTTGTGAGGGTGAATCATTAGATAATAGTTAATGATTGTCATTTTAGCTCAATTTTGGTTGTTTTTCGATCACAACGAGTTTGTTTTGTTTTATCATTTAGTATTATGTATATATGCTAGTTCTGGAACATAAATAGGGTTTTAACATATATTTTTTAATATTTTTAAACCGTTATAATGGTTTTATTAACACCCATTAAGTTGTTAAAGGGAAATAAAAGTGCATCGCCCAGAATGTCGATAAATTGACAAATCACGAGTGACGATTTCATTTTGAGAATAAAAGATAGAGAGGGAGGACTTTAAGGATTGTTCTTACACTAAAATTATATAATAAAATTATATATAAGTTAATATATTTATAATTACATTTTTAAAATTTTAGGTGGGAGATAATAGAAATAGAAAAAAACATGAAAATAAATTAAAAGAGAAGAAAGAGGAATTTAACTCTTGAATTTATCTTCCTTGAGAACCACCTTTGGGTAATGGTTTTGATATTTTTATGAGACCAATAGATCATATATGTGGGAATAGGATAGGGAATATTATTCGGATGAATTTGGATGACGATAAAATCTAAATAGGTGTGAGGAAAAGATGTTGTGAGGGGTGGAATTTATATTGGAGGAGAGGGTTGTTTTCCCATTATTATATTCATTAGTTTATTATTTTGGATTAATAAATTGAATAGTTTCAGAATTATCTCCAACGGTATTAAAATAATTAATTATGTTTCTATATTTTGGTCTTACATCATCCATATATCATCTATTACTTCATAAATCAGGTATTTATCTTTTATCATAAATTATCATATTTTACTATTCATAAAAATCATGGATTTTAGAAAAAATCAAAAAAATACACATAACCATTTTTTAATGTCTATAATTCAATAATTAACTCAATTTATGAAAATAATTGTATAAATATTATTAATATAATTTTTAAATAACATCATCATTTACATCGAAAATGCAATTTTTTAAATTATAAATGATTTTATTACACTTTGAAAAATTACATAGGGTATCATAAAATTATTTTAAAATAAAAATAAATCAAAATATTAATTTATGAATAAACTTTACCAAAAATTATTTTTTTTATTATTAAATTAATTATAAAATTATAATTAAAAATTTATTTCTTGCAAAAATACCAACACATGATTAATAATTTTTAAGGCATTTATTTACTTAGACTATGATATAATTATATCTTAAATTCATTTATAAGATGCCTAAATTTTATTTATAAATTCATGGGTGAGGTTATTATTCTTATGGATGGTTTAATATTCATAATATTCGTATTACTATTCCAATGTTCAAGTAACGATTTCATCCGTATGGGTTCCTTAACTTCTAGAAATATATATTTTTTCATTAATTCTTTATTTATGAAGATTTTATTATGGTCTCTAAGTGATTTTATGTGATTTATAATATATGAAAATACTATATAAAAGGATAAATTACAAGATGAAATTTTGGGTTTTTACATTCTTCACCCTTTTTGAAATTTAGCCTTCGAAATTTTGTTTTAAATAAATAGGTGAGGTTACTAATCCATCATACACTCATCCAGTTCCTAAGATACTTATTCATACTTATAGAACCTAAAAAACACTTTGACGAGGTGGGTTATATCTTTGTGTATACTCTTATCTCTATAGTATATAATCTTTACTGATTTCTCCTCATTAAATAGATCATCTTCCAGCAGTACCACCTCTAAGTTTAGTTTATGTGAGGGATCTGGTATGTACTTCTTCAAGAGTGATATGTGGAACATATCATTAACATGGGCCATATTCAGTAGAATTGAAATCTAATAGTCCACATATCCTATGTGATAAAGGATATAAAAGGTTCCAATATACCTTGGGCTTAGCTTCCCTTTCTTTCCAAACCACATGACTCTCTTCCATAGTGATATTCAAATGAATGCTTTATCTCCAACATTTAACTCAAATTCCCTACAACAGTTGTCAACATATCTCTTTTTCAGAATCTAGGAACCTTTTATATTTTAATAGAAAGCTTGAACCTTATCTATCATCTCTTGCACAAGATCAGGTCCAAGTAGCATTATTTCCCAAAATTCATCCCAACATATTTGAGTTCTACATTGATTTACATATAGAGATTCATATGGTGCCATCTGAACACTCGTGTTGAAGCTATTTTTATAAGAGAACTCAACCAATAAAATATGAATATCACATCCACCTTTTAATTCTAATGAATAGGATATTATAATATCTTCAAGAATCATAATTGACCTTTGATATTATAAATCAGTTTGGGGATGATCGGTCATGTTGGAATTTAATTCAATACTTAATGAATGTTGAAGATGCCTCCATAATTTAGACATGATCTTATGATTGTGATATGTGATAATCAAGAGTGGAATATCATGTAGTATCATCACCTCCTTAAAATATATATTTTCAAGTTTTTTAAGCATTATATCTTCATGAATAGAGATAAAGTGGGAATTATTGGTGAGTCTATCCACCACATCCCATATCACATTATTTCTTTTGGATGTCTCCTTGAGACCCACAAAAAAAGTCCATTATGATATTCTCCCATTTATACATGGGTATAGGAAATGGTTGCATCATTTATTGGTGCTCTGATCACTCTAATTTAACATTATATAATATCAAGAACCATGATATATACTCTTTAATATCCTTCTTCAAGTTATCCCACTATAAGTGTTCTATAAGATCAAAGTACGTCTTGGAACCCCAAGTATGAAGAGATAAAGTTGATTGATGTGCATTATCCAATATCTCCTTCTTTATCCCATGTGATTAAGGCACATAAATCCTTGTTACAAACTAAATGACAATATCATCATCAATATATAATTCTCACAACTATCCTAACTTTACTGCATTCACCTTCTTTTGTAACTCCATATCTTCCTTTTTTCCTCTTTAATATTCTCTTGGATAGATGGTTGATAAATAATTTGGGATAGGTGGTTTTTATTATCTATCCTTATGATTCCCAAATCCATGTTTTACCTATCCATGATGATAAGGTCCTTATAAATTTGTAACATAGAGATAGAAACTTGTTCATTTCTTCTAATATCATCTACTACCTTGTTCACCTTTGAAAGACAGTAGTTAATAGATAAATATTAGTCATTCAATAGATCTAACCATCTCCTTTGATGCATTTTGAGATAATTTTTAGTGAATATATAATTTAGGCTCTTATAATTGGTACATACATCACACTTTTCACCATATAGGTAGTGATGCTATATTTTTAAAGAAAAAATAATTACTTCTAGATCTAGATCATGTGTAGGGTAGTTCTACTCATGAATCTTCATCTTTCATTAGGTGCAGTCTATAAAAATCTGATCTTTCATTAGTACACAACCCAAGACTTTATTTTTAGCATCACTATATATCACAAATATTTCTAAACTATTTGGTAATGTGAGTACAAGTGCAGTGATTAGACTCTTCTTTAGCTCCATGAATATTTCCTCACATTATTCCATCCAGACATACTTTAAGAATTTCCATGTTTAATTAGTTAGTAGGCTTGAAAATAGTATGAAATGTCCCAAAATATTCTGGTAGTACCCGGATAATCTAAGAAAACTATGGATTTTTGTGATACTAGACATTCTGGGCCATTCTTCAATTGAATTTGTTTTTGAAGGGTCTATAGAAATTCCCTCACTTTTGATCACATGTCCCAATAATGTAACATACTGCATCCAAAATTAACACTTTCTATACTTGGAATAAAAATTATCCTCCCTTAATGTCTCCCACACAATCCTTCAATATTCTTCATATTCCTACTTTCTCTTGGAGTAAATGATAATATCATCGATAAACACTATGAAAAAATTATTAAGATAATGTATAAAGAGACTATTCATCAAATCCATGAAGATTTTATGGGAATTATTAAGTCCAATGGTAATCACAAGAAACTCATAGTTCACATACATTATATGGAATACAGTCTTATAAATATCTTCCTTCTTCACCTTTATCTGATGATATCCAAAATGATGATCCACATTTGAGATGTATTGAGCTCATCACAGTTGATCGAACAAATCATCAATCATTGGAAGAGGATACTTGTTCTTTATGATGATATTTTTTAGTTCCTGATAATTGATACACAAATGCATTGATCCATACTCCTTGTTGAAAAGGATCATTGGTGCAATCCAATGTGATTCACTTGGGTGTATGAACCCTTTTTCGAAATGATCATTCATCTGGTTCTTTAAATCCTCCAATTTCATATGAGCCATCCTATAGGGATACATTAAGATTGGATTAGATATGGTTATGAGTTGTATTGATAACTCTACCTCAAGATCTGTGGGAAGTTAGAGTCACTCTTCATGAAATATATCATTGTACTCCTTCACAATGGTCATTTCCTGTAGGTTGATACCTCCCTTTGACTCAACCATTTGGGTGAGGTATGATTCTTAAAATGGATCAACACCCACACAATAGAAGGAATTTTCAAATAAGATTCATAATCTTCCTTACATTTGTAGAGAATCATGGTTTGGTTTGGAATACAAAACTATATTTCATTTTCCCAATAGTTTATATGTGCTCTATATAATGAGATCCAATCTATTCCCATTATAGCATCAAATTCCACTAAGGTAAGTATCACAAGATTCGATGGAATAATCTTTCCATATATGAAAATGGGAGAAGAGACCAATTATTGGGTTGTAATGATATCTCTACTTGGTGTTTTTATAGATATCTCTACTTCAAGGTTCCAAGGACTTGATTCAGAAGTTCATAAAAACTTGCAACATATATAGTTATGCATAAAACCAGAATAAAATAAGACTTTTTTCATTATTGAGTTAATTGGTAGTGTAAATTGTAGGAATTCGTTTTATTAATATACTTATACTATAGTGATGGAATAATACTTCCATTTATCCTTTTATTTTGGTCACTACTAATAATAATTACCCTCAAGGACATGATTTTTAGTGAACTAGATTGTATTTTCCCCTTCCTCCCTACAGTTTTTTCATTGGACCATGGGTGGTTCTCTCATTTCCTCCACCACATTGTCTGAATTTCTGAATAATTATCAACATTCATGAGCTTGGTGGACTTTATCCCACACTTGAATCATTTCCCCATCCCTTTGAGGTAGTTCCCATTATTCTTATTCCCATGTTTTTTATAAGTGGTGAGTTGAGTTTTCTTTCCATCTTTCTCATTAGGTCATGCAAGTTAAAACTCTGTCATCTGTTTCTTATCACTATATCCATGAGAAAATTGTACAAACTCCATATTCACTTTGAGATCCAAGAAAAAAACTTCTTCATAAATCCGAAAGGCTCAAATTTTTAGAACCTTTTTATGTTTTTGTTTTAAAACACAAATGAATCTATCATTTTTACTATCATTTTTTATAACAAATCATGAATTGTACCTTTAAATCCTTGTGAAATTTGATTCGTAAGATGTGATAGACTATCCTTCCTACTCATTCAGCTCTATGAATTCTCTCTCTATGTTTTTATGAATAGTTTGAGGGAAATACTTTTTAATAAAAATTGTCTTAAATTTTACAACTCCATCTCTTAAATTTCTTCAATTGGCTTGATTCTCTTAATCAATTCTCATCATTGGTTGGCCTCTTCATATAGATGATAAATAGAAAGAGTCTCCTTCTCAATCTCAGAATAGTAAAGAATAGAAAATTCCTTCTCCATTGAGTTGACCCACTATTTTGTGAGTAGTGAATCAGAATATCCACTAAACCTAGGGGTTGTTGCCACATAAAGGTCTCGATAACCAATTTATTCCTCCTATGTGAAGGCAAAAATTCCACATCATTCAGGTTTTATTCATAATATGAGACAGTTGGTCAATAATCACCATGAAATTTTGAACTCCACATCCCAATTAATTAGGGATGTTGTTTGGGAAATTGTTGGGTTGTAGGCCTAGTTTATCATAGTTCCCACCATTTTCTAAAATAGAAAAGTTTAGAAAAAACATAAGAAAACAAATCATGAATAATTTTTCCCTTTATAAAATTAATTAAAAAGGAATATATTATAGAATCTCGATGCTTAGGAATGATTCATGTGTGATTAGATATATTTAGTCTCATAATAAGGGTTTTCACAAAGGTTCTCTAATCCTAATTCACAAATTAACTAAACTGTACTCTGATACCAATTATAGTGACCCTACTTTTTCGTACATAATTTATTACATCATTTTAATGACAAACAACATTAATGAATTCTAAAACAATGATCCAAAGGTTTAGTGTCTTGGTAAAACTAGGACCATACATAACATTTATAAAATAAAACATAAAAATTTATTTAATTCCTTATTCTCTAGATTCTAATTGGCCCTCGTTTACTCCTTAGTGCAAGTAATCACCTGAGGATATACATCAAAGAAATGGGTGAGCTATAAGATGAGTAAGATGATAGATGAAAACATTAATCAATATAACATGGGTAAACAAAATCATCATAATAATTACATGGACATAAAATCATAATAATAAGAGTAAGTATTAAGAAAATTCTTTGAATGTGGAAACTCATAAAAAAGAAACATCATATCTTAGTGGTAAACTATCGTATATAGTTGTGAATAAAGATAGAATCATGTTCATGTATAATTCACTTTCTTTTGAGATAAATCACATTAAACAATGCATTGGATCATTATATAATTACTGAGACACCTATCACATCATAACAATTACATTGCACTATGATTTTGGGTTCACCCATCACATCATAACATTTATATTATCATGAATTCCACATAGAATGTATATCATCCTCAAACATAACATAACTCATGGAAAGGAATGTGTTTCATTTAATAAATTATAAATTCAGGAATAAAAATTTGGGTTCCCAAAATAAATATGGAGTAACATAATTGGTATAAGAATCATCAATTTTGAGTGAAAATGAAACAATCTCACGAGATGTAAAAGATGTGTTTTTAGAAAGAAGAGTTCTTTTGGAAAAATATTTGCATCTTTTTATAAAACCATATTTGTAAAATGTATATACTATAAAACATAATATAATTATGTATAAATTATATTTAAGGAAAACTAATGGAATATCCATTCTGAAAATGGGGTGAAATAGGGAAACCGCAAAGGAAGAGAGTTGGGTTCAGTAATTCCCCTTACCGAATGTATGAATGATTTCTTCACATTAATATCATATATAATCAAATTATATGCACTAATTAAAAAATTTTAAACCTTTTATACATTAATTTTATTAATTATGGTTTTATTAAGTTCATTTATGGTCTTTTAAATTAGTTATAGAGTTTAATTTCATCATTTAGGGGTGTTCTTTTTCTTAGTTTTTATGATTTGTTCACCTGTATACACGAATATAAGATCATGTAACTGTGGATAAATATCTAGAATTATTATTATATGTTATTAATTATATTTTATAATATTTAAATTATATTATAAATAATTTTTTTATATGATACGAGGATGAATCATTAGATAAAAGTTAATGATTAACGTTTTAGGTTAATTTTGGCGGTTTTTTATCACAATGATCTCATTTTGTTTTATTATTTAATATTATTTATATATGCTTGATATAGAACATAAAGTGTGTTTTAAAATAAATTTTACAATATTTTTTAACTATTATAATGGTTTTATTTACATCGGTGAAGGATTTAAAGAAAAATGAATGTGCATCACCCATGATGGGACTAAACTGACACATCACGGGCCACAATTTCTTTTTTAGAATAAAAGAGAGAGTGAGGATATTAATGATGGATATTTCATTAACATGATACAATTAAAGAGTATGTAAGGTACTGAAGTTATCCATATATTTTTATAAGGGGATCTGAGGATAGAATAAAAATACAAAAGTGCATGAAAATAAATTAAAAGACAAGAAAGAGGAATTTACCTCTTGAATTTCTCCTCCTTGAGAACCTCATTAGGTAAATAGTTTTGATCTTTTTATGAGACCGAGAGATCTTGGAAATGGGGGAGGGGATATGGAAGATTATTGATCAGAACTTGGACAACGCCCAAATCTTAATAGGTGTGAGAAAAAAGAGGTGCTGAGGGGTGGTAATTACAGTGGAGGAGAGGGGTGTTTTCTCATTATTAAATTCATTGATTATTATTTTGGCTCAAAACTATGAACAGATTGAGAATTATCATTAAAAATATTAAAATAATGAAATATAATTAGATATTTTGTGCTTAAATCATCCATACATCATCTATTACTCAATAATTCGTGTATTTAGTTTTTATTATAAATTATCATATTTTACTATTCATAATAAATTTTGGTATTTTAGAAAAATCCAAAAAATTCACTTTCAATTTTTTTCAACATGTAGATTTAAAAAATGAAGTATATTTTATGACATAATTTTCTAAATATGATTAATTTAGTTTTTAATTTAAGTCATCAATTACTTGGAAAATACATATTTTAAAATTATAACTGATTTTTTAACGCTGTGAAAAATTAATAATGGTCTCATAAAAGTATCTTAAAATCATAAAAAATAAATATTTTAATTTATGATTAAATTTTATGAAAATAAATCTCCTTTTAAATTATTAACTTAATCATAAAAATTTTATTAAATAATTATGACTTATAAAAATACCAACAATTAATTAATAATTTATAAAACATTTATTTACTTGGACCATGATATAATTATACCATACATTCATTTATAACATGACTAAATTTTATTTAAACATTCATGAAATATGTTACTATTTATTTGGTTAGTTTACTATTAATAAGGGTTATGTTAATATTCTTTAAGTCAAGTTACTTTTTCATTGGTATAGGTTCCTTAACTTCTATAAATACTTTTCTTATTAATTATTTATTAATAAAGTTTTTATCATGGTATATAAGTGATTTTTTTTGTGATTTAAACTATATGAAATTATAATAATAAGGGATAAATTCCATTGATAATTGTTTGGGTCATTACATTTACCCTTTACCATTGTAACAAAAATTATCATGGTTACTATTTATATTGACCAAGAATAAAAGATTCATATTTAATAAATTTGTACCTACTATTTATAAATATGGATCAATTTTTTAAAATTCAGGATATATAAGTTTTATAATTTAATTTAAAATTTAATCAGTAAAACGGAATGAAAAATAGTTTTTTCAGAAATATGCCATTTTTAAACATAAATTGATTTTATACTTAATTCAAGTATAAAATTCATCTCAAAAACCATAATTGGATTATTTTAAATAAAAATGAAACAATTATATTTTAAAACTACTATAAAATTTAATCTTTATTTTTAAATACATTTAAATAAATTACATTTTCCAATATAAATTGATATTTTTCACTATTCAATGAAAAATGAAACTTTTCATAATATTTTCAAAATCACACCATAAGATATTTATTATATTTTAATTTAAAAAATGATATTTGTTTTCAAAAATAATATTACTAAAATTTAAAAAAAATAATTCTATATATTTCACAAAAATTCTATAAAAATCATTTTTGAAGAAAGTGTATTTGAAAAATAAAATTAGATAAATAAAATTAAGTGCATAATTTTAAAAGAAATAATTAAAATAATATTAATGAGTGGGATGATTTTATATTTCATAATTTTGTTAATAATATTAATTCCTAAAAAAATTACAGTAATTTTATAATGGTCACATAAAAAATTAGTTATATGTTTTATCTCGATGTTGTGTATCTTGTATGCTATTGTACATAGCCTTTCCTTTAAAAAATTAGGTTATTGTAATAAATGAATAGTATTACTCAATTAAGTGGTTAAAAAACCCAAACAAAAACATTCCCCGATTAATCAGTGATTATGAAATATTTTAGTTGTAACATCGTTGTACGATAATCATAATGATATTATTTGGTTTTTCTTGGTATAATATATAAGAATTTTAATGAAGTATATAGAGAATAAAATTTATATAAATTCTATTCCCAAAAATAAAATATTATTTCTACGTTTTTATGAACATTTAAAAAAATTGAATTAATGATGATCATTTGTCAAATATATGAATAATAAGTGTGGGGAATTGACCTTAAGAATTACATATTATATTTTTTTGACGTGAAACCTAATTTCTCAAATTTACAAGGCTAGTTTTTTTTATATTTTTAGGGAATATTTTCATAAATCTTAAATAACAAATCCATTTATTACAAATAGTATACATAACCCATGTATCCTTTTTTCACCAAATATAAATCATTAAAATAAAATGTGGTTTCCTTTTATGATAAATTCTTACAATTTTTTCTTTGATCTCCTCTCTTTCCCTACTCTCTCTTAAAACTCATGGAAAAAATTTAAAAATAGGTATGAGAACAAAAATCCCAATAAGGTACATAAAATAATTAAATAAAGTGTTATTCCTTGATACTTATAAAAATTTTCCATTTTAATTATAAACTTTGGTCTCAAAATAAATATTTTGTTAACCAAGATATCACCTTTTCTGCATGAAGTTTTCCTTAACAAAATTCAAAAAAAATATCAAAGTAAATATAAAATCTATATAATTAATGATGATTTAACCCTCATAACTACCATATTATTTAACCATCATGCATTCCATGAAATAACTCTCACAGTTATACTTTACATTACCCTCATGGTTCTCTTGGAGTAACTGTCACAGTTTCAAAAGGAATAACCATCATGGTAAACATCCAACATAACAAAACATTTAAGTGATATCCTAGACCCAAACAAATTTAGTTCTTAATAGAAACACACATGTTCATGAAAAATTCACAAGAACCCTAAGATAATTATAAAACATGAATACTTCCATCATAAAAAAATTTCATGAAGAAAATCAATTATTTAAAAAGAAAATTGTACACATAAAAAGGAATACATTTTCAATTAAAATAACCATGTAAGATTATAATGGAAGCTTTAAATAATAGATTATTCATTAAATCAATAAAATATTATCATTCCATATATATTAAAAAATATTCCTTTTGTATTTTATAAAAATAAATAGAAAAATATGATTTTTTAAGAAATTCATTTACATAAAAACATAAAAATATTAACTTTTGAAAAAAATTGAGATAAATTAGAAAATTAAATTTTTTAAAAAAAAACTTGTCTATATCATTTCATAAAAATTATTTTTCAAAAACATGGTCAAGAAGGATATATATTTAGAAAATAAATATTTAAAACATTTAAAACGAGGTTTTTTAGTTAAAGAGTATCTCACAATGACTTTGAATCATCACATATGTTATTTATCATCCTCAATAGTAAAATTATGTTAATAATTTACATGATTGAGGAGATTTTTAAAGTTTATAATTCCTTTTATTTCACTATTTACCAGGTTATAAAAATTACATAATTATTTTAGTTCACGTCGGATGCTTTGATGATATTTGGTTCATAAGTCCAGAATTACTTCAGTAGTTTGATTGGGGCCAACGAGATCAGCATTTAATCATATCCAAAATAATATTTATTTAAAAAATAATTTTTATACATTAGTTATACTTTTAAATCCAACCATGAAACATGGTTACGAAAAATGAACTATGTTTCAATCATTGAAATGGTAGATCGTATGTATGCATGTTTAACGTCTTCATTATTCAGTGATCATTATAGAAAGAAGGTAATTACTATTTTATATTTCTAGAATGACTATAATATCTTATATATAATATATATTCTTTTAATAATAAATTTATATCTGATCCATGTAACATGGTGATGAAAAATGAATCACATTACTTCGTGGAGGTCGTAGTCCAAATGTACACACAGACGATTTTATCATTTTTCTATGCATGGAAAGGTAAAATTTTAAATTATATATAATATTTAAATAATTATAAATATTCAATTAATATAATATATAATAATTAATCTCATATTTATAAACAGTCTTGAGGTACAGTGATGGAAAATTTATTACATGGGTTCGCAACATAGTAGTTCACCGTACACAAGAATGATTAATTCTTTTCTAAATTTATGGAAGGGAAATTAGATATAGGACATGAAACTAAGATAATAAAATATAAGAATATGTATTTTAATGGATTATTTTTTTAATAATGGTTTAATAATATTTGACTGATGTGTAATAATAAAAAAACAAAAATTCTTAATTATAAATGATGCATCTTCGTCAGATAATATCCTTTTCTTAGCACATTAATATGAAACATTTTGGTGTTATGCCTAAACTAATACCTCAAAAAAAGTGGGTAGGGTTTCTATAAATAAGTCTTTGTGGATTTATGAAGATAAAAATTAAGTTTTTCGATTAGATGATAACAGAAGAAGTGGTTCCCTTTTATATGGGATGGGAGGGGGACTCTTCTAATTTCTCGAAATATTAAAATATAATAAGGCTATTATAGAGTCAAAGACTTCCAAATGGTAAATAAATACATAGGGGAAGAAATTTTGAACATTTTTTATCATATTTGGTCTTATTTAATACTTTTATTATTTTTAAATAATTTGATAAAATATTCATTCAATAAAAAATCATTGTTGTCAAATTTGATATTATTCATTGCAGTGACATTAAAAACAAAAAAAATAAATTAAAATTAAAACCAATTATTTTATTATATCCAAAAAAATGTCAACATTTTCTATAAAATTATTATATCACATTAATTATTTCATTTATTTTTTATTTGTAATATCATTTATTTTATTTTCTCATTCATTAAATAATTACCGCATCAGTTTTGTGAAAGAATTTAAGGTAATTATTTTCTCCCAAGACAATAAAAATAAAATAACATTATGACTATAAATAATTTATATTTAAATTTTTTTCATGTTTGAAAATATCTTCTCGATAACTAGATATTAAAAATGTAATACTTATTAAAAATAATAGTGTGACATGTTTGACATTCCTTTAAATAAAATACAATAAAGGGATTAATGTAAACTAAGTGGATCCAAAAGGTCATAAATTCAACCCTTTTGTGGTTATAGTTGAAAAAAAAACTCATCCCATAGATGTGGATATTGTTTTGCGGTCATTTTATATTCCTAATAATTTATATTTTAATTCTTTTTAAAAATCATTTTTTTATTTTCTTCTACTACCATAAGTACTACATCAAAGTTGCAAAAGAATTAAAGTTAATTATTTCAAATTAAAAATTAAAAATTAAATTAATATGATAAAAAATTAATTAATATCAAGATAATACTTTATTTTTTCACTATATATATTTACTCATATCAATGTCAAGATAACATATTTAATTTTTTACTTTGACTTTTCTGGCCTTGCACAAGTACATCACAATTATATGGATAAGATTCTTGTTATATAACTCCAAATTTATAAATTATCTGTCTAACTCATTACTTGTAGACTATATATAACAAAAATTTCTATAAAATACATTATAACTCTCAGATATAATCTATAAGGCATCAAATTTTAATTTTCCAATATTGTACAAGCACTCATTAAACAATGAAAATGAATTCCATATTTATCATGAAATAAATTATAATTCACATTATTTAAAAATATTTTTTTTATATTTATATTAAAATTTTATACATTATTCATTCCCTAATTTTAAAATAATTTCTTAATTTTTTCTTCATGATATCATAATAGATATAAAACTTTATAAAACACTATTTTTTGACAATTCACAAAAAAAAATTAGAAAATTATCAAAATTGCATTGTAAAATAATTTCGATATTTTGATTTCAAAAATTAAGTTCCTATTTATCATATAAATTTTCTAAAACTTCAACAAATTAAATATAATATTAATTTATGAAAATAAATAAAAATTATTTTTAAAGAAAACACATTTCTCTGAAGACTAAAATGACTTTACTAAAAAATATGTTTTTAATTTATAATCAATTAGAATTAAATTTATATTTGGTAAATCCTATATATTAATTTCATTAATTATTTATTCTTATCCATACCTTATAAATTAATGGTTAACATATTACAGTCACATTTAAATAATAGCAATTAGTTGTTTGTTTAAGCTTGATGTGGCATATCTTTTATGATATCGAACATAGTGTTTCCTTTGAAAAAATTAGGATATTACGTTATATCTAAATTAAATAAATTGTATCCTATAAATTTTAATTCAATAATAATTTATAGGGTTGAATTTTCGTTATACCTTTTCTGAAATCCCACATTATAATAAAATATTAAAAAACGTCCACTTGATAGGAGATAAATAGAAGTTTGAATTTCATCTGGAATAACACATACTAGTATTCCATGTTGGAAAACATGGTAATGAAAGATAGAATATAATTCCCAATGAATAATATAGATTGATATAGAACATGTTCAATAGAATCTTAACTATCACAAAATCATAAATTTTGGATGGGCAAAAAGGCCTTTTATAACACTTTAAGAAAAGAAAATGAATAATTTTTTTATTTTAAAATATTATTCTTAAAAATTAAAAATTATTTTACTACCTATACTATGAACATAATTAAACTACATAATTTTAAAGAATAATTTCTTCCTTTAATCAATTCCCACCACAAAATCCTCCATTTCTCCAAATGATTAGTATTCAAGATGAATTTTTCTTTCCGAAAGAATTAGAATCAACTTCTATGGATAAAAAACCACAAAATGATAAAAAAATATTCCTTTTATATTTATACATTAACCAAAAATAAAATATCTAAGATAAGATAATATAATTATCCAAAAATAATAATGAATTATATGATGATAACTACTTTAATCTCAGAAAATCAATAGTAATTCAAAAATATAAAAATTGATCATTCAAGAAATAAATATCCTTAAAATTCACCAAAAATATTCTATACTATGATAAAAACCCAAAAATTGGTAGCATTTTATTAAATTTTTTTCTCTAATAATATTAAAATTTATCTCTATATAACACCAATAACTATTAATGTACCATACCAAAATTAAATTACCCAAATCACACAACCATAAAGTTATAGTAATAATTTCCATAAATCACACAAAACACCATAAATACCCATTATGATCATCAATTATTAAAAATGATAATTCAACCTTTATTCCCATAATATTCTATATACCATAATTATATAGGGCTCTTAAAATAGTGAACATGTTTCAAAACAACATTATTCAAAAAATCAATTTTCAAAAAAATAAATGTTCGCCAAATAAACATAACCCATATCTATAAAATAGTTAAAATAAAGAAAAAAAAATTGCATACTAACCAGGAAATCACATAGCCTTGTGGTAGGTGATACACCCTTTTCTACTTTCATTTTTGGGTTTAATCCCCATAGCCTTTTTGGATGTCACGAGAAGACATACATCCTGCAGATTGTCCTTTTTATAACAGTATATTAATATAATCCTTACAAAATTTTAGAAATGTGATATACATCCAAAAAATAATAATCACAATACATTCAAAAAAAATTATACTCAATTTTTATACCATACCTTTCTTTTTCATCCCAAAAATATAATAACCCATAATAAAAACAAAAATAAATGTCACTAAAAATATCAATAGTCGCATTAAAATATCATAACATAAATACGAAAAACGGGTTTTTAAGAAGTTAAACATATGATAAAGCTTAAAATTAAAAACCAGTCATTATATCTGTAACACATAATATAAAATCACTTAAAAGCATCTAAATCTCCAAAGTTGTCAAAAACCTTCTCTGATAGAAACTTTAAGGACCCAAACTTAAGGATTACATTTTTATGTGTTTTAAAACTATAATTAACTTTTTTTAAATTCCAAGGATATTTTTTTTTATATTTTTAGAGTATTATATCATAACTCATAAAAAAATATATATTACAAATATAATACATCAACTTAGAATCCACTTTTTTCACAAAACAAAATACTTTAAAATAATTTCTCTTCCTTTCATGATAAATCGTCACAATATTCCCCTTGATCACATTTTTTCCATAATCTATTATAAACCCAATGAAAACAATTTTTATACATTGTATGATCACTAAAATATAATTAATAGACCAAAAATTAAAAAATTAACTAGTATTTTATGATACTTATTAAAATATTACATTTTCAAAATAAACTTTAGGCTTAAAATTAACATTTTATTTCCCAATAAATCACATTTACTAAATAAATATTTCCAAAAAATCATAAGAAATTGTAAAAGAAATATAAAATCCATATAGGTTTAATTGAAATAATGATAAACTCCTGAATTTATTTCACAAATCGAAGTAATATATACATTCCAATGAACATAAATGTAATAACATAACTTGTCAAAACGTGATATTTTTGTAAAAAACATATCAAGAATAATAAAAAGTATATGTTACGAATGGAATAATTTTATTATCATGCATACTTTTTATGTGACCCTTGTGGATATAATATGATGTAACCCTTTTAGATACCATGAAATAACCCTCAAGGTTACTTGACATGACTGTCACAGTTATCTTGAAGTTACCATCATGGTTACACATGAAATAACCATCATAGTCAACTTCCAACATACCCAATTCATTAGAGGGACACCAGGGACCCATACATATTTCTTTTATAAGATAACCACTAATATGAATAAAAAATTTGTAGTAACTATAAAATAATCCTAAAATACAAATTCTTCCATCATAGAAACATTTATTGATGAAAATCACTTTTTAAAATAAAAACATTACACATACAAAAGAAAACATTATTTGAATATAAACATGTATGATTGTAATGGAATATTAAAATAATTATTGATTCATGAATTTGGGAAAATCCTATCATTCCATATAACTTAAGAAACATTCCTTTTTGAATTCATTAAACTCAAACATTAAAATAGGATTTTTAAATGAAATTGCCTCACATAAATCCCTAAAAAAATTAACTTTTGAAAACATTTAAGAAAAATTATAAAATTACCCTTTTAAAACACTCAGGTATATATGAATTCATAAAAATTATTTTTATAAAAAAAATTCCTAAAATATAATTATTTAGCAAATAAATAATTAAAACATTTAAAGGGAGGTTTTTAAGTTAAAGTGTCTACCTTGAGTTTAGATCATCACGTACATTATTTATCTTCATATATAATAAAAAAAGTTAAATTATTTACTTATTTTATGAACTTTTTCAGGATTATTGTTACTTTTATTTTATTTATTTACATTTCATTAAAATTAATTAATTATTTCAGTCCACCTCGGATGCTTTGATGATATTCAGTTCAAAATTCCAGAATACCTTCACTAAGTTGAATGTGGTCAAAGATACCATCATTAACTCATATCCAAAATAATATTCAGGAAATTATTTCCACTATTATAGATTCATTATAATTTTAAATCCAAAAATGAAATATGGTTATAAAAATGAACTACATTAAAATTAGTGAGAAGGTAGTTTGTACATATGCGTGTGTAACTTTTTCATTATTCAGTGATCTTTATGGAAAGAATTTAGATATTATTTTAAATTTATATAATGATAATAATATCATATATATATATATATAATATTAATTATTTAAATATACTCATATGTATATTGTCCATGTTATGTGGTGATGAAAAATAAATCGCATCGCTTCATGGAGGTGGTAGTCCACATGTACGCATGAATGACGTTATCATTTTTTGTGAATGGAAATTTTAAATTTTAAATGATATGTTATATTTTAATAATGATAAATATTTCATGAATATCATATATAAAAATTAATTCCATCATTATAACCAGTCTTGGGAGACAGTGATGGAAAATTAATTAGATCGGTTAGTGTGGAGGTAGTTTTCCTTATACAAGAACGATTAATTCTATTCCCATTTTATGGATGTGGATGTGGATATTAGTCATGCCTTTGAAATAATAACATACCAGTATATAGAAAATACTAGATTTATTGTTGTATAATAATTGAATAAGTTTTTGAGTTATGTGGAAGAATAAACAAAATAGTAATTCTTGATTTAAAATGATACCTCTTCTTCAGAAAATATCTTTATCATAAATTTGGTGTCAAGCATAAACCAATACCTCTATAAAGTGGTTTGAGATTATCGGAAGATATTTTCAAGAGGCATGGCTAAAAAAATTGGTTTTTGAACTGTGATTATAATAGAATAAGATGTTCCCTTTTATAAGTGAAGGGGGTGGGGGGGTCACTGCTGTAATTGCTCAAAATATTAAAATATAATAATCCAATTCTAGAGAAAAGTACTTCCAAACGCTTACATTTTAATATAAACTATTACCTTGTGTCCAGCACACATTTATGTTTTCTTAAACTCCATTTTTGATAAATTTAAATTTATTATACTTCTACAAAATTACAATATTCATACTTATAATATCATATATGATCCAATTATAAAATTTCATTACCAATTTATTAATAGTTATTTAATAAATTTATCATTTATGAGTGTTAACTATTTCTTTATTCATGTAATTATTGGTTTCTATGTTTCAATACCTATATCTATGTGAATTACCCAACATATCTATGATAAAAAGTAATAAATAATTAAAAAAATTATACATATATTATAATTTTGAAACCAATCAATAAGGTTGGTTATAAAAAATGAACTATGTTACAATCATGAAGATAATAGGTCATATATATGCCTGAGTAGCATTTCTATTATTAAAATATCAAGATAGAAAGAAGGAGATTATTATTTTATGATTAAAAAATTATAATTATATCATAAATACCATATTATTTCTTCAATAATTGTATATAAACCATCCATGTGATGTGGTGGTGAAAAACGATTCGCATCGCTTCTTGGAGGAGGTTTTCCACACATATACATGAGTGATGTCATTATTTCTAAATAAATGGAATCTTTATAAATTAAATGATATAATAAATTTATATAGTGAAAAATAATTCAATAATATCATATATATATAACAAATCCATCATTATAACCATCTGTTAGAGGTAGTTACGAAAAATGAATTTCATTGGTTTGAAAGGCGGTATTCTTCCACACACATGAATGAATATTTTGTTACCCATTTTATTTAAGAGTAAATGGATATATTTTATGAAATTAACATAATAATAACTAATTATATGTAAGAAATGGTTTTTATTATTTCATGAAAGATTAAAAAAATATGGAGATAGAAAAATAAATGAAAGAAAAACACATAGTTAAAGATTATACCTCTTCTTTGGAAAACCTCATTTGGCATATAACTAAAGACTAACAAGGATAGTTTTTTGTTCAAACCAGGTATACTATTTCATATAAAGGAATGTATAGAATGGATTTTTGATGAACTACTGGAAAACATGGTTATACCCATGGTTTTGAAAAAAAACAATGGGTATAGGTCCCCCCTATACACATGGTTTTCCAAAAACCATGGGTATAGGTTTTATTTCAGACATATATCAATAGTTTTAATAAAAACATGGTTATATAGATTAGTTCTACACCTATACACATTGTTTTGGAAAACACTGAGGGTATAGTTCAACCCTATACCTATAGTTTTTCAAAAAAAGTTGGTATATGGATTGTTTCAAGACCTATACCACTTATCTCCAAAACCTTGTGGGTATAGGGTTTGGTTCAAAACATATACCCATAGTTCTAAAAAACAATTATTATAGGGATGAACTATACCTATAGTTATGGTAAACCATGGCTATATCTTTCCCATGCAATCACAGGGAAATGAATATATGCAGGGAAAAAAATCCATAGGAAAACCTATTGCCATAGTTTTCAACCTATAGCCATGATTTAGAAAATTTTATATAAGTAAATATATATTTATATTTCTATAATTATATGTGTTTCAGTTGTTAGGCATGTTGATTGTATAGAGGTGGTCTAGGGTTTGAATATGGATACCAAAATCATTTTTAAATCATATACTAACTGTTTTAGAACCACGAGTATGGGGTAATTGACACAGTGGACTACTTCCCATACACATATTCTCGTAGTTGATAACCATGGGTATATAATTTTCAAACTATGGCTATATCTCATATCAATACTAATGTCTTAATCTCCCACAGTTCTCTGAACTATGGGTATATCCTATACACATAGCTTTATAACCTATACCCATGGTTTTATAGGTTATATCCATGATTCCAAATTATGGGTATTGTTTAATTTTCTAGTGTTAAGGGACTTTATGATCCAAATTTATCTTTAAGTGTGTATATGAGAGGATATATGGTATGATTTTATAAGGGCGGGAGAGGGCGCACTTGGATATTTTAAAAAGAATAAAATATATTAATTTCTTATGAAATAAAAATGGATCTGACATGAATTATTTATGAACATTATATGGGATAGGTTATAAATATAGCTAGATAATGAAAATTTTATAAGTTGTTAGGTTTTTTGGACCCTTATAACTGTAGTTTATCCCTTGGTAAATAGGTTTTAACATTAACTATTATAACATATGTTTACTTTTTCTAATCTTTATTATGAAAAACAATCGGTCAAATTATTTCTTAATATTAGTTATGTTGATTCGAAATATTTAAAACATTTTATCAAATTAAATTAATTTAAGTGATTTAATTTAATATAAAATTAAACCCATATAACGTGGTGATAATGAATTTTCATAAAAATTTATTTTTATGTCAAAAAATGTTTTATTCCAAAACAAAAGTATAAAATTAATTTTATAGACCACAATTATATTATAAATAATATAATTAAACAAATGTTTCTGTGAAATTATTTTAAAACTAAACTAAACATTGTAAATTCATGAAACAAAAAATTCAATTTTCAATAAAATCAATATTTGTAAATATTAATTGAAAAATAAAACTTTTCAGAAAATTATCATAAATTAATCCTTTGATAATTTTTAAAATATAAATTCAAAATATATTTTCACTTTATCTAATTTATATTCTATACCTTGGAAATGATGTTTTTAAATAAACTTAATTAAATTAAGAAAATACAACTTGGTTAAAAATAAATATTTTTTCCTTATGACTGAAAAACTACTTAATATTGTTAAATTGAATAATACTCTATAAATTATCATTAATATGAAATGGAAATTATTTATTCTACCAATAAATAGGTTTTTACATTCGTCACTCATATAAAAATTTCATACTTTATGTTTTCATGTATATTACTTTCTATACAAAATAGGGCAGTTTATCTTTATAACATACTCAGATTCCCAAGTATGCTTGTCTTTTTTATGATTTCTCAAAGTACCATTACTAGTATAGTCATCAGATTCCTCATCACTTTCTATCTAGAGTCGATAATTTTCATATTTTCACCATAATTAGATATATCATATTCTAGACTTATTTATTCATAGGTGAGAACATGCATTGGGTCTAGAATATACTATCATAGAAATGAGATATATAACACATCATGTACTTTAGAGAGGCTTGGTAGAATTTCCAATCAGTATGAAATAGTTCCAATTCCTTCTAAAATTTCAAAAATTCTGGCGTACTTGGGGAATATTTTTTCCTTATTATTGAACCATATAATACACTTCCATGGAGATATTTTCAAGAAAACTTCATCTCCCACATAAAATAAGAAATATATCCTTTTGTTATCAATATATATAATTTTTCTATATTAGGATTCATCAATATGATTCTAAATAGTCATTACCTTTTTCTTTGTCTCGTCAACATGCTCTATAACTATATAATTATTTTCACCAACATAATCCCTATAAGTTTCAGTATGAAATATCTTTCTATATAATGCCTCAAATAGTACCATTTGAATACTCAAATAGAATAAATTTTTATTGCATAACTCTAAAAAGGTAAATACTAATCCAACATACCTTGAAATTAAAGTTATCATGATCTCAACATGTCTTTTATTTTTTTAATAGTATTTTTATATTGTCCATAATTTTTCATAAGATCGGTGGTGAACAAATAAATATTGGTATCAAGACACTTCTGAATATTTTTCATGAATTTGGATATAAATTTTCGATCATGATCAGACATAATTGAAATAAGCATTCCTTAAATTATTAAAACATAATTAATCTAGATTCTAGTAGGGTTCTCCTAAGTTAAATCTTATCTTATTGACAGGAAACATACATATTTCATAAGTAAATCAAAAATAACCCATATTGAATCATTATTTGAAAAATTATTTTGTAATCTATTGAAAAGTTTTATAGTAATGACATCCCATTTCTATATAGGAATATTTAGAGGGTTTATGACTCCTCTAGGATTCTATATCTCAACATTCTCCATTTTACATTCCAAGCATCTTGGTACATAATCATCAATTTATTACTTCATGATATATCACATAATATATTACTTCAGATAACCATACATATGAGTTCTATAAAGGTGTTTATAGAAATTCATGTTATGTGAATTATCTGACAATATTATTTTTATCTCATGTATATATGTAACATATAGTTTCTTTCCACGTAGTTGGGGTTTGGATTTGAAGTAAGCACCATGTAATACTACATGAAAAATGGGGGTTCAAAACCCATTGGGGTAGGTACTGTAGCAGTATTATAACGTACTATAGCCGCGGTGAGACTGTAGCAGTGACAGGCACTATAGAAGTGGCTGGTACTGTAGCAGTGGTAGGGGCATTGTAGCAGTGGCGGGTACTGTGTGGTACTATAGAAGGTGGGTACTGTAGCAGTACTATTCATAGAATGGGCCTTGGGCCAAAAAATTGGGCCTACGATCCATGTAATTGGAAAAATTCCCACAGGGCCTTCGAGTTATGTAATGGGTCTACCTCTACCAAGTTAAAAGATGTATTTGCTTTTATTTAATAATAAATGAGGCTTCAGCCCCAACCTTTAAAAAAAATTCTTTCCATGTTTTAAAATAGCATATTCATGCACGAAGTCTAGAAATTTCCCATAATTCATGGATTTAATTGTCTTTTCAAAATTCTCATCATCAAGATAATAACTTTTTGTTATCTCTAATGAATATATATTGAAAATTACATAAAAATGAGTTATTTTCCCATTATATGATAATTCTAATATCCATTTTACTAAATCTATAAACATATGATCCTTATCAATCCTCATTTTGGTAATAATTCCATGAAATTTACTACACAATATATATACAGCCTTATTTTTCTTTCCTAGATTATAGTGTTGTGAGATATGATAATCCTTATATAGCTTGATCCATCATCTTTTCCTCACATTGAGATATTTCTGTGAAAATTTGTATTTCAGACCCAAATGATTCGTGTATATTTCGCATTATTATTTATAGAGAAAATGTTTCATATCATTAGAGAAATTATTATAGATTCTCTCTCAATATCATGACTTAGATAATTCTACTCAAGATTTATTAACTTCCTTAATGAATAGGAAATAAATTTATCATTCCTAATAAGGAAACAACAACTTCATTTCATTATTGTGTCACTATATATAGAAAATTAAACCCCTCTTGATGGTAGTGTTAACCATATTTCAATAGTTATCCTCATCTTAAATTAATCAATAATTTCTCTATATTCTTATTTCTAAAGGAACTTAAACTCTTTATGTGTCTTCATGTCCAACAAGTTTTCTATTTGGGAAATGTTTGGAAAAAAACATTGATAGTAACCAACAAAACCAATGATACCTTGTATGCAAGTTATTTTAGTTTGGGTATGAAATTATTCAAAAGTCTTTTTCTTGATCAGTTAAACTAATATTCCATGTTTGGAGACAATATTTCCAAGAAAAGAAAAATTAAAAATCCAAAATTCACACTTCATAAATTTTTTATGGAGTAATTTTCTTATAATAGTCTCATGAATGATCTACAAGTGATTATTACGGTCTTCATAGATTTTAGAATTCACCATGATATCATCAATTAATACCACTATAAAATTATAATGATATTCCTTTAATACTCATTTTTATTAGTCAATCAAGATGAAATTGTTATAAATACAAAATGTGCATACCTCGTTTGAAATTCAATCTTTGGAATATCTCCATTATTTTCTTGTAATTTATGATACCCATAATGAAGGTCAATATTTGAAAAGTACTTATCCTAATTAATTTAATCAAATATGCAAAAAATAAAAGGTATAGGATACTTATTCTTATCATAATATCATTGATTTCTATATAATTAATGCATAGACTCATAGATCCATCATTATCCTTAATAAAAAGAACAAGGGATCCCCAAGTTGAAACAAAAAGGGGTATAAATATATTACCACAAAACTTCTATAATTTTTTATTTATCTCCACTATTTCTATATTTTCCATTATATATGGGTTATTTTATATAGGTCTTGCATCGGGGACAAAATGAATCGAAAACAAAGCTTTTTTCTTTGGCGTATGTCCATGTAATTTCTCAGGAAATGAATTAATGTATTCATGTATAATAGGTACATCCTAAATTAGAAGTCTATATTTTCCATTGATAGGTGGTGTCTACTAGTATTCCCCAATAATACCATTCAGATGATCTATTGGTGGTGTATGTAGATAATCTTCAGATGATGAAGTCTCCCTTCTAAAGATAAGGTATTTCACATCATCATCATCACGAATCGTAATTTATTTCACATTATAATTAATAAAATTATTATATATTTAATTCCAATCTATACAATGGATTATATAAAAATCAACCATATATATAATAATATTCTCAGAAAATAGGGAACATTTGTGTGTCATCATGGAAACTAACTAACAGATACTTATTGTAGCGTGACATCCACTTGAATTCATTACTGATAAATCCCTTATTAAGGATCTAGGTAAACATAAAGGTTTTGTGGTAAAAATACTAGATTATAAAAAAAATCTAATATAATTAGGTAAATAAAGCATTAGTTAATTTTAAGGATCTGATTAAAGTACCTACCACCATATCATTAAGAACATCAACCACCATTTTTGTTATCACATAAGCTTGGTCTTGCTTCCTTTCCATTTTTTGAGGAAAATTCCCTGGAATCATTGGAAAGGAATTTTCATATTTCCACATATCCTTATAGTTGAATCATTTAACATTAGATGTTTCATTATTTCCCCTATAATAATAAATTTCATGGCCTTTTTCTATACACATTAATAAAACTCCAATTTTTATAAACTGTGTTCCAAAATGTTTATTTCCAGATATATTAAAAATTTGAAATTAAATCTTTTAGTTCTTCTCTTATGCTATATTTATTTTTCAAGAGTTCTCAACATCCCATTTCTTACCATTATTTATTTGAATTTATAGGAATTGTAAAATTATTTACCAGTCTAAATAGCACATGAAATTATATCCTTATATGATGAGAATATTTAGTAAACTAGTTACCTTGGAAGTATTAGCTTAATCCCATCAAAGAAGTGGTCAATATTACTCTTTTGGATTACTTACATAGTTTGAAAAATTCTTTTCTAATTGTGTATAGTTATATTCATTTACAACAAAATTTTTGTCTTCCTTTTGTCTAATAGAAAATAATTTTCACTCTATATCTGTTCATTTTTTTCTAGGAAAATATTTTTCACAGAAAAATTCCTTATATTACTTCCATTCCATGCTCTCAATTTTTTCCTTATAATTTTTGTTTTGAATCAATTAAAACCATTGATACGAATCCCTTGAAAGTTGATAAAGTAAAATGACAACCTTCTCCCATTTATTACATCCTAAAGTTATAAATATCTTCTCTAAGTAATATATCTATTGATCAGCATAAAATTGATCTGTATTCCTATTGAATAGTGGAGGTTGTATGTGCATAAAGTGGTCCAACATTGTTGAACCACTTGGAAGATATACTGGTTGATCAATATGAGAAATGTAATTAGTCATTACATATGTCTTCTACCCTAAAATGTTTATAATGTTTTCAACTCTAGCACCAGATCTAATCCCAACTCCAGCCTCTTTATCTTTTTTTTGTGAAGTTCGAATAGATTCAGGGGGAAAACCAACTTCATTATCGTGACCCAGATGTATATCCCTATATAAATTACACGAATTGATATGGTTTAAATTCCTTCCTTGTTGTTTCATTTATAAACAATGTAATACAATGATCATATCGAAACATTATGAATTATAATGTACAATTCTAAAACTAGTGAAACACTTGGTATACCCTGAAAATTTATTCACAACTAATCTTAGATTCATAAGCTGAGTATCAATGAGATTATTCATGATGAATTCAAATATTTCATAATGGTTGGTAAATAAATTGAAAATTAACCCAAACATATCCAATGGAAGTATCAAATATGGTGTTTATTAAGGTAATACTCACCACGCACCAGAATGATTTCCGGGATATACATAACCAACTCTTTTTTGGTTTATTACCACTACATGAATATATTACAAAACCACATCCACTTGTAATATCTATACATAGATGTATTGAAAGTAAAACCATATAATATAGTCCATACAAAAACATTGTTATATTATTCTTCAATTAGATATATCCTGTGAGTTTTTCACTGGGTTTTGGTCCCTAATCTATGTATTCCTAAATCTACTTTCCTAAGGATTCAACAGAAATTCATATTATACTAACAAAAACAAAAAAACCGCAAGTAAAAAAGAGTTTTTCATTAAATTTATATATTATAAATAGTACAATGGATCACATCCTGAAGGAATAAATATTTAAAAAGTCTTTGATACTCTATATATACATACTTTTCATATTACACATGAGATATAATATAATAGTCCATGTGATGAAATTATTAATTCTTCTATAAAATTCCTGAATTAATTTGTAGATCCCTTCTTCATATCCTAGGGAATTAAAACCCTAATAAAGGGTGTGATCATATACTCAAAAATGGAAAGAGTAAAATAGAAGTTATAAATAAATAAATAAATAAATAATATGGTTAAGATAATGAATAAATAAAATATTCTATATAAGTAATACCATTAAAAGGGAATAAATAAAATGGTAACATAACAATATACATAACCTTATGGATAACAATATCCAATTTCAATATGATGGAATTCATAATTCTAGGAATCAAACACATACCATCAAGGAATTCTATCAAGGAAACATCTGAAAATATGTATATCTCACACCAAATTCTTAAAAACGTTTGTCTTAAGAGACCTATCGATTCATCAAGGGACTATATCATACCGCTACCATAACTTACTAAGTCCAATGCATTTATCATATGAAAGGTGTGAAATATAATCAATATAAACATTCATATTTAAAAACTAGCATATTAAATGTTAGTGTTTTCCCTAATTAATAAAAATATTACACATAACTCATCCTGAGTAATATAATGAATAGTATCAAAATATTACATCACTATTAATTCATAATATTCATAAAATAATATTTAAGATGAATTAAATACTTAAAAATATCATTGGAAAATTTATTGAGGAAAATATTTTTTTATCATTGAAATCACCTGGTTAAAAATTTAAAAAATATAAAATAAAAAATTTCTTCACAAAAAACCTTTAAAACATGTAATGGAATCTTCAAATTATTTATTTTTCATGATATTAGGAAATTTATTTCATGTCATACAGTTAAAAAATATTCCTTTTACACTTTGGTAAAATGGTCAAAAAGTACCTCTCTTAGAAAATAATCATAAGATTAATTTTAAACATGATTTTATAAATTGAAAAATTAGTAATTTTTTAATAAATCATTAGATATTATTGAAAAATAATAATATATTTTATTTAAAATATGAATATGGTTGAGAAATATTCCTAGTTGAGTAGAAAACTATGGTCGAGTTTCTTTAAAAAAATAATTTTTCGTATTAACTAATTAAATAGAGGAAAATGAATGGAAACTTGTAATTTATATTAATAACTAGATGAAATTAAAATATTTTATTTTTAAGATATAATTATTTAATAATTACCCAAGTTGAGACTTAAACATAAACAATTCAAAATATTGATGACATTATGAAGTAAAACCTTACCTCGTGTTTTACTTGTGTTGTATGTGCTCCTAGAATCATGTCTAAAGTATTTAAATTTATTATAACCCCATACTATAACCATATTAATACTTATAAAATTATATATGATCCCCTTATAAATTTTTATTACCCGTTTATTAATAGTTATTAATTAAATCCATCATTTCTGAGTGTTAACTGTTTCATTTTTCTAGTATGGTTTGCTTCAGAAAATTCAGTCCATGTATATTCGTAATGTTTTCATCATATAAAATTTAATAATCATGAAATAATTATATTTTTATAAATAAATTATAATTTTAAAACGAATCAATAGTGATGGTTATGAAAAAAATATATATATTATAATCATGGAGATGATAAGTCATACATATTCAAGAGTAAATATTCCATTTTTCAAAGATCGTAACTAAAAGAAGGCAGGTACTATTTTATATTTCAATAATGAAAATTATATCATAAAAATCATGTTATTTCTTCAAATAAACTTATATATACCATCCATATGATTATGTGGTGTAAAATCGCATTACATTGTAGAGGTGTTAGTCCGCACGTACGCACGAATGATGTTATCATTTTTCAATATATGTAAAGGTAAAAAAATACGATATGTTAATTTTTCATAATTAATAATATCTCATTAATATCACATATATATATATAATCCATCATTATAACAATTTTTAAATGGTGATGATGTCAAATGAATTACATCATTTCACCAAGTAGTAGTGTGCCTTCAAAATGAGCAACAGTTCCATTTCCCATTTCATGGAAGAGGAGATGGATAATGTTTATAAAATTAACATAATAATATATTATTTTATATAATATACTATTTTTATGATTTAATTTTATTTGAATATTTTTTTAAGGTATTATAAGAAAAAATTAATCTTAAATGCATGATTAAGAACAATACTTATTCTTAGAACAACCCCATTTGTTATGTATATAAAACATTTGTATGGTCGTTTCATGATAGGAATGGGAACCTTATTTTATTTTTAATAATTAAATTAATGTATTTTGGTAGTTTTTAATTAAATAAAAGGTTCTGGAATTTTTGGGAAGAGAGAAGAGAGGCATTCATTTTATAAGTGTGGTATAGGAGGCACTTGGAATTTAAAAAAAAAATTAAATTATATTAATGACTTAGTCAATAAAAATGGATAAAAATGGACCACAAAATAATATTATATTATATAATTTCGAAATAAGTTCATGTAATAAAAATTATAAAAGTTTTTTGTCCATTTTAATCATTATATCTTTAATTTAGCCCCACGGTTAACCAGTTTAAACAATAACTATGGTAATGAATTTTTACTATTTTTACTATTAATTATGAAAACATTTAACTTAACCTTTTAACATATTATAAAATATTATAATTAAAAATTTGGAATCAATTTTATCAAATTTAATTTATATAATCTTTATAATTTAATTTTAAATTAAACATGGTAAATGTGATGAAAAATGGTTTTTAAGAAAAAATATTTTAAGTAAAAAACTTTTTTATACTAAATTCTAGTATAACATTAATTCCAAAGGAAAATTTTTTATTATAAATAAAATAATATATCTATTTTTTATTTGAAACTATTTATGAAAAAAATGATCATTTTAAATTCTTGAAAATAATAGAAAATTTTCAATAAATTAGAAATTTTTACTATTTATTAAAGAATAAAACTTTTCATAAAATTCTGAGAAATTCATCAAATGATAATTGTCACATAATGAATTGAAAAATGAACATAATTTTTTTCAAATAAATTATATATTTTGGAAATCATGATTTTATATAAAACCAATTAATGCCTGAAAATATAATTTTTTTTAGAAATAATGATTTTTCATTTTTACATAATATTTGAATAAAATTATTATAAAAAAATAAGCCTCTAAAATCTAACTAATAAGACAAGAAAATGATTTATTCAAATATTTTTTGAGTAGTTAAAAATATGTCTCTCTAGATGAGGTGGTGATTCTATCATGGATATTTCCCATGATGTTAAATTTTATAGGGAATATGGCCCTAATGGACAAGATGTCCAAACTCATCGGAATTTTTCCATGTGAGTGAAAGACATAGGGGATGTCCTAAAAAATACTGACCCACAGAATTCATAATGAAGATTGATTTTGTTGGGTTGAAACCTCATATATAAATCATATGTATCCTGTCAAAACTGGAATCAAATTCCACATTTTGACAGACATAGTTTAAGGTCACCTTACCAGATAGTACAGTACGGTTTGAAATCATACGGTAATGTTTTTTCATAAAGTCCAACATCATGTGACTAAGAATTTTTCCATGAAACATAATATCATGATTCAAGGTAATCAATTTCATTAAATATGCTATAATATAGAACTGATTGTGGATTATGTATAAGTTGCTACTCGGGAAAGCTTCATTAGGAATATATCCCATTAAAGGAATATCTCAGAAGGAATATGGGTTGTTAGTCAAGAGAATGTAATTATTGAGGGTAATTCCTAGAATGAATTCCCATGATGAAATAAGGAATTTTACTAATGTAATTATATTCTACGATCTCCTTCCACAAATGAGTCATGTTCGGTGTGGGAAAGAAAAGATTTGGGTGGATCGAGCATGTTACACTGGAGCGAACTAGATTTGAATGGGGTTTACACACTAAGGATGACCAAGGAAAATTATCTATCCTCACTCAGGGGTATTATACCCTGGATGAAATTTAATATTTCATATACATGTCTGAATCTAGGAAAAGAAGGGTTATCAAATATAGAGGTTGAAGGAATATGACAACAAGTATGAAAATTAGGGTGAACACTCTTGTATGGATACCCTATCTAGATCAGATCACAGGATTGAGATGAAATAATCCATTTTTATGGGATAGGCTGGTCCAGTTACAATCTTATTGGGATCCCCTTATTAATGTAATACATGATTTAAACTCACTAAATAGTTCTTATTAACTAGGATGATGACCCGTAGCTTCTTTTCATCAAGGGAATGTGTGATCAATGGTGGAGATGTTGGTGTGTATTCCCTAGTAGTATAAGCCTAATGATTTTGTAGGAGGTCGTAAAATAGTCCTTCCAAGAATAAAATCTTCTTGAATAGAAGACAATATGGGCCTTTTAATTGTCTTGTTTAACAAGAGAAATTGAAATGACCTGAATCCTACTCCACATAAATATCATGTAGTGGAGGAAAATTGCCAGTATATGAGTTAATTGATTCATAGGGTTAGTTCATATAGTGGATTTTAAATAGCCATATATATCTTATCCAAGTAATTCCTCTGTCCGAACTTGGTCATCCTATCTATCAGGTGGTAGGGTTTCCAACAATTTGGTCTGGTGGACCTCTACATAGTTGACTTCACAATGTATGGTTATCCTACCATCTGTGTGGATGTGGTTCCTACAATATTATTATATTTCCCATCACATGGATAATGTTCTTATCGCTTCGTTGGGACTTCACAATTTTTAGTTTAATTATCCACTATATTAATGGATTTATTATCCTCGGAATGATATTTATCTCCTTTAATCATATTTCCCTTATTGATTACCTTCTCAAATGTATTTTTCCTATAAAATGGATCCCTTATTCTATATTTCATCTAATCTTCTTTAATTTCTCTCATTATCATCATGTGTCTATCTCTCTTTAGTAATGGGGTTATCGTATACTTCTTAAGTTTGTAGGCCTTCTAAAGTGGTAGTCATCAAGAGCCATTTGGTTAGAATCCACTATGGAGCTATGTGGGGGGAATCTACCTCTAGGCCCACTGGTCATATCCAACTTGGGTCTATGAGGTCATCTCCACCTCAAAAATTTGAGTTCAACCCCACCTTTAGGAAACATCATCATCTCTACCTCATATCCATGAGATCAACTCTACCTTGATTTCATGAGGTCATCTCCGCATTGAATCCATGAGGTCAGCTCTACCTCAAAGTTGAGAGGTTTCCCATTGGGATCACATAGTTGTTTTTATTATTTTATAAATATATATAATCATACATCAATTAATCTATCTTAGTATTTGGATAAATTTTGTAGTTGATCTCTATATTTTATTATCATAAATTAGATCATTTTTTCCTTATATAATAAGGATAATTTATAATGGAATCAATATTTCCAAATAAATAGCTCACAACTTCACATCACATCCAACCACATCCAACCTCCCAGTGGAGTACTTAACTATAGTGTTTTATATAATCTCCACTGTGAGTTCTAAAATATAAATTATGGAAGGTTTTACAAATTAATGTGAGCAAGTAGTATCCATAATAACAAAAACAATGTTGTAGTAAATTAATATTATACCTAAACCACCTCGAGTGCCTCCACATTTTGAACATTCATAGCTTGGATTTTCCCTTTTCTCACTCATCCCCTTATCATTTACCCATACTACCTATAGTTACCCTAAATATGATTCCTTTTTTAACATCACCATGATATCATATTTAATCACAACTATGTATTGGTGGTATCCATGATAGTATATCCTATTGATATTATGAATATTACTACTAAGGAGGTCAGTGAAATGAATATGGTGGTCCTTAAATAATCACACTTTGTTAAACATCTTTTTATTACATATAAATGATGGGTATAAATATTTGAAATGGTAAAGACCACTATAAGATAATCATGGAAGTCCATGGATCCCACCAGATGATTTTATATTACGCACACCAAGTAAATGAGATCATACAGGTAACCAAATCCCATGGACATGACTAAACCATAATTACATCAAAAATAGATAACATACACCACTAATTAAAATAGAAGAAACCCCATGATGATAATTGTTCAAAAACTATTTTATTCCCATTAATGAATTCTTCACCATATTAATCATTTCCAGTATCTTGGTAATGGAGCATGGACATACTATCACTAAATACCTCATAATATCATTCTATAAATACATTAAGAAATAATTATCTTTTAAATTTCTAACATCCATAAAATTAAAAATACAACACATCAACTATATTAACCGAACCCCAAACTCTTTGAAAAAATTACTCTCTTTATATAAAACTAATAGATTCTATTATTTATTATGACTAAAAGACCATGTTGAACCCAAACCAACTTCCGGTGTTTAAATTTCTTCCAGTAATAGTGTCATAAAGTATGAATACATTGATGGATTTTTAATGATAATTTATTGAATATAGAATATATTAGAGCCATGAATATATTTCCCCATCAAGGATAATAAACGGAAGATAAATTCATGGATAAAAGATATCAATTATATATCCTTATTTTATGATTATGAGTTATTATTTAATAGGATGAATGAGATGGTTGAATGTTTTTAAATATTTTTTAAATGTACATGTCTAGGGAATTAGGATATGATTTTCATCACTCAATCTATAGGGATTGAAATTTTCAAACTCATGTGATGAAAGGTAGAGCACCAATGGCATATTTATATGTTGTATAGTTAATGAAATATAATGATTATAGTGCTTAATTATTCTCACCTAGATTAATTTCCTCATGATTTTATGTTTAATGGAATATACATATTAAACATCATCCCTAGTGGTGTGTCTCTTCCTTTTTTGTGAAAGGGAGAAATGAATATCATATTTGAGAAGAACATGTCTTAAATTTGTAGCATTTCCCAGTTTTTGGGGAAAAAGTGGGTAAAATGATATGGAATGAGATTGAGGTTTCATGAGAGTCGTGATATGGAGGATAGATAATTATTCTAGGAAAAGGTTTAAGCCTCATCCAAAATCAAAATTCTCACAATCATGGGAAATCCAAGCCATCGCAAAAAATGACAATGGATAGGTTTTTAGTTTAAATGAAAATTGTTTTTGAAAGGAATTTTTTGTTTTAGTAAGTTATGCGAAAATGAGGATTTAAGTATGTCTCATTAAAATCTATAAAAGGAAATTGGTTCATGAAATTGTGTTGTTAAGTGGTATAGTTGTGAAAAAAAAGTACAATGTTTCATGAAAAGGTTGTTTCGATGGTTTTTTATTTATATTTTGAAACGGAAAGGATTTCATGATAGCGTGGAGAGATCAAAAAATTGGGGTTGTGTAAGCTCATAAAATAAAAATGGGAGTTTCACAATGATGGCGTGTTTTATACTAATACTGACATCAAATAATTGAAGTTTAGTGAATTAGGAAAGTTTCACCCATATTGGGTGGAATGTAATGAAGTTTCGTGAAGGGTCGACCATATATATAAATAATCATATACCCCTTAATTTGTGGAGATATAATTTTTGAAGATATAATGTATCTAAATCATGGATGTGTTACCCAAAGAAATAATGAAAACATACGGTACATGAAGAAAAAATATATGTTAGTTCATAAAAGTGAGTTTCTCAAGAACATTTAAATAGACATATGTTGTCTAAATGATCATCTTACATGATGTTTTAATGTTAACATAAACATTGGGAAGGGATAAGTTATGTCTATAATAACAATGGGGATTCATGAAATATTCATAATATTATGAAATTTTGGATTTTCGTGAGATAGTGAAACTCTCATGAAAGTTTGGATTTTCACAACACAATCAATGTTTGGTGAATTATGACGATTTTCATGAATTTTTGATGTTTAGAAACACAAAAACATGTTGAATGAAAACTAATTTATTTTTTTAATGTTTGTTGTTTTGCGACATGATGAATGTTTCAAGAGAACTGATGAATTTTACAAAAGTGGGTGTTTCATGGATGGATTGATTTCATGAATAAAGTGCATTGAATATACATTTAATGTTTAAATTTATTTAACAGTGCATAAAACCAATACTATAATGTAATAATTGTAATTTTATAATTTGGTAAAAATAATTATGATTCTAATCTATTGAAGAATACCTAAAAGTCTATAAACTATAGAATTAGCTTTATCAATGTAGTCTGTAGAGGTGAAGAATAAGTAGTCTTCCTTATGTGACGAGTTTCCAAAACCTAGATCTTATAAAGGAAGTATTCCTAGAATGATATTACCATTTCCAAATATTTTTTATCCTCCAAACCAGTGAATCTTATTGGATTTTAGTATGACTTTCTCAACATCAACATATGTTCCTTTGACTATCCATTTCTGAAAAAAACAAGTAAAAATAACTATGTACCATGGATTTTTTACTTTCCTACATATTATTTATCACTTCATGTGTCTGAGTTGAAGGATTAATCACTTTATAGGTTTAAATCATTTAATGATGTTGTTTTAAGAATATCTTAAATAAATTCAACTCGAATAATGAGAAAAGATTAAATTTTTCTATCACCATGATTCCCCTTCCTCAGTGGACATATATTGTTTCAGTAGTCTCTTATTATAACTCTTTCAAAAAAAACACAAAAACATAAATCAATTTATTCATATTTATTTCATAATCTCCTAAGAAAATAATTAAACACTGATGTGTTGATTCTCAAAATAAACTCACTATTAAAGGCACACAATGCTCCTCTCCCATTTGGATTTGATGAAAAGATATTTCAACCCACTTTCCCAAATACTTAGTCTTATGAATATTGATATAATTCATACTTTAGTAACTTTTTCTTACTGAACAATCTCAAGGTTGTCTTACTACATTATCCAACCTCTAATCTTATACTATAAGGCATACCCTCTTGTGCTTTTGTGACATCCCTTATTGAATCACACGAAGGTTTCATATAACTAGAATTACTATAAATTGATATATATATATATATATATCATTATAAGGATATATGTATATATATTTATACAATTATTTTCTTTCCACACCACTACATTATTCATTATTTCATATACCATCAACCTAATCATAGGACATGTAATAATCATGAACTGAAACAAAATAGCATATGCATATCAATGTAACTTATAGTTATCTTATTACTGCATGAGTAAAGAACAATAGGTTATAAATTATTTTTTTATTTCATAATAAACATTTTTTGGAAAGATAATTTATTTAGTCTACTTCCCATGAATGTATTATGTAATACATCTGACTTACCCATTGAAATACTCTTCAATACCTATTATAAAAAATTATACTAAAACTATCAGTATGATATAATTTTGTAATGAACCACCACTATTGGGATTCAACCTGAGCTAGAAAAGATCTATATTTAAAGCCCTAATGAAATGGTTTAAGAGTTCAGGGGACAATGACTAACAATAATGGTGTATAATCAAATATATGTAGAAGGAATTACCATTTATAATTGAAAATAATCCATCACCAAGAATAATTTAATGTAATTCCAAACTACAATCAATGAGTAGTGTGTATCAATTCATGTCATGTTATACAAATCCAATCCATAAATAGAAGAAAACTATATGTATCTAATCAAATCCTTACCTAAAACAATGTAAAATGAATCCACCTCAACCAATAAGTCTATTTTGGGTTCTTTGAACTTTCTTATGGGTTTGTGGAAGGATATATCTGAAAAGAGTTTTTATAGAATGATGTTTTTATCGATCTTTTTGAATATTATATTTTGTAAATGGACTTTAACTATTTAATTTTATTCAAATGTTCATTTGGAAGTATCAGAATGATAGTTTTGATAAATTGGCATTATGCATGTCAACCAGTTTTCAACTGTCAATCTTGTGGTGTAATAGTGTATCTAATGTTGCCTCTATAAATAGAAGGATAATAGGGAATATCATATGGGGTAAAATAGATTATTTGGTGAGGAACTCTAAAAATATAATGTGTTACTAGAAATTAAGATATTATTATCATATCATCAACAAACGATCTGAATTCATTGGAAGAAGACTTTGGTTGAGTGCGAGTAGTGAGAGTGGAGATTATTTTTTTAATATCTTGTACTTTACATTATGATAAGTGATTTATATGTTTTCCTATGGACATAGTACTTTTTTCTTATCTACATAATTGTTTTTATTTATTTATTTCCTGTTATTATTCAATCAATTTTTAATAATTGATTTCATATGGGGATTAGTTTATATAATTACTTGTTCAAGAATATGGATTCATGGAGCTACTAAGATTTTTTAAATGTGTAAATTTAAAAGTAGTTTCATACTTGTTGATCATATAAGAGTTATTTTTTTTTTTATCTCAATAATTGGTATCAATGGTATTTTATAGTTTTACACACCTCGTATAAGTAATAATTGCATCATATGAAGGTAATATCTATATTGATAACTTTTATAGGATAAACATTGGATTCTAGATGTTATAGATGGAAGATATTCGGATATAAAAAGTTATGGGTGATTTGTTTTTTAAATAGTTTCTATAGAAGATGGATAAAATGTAATTTTCGTAGACAGATAAGAATAATATAGCATGTTTAAGAATGTATCTCTAATTGATTGTGGAATTCAATATCGAGGATAGGAAATAACATCAAGAAATATGAAGTCATTATATGACATGTTTGAGAAACCAATGGAACCAAAAAAATTCTTTATTATGTATTGATTATTCATATTAATTCTATAATAAGGATGACTGGTATCATACCATTTTAATTACTTCAAAATGTTCCATGAACATCTCAAATAATTGGAGGTTACTTTCACTGGTGATGTGTGGTTATTACTTTTTTTATCTTCATTTCCAAATTGATGGGATGCTATAGTGATATTGGTGAATAATTTGATCATAAATACATACCTTGTATTTCATGAAGTTTATAATCTAATTAATAATAGTAATTTGGGGTTAATAAAATTCAAAGTACCCTCCATAAGATCTCTTAATACTGTAGGACAGATATGGTCACCTTAAGAGAAGTGAAAGAAAAATAATTCATCAAAAGAAAAGTCTCAATAATGTTGTTTCATTAGATTGGTTTATTAAGTCCTTAGTTAGTATATTTCTATAAATATGTTATGCATAAATAAGGACATTATAAATCAAAAGGAGTCTACTATAATGTATTCAACTTCTTAATGCACAAATTATATAATTTTGACAGAAGGTTGTAACAGTTTATTGCTAACTGTGAATATTCTAGAAGAGTCTCAGGTTGTTGAATCTAGAGTATATTTCTATTAAATTGGTTATCATGGTTTCATCATGGATTATGTATTTAGAATATTTGGTAGAGTACATATAGAATATGATGAACCTTTGTAGATAGTTTAAAAATTAAATATCAATATTGGGATGGAGAACATTGGTTTTATGAAGAAGAAATAACATAATTCAATCTAAGACCCTAAAATAACATCATATAAATTGGAAAACATAATTAGTAGGTTTCATAATAACTCTATTAGATACGGTGTGGAGATAACTAGGGGTTTCATGGTTGTTGGTTTTGGGGAGAATAATGGAACCTTATACTTCACTTGTAGAAAACATAAAGTTACAAATAATGAAAGTACATCATAAAAAAATCTAGAAGTATAGAATGATAAAAATTTCCACCATATTGAGAAGAGCTTGAGTATTATAGAAATAAATTCAACTCATAAAATCAATCAAAATTATTTAAAAATATTATGTAGTTGTATTCTATAAAAATAGAAAAAAAAATTCATTAATTTGGTTGGAAAAATCCTTAGAATTGAAAGCTAGAATGTGTTCATTCTGTTTTTTGGGAACCTATACCTATGAATTCCAATGAAAAATATCTACAAATTTTTAATTTTATTGATGATTCAACATGAATGTTTTAGGTAAAATTTAAAATTAATAAATATAATTTTTTAGGAAATTATTCATTAGAAATATTTTATTTATTGCGAGTGTGGTCATATGATAAAGTTTCTTCAAACAGAAAATTGTAGAGAGTATACAAGACATAACTTCCAAGCCATTAATCATTTAAAGTTATTTAGGCATAATTTAAAATTAATTTAATCTCTAAAATAGAATAGAGTAATTCAATTAATAAATTATACTCTCTAAGAAAAATCATGGTACATGAGACATCATTCTAGAATAAAAAGGAGAATTTGGGAAGAACCATTAAACATGAGGAAGTTTCTGGTTAATAAAATTCTAGAATTATAGTTTGGATAAGAAAATACATAAGAAAATTGATTTGGTAAATTATTATAATTTCCCCTTCTAAAAATATTTAGGTGTCTGGCATATGTTCATTTTGAAACCAATGAAAAAGATAAGTCATGGATTAAATCCAAATTGTGTTTTTTATAAGATATATAGATGAGATAATTGGATATTATTTTTGGGATAATGAGAAGAATTAGTCTATCTCAATTAAATATTTGGTATTTATTAATAAATTTCATTTGAATGATCGTAACTTTATAGAGTAAAAAGATGAGTAAAAATAAATTTTTGAAGTTCAATTTGAAAACAATGATATTACAATAAGGAATGCACTTCTAGAGGACTCAGAAGAAAGATCAAATTTTTTTGAATGTGTTGAGATTCATGAGGTATTATTATAATAAATAGTTATAAAAGGATGACTCCCACAATTTTATACAGAAAATACAATTCTGTTGAGATGATAAACTAAAATTAGGAAAATAGTTTAGAGGTTTGGGATTCATATATACACTATTATTTTAATAGATGTTGTAAAACAAGAAATACTAGAAGAATATTTTACCCTCATGTACTCATTTTAGTGTTTTTTCTACATGAAGGATGGAATAAATTCCTTAAATCACAATGAAATGTTGGATATCGCATAAAATGTGAACGGAAAGAAAGATCTATAGAATAAATGATTTTTCTATCTAATGGATAAAATTGAAGAAAGAAGGTATTGGAATTAATATCTAGTTGTGAAATGTATCCTCAAAAGTATAGAATTTACATTTCATATATTTTCTCAATAGTTTACAAGAACATTATTATCTTTATGGTGAAATGGATTTTTTCCTCTAATAATTTTCACTTCAAAAAATTATATTTCAAGATAAACTTTAATAATGTTGATTTGGAAGATGAAATCTAAATAGTTTAGCCTAAAGATCATGAATATTATTAGAAATATATTTTGGTTTTTAAGTTGAAAATAAGTCTTTATAGTTGTAAGAAAAATCCATGATAGTGGAATCAGAAGTTTGATACTTTCATGCTTAAATAAATTTTAAATCGATGTTATTTAAATAATTATTTATATTAGAACTAATATATTGAAGGAACATTAATTATTGTTTCATTTTATGTGGATGATATATTTCACATGGGACCATAAATTCAATGGATTGATAAGTCAATGATAAAATTTCCAAGATATTTTTGAATGAAGGATCCTGGTCCTACCATTAAAATATTATGGATAAATACTGTGAGGGATAAGAAAGAATAAAATATGGTATTATATAAATAAGTAATATACTAAAAGGTTAATTGAATTATTTTGAATGAATAAATGTAGACCTCCCTAATCTCCACTTTCTGGAAATATGAATCATTTAAAGTCACATTCACCATATTTAAAAGAGAATTTTTAGAACATTTAAAATGTGTTTTATGCTTTAGATGTCAAAATAATGGTGGATTAAATGATCATCACGTAGCCTAAAATTTCCTTTTGAGTGGGAGTTTTGAGTAATTTTATGTGAAATCCTAGAATAATATATTGGTAGGCTGTGAAATTGACCATCTAATATCATAAAGTTTTAGATTATGTAGTGTTATTATTTAATGGTGATGATTCATTGAAACGTGTTGCGGATATATATTTTTCGGGATACATTATAACAACCTGGGATTATGTGAAATATTTTTATATAGTAAATTTAATTTTTTTATTATATTTTTTATTTCATTCACACCATTATTAGATTTTTTTACAGGTATAATTTAGTTCATCTTGTGTTACTCACAACACTGATTTCATCTTGTGTTACACACGATACCAACTTTAAATGAAACATGATATACTATTAAAATATTATTATATAATATGAAATCCATCCCTGATTCATTAAACTGACATGTATGAATAATATTATCTAAATTATGATTATATATTCTTTACACATGTATATAAATTTATTAATTTGGTGAAAAATAAATTATAAATGAAAATATAAACCATTAGAAAATAATTGAAATCTTTTTCTAAGAACATATTTTTATATAAAAAGTTCATTTTATTACAATAGATTAAGAAAATATATTATGTAGAATAATTTTAAAAAAATTATAAAATATATATTCAATACAAAAATTTATATTCATCTTATGTGTTTTCTATACAAGATATAAGAATTAATCCAATTTTTTTTCTTAAAACACTATTTTCTAAAAAGAATTTTCATCTCATTTTTCATAATTATTTTAAAATTAATTTTACCCACTTTTAAGAAAATTATTCTAATAATTATACTTGATTTTTTATATTATCATGTCAAAATTATGAGGGAGTGAATTTTTTTATTTTTATGAAAAGATATATTATTTAATGAATATTGAAAAACACAGTTTTATAAAGAATTTCGATTTAATTAGTATAATTTAAAGGATTCAAAAAAATTTATACCATATTGAAAGTAAATTGAGATAAATTATATATCTATTAATACATTATATTTCATTTTAATCAATTTAATATTAAATTTATATATATTTTTTTAAAACTTTTGAACATTTTCTCTTTGAAAAATAGATTTCTCATCACATGTGTGAGATTATTTTAAATTATATTCTTCCACTAGTGAGGGATAAATTTGGAAAAATATAATCTATATATTTGATAATAATAATTTATATTATCTAATAATATCAAATTAATTTTTACCATAATTTATTTTAAAAATATTAAAAATTAGTTCCAATAGTCAATATAAAAATGGGTTTACTGAGGGGTTAAACTAAAAAGATAAGGATTAAAAATTACCGAAAACTTTTTAAACACCAATAATTTCCCATATATAGACCATAAAAATTCATGTATATATATTTCGGTATTTTTTCCCTTGTGTCATGTGAAGAAACATGATTACACCTTTTTCATTTCCATCATTATATTTGTGACACTCACCTCACTTATAAAAGGTCACGCCCTATGTCACGACCCGTCCTTAGGGCCCGCGCTGTGACTACCCCAAGCCCGCCTCCCATAGGCCAGGGGCTGGCGACTAGCACCAAGGCGTAAATTCCGATAAAAGGGAAGGCATTTCCTTTGTAAAGTAAACAAGCACTACAGAGTAAGCAAGCGGAAGTAAACACTAAGTAAAAACTTGTACAACAGTAAGTGCGGAAAAGTAAGTGGGCCAGTATACAAACCCAAACTGAAAGTAAAGTACAAATGGAAAAGGAAAACAGCAACTGAAAAGTAAAGCCGCAACGTCGAGCTATCCACTGGAAATCCCACCTGAAGGGTGGGTACATAAAGCCTCCACTGCTCCTCGGGTCCAGCCGACCCCTCCGAGTACGTCCCACCCAGTGGTCCACCTCCAGGTACCGTCCTGCTCCGCGAGCCTCCACCACGATCAGCGTTTTCCGTCGTCTTCAACCAACACAACATAGTGCAGGCATAGCCCGTGCAGGGGTGAGTATAAGCTACTCAGTAGGGACCTCAAGACCCCCGAAGGTCTCCCAGAATCCATAAAGGATAATCCACAAAGGAAATATGAAATCACGAAGTAACATCCGACACTGCTTAGGTATATGCCCATACATATACCTAGGTCATCAATTCTCGCTAGGCTCTAACATCCGAGCTCAGGTACAAACCATTCCACATAGGAAAGAAAAACGTAAATCCACACAGGATAGCATAACACAATCCACAAAGGAAAGTAAAACAGGATTTCAGTTCACATAGGTATACTTCTTCATATGATGATAAAGATGACCAGATGTTGCCACTAATTCATCTAAGTCGTCGGACCCACAAAGGATCGATAGGTACTAACCCTCACAATGACCCACAAAGGATCTGACCCACAGAGGATCGATAGGTAGATAACCCCCGCAAAGACCCACACAGGATCAGACCCACACAGGATCTGTAGGCGCTGGCCCACACAGGACTACTGAGCGCTGACCCACACAGGATCGGACCCACACAAGATTTGTAGCACTGCCTGCCTCTCGAAAGACTGGCTCTGCGCTGTGTTCCCCGCAATGCTGAGCCAGTGTCCTGAGGCCATCTACGTGAGGTTCTGGTTTTCCTGTACCCCTGATTCATCCATCGACTGCCTACTGCGGAAGACTCTGCTACGTGCCGCCCCGCGGTAGGTCTCGCTGCTTGAGAAGTCTCAACAAGAAAGCTCATCATGGGTCCCGTTTTTCACTGCGGAATCAAAAAATCTTCCCTGCGGCCCATTTTGTCATCGTCCGCCGTTCCGAACACCAAGAAAAAAAGGGCGGTGGGTTCATACTTGTTCGTTGGTCCTCACCCACCGCGTTAGTGGTTTGAAACAAGACCATAAATCCCAGCTATTGATAAACCACGTCCCGCAATAATAATCCACGAACCAACTTGTTAATTGGTTGGTCCTCGTTCTTTCCTTGGAGGAAAACAAACATGGGTATTATCATTTTCAAAACGAACCCTACCTTCTTCGTCGTCGGACGCGAGTTTGTCGCAGAATTGACCATCATGGAAGAAAAGAATCATCGCGTCGCGGAAGGGCGTCGCTGTCGCGCGGTACTCGGCATCGCGTAGACAAACTCTGAGGATCAAGGACATACAGATTTAATTATAACAATTAAATCCATGTTGATGTTATAATCCACAAATAATTAAAAGGACTACAACCCCCTACCTCAAGATGTCGATCGAAGATTGTCGCGGGGAAAGAACATCGCGGAAGAAGCGTCGGCGTCGCGGTACTCGGCGTCACGTCGTCGATCTCCGAGGGCTCAATATTCTTCGTGTTCTTTGCGTTCTTTGCGAAGGAGGATAAAGATCTTTAGATATTCTCCAAAGGTTTAACACAACAACCACATAATAAAATAAGTCCTCATATTATTTTATTATCAACTAATGAATTTGAAAAACAAATATAAGTAATGAACAATTAATTCATAGAATTAATTGCAACAAACTAACTGCCCAATTAATAGGGGCGTTAAGAATTTAGAAAATGCATCAGTTGACTTTCATTTAAAAGGGGTTTTCGCGGGTGCATTACTTAGCGGAAAAGAAATGGTGGGGCTCGTGCGGGCCCCACCTCACAAATATCCTACCAAGAGGGTAGGATATTTTGGGTTCCACCCTATCCGCTTCTACTCATCTTAAGAAGCTTAAAGTGGCTTTAAGTGGCTTTAAGTGAAATAAAATAAAGTTTGTCATACCACGTTATTTTATTTCTTAACTTAAAGCCCAAAAATTAAAAACCACACCTGAGAAAACGCAACTCTGTAAGAGGAGTTTCTAAGAAAGTATTGGCGCTTCGATTCCATCGGTGCCTTTGGAATTCGATTCCGAGCACCGGTTCAAAAGTTAGAAAAACCTGTTCGTTCGTTCACTGAACGTACCCGAGCCAAACTTCGAAAAATGATTCCGGGAACACCGGGCCTCGGAATCACATGCCGTCAGAAACTGCATTCTTGTAAAATTCTAAAGAAAATTAAGAAAAAAATTTCCTTGAAACTTACGGGTCTTTACATCAATCCCACCTCAGGGATTTACGTCCCCGTAAAGATACATCATAAGCTAGGGAAACAAATGTGGGTACTGAGCATGCATCTGAGCCTCCCGCTCCCAAGTGCTCTCCTGGAGGTTCTCGTGCTGCCATCTGATTCGCACTAGAGGAATCAATCATCCATGTAGGACCCGCTCCTGTCGATCCTCGATCTCCACTGGGACCTCCACAAAAGTTGCCTCATCATCAATGTCTAGCTCCCCATGGTCAATGATATGTGTCGGGTCATGCACGTATCTCCTCGGCTGAGATACCTGCAATACGTCATGCACCAGGTGCAACTGAGGTGGTAGAGCTTGGCGATAAGCCACCTCGCCAATCCTGTTGAGGACCTGGAATGGTCCGATGAAGCATGGAGACAACTTGTCGCCTCTGCCAAATCTCTGTAATCCACGTCGAGGTGAGACACGAAAGAAGACGTGGTCGCCATCCTCAAACTCTAGTGTCCTTCACCTCCTGTCAGCATAAGGCTTCTGTCGGCTCTGAGCTGTCCTCATCCGCTCCTGGATGACCTGTACCTTCTCTGTCGTGGCCCGGACCATCTCTGGTCCCACAAGTGCTGACTCCCCAGGGTTGGTCCAGCACAAAGGAGATCTACAAGGTCTGCCATACAACGCCTCGTATGGTGCCATCCTGATGGTGGAGTGGTAACTATTTTTGTACGCAAACTCCACCAAGGGTAGGTGGTCCTCCCAGCTGCGACCAAAGTCGGGGACACAGGCGCGAAGCATGTCCTAGAGAGTCTGAATGGTCCTCTCCGTCTGACCATCCGTTTGAGGGTGAAAGGCGGTGCTCAGACGTAGTTGCGTCCCGAACGCCTCCTACAACCCCTTCCAAAGCCGTGAAGTAAAGCGATAATCTCGATTGGAGACGATAGATGATGGAAAACCGTGAAGCCGTAAAATCTCCTAAACGTAGAGACGCCCCAAGATCTCCACTGAGCCCTGCTCTATGATGGTTAAGAAGTGAGCTGACTTGGTGAGTCAGTCGACAATCACCCAAATGGAGTCGTGACCTCTGTAAGTGCATGGAAGTCCAGTCACGAAGTCCATAGATATCCTGTCCCACTTCCACTCTGGGACCTCGAAGGGTTGTACCAAGCCTGCTGGTACCGGATGCTCTGCCTTCACCTGCTGGCAGGTGAGGCATCGAGAAACAAACTCTGCCACAGCCTTCTTCATGCCCGGCCACCAGTGTTTTCGTCTGAGATCCTGGTACATCTTCTCCACTCCAGGATGTACCGCCAAAGGGGAAGTGTAAAACTCTCTCAGCACCTCCTCTCGTAAAGCGACTGGTACCAAGGTACGTCCTCTGAAAAGGATTTTGTGCTCTTCTCCAAAGGAGAAACCATCAGGTGTCTGTCCTGAGGATATCTGTGCACGCTGCGTCTCACAGTCAGCGTCCCCACGCTATGCCTCTCTGACCTGCTGTAGTAGTGGAGGAGAGACTGTGAGAGACTAGAGGAAGGCTACACCATCTCTATCCACGAAGGATATATGCAAAGCGGCTAGCTGTTCTGTCGCCTCCCAAAGTAGTTGAATGCCCGTCCTCCTGCTGAGAGCATCGGCTACCACGTTCCCCTTCCCAGGATTATAGACTATCTCAAAGTCATAGTCCTAGAGGAACTCGAGTCATCGCCGCTATCTCAAGTTCAGGTCCTTTTGAGAAAATATGTACCTGAGACTTTGATGGTCAGAAAAGACTGTAAAGTGCTCGCCCATCGGATAGTGTCACCATGTCTTCAGAGTGAAGACCACATCTGCTAACTCAAGGTCATGGGTAGCATAGTTCTTCTCATGCGGCCTCAACTGACGTGATCCATAGGCGATCACTGCCCGCTCCTATATCAGGACACATCCGAGTCCGGTCCCTGATGCATCGAAGTAGACTACGTACTCTACTCCCTCCTCAGGCAACCTCAGGATAGGTGTGCTGGTCAATCTCTGTCTCAGCTCCTGGAAGCTCTGCTGACATCTGTCTTACTAGACAAAGGGTTTCCCCTTCTTCGTAAGAGATGAGAGTGGTGCCGCAAATCTGGAGAAGTCTGGCACAAATCTCTGATAGTATCCAGCTAGTCCCAAGAAACTCCGCACCTCTGTCACGCTCTTTGGTGGCTCCCAAGCTAGCACTACCTCGATCTTCGCTGGATCCACTGAAACTCCCGCCTCAGAGATGACGTGTCCCAAGAAGTGGACCTCACGTATCCATAACTGACACTTCGAGAGCTTTCCATAAATCTGGTGCTCTCAGAGTGTGTCTAGTACAACTCGTAAGTGGTAGGTGTGCTCCTCCTTAGTCGTCGAGTATATCAAAATGTCGTCGATGAAGACTACGACAAATCGATCGAGGTATGGCTAAAAGATCATGTTCATGAGGCCCATGAACACTGCTGGAGCATTGGTTACTCCGAATGGCATAACCAAGAACTCATAGTGGCCATACCAACATCTGAAGGCCATCTTCTGCACGTCCTCATCCCGAACTCTGAGCTGATGATAGCCTGACCTGAGGTCTATCTTCGAGAACCACCGTGCTCCCTTGAGCTGGTCGAAGAGGTCATCAATCCTCGGAAGAGGATACTTGTTCCTCACTATCACCTGGTTCAGGTGATGATAGTCTACACGCAGTCTCAAGCTCCCGTCCGCCTTCTTGGTGAACAATATCGGGGAAGCCCAGGGTGAAACACTGGGTCAGATGAATCCCTTGCCCTGAAAGTCCTCCAACTGTACTCGTAGCTCTCGAAGCTCAGCGGGGGCCATCCGATATGCTGGAGTGGATTTCGGGACTGTCCCGGGGTACAGATCAATATAAAATTCTACCTCTCTGTGAGGAGGTAGCCCTGGAACGTCGTTGGTAAAGACGTCCGCATACTGATCCACCACTGCAGGAAAACTAGGACTCTGCATGTCAACTGCTCCTAGGATGAGGCTAGCCAACTGATGAGTGATGGGTTGTCCTCTCCTCTGTGGAAGTCCATCCTGTGCTGCAAAGGCTCCCTTATCACCGGGACCTCCGCAAAATTCGCCCCATCATCAACGTCCAGCTCCCCATGGTCAATGATATGCGTCGTGTCGTGCACGTATCTCCTCAGCTGAAATACGTGGAAGACGTCGTGCACCCGGTGCAACTGAGGTGGAAGGCATTGCCTTTGTAAAGTAAACAAGCACCATAGAGTAAGTAAGCAGAAGTAAACACTAAGTAAAAATTGGTACAACAGTAAGTGCGTAAAAGTAAGTGGGCCAGTATACAAACCCAAACTGAAAGTAAAGTACAACTGGAAAGGGAAAACAGCAACTGAAAAGTAAAGCCGCAACATCGAGCTGTCCACTGGAAATCCCACCTGAAGGGTGGGTACAGAAATCCTCCACTGCTCCTCGGGTCCAGCCGACCGCTCCGATTATGTCCCACCCAGTGGTCCACCTCCAGGTACCATCCTGCTCCGCGAGCCTCCACCATGATCAGCGTTGTCCGTCTTCTGCAACCAAAACAACGTAGTGCGGGCATAGCCCGTGCAGGGGTGAGTATAAGCTACTCAGTAGGGACCACGAGACCCCCGAAGGTCTCTCAGAATCCACAAAGGATAATCCACAAAGGAAAGATGCAATCATGAAGTAACATCCGACACTGCCTAGGTATATGCCCATACATATACCTAAGTCATCAATTCTCGCTAGGCTCCAACATCCGAGCTCAGGTACAACCCAATCCACACAGGAAATAAAAACCTAAATCCACACAGGATAGCACAAAACAATCCATAAAGGAAAGTAAAACAGGACTTCATCTCACACAGGTATACTTATTCATATGATGATAAAGATGACCAGATGTTTCCACTGATTCATCTAAGTCATCGGACCCACAAAGGATCGATAGGTACTAACCCCCGCAATGACCCGCAAAGGATCTTACCCACAAAGGATCGATAGGTAACTAAGCCCCGCAAAGACCTACACAGGATCGGACCCACATAGGATCTGTAGGTGCTGGCCCACACAGGACCATTGAGCGCTGACCTACATAGGATCGGACCCACACAGGATCTGTAGCACTGCCTGCTTCTCAAAATACTGGCTCCACGCTGTGTGCCCCGCACTGCTGCGCCAGTGTCCTGAGGCCGTCTACGTGAGGTTCTAGTCTGCCTAGACCCCTGAGTCATCCGTCGACTACCTGATGCGGAAGACTCTGCTACGTACCACCCTGCGGTAGGTCTCGCCGCTGGAGAAGTCTCAGCAAGAAAGATCAACCCGGGTCCCGTTCTTCACTGCGGAATCAACAAATCGTCTCTGCGGCCCGTTTTGTCGTCGTTCTCCATTCCGCACACCAAGAACAAAAGGGCGGTGGGTTCGGACTTGTTCGTTAGTCCGCACCCACCGCGTTAGCGGTTTGAAACAAGACCATAAAGCCCAGAAATTGATAAACCACGTCCCGTAATAATAATCCATGAACCAACTTGTTATTTGGTTGGTCCGCGTTCTTGCCTTGGAGGAAAACAAACATGGGTATTATCATTTTCAAAATGACCCCTACCTTTGTCGTCGTCGGACGCGAGTTCGTCGCGGAATTGACCGTCGTGGAAGAAAAGGATCGTCGTGTCGCGGAAGGACATCGCTGTCGTGCGGTGCTCGGCGTCGCGTAGACAAACTCCGAGGATCAAGGATATACAGATTTAATTATAACAATTAAATCCATGTTGATGTTATAATCCACAAAGAATTAAAAGGACCGCAATACCCTACCTCAAGATGCCGATCTAAGATTTTCGCGGGGAAAGAACGTCGTGGAAGAAGCGTCGGCGTCACGGTACTCGGCATCGTGTCGTCGATCTTCGAGGGCTCGGTGTTCTTCGCGTTCTTCGCGTTCTTCGCGTTCTTCGCGTTCTTCGTGTTCTTTACGAAGGAGGATGAAGATCTGTAGAGATTCTCCAAAGGATTAACACAACAACCACGTAATAAAATAAGTCCTCATCTTATTTTATTATCAACTAAAGAATTTGAAAAACAAAGATAAGTAACGAACAATTAATTCATAGGATTAATTGCAACGAACTAACCGCCCAATTAATAGGGGCGTTAAGAATTTAGAAAACGCGTCAGTTGACTTTCATTTAAAAGGGGTTTTCGCGGGTGCGTTACTTAGCGGAAAAGAAACGGTGGGGCTCGTGCGGGCCCCACCACCCAAATATCCTACCAAGAGGGTAGGATATTTTGGGTTCCACCCTATCTGCTTCAACTCATCTTAAGCAGCTTAAAGTGGCTTTAAGAGGCTTTAAGTGAAATAAAATAAAGTTTTTCATACCACGTTATTTTATTTCTTAACTTAAATCTCAAAAATTAAAAACCACACCTGAGCAAACGCAACTCCGGAAGAGGCGTTTCTAAGCAATTATCGGCACTGCGATTCCATCAGTGCCCTCAGAATTCGATTCCGAGCACCGATTCAAAAGTTAGAAAAACCCGCTCGTTCATTCACTGAACGTACCCGAGCCAAACTTCGGAAAATGGTTCCGGGCACACCGGGCCTCGGAATCACGTTCCGTCAGAAACTTCATTCTTGTAAAATTCCAAAGAAAATTAAGAAAAAAATTTCCTTGAAATTTATGGGTCTTTACACCCTATTCTCTCCTCTTCAAACTTACAACCACAATTTTTTTATCATATTCTATAAAAATAACTTCCTTATATCCATAATCTCATTATATGATCCTTATTTTTGTCATAAATCTATCGTGTGATGGATTTTAGTGAAAACCCAAAGTGGTTGCCTAAAAAAGAGGTAACATCCTTCAAAAAGGATTTTTACTTTATTTATTCCTCCAAATCATTCAATTATTATTAAAACATGATGATATAATAACCTATTTATATTAAATATAATTATTTGTTTTTATTTGATGTTAATTTTTTACATCCTTCACCACTTCAATTAAATTGGTTATGAAATCACCATTCGTGTCTATGGCGGACTACCACCTCGTGAACCGATGTTTTTCATTTTTACCTTAATACCACTCACTACTATATATAAGGATGTGTAAAATTTATATAAATGATATTTCTGATATTATTATACTTATTTAATTATAATATCACATATACCTTCTTACTTTAAATTATGTGGGAATATGATAACATCACTCAAGTGTACGGAAAACTACCCCCAACGAAGCAATTTGATTCATTCACACTTTATATGGATGGTTATAATGATGGGTTTAATAAAAATATGTTATATTATAAAATTAGAGTTATTATTTAATTATAATATATCTCTTACCCTTAATTCTTTCAATTTGTTGAGAAAATAAAAATATCATTCAAACGTATGTATGGCATACCGTCTCCATGAAATGTGTATTTGATTTTCCATCTCTATCATTTATGGACTAATAAAAGTAAAAAAATAATTAATACATAATGTTTAACGTTATTGTTATTTTTAACCAAGATCAAATTTATTGGACCAAAAAAATAATAAATCAAAACATACACAACAAAACAATGTTTACATTGCCCGAAACATGAATTTAACATGGAATTGTAAATAAACTGGTAAAAAAGATAATAAGAAAATAATATATCGTATTATATGAATAAATATGGTTCTTTAATATATTTATAATGAACATATATTTCATATATAGTATTGTTTGATATGTATAATTAATTCAAGACTTGTGGTAAGGTATTTTTGCCTCAATTATTTTTTTCTAAGACACATGCCATACTCAATGAATTTTTTTAATGTGGTGTATATACATTCCATAAATATATTTTATGAATATTAACCTTAAATTTATGTTTATTTATATATCTAATTTAGGATCCCTCTTTTATTGGTTTTATGGTGAAAAAGTTACAAAACTAGTAAGGGATTTTTTATCTCATATTTTCTTCTTTGGTACATAAGTTATGTAATACACCTATATTATTCTTTGAGGTGTATCTACATCCCATATGACATATTATATAATGATTCTAATTTTTTTCATGATATTTCATGGTTCATTTAATTTTATTATTTCACTGATATAAATATTAAATGGTACCAATGTGGTTATAGTTTTGTGTTACAATCTCATCATTTATGAGGACTTTTAATGATTACGCTTAAAATAATGAAATTTTATTATCTATATCTCAAGAAAATAATGAATTTTATTATCCCCTTTTTATTATATTAGAATATATTTTTTACCCTCATTTTCCTCTCTTTAGGTACATAATATTTCAAATGACTATTTGTAATAAAAATCGTCTTTATTTCTATTTTTGATTGAGTAACATTTTTCTAAAAATATAATGTTTTCTAAAAATGTTTTCTAAAATATTATTAACTTTAATAAAATGGTTTAATAAATAAAATTTCACCCATTTTTTAGTTTTTACTAAATGTTTGGAATGGAATCCTCGTGTCATTTTTTAAAAATGGTTGTTTTTATTTTACCAAAAAAAGTGATAGGAATCATTATTTTAACTTTTATATAATGAACATAATTTCCCACCATAATTACCATTATTTTAATTGAATATTCCTCTATAAGTGTTCATAGTTATTTAAAAAATATTAAAATTTTTTATTTTTTAAAAAAATAAATGTTGAAAGGTTATTTTCTTCAAGAAAGGATTTAAATGATTTTTAAAGATTCAATTGAATGTTTTCAAAGTTGTTTTTAATAAAAAGGATTTCCAAAATATTTTATGAATTTTTAGGATTAAAAATTGAGTTTAAAATATTGGACATATTCCTCAAGAAATATTTTAAGTGATATTTCTAAATCACATTCCATCTAAGATGACATCCTTTGATATTACTTATTCTTTAATAGCGAATTAATCTTAGGGTACAATTCATATTATTTCTATAAATGATTTATGATTATTATCATAAGATTTTCATGAAATATGTTTCTGTTCCATAGCTTATACCATGCTAAAATGCTTATAAAATCCACTTTTTCATGATTTAATCTATGATGAAATGGTTAAATTATTATGAAACTAGTGTCTTTTCCAAATGTTATGATTTGATGAAATGTTTGTGAAAGAAATTTCATTTCATAGTTTATGATATGATGATTTTTTGTGGACTTTTGGAACACATAAATATGAATTTAATCACATGATGGGTGGTACTTAGATATCCCTCCAATTAAAAGGGTAATTATTTATATTTATTGTGATATACAGGACTATAATGGGGAGTTAAATAGGTTCAGAAATGAAACATTTTTCATTATACCGATCTTGGGAGTGAACCATGACTACTAAGATAGTTTGGGGAGTGAACCCATTCCACTATGATATCCTGGATAGTGAGACTTTATTTCTATTAAAATGTTTCCATATTCTTATGTGTATAACAAAATTCAATGTCTTTTCTAATATTATGCTCTCATGGATCATATTCTTTGATTTTCATATGGTTTATATCATAAGAACTGCCATTATTTATTCCACTATTCAAGATTATCATCATTTATGTGCATAGTATGGATTTAAAATTTCATTATCACATTCTCATAAAATTATTCTCATTTTATTCATATGTTTCTCCCTTGTATAACATTACTGAACATATGATCTCACACATTCTTATGTTTACTATCCCCGGATTATAAATAAAGGTTTTAAGTATGTTATATCTAAGAATAGTACTATGTGGGAAGATCATTATTGGATATGTTGAACATATTTTAATACAAAAAATATTTCATGTCTAGTAACCAAGGGCACTTAACCACAATGATCCTTTGGCACGTGTTTGTGTAATTTAATGAATATTCATTTAAAAGTTATTTTATCTATGTATGAAAATTCTAATCCACTCTAGTTGGTATCAGAGGAAATTTTTAGTTAACCTTTTGAAACTAGGATAAGAAAACATTAGTGAGGTACATTGGGGTATTTATAAAGATATATCTTAGGATATTCCTACAGATAAGTCTATGGATGATTCAAAGTATAGGAAAATGTCATGGAATTTTGGTAAAGAATATAGTGAGTAGTTTAAAAGAAATTAAATCTCTATATAGACACTAAAAGTATATTTGGATCTGGTATAAATGTACCTAGGGTTAAAATCTTCAAAAAGGGTTATTTGATATGGGATTGATCATCACTTGGTGCACAAAAGTTAGACTTACTGCACACCTAGTTTGACACTCCTAAGGGATATGCTTTGGAAATTCACAAACTCTTTATGAAACGTCATGAAGGATTTAAATAAATAAGGACTATAAATCACCTCGGATAAATATAAGGTATCCTAGATTAAAAATAAGGTGTCATAATTTAATCATCATATAAGTAATTTTTTAGGAATATGTGTTTTCTCACTCTGATTATGGTTTATCACACTTTTCTTTTCTTAGCCAATGGATAGAACATGAATGTAATGGATTAATGTTAACTTGGTTAGATAATGTTTTGATAAGAAATCACATTGTATGATGACTGGAGTGAAGGGTATTGTAATTATGACTAATCATTTTTCATTATATATGATTAACAAATTTCTCCTTAACAAACTTTCAAACTCAACAAATAAGATAACGATAGAGTTCTTTGAGAGTTAAGGTGGTGGAAATAATGGAGTAAAATGATTATTTTTCCTATATGTTGATATTGTGGGAATAAGTTACCATGTAGATGTCTTATAGAAACATTATTATGCTTTTAGATTGTAAAATAAGGACACAAAGAGAGTAATTAAAGAGAAAAAATGAAAAGTTTGGTTAACAAAATAGATGAGAATAATTTCCTCCCTAATATACTATCGATGGTTGAATCATTAAAAATTTTAATTTATGGGAATTATGAAAATTTATGTCCTAAAGGTTAACATAATAAAGATAATATAAATGGTTATAAAATTAATGGTTGTATTTCTAAAGATGAGGATACAACAAATGATATATGAAAGGAAAGAATTGTTAACGAAATAAGATAAAAAACATAGTTAATGGTGTATGAGGAAAGTGTAATGATTGATATGTTATTGTATTATGATTCAAAGAATTCTATTTTTCCATGGTATTTTGGTTTTTAGAATCAAGAAACATTAGTGGATTCTTCCACAGTAATTTTCAATAAAGGAGTTTCAATAATGTGTTAAATGGTATCGATGTCCTAGAAAAGGTGATTTGATGGAGAGGTGGTATTTTGATTAAGGGGAAATAACCATTAAAATATTATGGATGTTGATAAAATGTCTTTTAGTTTGGATAAAGAGATTATTGATAAGGTTAAGGTAAATTGCATAGAATTTATTACCATTGAACTAATTAAGGATTTTATGAAAAAATGATTTATGTTATCATTGATGGAGTTTAGAACTCTATTTGATTTATGGAATATATTCAATAATATGAGATTTTATTTATTGAATGAGGAATTAGTTAATTTTTGAAAGTCTGTATGTTTTCATTTTTGATGGTAATTCATGATATTACCTTGTTACATGAGAATATATTATCAATTCGTTCACATATCTGGTATTTGGAATTAAGAACTACTTCATGTTGTTTAGAGGATTAATGATATCATGATTTTGGAAATATTTTGACCTTATTCATAAATTTTTGGATTTAAATTTTGGCCAGACATGGAGTAACCTTAAGGTTAACTATTCATTGAATTTATTAAGATGAACATTCGATATTATTGGATAACTTTAGAGGAATTTCTATTTTTAATAATATATAGAGAAAGAAGGACTGAATTAACATTATTTTGTGCATCTTAGGATCCATTACTACTTTAGGAATAAAAATATCATCTTTATTTATTAAAGTAAGAATTAAGAGCCAATTGATTGAAGCACAGCTAAAGGATGATATTTTTATTATTAAATGGAATTAAATTGAGTAAGTATTTCTTCTTATAAATATTATTTAGCATTAAGAAAAGGATATTGGCACAAAATTTTATACATTTACCTTAATTTATGATAAATAAATATTATTTTAAAATATGAATTATTTATGTATTATTGGTCATTATATTTCTCCTAACCATGTTCTCTCTCACTCTTCATTAGTATTTGGGTGATAGTTTTATCCTCAATGTCCATTTTTTAACTTCTCATCTATGTTCTCTATTATAGAAACCTAATTATTAGTTATTTGTTATAACCTTAATATATCCATTTATATATTATTATAAGGAATATTTATTAACCCTTTTTATGAAGTGGGTTTCTCACAATATTATTTTAAAATGTTAAACACATGTTTACTAGGAACAAGGTCAAATTTTGAGGATATAATTTATTTAAGGGGGTTGAAAGTAACACCCTAAGATTTTGTGAAATATATTTTTTCATATAAATTAAATATTTTAAATATTTTATGTTAAATGTATCACCGTGTTTAGGTTTAATTTCATTCAACATCGATTTTATCTTGTGTTACAAGGAATAGAGAGTTTTTCTTGTGTTACAAGCAACACTAAGTTTAAAAAAACATGGCATATTATTTAAATTTTATTATTTAATATGAAATTTATCACATATTCGTTTGAATGAAATGTACAAATATTATTAAATAAATTACAAAAATATATTCTTTAAGAATGAATATAAAATTAATTTTTTGGTGACTAATTATTTAGAAATGAAAATAAAAACCATTTGAAAACAAACATAATTTTTTCTAAAAAAATAACTACTTTTTTGCGCACAAGTGTATTTCAAATAATTAAATTAAAAAAATACATTGGTTAATTATTATAATTAAATTTATATACTATAAATTCAATAATTTTTTAACATTTATCATATGTTTTCTTTAGATAAGAGATAATAATTAATCCAATTTTTCACATATAAACTGTATTTTTCAAAAAAATGATTTTATCTCTATTTGTGTACTTATTTTAAAATTAATTTGATCTACTATTATAGAATTTAGTTGGAGAAATAAAATTAATTTTTAAAATAATAATGTCAATACTATCTTGGAGTAAATTTTTGATGATTCACTAAATAGATACACTTTACGATGAATAGTAAAAATACTGCTTTTTATTAAGAATTATTATTTATTTTAAGGAATTTAAAAACATAAAAAATATATTATTAAGGTTTTTAAAGTTAAATTGGTTCAATTATTAACATATTTATCCAATTTATTTCATTTATTTCATTTTAACCAATTTAATAATTAATTTTGATATAAAAACTATTCAAGCTTTTAATCATTTTCTATTTGGAAAACTGTTATCTCATCGCGTCTGTGGGAATAATTTTAAATAAACTTTTTCAACTTTTTTGAATGTAAATTGGAAAAACATATTAAATATTTAAAATAAGATAAATTTATATTATCTAATATTTTAAACATAATATTTAACCATAATGAATAGTAAAAACGATAAAAAAATATTTACCACAGTTAAGATAAAATTGGTATACTCGTGGGTTAAAATAAAAAAAATAAGGGTTAAAAATGACCCAAAACTTTTTAAAACCACTTATATGGGAATATTTAGGATTCATTTATTCTAGGATTTATAATAGACTATTTGGGTGCCTTTTGGAATGTGAAAAATGTGAGTAAATATTTTTCATTTCAAAAATACAAGTGTCCCACTCACCTCACTTTTAAAAGGCCAACCCCCTCTCCTCTCCTCTTCACACATAAAAAACACATTGTTTTGTAAAATAAAAAACCGAATAACTTCTTTAACTCCCTCATATTATCCTAAAGGACATAATTTGGTTAACATCCAACCTAGGAAGGCTTTCGGTGAAAATCAAATGAGGTTACCAGAATATGAGATAACATTCTTCAATGAGGGTTTCTAAATTATTTATTCCTCTAGATATATAAATTATTTTTAAAACAATAAGATATAATAAAAATATTATATTCCACATAATGATATTTTATATTTGAACAGTATTATCTATAACCATATCTACTTCCATCAAATGCATTATAGAATCATCATTTGTGTGTATAGTAGATTACTGCCCTGTGAAACGATGTTATTCGTTTTTCCCATTAACAAGTCTCATAGATCGATATAATGGTGGATAAAATGATTATATATTATATTAATTATATTTATATAATTTTTTAATTATTATATGACATATAACTTCTTACTTTCCATTCTGCGGGAATATGATAGTGTTGCTCGTGTGTACAGTGGACTACAACCTCACGAAGTTTTGAGTATCATTTATAATTTAAATGGAAAGTAATAAGGATGAGTATAATGAACATATGTGATATATATTCCATAAACAATTTCTATAATGGTAATATAATTTTTACAATCATTTCATTCAATACGTTGACAAAATAGAATCATTATTAATGCGTGCGTACGACCTACTATCTCCATGAACTGTGTATTTCATTATATATACCTAACTTTTATGGAATACTTTAAATAATTATATAATAAATATATATAATATTTATACCATGAATTATATTCAAGAAATTATTTAACCAAGATAAAAGTAAGGGGACCAAATAATTACAAATCAAAACATACACAAAACATTAAGCTGTGATTTCCCAAAAATGTGATCATAACATGGAATTTTTAATAAATGGGTAATAAAATATCAAAAGTAAATAATATATGGAATTATATATATAATTATGGTTTAATAAATAAACTTATATTTATTATAAATTTGGTTTTAACATGTACAAAGGAAGTTGAGACTTAAAGTAAGGGATTTCCATATCACTTTTATTTTTTTGCGAGATATATGCTATGTTCACCAAATGATTCTTTTTTATTCTGTATATACTACCCACGAATGAATAATATGATTTTTATCCTTTATTTTTTAGTTATTTAAATATCAATTTTATAATCTCACTTTTATCTGGTTTGTGGTTCAAATTTTACAAAAGTGGAAAAGGATTGTTTCTTCTCCAATTTCCTCCTTTGGAACATAAATTATGTCATGAACCAATATTCTTATATGATGTGTATATAAATATCATTTAACAATTTATATTCAGAATATACTTAATTTCATGATATTATATATTTCAATTATTGTTATTATTTAGTGTTTATTAGGATTCAAAGGTAAAAATTAGGTAATGGTTCTACGCTATAATTTCACTATTTATAAGGATTTTTTATGATTATGCTTCCATTATTGGAATAATATGATCCATATCACAATAGAGTCGTGAATGTTCTTCCCATATGGTCTTTCTATAAGATTGGATTTTCCCTTTATATTCCCCCCTTTATGTATACAATATTTTAAATGAATATTTGTAATAAAAATCATAATTATTTCTCTCTTCGGTTGAATACAAGTTTTCGTAAAAAACCATGTTCTCTAAAAATGTTTATAACATTCATAAAATTATTTAATAAAGTCATTTTTAACTATTTTTTTCTTATGAAAACAAAAGTAATATTTATATCTCTTTCTAATAAATTCTCATTTAAATTTTACTAAAAATAGGAAAAGAATCTTGGTTTAATTATTTAGAGTATGAACAAAATTTCCCAACATCATTAAAATTATTTTCCTTGATTATTACATTATATTTTTTCATTGATATTTTCAATGTTATGTATTTTTTAAAACATCTATGTTTTAAAAAAAATTAATATGGAATGGATATTTTAATCTCGAAATATATTAAATGATGTTTAAATATTATTTTATAGGTTTTTAACTTTATGTTGAATGAAAATTATTTGCAAAATATGTTATACATTTTTAGGAATAAAAATTGATTTTAGAATAAATTTTATATTCCTAATGAAATTTTTCAAGAGGTATTTCAAAATCATTTTCAATCTAATATTACTTCCTTTGATGTTACTTATACTTTTCTCGGTATATAATCCAAGGGTACCATTATTATTCGTTCTATGAAGGGTTAATTTTTATTATGAATAAATCTTTATGAAACCAAATTCTCTTCCATAGGTTATATAATGATAAAATTATTATGAAACCTGATTTTTTCAGGGGTTATGCTGTAATAAAATCATGAAATGATTATGAAACATGCCTATTTTCAGCAGGTTATGAAATGATGAAATGTTTGTTAAACTCATTTCAATTAATGTGTTATGATATGGTTAATGTCTTATGTTCTTGTGGAACTCATACATATGAATTTCATAATGTAATGGGTGGAACCTATATCAACCTATAATTTATTGGGTAAATATTTATATCTCATGAGATATAAAGGACTGATATGGGGAGTGAACCTAGTTTTTTATGGGACTCAGATTGCTATGATGGACTTAGGAGTTAACCTTTACTTCCATGATGGTTTGGGGAGTTAACCCACTCATCTATGATATCATTTTTAGTGATACTTGACTAATATATAAATTATTTTCTATACTTATTTTTATGCCATAATTGTATTTATTGAGCCAGTGTTATACTCTCAAGGATAATTTTTATTTGATTTAATTATGATTTATGTTTTTTGAACTTACGATATTTATTTTAGAACATAATATTATTATCTTTGATATTAAGGGTATGTATCTAAAGTGTTGTGTTCAAGATCTCACACACTTATTCTCATGTTATGCTTATATACATACATTGTTTACCCTTATTAATCATATATACAAACCCTTTATTCTATTTCTATTACCTATTCTATAAATAAAGGATTTATGTAGGTTATGTCTAAGATGAGTACTCTATGAGAATATCTTTAACTGAGATATTAAAGATATTTAAAAATAAATAAAATATTTTGTGTCTATTCTCTAAAGGAAGTAAACCATTATATTCCTCAAGCATTTTTTTATTCATCTGAAATATTTAATATCTATTTTTGAAAATACTAGGTCACTATAGAAATGAATTCTCAAATTATCATAATAGGTTTTGTGAAAAATTTCCAAAGGAAAATATTCATTTGTATGTCTCGACTACAAACTCTAGTTACTATTTCAACAAAAAAAATATATTGTTTTTAAACAATAATGAAAGGATTTTATTTGGTTAATGTGATTATTAATTGATCTCATAAATAAATACTAAGGAATAATCTTTTGATATACTTTTAAAATTTCCTTTAACTTTGACATGAATCTCATTTTTTATACAGGGAAAACCCACATCTACATGAAATTGTACTTCAATTAGAACATATTTTAATACATAGTGTTGAAACTTTATATGGTCATTGAAAATAATAATCCTATGTACATATTCACAAGGGTTTTTTTCAATGACATTTTTTTTAAATATTGGGTATGAGTTTGATTTGGGTGAATGTACAGAGTTATAGAATATTGTATGAACTTGAAAGATATAAACTATAATGAATGAAAATATAGGCCAAAATTACTTAACTATACTTCATGTGAGATATTTTTTGGTTTTTTGACTTCTATTTAGTTTTTATAAATTTATTTTTCTATAATGAAAATTTTCAAAATGATATTTTCTATCAATTGTTGTGTATCTTTACTTTTGAGGATGGAGTTTGAATGATTCATGTTCTTTCTATTTTATACTAGAATTATTAGAAAGATGGTTTTTATACTTGTGAAGCATAGATGTTTATCAGTTTTTAGGGGTCAATATATAGATGAACATTGTATCATTTCTTTACTCAATAAATTAATGGAAAACCTTGAATCTCAAAGGGAAGTGGGACCAATTTTCCTAGATAAGAGCTCCATAAATGTTGTGTGGGGCTATATAACAATATATTATTATTGTATAGACAACAGATAATTATATATCGTTAAAATGATACACATATTGAGTGAATTAAGTGATGGTGGAGAGTGTTTTTTTAATCTCTTGAACTTTCAATTATCTTATGTGACAGTATTGTTCTCCTATAGAATTAAATTTTTTTATTTGAACCACATAATTCTTATTTAATCGTCCATGATACATTTTATTCTACAATTTTGTGGTTACAATATATTTCATCTGTTTATTAGGTTTTATAATTCCTAGTTCTATAACATAGATTCAATGAATAGTTAATAATTTTCGACGGTAGGAATTCAAAATGATTCACTCTTGAGATGATATTGTGAGGGACCTTTGGGTTTGTCTCCCAACAATCTCTTAGGTCCAATGTATATATTTCATTAAATCACAACTCACATTATCTTGAAAATGTAAAAAATATTATATATAATGTATTTGTGAGGATAAAAATATATATATATTAGGTTTAAAAAACCAAATATAATATTTCTATGTGAATGAGGAATTACAATGAATCCATATATACAATAAATTGAAAAAAAGAAATCAATCAATATTTATCCCCCAAATGTCATCCAACCAGCCAATTCTATTCTTGGCCATATAATCATCTTAATTTTTAAACCAGGCCACTTTCATAGCACATTCCATCTATTTTTAAACTATAAGTTTTGTGTTATATTTTTTTCAATTAATTTTTAATTAGTTTAAAATAAGTTATAGATTTAATAAATATGATCAATAGATATAAAGGATGGAGATTTTGAAAATCATATTTAACATATATGTTTTGTATGGTCAAATGTTATATGATGGATTGTGGGTAAAATTATCATATATGTGACTAAAATATATTAATGGATATCGAATTTCAATATAGAAATAATATAGGTCACTACTTTTGAAATATTCAACTATTTATGATGGAAGTAACACCTTGATATTTCTTCATATCAAGGATACAGAATGAATTGTTTTGTGAATCAAGATTAGTTAATATATATAATGATTAAATTGATATGGTCAATCTAGATAGAAAATATGTTTTTTGTGGAAATCATTGCTTATTCAGGTATATCAATGATTCGAAATAAGTTTGATCATGCTTACAAAAATATCTAAAGGTTTATAGATATGTATAATTAAAATTTAATTTTCAATGTTTATGTAATAGTAACTAAAAAATATTGTAGGTTTTATAAGATTAAAATGAGACAATATAGTGATATGTATTACTATATATGGATTTTAAACACCTTATGGGAATAAACTAATGCTACCAACATTTTCATCAGAGTAATTAATTTTTTTAAGATAAAACCATTGTTCTAGATTTATGATTGCATCATGTAATAATATATTTTGTTATAAAATAGTTTATTAAGAGTAACTTCAAACTATATATACGAACAATTATAGAGGTACCATTACTTAATAGGTTTTCCCTAGACATAGAGTATTTCATGTATGAAAAAAATAATGGATAAATATGAATTTTTTGGAGGTTTCATTCCATAATGACATTAAATCAACCGTGAATATGAAGGTTCTGTTGTAATGGAGATCCTATGAGAAATTGGGTGAAAAATTAGATTATGGTAGATTATTGGATTACACAATAACAAATATGTTACTCAATAACTATGTGAAGTATAGAGATGTGTTAGGATAGATAATGTATCCATCATGGGGGAATAAAACATTTGTGTGGCTTGGGTCTGTTGATGTTGAATAATTTATATGGTGATGGAGATTACAATTCCCAATTGAAGCTTTAATTTATAGATAATTTCAAAATAACATTACAACTTTGGTAATTTTAATAATAAATAAATTTTATTCCTAATTAATATTCATTAATGAGATAATCCATATTTATAATCATTATAATACTCTTATGTAATTTTTTAAAAAAGAAATAGTTATATTCTTACTAAATTTGATTACTTATATTATATTATTTTATTAAAGGATTGATTTGATAATTTTATGATTTTAATTTAAAAATTTGAACTTAGTTTTTTACTTCATAGATCCAAATTTATCTTACATTGATTTTTTTATAATTTTCATAAAAATTAAATTCCTAGGTGAATAGTAGAACTATTGATTTTTAGGAAAAAATTATATAAAATCCCAGTATTTATAAAGACACATTCAAAATTTAATTTTTGTTAAATATTAATTAGTTTATTATGATAAAAATAATCCAATAAATTTTATTAGTATCAACATTATACTATAATTTTATATTAAAAAATTTATACATAAAATGAATTTTTATGAAAAACCTTTTTTCATCTTGTTTTGGGGGTTTATTTTAAAAGGTAGTTTATACCACTTATAGAAATTAAATTTGATAAAATTTAATCTATATTTTGAATTATAATTTCAAAAAAAAATCAGAGACTGTTTTCATTTTTGGTCACTATATATTCTAACTTTTGTAAGAAAGTCTGTTACGATGGTAAGAGATAAAATGTGGTAAAGCTAAAATTATAAGGGTTCAAATGACCTAAATATTTTTCAAAATCCTAGTATAATGACATCTATCTACCCTATAACATCCAATTTTCATTAATAGTATTTTTTTGTTCCATTTTTCTTGATTAAGTCATTAATATATTTTATACTTTTATAAAAACTCAAGCAATGTGATTTCCCCCAATTATAAAGGGGGTCCCCTTTTTCTTTTTACTCCATACTTAAAGTGCCTCTTCTCTCATACATCACCTAAATAGTACATATAATTATATTTAAATGTATAATATTATATTTATTAAATAACAATCATTTTATAAAGTAAAAATATATTTTAAGACCTATTTTGATCATAATACCCACCTTAGGAGGGTAAATATGTAAACCTAGGGAGGTCATTTGAACAATAGGTAAAACACATAACTGGGTGTTTTTTTATTTTTTCACTTATAAAAATTAAAACACACTAAAGATTTAAAATATAAAAACATCAATATATTTCATATACTAATATGTTTTTATGTTCATTTTATTACTATTATCCATATCATCTTGCAGCAAATGGGAAATGAAACCATCATTCATGTGTAATTAGGAATACTACCTCATGAAATGACATAATTCATTATCAATTAATACATATAATGGCATGTTAAATTGATTAATTTAATATATATATATATATACATTATTACCTGCATAACTATAATTTTGGAAATATAATATGCCATATATCTTCATTCATATCCATAAATTGAAAAATTATAACATCATCCATCTGTACGTGTAAATTAACACCTCTGTAAATTGTTGTGATTAATTTTTCATCACTTCCTCACATTGAGAGTATATAAAAGTGTATTTAAAGAGATAATATTCTATTTATTATATAATAATAATTCTATAAAATTAAAATTATACTTACCTTATTTCAACCATTTTTAATGAAAAATGGAAATGTTACCTATGTGTATCTATGACCTACCTTCTCCATGATTTTTTCATAATTAATTTTTCATACCAAAATCCACAAATAGTTATAAAATTATTATTAATGTATATAAATTATACTTATAACATGAATAATATTCTGGAAATGATATAATCATGATCTATTTTACCAAATTCAACCTACAAAAGTAATTTTGGACTTATGAACCAAACATCCAGAAAAATGTTCAAAGTAAACTTAAGTAGTTATGTAATTAGTTATAACAAGGTTATATTAAATAAACGTGTTAATAAACATAAAAATGGTTATTTATAATGTAAATAATTAACATTATTTTATTTTTCATGATGTTAAATAATGCATTTGACAAGTCGAACTCGAGCTGAGGAATACTTTACCCTAAAACCACATTTTAAATGTTTTAAATATTTTCTACCTAAATATTTGTATTCAATGTAAAAAATTATTAAAGTTAATTTATTAATGTTATTATATGTACATAAATGAATTATAAAGAAAATTTTATGTATATTTTGACTTTATTTTAATTTTTTCAAATGTAATTTTTTAATTTATTTTATACGGAATATTTTTACCAAAGGTAAATGGAATATTTTATTTTTATGCATATGACTTCAACAATTTGTTCCACTATAATATGAATTATTTGATGTTTTTATTCTTTTATATACTTCTATTTTTTAATCAAATGAAAACCTTCCTCAAATTTTTTCTTGATATATATGTTTGGAAAGTGTGTTTTAAAGAAAATGGATATATCAATATTCAAAAAAAATCATTTGAGTTTACAAATATATTTTAATAAGTTTTTTATTCAAATTAAATTTATTAGGTTTTTAATTAATGTTATGGTCCATGTATATATTTTATGATGATGGGTTAGCAAGATATATCTCTTCAATGAATCAGGTAATGATTATGTTATCTGTGTTATTGTGTTTTAATTAACTTTATAGGTAATTAAATTTTCAAGGGTTCTTATAAGGGTTCTATGATGATGATTTACAAAAGAAAATACATTAATTTTCTATGGTTTGTAATTATTTTTCATGTAAATATTATGATTTTACATGGTATGATAATGATCATTTGTTTTCAAGGTATAATTAAACCCTTTTAGGGAAAATGTGTGATTTTATAGAATTATTTTTCATGGTTTTGAATTTTCTTAAGAAACCCTCATACTAATGATATTACTTAATGTTTTCATATAAGGTATTTTATGAAAATTGTTGGGAAGTTAAATTGATTCCATGGTTATGTAAATGATTATTTGAGAATAAGTTTTATTATGTTATCTGAAAACCCTCCTATATAATATAATTATTTTTAAATAGACTAGTGATTTTATGTTTTCCTTTGTTTATATCCCATACTGTGATTTTTTCTCTCATCCGAAATTTTCAAAAAAACAATCACAGGGTTTAAAGATAATGAGACACAATGATAAATTCATGTGGATAATTTTTAATATGTTTCTTGAGAAGAAAACATGTTTCATTTTCAAAGTTTTATACTGTACAAAAATGGATAATGAGTTCAAGTGTTAGATTTTTAATTTATAGGTTGGTTATATAATAATTATGAATAATTTATTTAAAACTCTAAACTCAGAATGATATTTGGGATTGTAGGAAAATGATTTATTATCTAAAAATTATAATATGGGTTAAATAATGATTAGGTACTTGTATTTTGTATCGAATAAGGGTTTAGATAACTTTAAAGGTTCAGATAATGTTACTAAGTAAGCTTAATATATTCTCATTTATGTTTTTCATGATATAACATTTTAATATTACCATACCGCTTTATCTAAACTGTTTCTATTCAGAATGGTTTTCCATTGACCAAATAAGAAATCTGATATTAGAAGGAATCAAGGGGAGAATATCCTTCCAGGTTAGTAAAATGGAATGGTTGGAATTAGAACAAATAAGATTTATATTATACCGACTCTATTAACATAGTATATAAATCAAATTAGTATCCATGTGATGGAGGAACCATGTTCACCATAGGGGAACATGTCAATTCTAGAATTTTTTTTAAAACAGTACCCTCCAACATTCATTAGGTCATCTAACCATTTGATATATTAAGGATAGTTTAATGACATTGATAATATATTTAAATTCATGGGTTACTCAGAATATCAAAAGTTCACTATTTCTATTTACCATTTTGAAGGTAAAATCTATCAGCGGTGGTCGATGGATAAGTATATAAGTGAAATTTATGATATTGTTTCCATGGAATGGGTTGAATTTAAGAATATATTCCTTTATAAATATTTTCCTAAAGTTTTTCGTCTTAGGATAAAAAGGAAATACTTTCAATTGAGGTAGTATGAGAATGATTAAAAGGCCTCATATGAAGAATACATCAACAAATTGTTGAGAAATGCACTAAATTTTAATTATGGTATTGATAGTGAAATTAATCTATATTACTCAGGATTGAAACCATAATATCCAAGTTCATTGGACTATTTTGAATTTCAAATTTATTACAATCATTTTCAATATGTTGAAAATTTAAAAAATTCAGTTTTTCTTAGATCAATTTTCATATGATAATAAGTAGAAAAATAGTTACATATTGAAGGTAATGGGAGAACATAAATCAATGATATTTCATAGTAACAACACTAAGTTTTCATCATATAATTAGTTTGGAAAAAATCACTCCATATAATGTAATATAAATTCTCAGAAGGGTTTATAAGGTAGATCATTTGGAAATTTTTCTGGTTGATGTAAATAAATCAATCATATTAATGATCCATAAAATAAAGAAAAGTTAGGAGTACGATGTTTTAATTATAATTAAATTAGTCATTATTAAAGTAATTGTGTAAAGATTGGAATAAATAAATTAAGTTGAAAAGATCATAATAAGAATATAAAAGGTAAATCCTTTTTTACTACTTAAAAATATTTCAGACCATATAGTGTTGTCATATCAAATATATTACATGTTTATTAGTATTATTAAAATGATTTTTTTATTCAAGGTCTATATATTCATTCATTTTTGAGAAATGTTTTGATAAATTGGACATTTCACCTCATGAATTGGAGATAGAACATTTTTAGAACCCTCATGGGGGTATTGTTGAGGAAAAATGAAATTATAATAATATTTATATTATTTTCTATAAAAATGTTTTACATATAATCATTATTGTCTTTATCTTTTTAGAGTTTGATGTTATTTTGGGTATGTATTAGATATTTATATATCATTGTAGGTGGAACTAAATAATTTTTTTTCATAATGAGTTTATTTTTTATATAAGAAGGAATTAAAAAAATTGATAAATTATCAAGAAGCTAAAGAATTTATCAAATATGGAAATGAAATCTATCTTAGAATGATTTCTGAGAAGAATGATACTATAAAAATTTGTGATTATCCAACAGTAAAATAATGTCAATATTTATTTTTGGATGAATTTATGGGTATTATACCTGATTAGAGGACTAAATTTACTATTTATTTATTTATACATGTTAAGCCAATATCAAAACTTCTATATCAAATAGCTCAATTGGAACTTTTGGAATTGAAAAAATAAGTAACAAGAGTTTTAATATAATGGAATCATTTACCCAATAACATTACCATTGGGTACTCCTGTTTTTTTTTAATGAAATATTTTTCCATGAGGATTTAAATTTATTATGGAGAATTGAATAACATAATTAGTAAGAATAAGTATTTTTTCCTAATATAGTTGACTTGTTTGATAATCTTTAGGGATCGTCCATTATTTTTAATGTTGATCTTAGGCTAGGTTGTTATCAGTTAAAGGTTAATTATAATTAAATTCACAAAATGGAACATCAAACTAGGTATGCGAATTATAAGTTTTTAGTTTTCCCTTGGGGTTATAAAATTCTCCAGGTATATTTATGGACCTTATGAATATAGTTTTTCATGAGTTCAATGATAAATATTTTGTTCTATTTATTTATGTAATATGGATATATTCTTAAGGTTATGATGATTAAGATAAAAAATTTATTTTTTTCTATAAACCTTGAATGAAAATAATTCATATGGAAACTTTTAAATGTGAATTTTGGTTTCGACAGAAGATTAGTGAATATTTTTATTTTGGCCTTTCCATCCATAAATAGTGAATTTTTTATCTAAAATAATGATTCTTTAAAGGGAATTGGTTGTGTTATAATACATTATAATCAAGTTATTTAATATTATTTATGTCAATTAAAACCTAATGAGAAAACTTATCTTACTCGTAACCTTGAACTAGAGACTATAGTGTTTTCATTAAAAATCTAGAGACATAAATTATATGGGGAAAAACATTAAATGTATACTAATCATAAATGTTTGGTGTATATATTCACTCAAAAAATGCTGATCGAGAGACAAAGAATATGGATGGAATTGATTAAGGATTATGACCACACAATTAATTACCATGCTGAAAAATAAAAAATAGTAACTTAAGCTTTAAGTTTTAAATATAAAGCATTATTAAATATTAATGTTTTAAATATGATCCTTTTGTAAATAATTTAATGAATTTTGGTCTAAAAATATGAATGTAATATCTTCCTCTAATTTTCTTCAGGTTTTAGTGCAGTCATCATTTTTATATAAATTTAAGGAAACTCATAAGGAGTATCATTTTTTAAAGGAAAATATATAATCAATTAGGAATGATAATTTTCCAAAGTTAGAGTTTATTTGGATGGTTTTATATTATTCTGAAATAGATTATATATGAATTTTGATTCTTAATTTATGAGATAATTTTTTATTGAATCTCATAGTTATCTGTTTTCTATCTATTCTGATAACACTAAGATTTATAAATAAATTCATGAATATTTTAGGTGGGATAGAGAGAAAAGATATATTGCATAGTATACCATGAAATATTTGTATTATTAATAGGTTAAAGATAAATTAATGTTAACAAAGTTGACTATTAATCCTTTACTATTTCAGTAGTGTATATGTGAAAGTATATCTATGGATTTTATTAGGGGATTTCTAAAGATATATGTAGGTAATAATGAAATTTTGGTTATTTTTAATAGATTGAAAAAATATGGGCATTACCTTCCTATTCAAGATAGTATGTCTTTAAATTAACTTTATCAAATATATCTCAAGGATGTATTTATGTTATATGTAGTTTATATATCTATTGTATCTGGATGCAATCTCAGATTTATGTTTAGTTATTAGAAAAAACATTAGAAGTCATTGGGTACTCAACTAAATTTCAGTATGATTTTCCATCATTAATATGATGTATATTCAAGGAAAGTTGTTTGTAAATATGAATAAATGTTTTAATAATATTTTATAGATTAAAAGATAATTTAATATCATCAACTGTAATTATATTTGTTTTCTTGTAAAAATAGTTTCATTATAATATACAGATGGCATGTTTTGAGGAATTATATATATAGTGATGTCAAAATGTTTATTGTTACCAGGAAGTAGGTGAAATAATTTATTTATACTAGAATTATAAGAATATATAATTGATAATTTAAAAATTATTCAACAACATATGGGGAAATGTCTGAGAAAGATTAAATTTTATGTAGATAACTAGAGGAAAAAAATATTTCTTTCAAGGTGAGAGATAATATTTCTCTTAATGTATCTCAATATAAATTTGTTATGAATATTTGTTAAAATTGAATGTTAATTATTTATTTTATTGAACCATATAAAATTATGTATAATATTGGATTTTTCTCATACCATCTGGCCTTGTCTTTGAGATTATCCCACGTACATGGTGTGTTTCATGTTTTTTTATTAAGAAATTATATACCAGACACATCTCGTGTTTTGGGACCAGAATCAATACAATTGGAAGAGAACCATTCCATGAGGAATATCCTATTATGATTCTTCATTTTAGGGATAAATTTTTATAAAAAAATATGAATCTTCATATTATGGTTATATGGAAGAACCATGTGATCGAAGAAGCTAAATGTGAATCAAAAAATATTATAAAGAGAAAATACCCCACCTATTTAAGTAATGAATAAAACATCAATGACACAATTTTCAAAAGGGTGTAATAATGTTAATAGAAATTAAATTTCATTCCTTATTACTAATCATTGATTATACGCTATATAGTTATATTTACAATAAGATTATTAAATAATTTCTGAATAAAAAAAGAAATAGTTTAACTCTTACAAAATTTGTTAACATATATTGTATCATTTTATTAAAATAATTATTTTAAAATTATATATTTTATATTTTACATAATAAAAAAATTATTGTATAAAAATTAAAAATTATCTTACCATGATTTTTTAAGAATTTTCTAATAAATTTTATTCTTGGAAAAATATTAGAGAATATTATTTTTTTAATTATATGTATTTAGAAACTCAGAATCTATATTAGATTGGTTTTAAATATTAATTATTTACTTTTGGTAAAAAATTCAATAAATTTCATTAGAATCATAATTATACATGAAGTTAGTATAAAATTAATTTATAATTAATTGTAATTATTTAAAAAAAACTTGTTTATCATATTTTTTGAGTTTATTATAAAAGTAATTTCTTCCACTTATGGAATTTGAATTTAATAAAATTGAATAAATATTTTTAATAATCTTGTTAAAAAATATTTCACTTTCATTTTTTTCAATATAAATAGAAACATTTTTTTAAGTTAGTTTCCTTGGTAAGAGATAAAATTAGTTAAAGGGGTTAAAACTAGAAATATAAGGATTAAAATAGCCTTAAAAACTGCTAAGTTTTATTTTATCGATATATTTTGACCCTATATCATCTAATACTATGAAATTTTCCATTTTTTAGATATTTGTCTTGTGTAATTACTTAATATTATTCATTCTCTTATAAAAAATCAAATTTGTCCTCTTCCATACTTAAAAAAGGGAACCCAACTTGTCTTTTCTCCACACTTTAAAATCCACTTATCAGGGTTAATACCTAGCTAAATACCTTCCTAAAATCCACCCCCATGTTCTAGATTCCATGTTATGATAAATATACACTCCTTAGCATGTTAAATCTGTAAACCTATAGAGGTTTTCTGATGAATAAGTAATGCACTTAACTAAGTGTTTTTATTTTATTTTTTTACCTCCATAAAACACACCGAAATATTCAAATATAATAAAATAATTATATCCCATATATTGATATATTATTATTTTGATATAATAATCTTTATCTTTCTTCACTTACATCAAATGGGAGATGAACACAGTATTCATGTGTGTGGAAAACTACCACCTCACAAGTGATGTATTTTTTTCCATCACCTCCTATCATGTATATCTATAATGAGGAAATTAATGTATATATATATATATGATATTAATTACATAATTATGATTTTTTTATGATAATATATCATCTATTTTCTTAAAAATCTATCTATTATCAAATTATAATGTCATTTTTGTGTATGTGTAGATTACGACCTCAAAGAAGTGATGTGATTTTTTATCTTGACACATCATGAGTATAATATATATTAGTTCATTTAAATATATAATATTAAATTTATTATATATTTACCATTTTTTTAAATTTAAAATGATACTACCTTCTTTCCATTGTGTTCGTTGAAAAATAAAAATGTTCCTCATGAATAAGTATGACCTACCATCTCCATGATTATAACGTAATTAATTTACCATAACAAGAATACATATTTGGTTCTAAAATTATAATTAATGTATAAAAAAATATTACTATATAATGATTTATATTCTATAAATAATATAATCATGGTCTATTTTTTCAAATTCTACCAACCAAAACGATTTTGGACATACGAACTAAACATCGTCAAAATGTTCTAAGTAAACTTAAGCAGTGAAGTAATTAATTATAACATGGATATAATAAATAAATGTATTAATAAAATTCAAAAATATTATTAATAATTAAAATAATTACAATATTTTTTTATTCATAAAGATAAAGAATACATATTACAAGTTATACTCGAGATAAAGGATATTTCACATGAAAATGTCATTTTAATTGTTTTATATATTTATTCTATAAATATTATTCATCCATGATTAAATTCATAAAATTAATTTATTGATATATTTATATTTACATAAATGAATTAAAAAAGAATGTTTTATGTCTATTTTGACTTTATTTCAGGGGTTTTGGAAAGAAATATTTTTATGTGTGTTTTAAACAGAATTTTTCGACAAAAGGAAATAAGAAATGTTCTATAATAATGTATATGGAATCAATGGATTTTACCACCACCATAAATATTATTTTATGTTTGGATTCCATTAAAATCTTCCATTTCTTCGTTAAATAAAAACAATAAAGACCCAAACTCCATTAGCACAGATCTGGTGTAATGCCCCAACCCCAGAAGTCTAGAGCCGATGCATTACTTTATTACATTAGCATGATTATAAGGAATCAAATCATGAAGGGAAAAAATTTAACGATTTTGGAAAACTAGCTTACATACATGAAACATATATTACATTGGGAATAGAAAATAAAATTATGTACATAAGGAAAGTTATTAATATTCCTCATTGAAACTGATTACAAGAATTCATATTTGTATCCTGGGAAAAGGAATCAAAATAAAGGTTATCTCAAATGCATAGTAAGGGTAAGGAAATAGTGGAAGTAATCATGAACCATTAAAATTGAAAAATATAGAAAGGTTAATAATTGAACAGATGTTCCATTTAAATAACAAGATAAGGCATAATCAATATCGAAAGGTAAATAACTGAAACACATTCCATTTAATTAATAAAAAATGAATGAAATGCATCCTTTTAAAATTTCAAATAAAAAATCTCATGGATAATCATAATAATAATTTAATACTCATCAAAAGAAATGGTTAATTATTATATTCAATGTTTCCTAGGTTCAAGGAACCTTTACCATTAAGACCTTTCACAAGGCGGTTTAACATACTACTATTAAGAACATTCAACCCATGGGGCACGGGTGAGTTGGGTAAAGGTGGTGGCATCCTGACCTTGAGGTTTTGGGTTTGAATCATAACAAGGAAATGTGAAATATATGCTAAAAAACCTCTCATGGACCCCTATACCCCATTGGGAACTGGCCTAATCCTAGGGGTTGTCCACCTTGGACCTCAATGGGGACGTGCAGCGTACAGGTGGAGAGGCCACCCCAGTACCTCATTACCCAACAACATTTTTATCCCATAGGGTACGAGTGAGTTAGTTAAAGGTGGTGGATTCCTAACCCTGAGGTTCATGGTTCGAGTCATCACAAGGCAACGCGAACTATATGCTAAAAAACCTTTCTTGGGCCCCTCTACCCCATTGGGAATTGTCCTAAGACCAAGGTATGGCCACCATGGGCCTTGCTGGGGATGTACGGCGCACAGGTGGGGAGGTTACCCCAATACCACGTTACCCAACAATGTGTTTTTACTGCGGGGCATGGGTGAGCTGGTTAAAGGTGGTGGCGTCCTGGCCCTGAGATTATGGGTTCAAGTCCTTACAAGGCAAAACACACTATATACTAACAAACCTCTCGTGGGCCCCTCTACCACATAAGGAACTGGCCTCAGCCCAATGTTTGGTCACCTTGGGCCTTGCTGGGGACACACGGCACGCAGGTGGGGAGGCCACCCTAATACCTCATTAACCAAAAACACATCTCCACCCGCGGGGAATGGGTGAGTTGGATAAATTTGGTGGTGTCCTGACCCTGAGGTTCCGGGTTTGAGTCCTCGCAAGTCAACATGGACTATATTGTAAAAAACCTATTGTGCGACCCTCTACCCCATTGAGAATTGGCCTAAGCCCAAGGTTTGGCCACTTTGGGCTTCGCTGGGGACGTGCGGCATACAGGTTAGGAGGCCACCCCAATACCTTGTTAACCAAGAACACATTTTTTCCACGGGGCACGGGTGAGTTGGTTGAAGGTGTCGGTTTTCTGACCCAGAGGTTCCGGGTTCGAGTCCTTGTAAGGTAATGCGCACTATATGCTAACAAACCTCTCATGGGACCCTCTACCCAGTTAGGAACAGACTTAAGCCCAAGGGTTGTCCACCTTGGGCCTTGTTGGGGATGTGTTGCGTGCAGGTGGTGAGGCCACTCCAATACCTTGTTACCCAACAACATGTTTTCCCATAGGGCACGGGTGAGTTGGTTAAAGGTGGTGGCATCCTGACCTCAAGTTTCTGGGTTCGATTCCTCACAAGGAAACACACAATATATGCTAACAAACATATCGCGTGCCCCTCTACCCCATTCAGAACTAGCCTAATCCCAAGGGTTGTCCACCGTGGGCCTCACTGGGGATGTGCAGCACGCAAGTGCAGAGGCCACCCCAATACCTCATTACCCAACAACATGTTTATCCCACAGGGGATGTGTGAGTTGGTTAAAGGTGGTAGCGTCCTGACACCAAGGTTACGGGTTCGAGTCCTCGCAAGTCAACGCGCACTATATTCTAAAAAACCTCTTGTGGGCCCCTCTACCCAGTTGGGAACTAGCCTAAGCCCAAGGGTTGTCAACCTTAGGCCTCACTGGGGACATGCGGAGTGTAGGTGGAGAGTCCACCCCAACACCTCGTCACCCAACAACATGTTTTCACATGAGCCTGAGCCTAGTTAGTGAGGTATCTCAAAGTGCATCCAAGAGACCCAGGTTCAAAACATGGCAGAGGCATAATTCTGTGTTATTGTAGCAGTACTATGCAACACTTTAGCTGGTACTATAGTAGTTAATGTAGTAGGTACTATTACAGGTATTTTTTGGTACTGTAGAAGAAGGAACTATTCACCTTGGGCCACCGGTTTGGGTTTAGAGTCCTTAAGGCCTTTGGGCCACCCAGGCCTTCAGCTCCGTAAGGCTTTCGGGGAACCTTTAAGGCCTTTGGTCCACCTCAAGGCCTTCGGGCCACATGATTAGTGCAGTTTCCCCAGACAGACTCTACAAAATAAGAGCAGCCCAAAGGAGGATTTAAAGGAGGTGCACTCACCAGAGCAGAAGCAACGGATTTGGAAGAATGATATGGAATGGCTATGCCATCAGCACTAGCCTGTGCTTGCATGGGAAGCTTAACCAGACAGCCATGCGAAGGTGGAAAGCTACCATCATGATATAGATGTTGGGGAGGAGCAGTTTCTTGTAGTTATAGTCTGGTTAAATTCCCTAAGACCTTTGGGTCATGTATTGTCTTTTAAGCCTATGGTCCATGTAATCTCAAAGCCTACAGGCCTTGAAAGGGTTCCCAATCATCCCATGAAAAGGGGGTCATCAAAAATTAATAAAAATGAAGGCCTTAGTTCCATTCGGGATGTTAAGAACATTCACAAGAAAATTTAAATTTGTGGGTAAAAACCCATCTTTTGTACTTGGAAACAAACTTGAAGTGTATTAACCAATATATTTATTCTCATGATACCACCAATGCATCAAGGGCCTTACTTTAAATAGCCCCCAACCCATGTCGTACCAATCCAAATAAATCTTTATATATGAAATAATCTATAAAATTAATAAACAATGTTCCTTATCATCAAATATCTATATTAAATATATAATAAAAATATACAAATAATTCACCAATTTATGATAAGTACAAACTTGGGTTTTTTATTTATTAATGGAAATACCAATGTAATATCATTAAAATTATTCTTGAGGAAAATAATCTTTAAACATTTTGAAGTGTCCCATAACACTTTGAGACATTTAAATGAAAATCCCCATTAAAGAATAAAATTAAATGAAACTTATAATTTAATAATAATAAGGATATTAAAGATATAAAATATCAAATGGAATTTTATAAAACATATAAAAGAGACTATGTGCATAACATTACATTATTACTCAATAAAATGAAATTGAGACGAAATCCCTTACCGTTTGTCTGACTTGCCTTATGTGCCTTTATCTTCTTGAATAATAAAAGTATGAGAATTATTTACATTCTTTAGAACTTTTTACATGTTTAATATTACAATTAATTTACTTATTACAATTTCTTATTCAATTAATTAAACAATTAATTTTATGTTGGGTGTTTTGACCAAATTTGGTTCATGTGTCCAAAACGAATGTAGTTTGTCGACTATATTCAATAGATTCATTATATAAACATCTCTAGAATAATAATCCAAACAAATATCATATTTATCGACCAATTATACTTTTAAAACCAATCATAAATTACTTATATGAAAAATGAACCAACGTTACAATATTGGAGATGGTGGGTCGTATATACACATGAGTAACGTTCCAATTTTTGAATTATTGCTATATAAAGAAGGTATGTGAAATTATAAATTTAAAAAATTATAATTAAATCATAGATTCTATTTTATGTAATCATATATACTTAAATATATAATTCTAGTGATTTAAAAAGAATCACATCATGACAAGGATGTGATAGTCCACACGTCCACGAATGATGTTATCCCTTTTTTAATGTTTGAAAAAGTAATAAGAAAAATTATATATTATATTTCAAGAAAGGTAATTATTTCATGAATATCATATATATTTTATTTTAAGTCACAAAATTTTTAATTATACTCATCCTTAATACATTCCATTTAATTTTGGAACATATCACATCGCTTTAAGGAGGTGGTAGTCTATACGTCCACAAATGATGTTATTATATTTACACATAATAGAACAAATAAAGGTATTTGGTACATAAAAATTATATAAGTATTAATAAAACATATATATATAATATATCATATAAAAATTGGGTTACTATCTTAATTATCCCCACTGAGAGAAGGTAAAGAAAAAAACTAATCACATCGTTTCACAATATAATAGTCCTCCATAAATGAATTGGAATTTCGTTACACATTTTATGGATTTATGTGTATGTGTAGGTAGAAACCATAACATAAAAAATCTTAGTATATATTGGATACATATTTGTCTATATAATCATGGAATAAGAATAATTTAATTAGTGGAGAAAGAAATAGAGCATAAATTAACATTTGAAGAATATTATCTATTTTAGGGTAACTTCTATTGGTTTTCACCAAAGGGATTCATTAGATGGATTTATACCGAAATTTAGGAAAAATTATTGAGGGGATAGAATTTTGGATCTTATTTGGGATTATTTTTTATGATCGAATGTTGATTGACATGTGTGAAGAAGGAGAGGAGGTTATTTCTTTTTATAGTGGAGGACTGACATTCCTCTAAAAACCAAAATGTAAACACTATTAGTTGGTATCCCTAACCTAATTTAATTAAAAAATTAAACAATAATGTTTTTAATGTTTTTTTTCTTTAAACACTCACACCTCAAATTAATAAAATCATTTTTATTATTTTTTATATTAGTTAGTATGTTTCATTTTCTTATCATTTCAGTTTTTATTAAAGTAACTAGTTTTCTATCATAGTTAATTTCACCATTAAAACTAAATTAAGGTGTCACTGATTAGAAAATGTAGACCTAATAAATTCAAACTATTCTATATAATTTAAATAATATAAACCCCATGTGTTTTGGAATTTAATTTTAAAACAAGATCAAATAACACGCAAAAAGACATATTTAAAGAGAAATGTGCTAATAATTTTTCTACTATCAGTGGTTAAATATGGTTATTAAAAAATATAATTTTGTACATGAATGGACCATATTTTATAATTAATAAAACATAAAAATAACTTGGTAAAATATAGTATATTAACTGATTTTAAATCTTTTAATAAAATACCATTTATAATAAAATAACATTAATGTAATTTTTGACATTATTTATTTATTTTCAATTCAAAGATATCAAAAAAATATTAGAATTAAAATATATTAAGTTAACATAAATTATACATGATATACCCATATAAAAAATAATTGAACATAATAATTCATTAAATTTCCATTCTTTTTAATGTTTCTAGCATCATTTATTTTATTTTATTTTTAATTAAATAATCCATGTGTTAGTGATTGTAAAATGTATAATGTAACTAATCCATCTATTGAAGTTATAGTTAAATTTTCATGATAAAAACCCCATTTACCATACAAAATAACTTTTATAACCAAAACTATGTATCTTCTTCCTTACTCTAGATCATTACAAATGTTAAATGTAATGATGGTTCCGTTGTTATCTTATTCATAACATAATTTATAATATTGGTCATTTTAAAGTAATTAAATACCAATAACTCATAAAATTCGATCTAATATGGTATATGGTCGAACTATTGGCATCTAATTTCTTTTGAATAAGTTTTTATGTCATTTGGTCCCATAAGATTAAGGTTTAGGGTTTTGTTATGTTAAATTTTACCTTAATCGCTGGAATTAATTTTAATTACATTCACTAATATATTTGGCCAAAAAATAATTTTATTATTACACCCCAAGGTTTTTAAAGAAAATTGAAATGAATAAAACACTAAATCTCTACATAATGAATTTCTTTAAGAGATTGGTATAAAAAATATGTTAAACATAATTTTGTCACTTTTATGATTTTTATTTCCAAAAATAGACATTTGTGGTTGTGATCAGTAACTTATTTAGAGTCTGATAGAACCAACTTGATTATTGATAAATTTTAGCATACCCTTATAAATAGAAATATGAATAGTAATATGACCCTTAATAATATTAAATCATATTATTATTATTTTTCTTAAGGTAATAAGATAATGAGATCATGATTAATTTTTCAATGTGATATAAAATGAGTAGTTTTAAAAATGTTATTTTTCTAATAAGTCGCGACTTTTTTTAAAAATTGAATTAATCATATTTATAAAATTGTTTTCAAATAATAGAGTTAATTTTGGAATTATACACATAGAAAAATGTTTGGGGTGAAGTTTTTTATTTTTCTAAAATTCTTTTATTTTTAATGAATAGTAAAATACGGCAATTTACTGTATATTTATATTATCGGTTAAATACACTATTTATAGAATATTCCTGATTTACTCACCCTTGGTTCGAACTCACATTCAATATTTACTATTTATTGTCACATGAATCACTATTATTCATAGTCTTGAGCAAAAATATTAAACAAATGATTTAAATATTGGAAAACCCCCCCTCTCCTCCACTATAAATATCAGCCTAACCCACCCCTCCTCTCACACCTATATAGATTTGAGAATTTTCTAAATTCTATAAAATCTCATTCCCAATTCCTTTCCCCACGTCCAATACCTTATAGTATTACCAAAATTCCAAAACCATAGTCCTTAAGAAGGATCTCAAGGAGAAGAGATTAATAGGTAAAAATCCTCTTTCATTTTCTTATGATTTCTTTTCAATTCATTTTATATTCTAATACTCTTTTCCCCTACCCTTATCCAAGGGAAATGAAATCTAAAAAACAATATACATTATATATTTTAGCATTTTTATGGAAAAAAATTCACCATCATTCTTCCCCTCCACTTTCTCTTATTCAAAAAAAAAACAACACATATGATGTGTCGATTATCAAAATTGAGGACGATGTGTTTTAAATTTTCTTTACTTACCTAAACTCTGATCATAAAACCATTTTAATGGTTGAAAAAGATTTTAAAGTGTATTTAATATACTCTTTTATGTTCTGGATTTAACATATATACATAATATTTCATAGTATAATGAAACTAATTCGTGATTATCAAAGAACAACCAAAATGATCTAAACAGATATCACTAATGATTTATCACATGATTAATCCTCATACCATATAACCAAAATGTTTTATTGAATATTTTAATATTATTTATACATATAAAGAAAATTTCATTCCACTTATGTAGTTTCTCTTCCATTCGACAAGAAAATCCTTTACGAACTGACCTTGTAAATCATGTAAAAAACGCATATGAATCAATGGAAAGAACAAAATATTATTAATTAATGAGTTTGATGATGTTATAAAATTATCATATAATGTGTTATAAACATCAATATGTTTCTTTAAAATATTAATAACACTCTATTAACAATTATATAGGAGGTTTAAACTAGCTTCAAGTAAGAAAAACCAGAGGTAAGGGAATTCTTAACTCAATTTCCATTCATTTGGTCAACCTTCTATTTCATTAATTATGTGCTAATAAGATTATTTGTGTATAAAATTTTATTTATATTATGATTTATTATGTTTATTTATATTTTTTACACATAATCCATTCATTCTATTAATTATCACTTCAATTTTATGATATTTTTAAGGGAATTTCCATTAAAATCATCTTTTAAAAATCTATTTTAAGAAATTCAAAAGAAATTTTTTTAGGAAATTATTAATTTTTTATGATTATCTTATGGTTCTTGGGAATTTTTTATGATGAAGTGTGGGACCTATATCTCCCTTCAATATATTATGTATGTGAAATTTGTAGGTTAGTCGTATGGTTACCTCAAGTGTAAATGTGATGGTTACACTATAAGCTAGTCATAATGGTTACATTGTAAGGTAACCATGAGGGTTACAAGTCATAAGGTAGTCATGATGGATAAAAAATTAAGTATTTAATTTCCAAATACATAGTTATTATCTATTTATATTTTCTATGATTTATGGAAATTTTATGTTTCATAAATTAAGTATATGATTTATTATGGGTGAGAAGAATGTGGTTGTGAAAATGATTTCTTATGTTTATAAGTATTCATGGGATAATGGTTTGTTCCATTATTTTTAAATACCTTACTGATATTTTTATTCTCATATCATATTTTTAAAGTATTTCCATAGGTTATATGGATGTGTAATACAAATAAGGAAATCAAGTTAAATGTTATCAAGTTTTGTCAAAGAAATCATATTGTGGTTTTGGGTATAAAATTTTATGTTTTGGAAGAAATGGATACTATTTTAGTTGTACCCAATTTGAATTTTTATGGGTTGATATGTATGAGTAATGTCTTAAATTTATAAGACTCTAAATTGAAAGTATCTTTGGTATTGTAAGGATATTAAATCTAGTTGAAATAACTAGAATATGTAATGTTTAAGGTTGGGTGTTTATAGTTGGTATCAGAGTATAGTTTAGAAAACATTAGGAGTTGGTAATATTTTAATTGAATACCATAAAATATTTTAAACATATTTTTATGTTGAAATGGTATAGAATTTAAATATTACCATGTTTATTTATCTAAGATATGATTGTTCAGAATGGTTTTCTATATAAGAAACGGGGAAGCCGATGTTGGAAGGAACCGAGAGGCTGATATCTTTTTGAAACTGCAATCAGTAATGGTAGGAATTGGAACCGATCAGTTTCAGACAGTAATGGATCAGCTCACGAATTAAATAAATGGTGGTGTAATCCATGTAAGAGAACAATTATAGCTACCAAAAATAATCATAATGATAGTGTAACATTTTATGAGGCAACACCCTCCAGCTTTCAATGGATCTTCTAACCGAGTAGTGGGTGAAATAAGGATTATAGACCTTGAAAATATATTAAATATTATGGAATTTTTATATAATTAAAAGTTTGGTCTTACCATTTATCATTTTGATGTATAATTTTATCAATGGTGGTCAATGACAGATAATATTAGGGATAGATATGAGATTGATGACTTATAGTGGGATGAATTTAAAAGTTTTTTCCTTTAAAAATATTTTACTAAGGTGGTTCAACTTACGATGGAGAAATAATTACTTGAATTAAAGTAAAAGGAGGATTATTTAGAAGTCATGTATGAATAAAACTTCACCTAACTGGCAAGGTATTCTCAAAATATTATTCTGGATATTGATAAAAAAGTCAACTATTTTTACTCAGGATTTAATCCTAAATATCGAAGTTCATTGAATTTTTGTGAGTTCAAAAGTTATGAGAAACATGTATTATTTCTTGAGAGGATAGAAATATATTTTTCTGATGACCACATGTACCTTGAAAATAAATAAAAGAATAGGTCTAGATGGAAAGTGATAGATAAAAATCAATCAATGAAATCTGATGGTAAGAAGTTTCAGTTTCGAGTTTGTGAAAAATGTGGTAAAAAGAACCCTGGGGAATGCATTAACAAAATTGAGGTGTTATTTAAAAGTGGTAAGTTTGGACCTATGGGCCGATATTGTAAGGAAAACGATCCTAATACTAATCCTAATAAGAAAACTTTAAAGTGTTTTAATTGTGGTGAGATGGTTAATTATGAAAATGCATACCTAAAGAGATAATCGAATAATGAAAAGTCTCCACACTGTAAGCAGAAAGGTATAGTAATATCCTTTGTGACTATGTCAGAAAACATCATCCATCCAATGAAGTGGTATTAGGTAATTTATTTTTTTACTCAGATTTTTCTAAAGTCTTGTTTGATATAGGGTCTACGCATTCTTTTATTTCTAAGAAATTTTCTTGTAAATTGGAAATATCATCTCAAAAAATGAGACTGGAACTTATTTTTAAAACAAAAAGGGGGAATATTATAAAAAAGAGGAATTATAATGATCTTTATATTATGGTCTGTGTAAAGAATTTACCTTCAAATGTTGTTTGTTTCTTTAGTAGAGTTTGATGTCATTCTAGGTATGGATTGGATTTTTGTTTATCATGCTAAGATTATTTGTAGAGCTAAAGAAGGTTTTTTCATTGAGTTTTAGTTTGTATATAATAATGGAACCATACAATTGATAACATATTAGGAAGCTTAGAAACTATTCAAAGATAGAAATGAAATTTATCTTACTCATATTGTTGAAAATAAGAAAACTATGGAGATTAATGATGTGCTAACAGTAAATGAATACCTTGATGTTTTTTCTGATGAGTTACCCAGTGTTATACCTGATTGGGATGTTGAATTCCCGATTGACTTAGTTCTTGATGCTAAGCCAATTTCAAATCCCCCTTATCGAATGGCTCAAATGGAGCTTCTTGAATTAAAAAATATATTACAGAAGTTTCTTGATAAAGTATTATTCATCCTAGAACTTCACCATCGGGAGCTCCAGTTTTGTTTTTTTAATATTATGATGTTTTAATGAGACATTGCATTGATTATAGATCCTTGAAAAAAATCACTATTAAAACAAGTATATTTTTACACATATCGATGATTTGTTTGATCTACTCTATGGATCATAGTATTTTTCAAAGGTTGACTTGATTTCAAGGTACTATCAGTTGAAATTAAATGAAGAATACGTCCTAAAGACTTCATTTTGTACTAGATATGGGAATTAAGAATTTTTTGTTATATTGTTTGGGTTAACTGAAGGACCTACTATATTCCTGGATCTTATGAATAGAATATTTCATGAGTTCCTGTATAAGTTTTTGGTTGGGTTTATTGATAAAATTATGGTATATAATAAAAGTAAATAGGATCATGAAAAACATTTAAGGGTTTCTTTTCAAACCTTAAATGAAAATAGACTGTATAGAAAATTCAGAAAGTGTGAATTTTCTTGCAAAAGAATTTTTTTTCTTGGGTATATTGTAAATAAGTATGGAATAACAGTTGATTCTTCCAAAATGAAAGTTGTTGAAGAATGTAAAAGAACCAAAAATATAAATGAGATTATTAGTTTTCATAGAAATCTAGTCCATTAACTAAGTTAACTAAAAAAGGATTTAAATTTATCTGGAAAAAATAATTTAATGTTTGTTTTCAGGAACTTAAGAAGAGATTTTTGAATGCTCTAGTTTTGTCCATGACTTCCATAAATGGTATGTTTTTTATCTAAATTGATTCTTCATTTAAGGGACTTGGTTGTTTTATAATTAATAATGATTAGTTAATTGATAATGATTCAAGAAAAATAAAACTTCCTTAGTTAAATTATCTCACACATGATTTGTAATTACCATCTTTGGTTTTTTCTTTGAAAGTTTAGAGGAATTATTTATACAGAGCCAAATGTGAAATATATACTGACCATAAGATTCTGAAGTATATATTCACTCATAAGGAACTAAACATGAGGCAGATAACATATATTGAATTAATAAAAGATTATGTTTTCATGATCAATTATTATATGAGAAAAGAAAACAAGGAGGCAGAATCATTAAGTCAAAAACATCATGAATCATTAACCATTTTACAATTGGGACATGACCCCTTGATTAATGATTTAATAAATTTTTTCTTGGAAGTTTTTGGTGCAGAAAATTACTCTATTTTTTTAGGTTTCAGTGCAGTCATCTTTTTTAGATAGTATTAAGCATGCAATAAGGTAGATGGGAAGTTACAGAAAAAGGTAGAATTTGTTAAAATTGTTATGTTTCCAGAATTTAACATTGATAAATATTGTGTTTTGAGATTTGGAAAAGGGTAATGTGTGCCTTGTGATTCCCAAATGAAGAAATAATGGATGTGTGAAGCTCATAGTTCTCTATTTTTAGTTTTTCCTAATAGTACAAGGATGTACAAAGACTATAGGGAGTATTACTGGTGGGATGGAATGAAAAGAGATATTGAAAATTTTACCATGAAATTTTTGACATGAAAATAGGTTAAATTAGAGTGATAGTTACTGAATGGGATGCTTCTTCCTTTACCAGTTCTAGAGTGGAAATGGGAAAACATATCCATGGAATTCATTATAGGTTTCCCAAAGACCTCTCAAGGTAACAATGTAATCTGGGTTATTATTGATCGACTGACTAAATCTTCTCATTTCCTTCCTATTCGAGATACTATGTCTTTAGACCAGCTTTCTCAAATGTACCTCAAAAATATTTTCAGGTTACATAGAGTTCTTCTTTCCATTGTATCTGACCCTGATCTTAGGTTCACTTTTAGATTTTGTAAAGGACTTTAGAAGTTATTGGGCACCGAATTGAATTTCAACATTGTTCTTTATCCTCAATCTGATGGACAGACTGAGAGAAAAATTCAAACATTGGAGAATATGCTTCGACCTTGTCCAATGGACTACGCAGGAAGTTGGGATCAACATATTTTTTTTAGTTGAATTTTCTTATAACAATAGTTTTTGTTCAAGTATACAGATGGAACCTTTTGAGGAATTATATGGGAAGCGTTGTTAGACACCATGATTTTGGGATGAAGTCGTAGAAAGGAAGTTGATGGGGAAAGAATTAGTAAAGGAAGTGTCTTAGAAAGTGAATATGATCCAGAAACACATGAGGATAGCTTAGATCACGAAACAAAGTTACCTAGATAATAAGAGGAAAGACTTTTATTTTGGGGTAGGTGATCATGTGTTTCTTAGAATCTCACCATGGGAAATTGTTATGAATTTTGGTAACAAAGTAAATCTAAGTACACGGTTCATTGGACCTTATAAAATACAAGATAAATTTGAATCAATTTCCTAATGAATAGCTTTGACTCCAAATTTATCTCATGTACAAAATTTTTTTCATGTTTTAATGTTGAGAAAGTGTGTTCCAGATTCGTCTCATATTTTGAGCCTAGAAGTAGTTCAGTTGGAAGGGAACCTTTCTTATGAAGATAAACCTATTCAGATTCTTGACTGAAGAGAACAGGTATTTTGGACTAAATTAAAACACCGGGTAATTGTTTTGTAGAGAAACCACATGGTTGAATAAGAAACATGGGAATCTGACAATGTTATGAGGGAAATGTAGCCTAACTTGTTTCATAAGTAAAAAAATTGTGAGGATGATATTTTGAGAAGGTGGGGAGAATGTAACACCCTAAAGTTTTAAAAATAAATTAAAATGCATGAAACATTGAATCTCTACATAATGAAATTTTTTTAAGAAGATAATTATAAAATAGTCATTAGACATAATTTTTTGGCTTCTATGACATGAATTCTGAGAAACAGACATCTAGAGTTGTGATCAGTAATTTATTTGGAGTCTGATATAACCAAATTGATTTTTTATGAATAGTAACAAACCCTTTTGAATAGTAATAAAAAATACTAATATAACACTTATAAATAGTAAATCGTATTTTTATTATTTTTTCTTATGTTTATAAGATAGTGATGTAACATCCCCAAATGATACATGGTTAAATGACTAAATGATATGACTCATGTCAAAAAGGTACGGCTTCCTTTTTGGGAGCCTGTCTGATTAGAACTCCACAGTTAAGCGTGATTGGCCTGGAGTAGTGATCAGGATGGGTGACCTTCTGGGAAGTTTCTCAGGGTCTGTATGAGTGAGGACAAAGCACACTCGAAAGTACATGTGTTGACTTGTGGGGACTATCATTAGTCAGATGACCCGTTCGAGTATGTGGGTGGACCCTGGGGTGGGCCCCACCTATCTACGGGGAAACTGGTGGTACGTGGTAGGCCAGGACTCGACGGTCATGTTAAGGTGGGGTGTATGTACTGTTACCAGGACCCGGTTATCACATTTGGTATCAGAGGGGGAACCCAGCCTTAAGTGCGGTTCACTGCTTGGGTTGAGATGTAGGGCCCACAACGAGGATGTTGTGCTCTAAAGGGGGGTGATTGTAACATCCCCAAATGATACATGGTTAAATGACTTAATTATATGACTCATGTCAACAAGGTGCACCTTCCTTTTCGGGAGCCTGTCTGATTAGAACTCCATAGTTAAGCGTGTTTGGCCTAGAGTAGTGATCAGGATGGGTGATCTTCTGGAAATTTTCTCAGGTTGTGTGTGAGTGAGGACAAAGCACACTAGAAAGAACATTTTTTGTCATGTGGGAACTACATTAGTCAGATGACCCGTTCAGGCATGTGGGTGGACCCTGGGGTGGGCCCCACGTGTCTGCGGGGCAACTGGTGGTACCTGGTAGGCCAGGACTCAACGGACATGTTAAGGTGGGGTGTCTATGCTATCACCAGGACACGTTTTTCACAAGTGAGATCATGATTAATTTTTCAAGGCGACATAAAATGACTTATAGTTTTAAAATTGTTATTTTTCCAATAAATTGTGATTTTATTTAAAAATAAAATTAATCATATAAAAAAAATTATTTTCAAAAAATGGAGTTCATTTTTGAATTCTATACATCGAAAAATGATTGGGGTGAATTTTTGTAATTTTTTTGAAATTCTTGATTTTTTTTTATGAATAGTAAAATACGATAATTTACCATATATATACATTATCAATTAAATGAACTATTCCTATAATAATGGATGATATAATAACCCTTGTTTTATACTCAATTTCTCTATTTACTATTTTTTGTGACATGAATCAATATTATTCAAAGTCTTAGGAAAAAATATTAATCCAATGATTAAAATAATGGAAAACCCCTCTTCTCCTCCACTATAAAAAACACCCTCACTCCCCTCTTCCTATCACACTTTTCAATATTTTAGAATTTTATATCTTCTACCCAATACCCTTTACAATTTACATCCCCACATCCAAAACTTTATGGTCTCACCAAAAATCCAAAACCAAAGGCCTTAAGGAGGATCTAAAGGAGAAGAGATCAAGAGGTAAAAATCCTCTTTCATTTTCTTGTGTTTTATTTTCAATTACTTTTATTTTCTTATACACTCCTCCGCTCCCATTATATAAGAGGAATTAGATATCCAGAATCATATAAATTTTATTTGTTTACATTTTTATGGAAAAAAAATCATCATCCTTCTTCCCCTCCACTTACTCTTAATCTAAAAATAAAAACAACAACGGTGATGTGCCAATTTTTCAAAATCATTGACGTTGTGTTTTAAATTTCATTTACTTCCATAAAAGGTGATAGTAAAACCATTTTGATGGTTGAAATAGATTGAAAATTGTATCATATATATCTTCTTTTGTGTTTTTTAGTTAACATATATACATAATATTTTTTTGTATAATGAAACTAGTTTGTGATTATCAAAGAACCACCAAAATGATCTAAATGGATATCACTAATGATTTATCTAATTATTCATCCTCATAACATATAACCAAAATTATTTATGGAATAATTTAATATTATAGAAACATATTACTACCATTTTATTCCACTTCTATAGTTTCTCTTCCATTCAATAAGGAAATCCTTTACAAACCGCCCATGGAAATCAGGTAAAAATGCACCTGACACAATGGAAAGAACAAAATATTTTTAATTAATGGGTTGAATGATGTTATAAAATGATCTTATAAGGTGTTATAAACATCAATATGTTTCTGTAAAATATTAATAACACTCTTTTAACCATTATTCATAAGTTTTAAACAAGTTTCAAGTAAGAAAAACCCAAGGTAAGGGAATTCTTATTCCAATTTCCATTCTTTGGGTTTACCTTCTACTTCTTTAATTATGGGATAATATTATTATTTTTGTAATTAATTTCGTTTATATTATGATTTATTATGTCTATTTATATTTTATATGACAAATACTTTCATTCTATTAATACTCACTTCAATTATATGATATTTTTATGGGACTTTGCTTTAAAATCATCTTTTAACATTCAATTTTACGAAATTAAACAACAATGTTTTTATGTAATTATTCATGTTTTATGATTATTTTATGGTTATTGAGAATTGTTTATAATTAAGGGTGGGACCTATATCTCCCTCCAATGCATTGTTTATGTGTATGTTGGTGGTTGACCGTATGGTTACTCCATGTGTAACTACGATGGTTACACCAAAATGTAGCCATGTGGGTTACATTGTATAAGAGTCATGAGGTTTACAAATCATAATGTATCCATGAGGGTTAAAAAATTTAGTAATTAATTCCCCAATATACCCTTAGTCTATATTTATTATTTCTATGATTTATAGAAATTTCATGTTTCACAAAGTAAGTATACGATTCTTTATGGGTGAGAAGTATGTGTTTGTGAAAATGATTTCATATGTTTATAGGTATTCATTAGATAATGGTTTCTTCCATTATTTTTATTTCCATTACTAAAATTTTTATACTCATTCCATGTTTTAAAATTATTCTCATAGGTTTTAAGGACGCGTAAGAGAAATAAGGAATTCAAGTTAAATGTTATGAAATTTTGTCAAAGAAATCATGTTGTTGTTTTGTTTTTAAAATTTTATGTTTTGGAAGAAATAGAAACTATTTTAGTGTTATCCACGTTGTATTATTTTGGGTTTCAATGTATTTGTTATGTCATAACCTTCTAAAACTCTAAACCAAATGGATCTTTAGGATTGTAAAGATTTTAAATCTAGTAAAATAACTAGAATATGTAATGTTTAAGGTCAGGTCCTTATATTGATATTATTAGAATATAAATATTATAATAAGTAAAATCATATAAGTTTTTTTTTTAATTCAATTAAAAAAAGTAGTAAAATTAAATTTAAATAAAATCTGGCAAATGTGGAGACAAAATTGGGTTTTAAAGTGAAAATGTTCAAATGTTCAATAAGTTTTTATATCTAAATTAAATATTAAAATTGTTCTAATTAACTAAAATGTATTAATAAATGTATAATTTATCTATTTTGATGTTAAAATCCAATTTAAAAAATAATTTATCATTAATAATTAATTAATTGAAAAGAAACTTTTAAAATAAAATACAGAATTTTTACTATTCATAAAAAATGAAACTTCTCAAAAAAATACTGAAAAATCGTACAAAGAAAATTTTGAAATTTTTCATTCAAAAATGAAGTTTATTTTGAAAAATAAAATTGAAAAATTTTCAAAATTTTATTTTTAAAATAATCATTCCACAAAAAGGTTGTAAAACATAGTATTCATTGTAATGAAATATAACATAGTATTGTTTGTAGTTTTATCTTTACATGGTGTAGCATATAAACAATCTAGAAAAAAAATTAATTTTATTCCAAAATAGAAATATTTTGTTGTCTTGGGGTGTTAAATTATCCAAAAAATAATTAAATAGTGTCCTCATAATTTAAACTTGATATCGGTAATTGATTGTTTGATAATTGAAAATTAAACATTGTTGAAAACACTATATCATAAATAGGTTTAATAAAAAAATATTATTAATGAGAGGGGAAAATGTGAAGGTCACCACAAAACTAGGTTTTCAAATAAGACAACATTATTGAAAACATGGAAATAGAAGATAAATATTACTATAAATTTCTAGTGAAGAATGATAAATAGAAAGTTCATCTGAAAGTTGATGACCACAAAGTCTTTAACTAAAGTTATAAAAAAGGTCATTGATATGAACCAAAATTATGTTAATAGGACAATTTTTTTGTTTCTGGAACCTTTTCATAGAGTTTAATATTTATTTCACCCTATAAGAATATATCTAAATATACATTACTATTTTATAAATACAATCATATCTATTGGTTGTTCTTTGAACTCTTTATACTTAGTTTTATAGCACAAGATGAATCATTGGGTGAATTAAAAATTAATCCCTAAAATATAATACATATAGAAGTACAAGATCTTAAGCCCTATAGGTGAGGACTCATCACGTGGATCCAGGAGACCCGAGTTCAAAACTGAGTGGAGACATAATTTTTGGGGGTACTGTAGTATGCACTGTAGTAGGTATTGTAGCAGGAATTTTTCGGTACTATAACAGCCAAAACTATTTACCAGTTTGGGATTTTGGCCACCTGTTTGGGCCTTGGGTCCTTTAATTCATTCAAGACACCTAAGTCCTTTGGGACAATAAGGATTTCGGGCCACCTCAAGGACTTCGGTGCACCTCAAGTCCTTTGGGCCACTAGAAATTCTGATTAAAATGACCAGATAGACTCTACAAGGAGTAAAATCAAGATGGGGATTAAAAATAAGAACAATCACTAGGGTAGAAGCTTAGTGGATTTTTCAGAAAGAGAGGGTATAGAATTGCCATCGGAACCAAACTATATATGCACAAGAAGTTTAGTTGAAAAATCCATGCAAATGTGGAGAGATTATATAACGATGAAGAAGCTGGGGAGGAGCAGTTCCAAGTATAGTTTGTATACTTCTTAAGAACTACGGGTCATTTAATCTCTAAGCCTTCGAGCCTTTTAAGGGTTCCTCCTCATCCCTTGAAAGGGTGGTTATCAAAAATAAATAAAAAAATAAGTCCTTCGGGCCATTAGAGCATAGAGAAACTTAAACCATTTCATAAATAGTAATATTTTCCAAAATTCAATAATCCAACACTTTTGAAGGAAAGTCATTGAAATTTCAAAATAAACTTATCTTTATCCTTTAATCAATTTTTAGTATATTTTAATTGTCACATTCCAAACATATAAATAACTTCATCATGTATTCTATTAAAATATGGTAATAACATCAATTACGATAAAACCATATTGAAAACATGCATTATTCCTTATTACTTAAGTAAGACACACCTACTTATATATATTCCTCAAATAAAAATATATTCTAAGCTCCATCAATGATGGAATAAACAACGTTTCCAACAAACCATTAATTAGTTCCAAGGTATTCAGTACTATCCAATTAACTTTATCCAAATAAATAATCTATTTATTTAAACATCATTATCTCATTATTAGGAACATATTAAGGGTTATCTTTCCCTTAACCATGTGTTTTAAAAAAAATAACTTGGTACCAAATCACATTTCATGGTACCAATCAACATATTATCTCAAATCCTTAATGAAAATATATTGAAGTAAAATTTTCATATGTTCCACAATTCTTTTATCCATTACATCATTGATAAAATACTAAAATGAAATAATTCTTGAATCCAAACATAATCAAATTAATCATTCCTCTTCATCTATGGTAGTAGTATAATCTTTAAAATGATCCATTAGACTCTTTTGGGGTATATTAATTTGAAACATGATACATTGATTTTAAGAGTGTTCTCTCTCTATGCATTTGAAACATTGTAGGTTGGGATCCTATTTTATCCCGACAATCACAAGAATAGGGTCGTTTTTTTCAAAAAATTTATAAAACTCCCATTCTTTTAAAGACAGTTCCAGGGTGATTATTTACATAATTATTACATGTGGGAGCACAATTCTTTCCCTTCTTCCTTTTATACTTATTTTTCCCATATAAACTCTTGTTCTCATGCATCCCTCTAAAGACGTGATATATAGGGAATTATTTCATGGTATTGTTATCACAAAGTACTATATTCTATTATGATGAGAATTCACGGGAGACTAGTTTCCTTTCAAATATTTGATTAAGACCATAAAATAAATGACCATTCTTATTATTTAGATCATATTAATTGGTGAGGTTCACATTACTTCTTCTGGGTGACACTTCAAAATTAATAAATATACATGATTAGATCTTATCATGTATAATAACAAAACTAGTGAAATAAAAAACATAAAATGAAAATTTTAGATGTATATAATCTCATAATCATAAAAATAATTCCTTTGGTATTTTCTTCTATAATTATATTCAAATTATACCATAGGATTATGTTATGTAATCTATATTTTTCTAAATCGAGTTTTCAAGGTTTCTACTATACATCATGTGATACCAACTATAACTCCCCAACCCTAGAATCCTGGAGTTGGTTCATTACTTTATTACATTAAAATGATTACAAAAAATTAAATCCTAAAGTACCGAACATTTTTGCAGTTTTGGAAAACCATATTATATACATGATACCCATATTATATTGGGAATATAAAATAAAACATGGTACATAACAAAAGCTAACAAATTGCATCCTTGAAACTCATTACAAGAATTCATCTTCATATCTTGTGGAAAGGAAATAAAATAAGGGTGAGGTAATATTTTCTATAAGGGTAAGAAAAAAAGCAGAATTAATCATTAACCAATAAGAATGAACAATATGGTAATTTAAATAATTGAACACACATTCCATTTCGACAACTGGATAAGGCATAATTAATATGGAAATGTAATTAACTAAAATATATTCCATTTAATCAATAATATGAGAATGAAATACATCCATAAATAATTTTAAAGAAAAAATATCGTGGATAATAATAATAATTACTGAATTTTTATTAATTTAAATGCATAATTATTGGGTTCCATGTTTCCTAGGTACATTAATCATTTACCGTCAAGACCTTTCACAAGATAGTTTAGCATACTACTATCAAGACCAATAACAATATTGTTTATATATATGGGTATAAACCCATCTATTATACATCAAAACTAACTAAATTGTTTTTAAATAATTTATTCCATCTTGTGGGACTGGTGATCCATCAAGTGTCCTATTTTAATTGGTCCTCAACCTGTGTCGTACTAGTCCCAAGCATTCCTTATTTATTAAATAATCAATTAAATTAATTAACAATGTGTCTTGTAATCAAATATCCACATTGAATAAATAATATGTATTTATATATAATTCATCAATAGAGGAAAATTAAAATCAAGGGTTTTTGACATTGATGAATGGAAATACAATAGAATTATCATTAAAAACATTCTTGAAGAAAATAATCATTAAACATTCTAATTTGTTCTATACTACTTTGAAATATTTGACTCATAACTCAAATAAAATAATGAGATTAAATAAAAAATATAAGATTATAAGATTACTGATATTCATGATATAAATTTTCAAAGGTAATTATATACCCCATATAAAAGAAACTAGGTGAATTACATTGCAATATGACTCAATGAAATAAAATTGAGATGAAATCGTCTAAATTGATTCTGAATTGTTATGTGTGTATCTATATTAATGAAAAATAAACTTATGTATTTTATTTACTTGTTTTATAAACCTTTTATATTTTATTATTAATTTTATTTCACTAATTACAATGTTTAATACAACTATGATAACAATTAAGTTTATATCAGTTTCTTTAAAAAAAATCGGTTCATGTTTCCAAAATGACATTAGTAGGTTGACTATGGTAAAAGGGTGATTATATAAAAATATAAAAAAATAATAATAATAATTATATAATTATCTTATTTATACATCATTTATAATTTTAAAACATATCATGAAATATGGTTATTAAAAATGAACCAACATTACAGTCATGGGGACGGTAGGTTGTATGTACGAATGAGTAACATTCCCATTTATCAATGATAATTTTGGAAAGAATGTAAGTAAAAATATATCATTAAAAATTATCATTATATCATTAATAAAATATTATTTAATCAGATATACATACATATAATTCATATTATTTAGAAGGAATCACATCATTTTGAGGAGGTCCTAGTCCACACATCCACGAATGACGTTATCATTTTTTTAGTGTATAAAGAGGGTAATAAAGAAAATTATGTATTGTATTTCTAGAAATTTAATTATGTTGTGAATATCATATAGATTTAATTTTTGTACTTTATTCTTAATTAAATACATAATTAATACATTTTATGTAATGTGTGAACGTATCACATCACATTGAGGATGCGGTATTCCACATGTCCATAAACTATGTTAGCATATTTACACCAAATAGAATGCATAAAGTTTTTTGTTATATAAAAAATATTTAATTATTAAGAAATATAAATATAATATATATCATATAAAAATTGGGTTTCCATCATAATTCTAAACCATGATAGGTGGTAAAGGAAAAAAATTAATTACGTCGTTTTGTGAGGTGGTAGTTCACCATACACGAATGTTAATATCATTACCCATTTTATTTAAGTTAAATAAGTTGTTGGTTAAAAAATTAATATAAATAATAATTATATTTATGACACTTTTATTCTATAATCATTTAATAATAATAATCAAACGTTTGGATAAAGAAATAAAACATACATGCGCATTTGAAGAATGTAACCTCTTTTGGGGTAACTCCTTTCGGAATGAACCAAAGGGATTCCTTGGTGGGATTTAAAAAAAATTGAGGACTTTATGATTAGGGTAGGTATTTTGGAAGAATATTTTGGCAGATATTGGATGATCCATTGGGTCTTTATATGTGTGAGTAATGGGAACAATGAATTTCTTTTTATAGAGGAGGAGTGACAATCTTATAAATACCAAAAGGTAAACACTATTGGAAGGTCTCCCTTAGTTCATGTGCCTAAGAAATGGAAATATAATTAATTAAATTTGAATTATGGTCGATAAAAACTCATACCACACAAAAAAAGGATTTTTTTATTTTTGTTCCAAATTATTTATGTTTCATTATTTTAATATTTTTAGTTTTTATTAAAGTACCTAGTTTTCTATCCTACTTAATCTAACCATTAAGTCTATATTAAATTGAGATTTATTAAAAAATATATAAATAATTAATTATAAATATTATATCTAATTTAAAAAATATAAAACCCATATATGTTGGAAATTAATTATAAAACAAGCCCATGTAACACCCAAAAACACTACTTTATTACGACGCATGCTTACAATGTGTTTACTTTCTATTGGTCAATATGTTAATTAGAAAAGACCATTTGTTCCAATAATGAACCATATTTTATATTTAATAACACATAGAAACAAATTTTCATAATATAGTATTTTTAACAATTTTAAATCACTCAATAAACAATCATTTTTTTTTAAAATGACATTAATATCAATTTTTACATAATTTATTTAATTTAAATTTAAATATATAAAAATTATTGGAATTAAAATATATTATGTTCAAAAATTTGGTAACATGATATAATCATCTAAAAAATAATTCATTACATTTACCAGCCTTTTAATGTTTTTAGTGTCATTTATTTTATTTTATTATTAATTAAATAATCCATATGATAGTGTTTGTAAATCATTTATTGTAACTAATTAATATTTAATAATTATAGTTAAATTATTATGATAAAAGACCTATTTATCTATAAAAATAATTTTTAAAACAAAAACTATGTAGCTTCTTCCATACTCTAATGCTTTAAAAATGTTAAAGGTATGGAAAGCTTTTTTTCTTTTTTCTGATTTAACATATTATACAGGTCACCTTCTTGGAATAGTATGCTAATAACTCATAAAATTAGAAGTAATATGGTATATAGTATAACTATTGGTATTAATACCTTTTACACAAGGTGTTAGATCATTTTTCACTTAAGATCGTGGTTTAGTCCCTTATTAAGCATAATTTTTCCCTAATAGTTGTGATTAATTTTAATTCCTTTCACAAATATTTTTTGTCAGAAAAAAATTGACCATATTAGATAATAAATATTATACATATTATAACCATATATGTACATTTTTACAAATTCAATTCATTTAAGTGGAAAAACTACATTTAAATCTAATCCCATGGATGTGGGGAGAAAGTGGGTTTTTGAAGTGAAAATGTTCAAAAGGCCAATAAATTTTTATATCTAAATTCTATATAAAAATGGTTCTGATGACTTAAATTTGATTAAAATATTTCTTTTTGATTTATTTTTTGTTTAAAAACAAAATTAAAATATAATTTAAAATTCATAATTATTTAAATGAAAAGATATTTTTAACTAAAATGTTGTATTTTTCACTAATCATTAAAAAAGAAAATTCCAAAAAAATTAGAAAAAATAATCCTAAGATAATTTTGACATTTATAATTAAAAAATGAATTATATTTGGACAGATAAATTATAAATTTGTCAAAATTTAGTTTTAAAATAGGTGGGACACTTAAAGGAGGTAAAACTTGTCCTTTTGTATAATGTAAGATAACTCAGTGTTGTGTGTAGAACAATCTTAACATGGGGTTTCATATGAATAAATCTAAAAACATTACTCGAATATGTAAATATTATAATTTCTTGTGGTGTTAAAACCAATATATACATTATTACATTGTCATTAGATATAAGGAATCTCATCCCAAAGGACCAAATAGATTATTAGTCTTGGTAAACTAAATACAAACTTTAATTTGAGGTACAATAGAAATCATAAAATAATCAGTGTTTTCTTAGAGAAATAAATCATTACCCTTATCATGTCCCTTTATATCAATCATAAAACACTTCCTGATATCCAAGGAAAACGAAAACATAAGAAAGGGGTGAGTTCAAATTCTCGGTAAGGGTAATAGTGTGGTATAAAAAATCATGAATAAATAATCATAATAAATATTTAAAGGTAAATACCTAGAACACATTCCATTTAAATGATAAATTGATCATAATATGGGAATAGTAAAGTATTATCAAATAAATCCATATAAATAATAATAGGATCATGAAACGTATCTTTTGATATTCTAACTAACTGAATAATCACATTGACATGAAAAAATGAACTCGTAATGGGGAAATGCAAAATTTTGTACATCTAAAACATATTTTCAAGGCCTTTCAAAATAAAATTTAAATCTTTATGTACTAAGATATTTTATTTACCAACTAATTCATCCCATAAGACTTGTGGATACATCAAGGGGATATCTATAACCGAGCCCCGCCCATCACTTACTAAGTCCAAGGAATTCCTTATATGAAAGTGATAAAATGTAATCAACAAAAACATTTATATTGAAAAACAGACATATTAAATATTAATACTTACCCAAATAAAATAAACATAATCATAATCTATCTAGAGTTATATGGTTAATAGTAATAAAATTGTACATCCTCAGTAAAAATGAGCATAAACCATACAAATAAAGAATAATTATGATATCAATATTACATGAGCATATAGTATCATAAGTACAATAAATTCATTATGCTGTTAATAAATAGAAATGCCACAATAATGTCACTAAAAACATTTTTGCGGAAAATAACGTTTTCACTTTGAAAATTTCATTATTTTAAACTAAAATATCATGAAATATATAAAAAGAAAAATTATTTGAAAATAACCTATGAAGATAATAATTTAATATTAAAAAAAATTGAGTCGAATGATAGTAGGGAATTATACTCATGTCATACTATTTAAAATAATGATTACTTTCACATTTTTTGTAAAATAAGAAGAAGCATTGTTTTGAGAAATACATGAATATTCCTTCCAATAAAATTTATAAAAATTAAAACATGTTAAAAAATTTATTTAATAAATCATTGGGATAATTTAATAAAATTTAAAATAAATATAAAACTTGGTTTTGGAAGAAAAACGATTTTCTACCAAAGTGAAAAATGATGTTATATTTTCTTAAAAAAAATTTCTCAATCATTTTGATTTAAAAAGAGTGAAAAATTGAAATATTACATGAAAATATCCTGAATAACCATACTATGATAAAAATATATTGAGTTTAATAAATATCAAATAATTCCCCGAAAGAAGACTTAAACCTAAACAATCCTAAAAAATCATGAGATTGTGAAATAAACCCTTACAATTTTTCTAATGTTTGAATCATAATCCCTATGAAATTAATTAAATAAAATAAAACATTATATACCAAGAATATAAAGATATTAATTATATAAAATATCAAAAGGGGTATTATATACACCATAGAAATTAATAATTGGTGAATATAACATGTGTCTTATAAAAGTAAAAGTTCATTATTATGTGTTTGAACCTCCTGTATAATAAATATTAGTTTGTTATAAATATATCAATTAAAAGTAATCATATATTTAGTACCATATACCATTTACTTATATTCTTTTTTGACTCGTTTATTAACAATTATTTACTAGAATCACTATTTCGGTTGATAATTTCTTTATTCTCCATGCATGTTTTGGTTTGGTAATCTTGATAATTTTACATTGATCATGGTTAAATAATATAAAGAATGAAATAAATTATATACATATCATATATATTCATTATATATGTATTTATAGAAATATATAAGTTATATATATAAAATGGATTACACCGTTGATGGAGATAGTAGGTTGTACATAATCTTGAACATTGTTTCCATTTTTTAAAATAATAGAATAAAATTAAAATAAGTATTAATTCATAGTTATAGAATAATTATAATGTTATATATATAATTTATATTAATCATATCTATAATTATTAAAAACCAAGTAAAAATAAAATCAAAATATGTTCACATCTATATGTAGAGGCAGAAGTACACGCATATTCATGAGCGACGTTATTATTTTCCATCAGATTGGAATATAAGAATGGATATGTGATATAATATTTACAAATTTATATTTATGACATAAATATCAAAAAAATCATTAAAATTATCCTTACTAAACTCTATGTAAATAATAAACCAAAAGTGAATCACACCACTTTATAGGGTGGTAGTCTAGCGTACACAAGAGTGACATTATCATACCCCCCACGAATATAAAAGTAAAAAGGATTATATGATATAATAGTTACCAAATTATAATAATGTAATAATTATCTTATAAATATGTTAAATCTTTCATTATATTCATCCTTTAAAGGTTGTGAGGGAAAATTAATTACATCAGTTCATGAAGAGGTTGTTTGTTGTATGCATAATCAATGGTTCCATTTTCCCTTTGATTGAAGTTGATATGGATATAGGTTATTTCATTAACATATAGAAATATATTTCTATATTATATACAGTTTTTATTATATTATCATAGTTTAATATTATTTTATAATTTTGAATAAGAAATAAAACAAACAAACACCTTTATGGATTTTACCACTACTTCGGTGAGACTCTTTAGGTTTATACCAAATATTTTCATGGGATGGATTAATAATAAAACATTTACTCTAGGATGGGTTTGGGGAATTAAATAAGGTCTTATTTTAAGTATTGAATGATCCATATGGTTTTGGAACCATGAATAGGAGATGATAGGGGTAGACTTTTATAAGTGGGGGAGAGGACACACTTTTTATTTTTGAAAATAAAAATTTAGACCCACATTTTTATCATTAAAAAATACTCAAAAATTGGTCATTTTGAAACCTTATATATTTTATTGTCTAAATATGGTCATAAAATGGGTTTTTGACAAGTTTTAGGGTATTTTTATACCCTATCTTCTTATTTTTACCTCCTACTAAATCCAATTTTACATTAGCCGTGGTAATAAACTTTTTCTATTTTCACTATTCATTTTAGGAAAAAAATAATTTGACCTAATTATATAATATATATTATGATTATTTAAAATAATAAATCTATTTTTAAAAATTCAATTCACATAAGTGATATAATTTTATTTAAAATTGAACATGTTGGCGCTTCAAAAAAAATTGTTTTTTAAAGATAACCTATAAAAGATGAAAATGTTTTTATATTGGAATTAAATATGAAATTGATTTCAATAACCTAAATTAGTTAAACAGTAGTAAAATTTAACTAATTAATCTTTAAAACAAATTTAAAATTCAATTTTTATTTGTAAATAATTAAAAATAAAATTTATTTTTCGATAAAAATCAATATTTTTCACTATGAAAAAAAATTTATTCTTCTAGAAAATTATAAGAAATTCACCATAAGATAAATTTTTCATGTATATTTAAAAAAAATTAGTATATTCTGTTAAATAAATTTTCTGAAATTGTTAATGAAAAATTTTAACTTATGAGCACAAAGCGTGATTAAACCACCTTTTTGAAAAATTCAGTTTTTCATAAAACATTTTGTTTTCTTTAAAAGGATTCTTATTTTATTTTGGATAAATATATATCTATTGTATTTATTTTACGCATGTGTAAACCATATAATATTCATAATTTAGTTATTAGTATTCATACCCTCTAACATAACAACTATATTATGATGGTCATGTTTGAATAATATTATTTCTATTAAGTATCTTGTTTCATTCAAACATAGTGTTGTGTTAATTGAAAGATATTGAAGATACTAAATTTATGTCAAGATAAATATATAATAAATTATGAAGTTTTTATATTCTCTTATAATCTATTTTTTATGTTTCATATATTTTATTAGATATTATTTTTCTCTTTTAAAATCTTGGGGGTTACATTTTACCACCCTTAAAAAATTGTTTCCACAAAATTTAATCTTGATCTTGATAGACAAGGGGTTGAAATTTGGAAATACTTTTTTTGGAAACCCACGTTGTAAAAAGTTTTAATAAAAAACCTTCTTGATAAGAGATAATGGTATGTTTTAAGGTCATTCAGAATAACACTTTACTAGGTTTCAAATTAGTATTACAATAGTTAGAAATGAAAACATGGACATGGAAGAGAATACTAACATCGAAGGACTAATAGATATTGATATAGAAAATAGTTATAAAAATTTAACCATCATAAAACCATAATATGTGATGATTTTAAGGACCATTTATTCCAAATAAATTAATTTCATAGGACAACATTTTTTCTCAAGATCATTTTCTTAATGTTGTTGTGATTTTTTACTTTCTAGACTGAGAATATAAGAAAATATACTTACCTGATATATTTATATTTTAGAATAACAACTTCATCCTTTGGTTTTTCTTCAATAAATTCCATGTTCATTTACTAAATTAATAAATGAATATCCAAGACAAATATTTTATGCATGAGACACTAAAATTTACTTTTAATGGATCATAAGATCTATAAATTAGTGATACGTCCTTCCACATGTCTTAAGATATTTACTAAAACCAAAATTGTTATCCCTGAAAATACAACAATAAAATAATTTATAAAAATTAAAAAATAACCCAAATTTAATCTTAATCTATTTTATAAATAGTTATCCCAAAGACTCATCCAATGTATGTATGTCCAGAATTCAATGTCCACAAATTTTGAAGGAAGGTTAATAAATTTCCAAAATCGACTTGACCTTATATTCCCCAAAAAATATAATATATCTATAAATGTCCCATACCAACTATATTAATACTATTATAACCTTAAAATAATATTTAAAACATTTATGTTGCTAAAAAATATTTTTCTCTTTAACTCTTAATCGAAATATCAAATTATCAAATTTATTCCATAATTCCAAAAATGCAGTAAACTCTAGAAAAGATAACATAAACCATCAAATAATTAACTAATTTCAAGTTCATAAATACAATCCCATAATAATATTATTATCATTATTATATCAACATAGGTAATATATTATGGTTCATTCTCCCTTAATAATTTTTTCTTTCAAATAAAATCAACTTTCCATTGTATCACTTTTCTTGGTCATTGTCTTTATTCAACATATTATTGAAAATACTTAATGCATAACTTATATAAAATAATACTTATATATTTTATAATTAATATAACTATAATATCATTGGTTATATACCCCTAAAATATAATTATTTAATTCAAACATATAACATTAATCATTTTATATCATCTGTAGTAGTAACATAATCATGACCATTATACCTTAGCTTCTTTTGAGGTATATTCCCTTGGCATTTTGGGAATTCATTTTTTAGTGCCTCATCTCCTTATAGTTGAATAATTTTAAATTAAGAAATTATTTATTTACATTTAAATAAAGGGAATGGTTTCCTTTCTCACAACACTTATAGTAAACTCTCATTCCCTTCAAGCAAGTATCAGAGTGTTTCTTTCAACAATTATCACATAAGGGAAATTTTCTCAATCCTTTCTTACCCTAGTCCATTTTTTCTATATCATATTATTCTTCTCTTGATTCCCTTAAATACAATAAAACATAGAAAATTCATTATCTATATTGATATAACATGATATTATATCCTCTAATGATGAGATTTTTTGGAGGCTAGTTTCCTTGGAAATATTTTCTTAATCTCATCAAAGTAATAATCACTCTTAATCATTGGTTGTGCATATTAATATAGTTCCCATAAATTTTTCTAGTAAAATTTCTAAATAATGGAATGAACTTTATTAAATCATAACATTATGTATCATAATTTATAATCCCAAAACTTGTGAAACACTTAACAAAAAATGAAAAAAAAACAAATTCTTGGATAATCACGTAATCATAAAAATATTTTGTTTTTGAATGTTTCCAAATCATAAAAATATTTTTAAATACTTCATAATGTTTTTTAATTAAATATTGAATTAACCCTAGAATATCTCACATTACATTAAATCTAGGTATGAAGTGAGGTATGTTGTCTTGTACCAGGTAATTCTCGAGTCAAGGTTGATGCACCTCTTTTGGAGTTATTTCCACCAGGTACCCTATTCCAAAACCACATCCACTTTTAGTATCTATATTGGGATTTATTCCTAGGAAAAACACATAATCTCCACCTTAATAACGAATTATAATGTTATTATATAATTATACTTATCATTAATGTAATTCATAGGGTTATATTCCTCAATATATGTTTTCCTAAATATAGTTTCTAATGTTTTCACTAAATTTCCTCCAACACAAACTATAAAGACCCCGACTCTAATAGACCATAAATAGTGTCTACTTTATTAAATTTGAACTATATATAAATAATTTCATCTCATATTAAAACATATATTAATAGACTTGGTAAAGTTGATATATACTTGAATATTGCATATATTTAAAAAATTAAAATATAAACAATATTTTCTTTGGGAACACAAATATTTCTTATATAATATCCTTACATAAAAATAAAAAAACCCTTCCTAATATCTTAGAGAAAATAAAACATAATAAATGTGTGATCTTAGACCCTTAATAAGGGTAAGTTTAAAATAGAAACTATCATTAATAAATAAACATAATCAATATGGGATGGTAAATAATTGAAACACGTGACATTTAAATAAAAACATGAAAATATTTTGGAAGGAATAATGGATAATTTAATGACTCTATATAAGTAATCACGTGATCTTTAATATTATCCATCAATATTATAACTAATTTAATAATCATGTTGACAAAAAAATAGATCTTATAATGATGGAATGGATATTGTCATACATTTAAAACATACTCTCAAGACCTCTCGCAAGATAGTTTAAATATATGTGGTAGAAACCCATGTGATTTTCTGAAGTTATTTATCTCATATTAATGGGGTGAAATATAATTAATATAAGCATTCATATTGAAAAAATAACTTATGAAATGTTAATACTTACCCCAATTTAATAAACAAGACCATAAACCATCTATTTTAATACGTTGAATGGTAATAAAATTTTACATAATTAGTAAAAATAATCATAAAACGTCCAAAAATAATATAGATGACATAAATATTATATATCCTTGGTGGATGATAAGTAAAATAATTAGTATATGTTATTAATCTATAGAAATATCATAATATTGTAATTAAAATATTTTTTAGAAAACACATTTTTCAATTCGAAAATAATATTTTTAAAAATTATATGAAAGAAATATTTTTGAAATACTTTTATTTTAAAATAACCTTTTCATGTTATAAAATAATCTTTAAAACATTGAGTGGAAATTATTGTGGGAAATTATTTCCATGTCGAACATGTTAAAACAATGATTCCTTTCACATTTTTAGTAAATATTAAATGATAATTATTTGGTAAACGACTTGAATATTAATTTAAAAATATTAAAAATTAAAAAATAGGTAAACATATATTTAATAAGACATTTATAAAACTTTAAAAACATTTTTAGAAAACATGGTTTTGGAGGAAAAAATATTTCCACCTGAGGAGAGAAATGAAGTTGAGATTTCTTAAAAACATTTTTTAAAAACATTTCAAATACCAAATAATGAAAAAAATTACTATTACATTATAATTTCATGAATTAAAATATTATAAGAAATATATTAAGTTAATTAAATATACATAAATTCCCTAAAAGGATACTTATACATAAAACAACCACAAGTAACTATGAGATTCTGAAATATACCCTTACCATTTTGGTAATGTTTGAATCATAAGCCCTATAAAACTAATAACAAAAAAAGAAAATTTAATTATTGTAATATAAATAGATTCATGATATAACATATCAAAATGGTTAATATATACATCACATAAGTGAATAAACATATAATTTGGTATATGTATTATGAAATAAAAATTGAGACGAGAAACCCTTACCTTAGGATTGACTTCCTTCATATGTGTATGAACCTTCTACATAATAAATATAGGTTTATTTTAAATCTATTAAAAATATAATTATATATTTCATTCTATATATGATTTAATTGTAGTCTATTATGGAATTTTTATTAATAAGACTTTGATAAAATCACTGTTTTGGGTGATAATTTCTTTGTTTTTCACTTCTGTTTTGGTTCAATAATTTAAGTATTTTTACATTGATCATTGTTAAAAAATATCCATAATTTTAACCATGTTATAAATATCATATATATTAATTTTATTTATATTTAATATAATCTATAAAATTTAGAGATATAAAATGGATTACAATGTTCATGAAGATGGTAGGTTGTATATGTGTAGAAAAATTGTTTTCATTTAGTTCTACAGATGGAATAAAAGGAAAATAAATAGTAATTAACATTTACGCACAAGTGACTTTATTATTTTACAAAAGATTGGAAGGTAATAATTCATATGTTGGATTATATTCTAAGAATTATTTTTAGTTTATAAATTTCATATATATTTTATGAACATTGTCATTATTAAAATCAATGTAAAGTATTAGTGAAAAATTAATTACATCACTTTGAGTGGTGGTAGTATGTCATACACATGAGCGGTGTTATTGCATATCCCTTTAAAAAGGAAAGTAAGAAAAGTTATATGTGATATCATAATTACAGAAGTATAATAATTTCCTATGTATCATTTACATGTGTGAAATCCATAATTATATTACTACTTGAATGGTGGTGATGAAAAATGAAATACATCAGTTAATGAGATGGTAGTCTATCGTAAACAGGATCAATAGTTTCATTTTACATTTAAGAGAAGTGGTGGTGGATATTGGTTATTATACTAATATAATAAAATATTTTTATATATTATAAAATGGTTTTATTATATCATCATGTTTTAGTATTATTTGAATGTTATGGAAGAATAAATATACCGATACACATATTTCATAATTTCACCTCTTCTTCATAGAGTCTCTTTGTATTTATATATAATTCCTTATTAAGAGTGATTACTAATCAATATAATTCATATAGGATTTGGTTATAGAAGTAATTAATTTTTTTGGGAGGGTATTTTTAGAAAAATGGTTTTGGAAGTGTAAAGAGGAGAGTATAGGTGGTGTCCTGTTATAAGTGTAGGAGAGGACACACATGGTATTTTTTAAAAATAAAAAGTGACACCCAATATTTTCTCAAACAACAACCACAAAAATGGTTCATTATAAAACCATATAGGTTATATAATTTAACTATGGACATAAAATGGGGTTTATACCAGATTTAAGTCATTTTTTACCATTATATTCTTAGTTTAACCCCTAGTGAACCCATTTTTACTTTAATCACAATAATTAATTTTTACTAATTTCACAATTCATTTTTCAAAAAAATTAAGTATACATGTTTAGAAAAATTAATTACTATTATTCTAAATATGTACTCCATTTTTCCATATTCAATAACAGAATTAGAATAATTCAATTTAATGTTAAATCAGCTAGAGTGTCAAAAAAGGGGTCTTCTGAAGAAAAACTATCAAAAGATTAAAATATATTCATATAATAATTATATATTAAATTGATCCCAATGACTAAATTATTTATTTTTTAACATAATTTCACTAATTTCAATTTAAAAAAAAATATAGTATATAATTTAACATTGTAAAAATTTTAAATGAAAAGATATCTTTTTATAAAAATCAATATTTTTTACTATTTATTTAAAAATTAATATTTTCAGAAAATTATAAAAATTCAAAAAAAATATAATTTTTTACATGTAAATTTCAAATATGATGCATATTGTTTCAAATAATTTTTCTAGAATTTTAAAAAATTAATCTTCAATTGTGCACAAAGAGTGACTAAACTGCCTTTTTGGGAAATATAGTTTTTCAAAAAAACATTTCCATTTCATTCAAATGAATATTATTTTATTTATAATAAATTGATATCCATTGATTTCATTTTATAAATGATTAAGACATATAATTTTCAAAATTTAGTTATTTCAACTTATACTCTCCAATATAACATCTTGGTTATATGGTCATGTTTAAATAATAATATTTTAATAGAGTGTCATGTTTTGTTCAAACCTATTTTTTCACGCATTTTAATCTATTAATGAAATAGAATTTATTTAAAAATAAATATATAATAATGTCTTAAGTTGTTAAATACTCTTCAAATCTTGGATTCTTGTGTTATATACACTATTGAATTTGATATTCTTCATTTAAAATCTCAGGGTGTTGGAAAAAACCATCCATCCCTTTTATCTGGGTATTTTAGTTTTGAAAATGGGGTTTTAATGAAAACATATATATCAATATCAGAATATTTTGATACTTGTGATTTAAAAAATATATTTTTATGTGTTTGATGATGGAAATTATAGTGAACCATCTTTTTCACATATCTATTACATTATTTTAATGATAAACAACATAATAATGTTACAAAACTAGGATCCAAAGGTTTAGTTTCTTGGAATAATTAGGACCATACACAAATTTTATTAATAAAAAATGAAATTTTATTTAATTCTTTATTCTATAGCTTCTTATTTTCCCTTGTGTTATCCTCAATAAAAGTAATAACCTGAGGATATACATAGAAAATGGGATGAGCTAAAATCCCAGTAAGAGGATAGATAGGAACATGAATTGATATAACATGGGTGAGCATGATCATTATCATCATAATATAAGCATGGTATTATCATCATAATCATAATAATAATAACTATATAAAGTCATGGAATGTGGAAATGCATAAAAATTAAACATCATGTCTTATTGGTGAACTACCACACATAGTTGTGAACCAAGCTAGCATCATATTCACATGAAACATATATGCATATTAATAAAATCATCATTTTGAAAAAATATAGTATTAGTTTCATGAAAATTTCACCTTATCACATGACATATGTTACATTACCCAATGAATTGGAGAGCTATATAATTCCGAGTGCACCTGTCACTTTATAACATTTATATAATCATGCATGACACATAGAAGTTATTACAATATTTTCCATAAAATATCCCATAAAAAAGAAATGGGTTAAATGATAATTTCAGAAGGAAAACATTCATGAATATACATTGGGGTTATCAAACTAAAAATTGAATAACATACTTAGTATAAGAATCATCTATCATGAGTGAAGAAGAAACAATCTCAAGATAAGTAAAAGATGTGTTTTTAGAATAAAGATTTATTTTGGTAAGTCTTTATATTTTTTCAGAAAACAAAATTATAAACATTTATATCCCAGAAAATAATAGGTACGAATAATGAAATTATATTTTATGATTATTAAAGAACATCCACACTGAAATTTGTCTTGAAAGAGAAATAACACGATGAAAGGATGTTGGGTTTGAGAATCCCCTTAACTTATGTCTGAGTGCATTATTCACATTAATATACTATATAATAAAATTAAATTAATTAATTAAAAAATCTATATCCTATTATTACAATTCTATTATGTTCATTTATTGTTTTATTTATTATTTATAGAGTTAAATTTCATCATCCATGAGTATTTATTTTCTTTCTTTTCATGATCAGTTCACTTGTTTATAAGTATAGCAGTTCATGATTCTCTAGAATATAAATTATATGTTATTATTGACAATAAATAAGTTTAATTGGTAACATATATCATTTTTTTATATTTTATGATTATGAATCATTAGATAGAATGTTGATGATAATCATTTAGATTAATTCTGGTAGTTTTTTATCACAACAAAGTTTCTTCATTTTATTATTTAATATTATGTATATAAGTTAGGCCTAGAACATTAAAAATAATATAAATATTTCTAAGAATATTTTCTAACTATTATAATTTTTTTAAGACAATCCTTGAAGGAGGTAGTATAAAATTAAAAAATTTTGTCCTTAAGGGCAGTAAAATAATAGCTCACAGACGACGCTTCCATCTTTAGAATAAAACAGAGAGGATAAGAGATTCGATGATAGAAAATTCCATTAACATAATAAAATTATAGTATATAAAAGATAAAATGTTTATCATTCCAATTTTATAAATGGTTGTGGGGATAGGATATAAAAATAAATGAAATTAAAAAGAAAATTAAATTAAAAGAAAGAGGATCATACCTCTTGAATTTCTCCTCCTTGAGAACCTCCTTAGGGTAATGGGTTTAGTCTTTTGATGAGTCCAAGAGATCCTGGACATGGGGGGGTCTTGGAAAAATTATTGGGAAGATATTGGAAAATATTCAAGGTCTGGAAGGTGTGAGGGGAATAGGTGGTGATGGGTGATATTTATAGAGGAGGAAAGGGGTTTTCTCATTATTTATTCATTATTTTATTATTTTGGTTCAAGACTATAAATAGTTTTAAAATTATCACTAAATATAATAAAATAATGAAGGATAATTTGAGTTTATGGGATTATTTAAGTCATACATTATCTATGAAATAATAATTAATGTATTTACACTTTTTTGTAAATTATTGAATTTTTACAATTCACCAAAACATCAACTATTTTAGAAAAATCCAAAAAATTCATCATAAGAATTTTTTAAAATGAATAATTCAAAAATGGACTCCATTTTATGAAAATAATTTTATAAATGTAAGAAAAATAATTTTTAATTAAAATTTCATTAATTTGAAAAATACTGATTTAAAAATTATAACTAATAATGTAACACTTTTCAAAATTAATTAAGGTATTGTAAAATTATATTAAAATAATAAGAAACAAAAATATTAATTTATGATTCAATATATGACAATAAATTTTATTTCAAATTGTTATATTAAAAATTATAAATAAACATTTATGTTTTTTATAAAAAATACTTGTACATAATTAAAAAAATTGAAAATATTTATTTACTTATAATACGATATAATTATATCATATTATCATTTATAAGATGCCTAAATTTTATTTATTCTTTCATAGGTGAGGTTTCTGTTCTATTTTCTATATTACTCTTCATAATGGCCATCTTACTATTCCAAGGGTTAAGTAACTTTTTCATCGATATTGGTTTCTTATTTACTAGAAATACCTCTAGTTTCATTCATTTTTAATTTATAATTATTGAATTTTGTTCTATGTATGATATGATTTATACAATATGAAATAATTATAAGAAGGGATTTTCCATTGATAAAATCCTGGGTTGTTACATTCTTCCCCCAAATGAAATTTCACCATTGAAATTTTAATTTACTTTCTAAATTGAAAACATGTGAGGGTAATTCTCCTTCATCACTTCCTATGGTTCCCATATTTCCTCTTTGTACTTATGGTTATGCCATAATACATTGACCAAGTGTGTATACCTATTTTATATAACATTATCTATATGGTATGAGATCTTCATTATTTTCTCCTCATAAAAGAGATTATTTTCCAACTATATCACCTCAAGATTGAATAACTTTGAGAGATTTGGTATGTACTTACTCAAGAGGGATACATGGAATACATTATGTACTTGAGACATGGTCGATGTAAGTTTCAGTCGATAGGATACATCTCTGACTCTATCAATAATCACAAAGTGGATGATATACCTAGAACTTAGATTTCCTTTCTTTCAAAATATCATGATCCTATTACATAGAGATATGTGTAGGAATACCATGTCTATATCCTTAAACTCTATGTTCAATCAATGATTATCTATATAGATCTTCTATCAACATTGGGCTTCCTTGATGTGATGCTGAATTGTTTTCACCTTTTCCACCATTTCATAGACCATTTATGGTCCAAGTAGCTTATGATCAAAAAATTCATCAAACCACACCAGTGGTATAAATCCCTTCCCATAAAGGGATTTATATGGATCCATTTGGAGGTTCGAGTGGCAGCTGTTGTTATAAGATAACTCAACTAGAGGAAGGTGTTGGTCCCGTCCTCCTTTAAAGTCCATAGAACAAGCTCTTAATATTTCTTCCAGTTTCTAAATAGTTTGTTTAGATTGGACATTATTTTAAAAATGATAAGTCACACACAAGTACATCTTAGTGTTTAGATCATGTTGGAGATGTTTCAAGAACTCAGAGTTGAATTTCATATCTCAAATAGATATAATTGATAGTGGTACTCCATATAGAATTAATAGTTCTTTGATATATATCTTTTCAATTTGAACCAATGATAAGTCTTCTCAAATTGTGATAAAGTGATATTTCTTTGTAAGATGATCCACACTAGCCCATATAGAATTGTTTCCTATATATTTCATTGAAAATCTATTGAAAATTACATGGTGATGTTTTCTCATTTCCATGTTGGTATGGGTAATGGTTGCCTCATCCCCTTAGACTTTTGTATTTCAACCTTCACATATTGACATACCAAGAACCTTGATATATATTCTACAATTTCTTTATTCATATTGTCCCACAAATAGTGCTCTCATAGATCTTGATACATCTTTGTGCTCTGTAGGAGAGTAGATATGGTTGAACTATGTGCATCATTTATAAGCTATTAATTTATCTCTATATTTAATGGTTCACATTGTCCTGACCCAAATCTTACAACTCCTTCCTCATCACTTTTGAACACTTAGGATTTCCCCTTTCTCATGGATTCTACATTATTTTTAATTTACACTTCATTTCTTCAAGAATCCTTTATTTTGTCCACAAGGGATGGTTGATCAATAATTTGATAAAGTATTGACGGTGTTCCTTACTTAATGATTCCCTTGTACATTCTTTTAAAATTTAATAAGATTTGATCCTTTTAAAATATCATCATTGATAACATTTCAAGATCCTATCTACTTAGAGAATCTGCCACGTTATTTTCCTTACCAGTATGTTAGTGGATTGAGAAGTCATAATATGTGATGAGATATAACCATATTCATTAAATAATATTAATATATTTTTGTGTAAATATATATTTTAGGCACATATGATCATTATAAATCTCACTATTCTCCCCATAAAGATAATTTCACTATATTTTCAACATGATGATCACAGCTGCCAACTCCAGATCATGTATAAGATAGTTTTGATAATTAATTTTGAACTTATTTGAGGAATAAGCTATCAATATTTAATATTTCATCCATACACAGTCTATTACCTTTTTTTAATTATCATTTTATACCACAAATATTTCCCCACTTGTCGATAGTGTGAGTACCGGTTTGGTGATAAGCCTCTTTTTCAAATCTTTGAGTAGTATTCAAATTCCCGAGTACTGAAAAACATTACTCCCTTTCGAGTCATCCTAGTTAGTGGGTTTGAAAATCATGTCATTTCCTTCACAAATTTCTAGTAATACCTAGATATACCAAGGAAGCTATGGATATCCATTACAGATGTGGTCATGGGCTACTGGTTGATGGACTCTATTTTGGAAGGGTACAAAGATATTTTTTTCTAGGGATAACATTTCCCATGAATGATACTTCCTCCATATATAATTAAAATTTACTATAATTTTCATATAACTTCTCCTTTAGAATATTCTATATAATAGTATTCAAATTCTCCCCATGTTCCTCCTTTCTATTTGAGTATATCAGAAAATCATCAATAAATATTAACATAATTTTGTCAAGGTAATATCTAAAGATTCTATTCATTGAGTCCTTGAATATTTTTGAATCATTAATTAGTTTTAAAGGTAACACTATGAAAACATAGTCTCTTTACCTCATTCAAAAAGTATACTTGGTAATATCATCATTACTCACGTTTAATTGGTGATATTCTGGAACACAATCTACCTTAAATAAATACATGGCACCACATATTTGATCAAACAAGTTGTCTATATGTGGAAGGGGATACTTGTTCTTTATCATGATTTTTTTGAGATCTTTATAACCAATATAGATTTATATTGATCCATCCTATTCTTGTTTAATAAGATTGGTTCACCCCATGGTGATGTACTCATGCAAATAAAACCCTTGTCTAAATTATCTTGTAACTCCTTTTTTAGTTCTTACAACTCAATAGTGGTCATTATATAAGGTTTATTTGATATCGGATGTGATCCTGGAATATGTTCAAATGAGAAATCAACTTCTTTTATCCTCGAACATGATTCTCTCATTTATCTAAATCAGTTCAACTCGATATAATTTCTCATAGGGAAATAATTCCCTCAATTAGGAAAATGATTCTAATGGAGATTAATCATCTTCATTACACTTGTACAAAATTGGAGGATGCCTCAAGATGTTAAGAATAATCTCCCTTTTCCGATAGTTGATGTTGGAATTGTACAAATATATTCAATCCATGATCAAAATAGTATCAAACTCCACCAACTAAAGTAAGACAAGATTTGCTTGGAGGTTCATTCTAAAAACATTCTAAGGGTTAGATTTATATACTTTGGATTCAATAATTACCATATTTTCTATTCTCTCCAATAACACATCCTCCATATTTTGAGGTGGTGTTTGAATTATTAAACTAAACATGTAAGATATAAAAGAATATGTAGAACAAAAATCAAATAGTATGAAAGATATTCTGGAATGAATAACCCGAATAACTATCACCACATAATTCTTAGGCTCCACCTTAGTAGTAGTGATGGAATAAGCCTTCCCCTGACTTTGGGGGCTGATGACACTGATTACCCCTTAGGACTCTAGGTTTAGTGCCCTAGATTGCATAGTTCCCTTTCTCTACAAAGTTGAATCATTGAACCATGGGTGGTTCTCTTCTTTCCTCCACTAAATTATCAAGATTCCTTATTTATCAACGACATTAATGATCTTTGTGGCCTTCTCTACCACACTAGAATCACTTCCAAGTCCCATTGAACCAATTACCATTACGCTTCTTCCCAAATTTTTGATAATTTGGTGGTTGACTTTTCTTCATAACTTTTAAATTAGATCTTCCATCATGAAAATCCATTTTTATTAATTATCATCATTATCATGTGACCATTCACCAAGATCAATTTCCACTTTGAGATCACATTGAAAAAATTCTTCCTAACTCTCAAATTTTTGAATTTCTAGATTCTTTTAGTGGTGTGGTATTAAAATTCTAGAGAATATATCTATTTTTATATCATTTTTTATAACAAAACCTAAGGCACAAATTGAAAGCCTCAGTAAAATTTCATCATAAGTCATGATAGATTCAACTTCTCTTTTATTCAGCTCTAAGAATTATCTCCTTATATTTTTATAAATAGTTCGCGGGAAATACTTGTTAAGAAATATTATCTTAAATTATTCCCACTATATCTCTTCAATTTTATCATTCAGCTTGGTGTTCTTAACCAATGAACACAATTGATTATAATATCCATCTAAATGATAAATGGATAGAGTCACCTTCCCCATATCCAAACAGCGAATCATAGAAAATATCTTCTCCATTGATTTGACCAATTGTTCTGCAACTATTGTTTCAAAAGATTTACAAAACATCGATGGTCATCACTACATAAAAGATTTGATAGAAAATTTCTCTTTCTTAGCTGAAGGTAGATGTTACACATTATTCCTGTTATTTTTTATAGCCTGAGATAGCTGGGTAAGAATCATAATGAAATTTTTAACTCCACATCCCAAGGAATTTGGGATTTCCTTTTGGAAATTGCGACATTGTCCCTCTCAGGGTCTGTTGGCTTGATTTCTCCTAATTCATACAATTTTATAACATAAAAAATGTTTGAACAGTACATTAGTTTGGAAGTCATGAATAAATAATTTATTCTTTTTTTAAATTGACTCACAATGTATGTCTTGTGGGATCACTATGTTTAGAATTTGTTTCAAAAATAAAGCTTCTTGGCTGATTACTTATACTTTGTCTCATAATAAGGTTTTTATTAAGGTTTTTTAATCCTAAATCCCAAATTAAATAAAATACTCCCAGATATCAACTATAGAGACCCACCTTTTTCTTAAATATCTATTACATAATTTTAAATATAAACCACATAATCGTGCTACAAAACTTGGATATAAAGGTTTAGTTTCTTGGGAAAATTAGGACCATACATAACATTTTCATAAAAAATATAAAAAATTACTTAATTCTTTCTTCCCTAGATTCTTATTGGCCACCGTGTTCTCTTTAGTACAAGTAATCACGTGAGGATATACATAAAAAAAGGGGTGATCTAAAAGACCAGTAAGAGGATATATAAGAACATGAATAAATATAACATGGGAGAGTATGATCATTTTCATTATAAAAAAATCATGGGATCATCATCATTATCATAATAGGAAGTATTAGATAAAGGAATGGAATGTGGCAATGCATAAAAATGAAACATCTTGTCTTAGTGGTGACCTACCACACATAGTTTTGAACAAAACTAGAATCATGTTAACATGTAACATATGTGTATAATCATAAGATCATCATTTTGAACAAATATAGAATCATGTCAGTTCATATTTCACCTTATATCTTGAGATACATTACGATAGCCAATACATTGGAGCACTATATAATTCTGGGTGCACCCGCCACATCATAACATTTACACAATAATGCATGCTATATAGAATGTATAACAATCATTTCTATAAAATAACCCATAAAAGGAAAATGGGTTAATTGATAATTTCATAAAGAATACATTCAGGAATAAACTTTTGTTTTTTAAAAACAAAAATGTAATAACATACTTAATATAATAATCATCAGTCTTGAGTGAAGAAGAAACAATCTCAAGAGAATTAAAATATGTGTTTTTTAGAAACAAGATTTATTTTGTAGAATCATTTAATTTTTCATAAAATTAGATTAGAATCATGTATATCCCAAAAAATAAATTGTATAAAGAATTAAATTATATTTTAGGAGTATTAATGAACATTCACACAGAAATTTTTCATGAGAGAGGAATAACCCAAAGAAATAAAGTTGGGTTCAAGAATCCCCTTACCATATGTACAAGTTCTTTTTTCAATTTAATATCATAGATAATAAAATTAAACTCATTAATTAAAAAATATAGAACCTATTATTATAGTTTTATTATGTTCATTTATGGATTTTTTGATGAGTAATAATGTTCAATTTCATCATTCGAGAGAGTTCTTTTTCTTAGTTTTCATGATCATTTTTCTTATTTATAAGTATAAAAGTTCATGATTATCTAGAACAGAAATTATAAGTTATTAATAATCATACATAATTTTAATTGTCCTTATATATCATTTGGTTATATGTTATGAGGATGAATAATTAAATAAAATTTCAATGATAATCATTGAGAATAATTTTGGCGATTTTCGATCACAATGAACTTTTTTTGTTTTATTATTTAATATTATGAATATAAGTTAGTTAAAAAACATTAAAATGGTTATAACATAAATTTTTAAATATATTACATCCTTTATATTGGTTTTAAGACCAGGATTGAAGGTGGTAAAGTAAAATGAAAACTTTTCATCCTTGATGGCGGTAAAAGACACCTCACGAACGATGTATCCATTTTTAGAATAAAAGGGAGATGATAAGATGTTAAATGATGTATTATTCCATTAACATAATAACATTAAAATATATAAAATATGATTTATTTATCATAACACTTTGATAAATTTATTTTAGTAGAATAAAATAAAATAAATGATATTTAAAATAAAATAAATGATTGAGAAAGATAACTTTACCTATTAAATTTATCTTCCTTGAGAACCTCCTTTGGGAAAAGGGGTTGGCCTTTTGATGTGAAGAAGATATATTAGAAGTATGGGTGGTTATTGGGAATATTATTGGGTAGATATTGAAAAATATTTAATGTATGGAAGGTGTGAGGGGAAGTGGTGGTTAGCGGTTTTATTTATAGGTGAGGAGAGGGGATTTTCTCATTATTTTATTCATTAGTTTATTATTTTGGATCAAGATTATCAATATTTTAAACATTATAACTAAATGTTATAAAATAATTAATTATAGTTTGAGATTATGGTCCTAAAAAATCCATAAAACATGTATTCATTAATGATTCATGTATTTAGCTTTTATCGTATATTATTATATTTTTACTATTCACTAAAAATTCAAGTATTTTAGAAAAATCCCAAAAATTCATCCTAATAATTTTTACTCATGTAGAGTTCAAAAACCGACTCCATATTTTGAAAATAATTTACAAAATTTAATAATTTAATTTTTAATTAAAATCTTCAATTATTCAAAAAATACAGATTTCAAAATTATTAATGATTTTCTTAGACTTTAAAAAATTAATTAAGGTCTCATAATATTATCTTATAATCATAAGAAAATAAAATATTAATTTATGAGTATATTTTATGTTAATAAAGTTTATTTTAAAATGTAAAATAATAAAATTATAAATAAACATTTTTGTTTTTTATAAAAAAATATTAACACTTAATTAATAAATTTTAAAATATTTATTTAATTATACTATAATATATTTATATCATATTATAATTTATAATTTCATATATGAGGTTACTATTTCTTTGTCTAGATTACTATTCCTTATGGTCATGTTACTGTACCAAGTGTCAAGTTACTATTTCATCAGTATTGGTTCCTTAATTACTAGAAATATCACTTATTTAATTCATTCTTCATTTATAAAGTTTTTATTTTTTTATCTATGTGATGTGATTTATATTATATGATATAATTTTTAAAAGTAAGTTTACAATGATAAAATTATGGGTTTTTATATAAATGATATATTTAATTTGTTTCTTAAATTTTATATTTCTTGGATATTTTCCATAATGAGGGATAATCACAATATATCTCTAAAATTCATTTGGAAGTGATTATTTTCTCCGAATAATTATCTTGAACTTAATCTTATAGGTTATCCAGTTTTCAAAGGTTTAATGAAAATTACTTCAAAAGGAAAATACACGATGTTTCTATTCATCAAAATGCGTTTTTAAGGAAATATTTTAATTTCACAAGGTATGTTGATAATGTTTTCTTTTAAGGGAATTATGATGTCATTTTATGGTAAATGGGTTGTTTTTTGGAAAAACAATTCATGGGTTCTCTTGTTTTCTATGTATCCCACATGATATTGATTTTTACAATTATGTTTTCTTATAATGTGTTTTAGGAAAATCTTCTGAAAGTAAAACTAATTCCATGTATATGTAAATTATTATTTGAGATCAAGGATTATTATGTTAAATTAAAACATTACTATATAATCTTATTATTCTCAAATAAACTGATGAGTTTTAATATTCATTTGATGATGTCCCTTACTGATCTTTCTACTCTCATCATGCTTTTTAAAATGTTTTTCATAGGGTTTGAGGATGAGTAGAAACAATAATGGAATAAAATTTAAAATTTTGATGATTTTTCATAGAAAGAAACATATATTTCATTTTAAATGTTTTATATCGAGTAAAATGGATACTATGTAAAGTTCCACTTTGTAATGTTTTCTCTTGTTAAATAAGAATTATAACCTAATTATTTAAAAGTCTAAAACTGGAAAGTTATTTGGAAATAGAAGAAAAATAATTATTGTTTAGAAAATTTATTATTAATTGAATAAGTATTGGGTCACCATAGACAGAATATTCATTTCCTAGGAGTTTAAAATTATATTTTATTAATATTTTATAGATATGTAGCCAAATTAATGATTGCACTACAATAATGATTATCATGTTATAATCATACAAAATTCAAAGGAATTCATTACTTAATTAATGACATAACATCATGATCTATATTATTATTATAATCATTAAATATTTATATTAAATTATAATTGATGATTAAGTGGATCAACAATGGAGGGAGACACTTGAATGGGTATTTATCAACATTTTAAGTCATGTGGGACATAATTAATGTTCTTATAGATTGATATGAATGTTATGTGATAATATTAATTTAATTATGGTCTTAGTGTTTAGAATATCATATATAAAGTAATAAATCTATTTTATAGAAGAATAAATGATATTGTTTGATCTGGAAAAATTAATAAAAATTCTATATCTTTTTTACTGAAAGAAAATTTATCTAAAAATAATAAATATAGTATAAATTCAATATATTTTTTAATGAATAGAATTATTTATACATCAAGATTTTGGAAGGAAGGTTATAATTGAAGATAGAGTTTCACTAATTCCCCTAGATAAAATTAATGAAGATGGAGTGAGATAATTGTAATTCAATTATAGAGTTATTATTTATTTGGAAAATAATGCACTATATGGATGAGATAATTCCCATTATAAATTATTTATATTATATGGATGATTTTTTTTGGGAAACAAATAACAACCAAAAAAATTCCATTATGGAAATATTCTTCATCTTGAGAAGTTTTTCACTATTGTAATTGTATCAAATAAAAATACTTGAATCGCTATTTAAGGAGTCATTCTCATTTATCCTTATTCAAGAATAGTGAAGAGTGAAGTGGATATCATTAGAGAACCTAACCAAGTTTTGATTATCAAAAATGATCATTATTATATATAGATCATAAAGTTACCTAAAAGTTTATAAAGTGATCTGGTTTTCCTTCATGTAGTGCACAAAAAAGGATAAAGCATAAGTGATCCTTAGGAAAGCAATGACCACAAAATGAAAATTGTAAATGTGGAGATCCTTTCTATAGAGTTTTCATTACTAAAATTTATCCACTAAATTATGAGATATAGTAAATTTTATATATCATCGTATCATCATGTGTATAATCCTTGGATAAATCTTAGTGTGGTTGAACAAAATAAAGATTTTTATTTCTTTTGTGCTTTAATTTTTACAATTGTGATTTCATTTTATGGGTGATAAAGATGGATAAATAGGTTGGAATCTATTCCATACAATATATTGAAAAATCAATATTGTATACTAGTTAAAATATAAAACGTCAAATTATATATCATCTGAATTCACCCCAACTCTACTCTTAGGTTTTCTTTATAGGTTCATCATAACCCTCTAGTACCAAAAAAGGTATCAGATATCATATGTTCTTATTTGGAGTTTAATCATGAAAAAATGTTTTCTTGATTTTTCATATATATGACTTCATTAAGGAAACATTCAATTTATGATGTAATTAAATTCAATAAATAGAAATATAAGAATATTTTTTATAGGACTAAAGGTATGTCACTATGGGGTATATTTACTATGATATTGATTTGAAATTTCATGGTGAAAGGGTTTCTTTTTCCATGAGATGAAATATCTCTATTAGAACAATTTATTTTCAGGTATGAAATAAAACCACTCTTTTTTAAATTATGTTTTTTATATGAAAAAAATGGGAAGTGATCTATAGAAGATCTTCTAACTCCAAGTATATTGTGTTTCTATATTTGAAAATTGATTATATATCTAGAGATGATTGGATTTTTATTGAAAATTTCAGAGAAAAAAACCTTATGATAAATGGGAATGAGAAGAGAAATAATAAAAAAAAAATACCTTATGATAAATAAGACACTCTTCTATATAATATTTATTAACTATGTCGATAAATATTTTTCTAATATCATTCCATAATGCTCTTATAAACTTGGTGACACTAATTTTCCCACTAAGTTTGAATAAATTAATGATTCTTGTAATGGATTTTCAATGAAATTAATTCATTAATTCAAAGAATATTCACATAGTAAAGAAGGTGATATACAATTATTGAATGGGATGGGGGATCAATTAATGATTTATCATGATTTAGTTTTTGTGTTTATTTTAGAATTAGTTATGGATAATAAATTTTTTAATAAAGAAGTGTATTCCTTGAAATAATACAGCACTAGAGTGTGTGTAAGAATAAAGAGGAAACAAGACATACATGGGGAACATGTTTATGAATTATTTGAATATATTTACACAAAGAATGAACTAAATGAAATCTTGATCACACTAAAAAACTATAATATAGGATTAAATATTTTACAAAAAAATTGTTCAATAAGACATTGTATAGATTCCCAAATTGAAGTAGAAAGATGCAATGATTTAGTAGATTGAAACGAAGATAAATCATTGAAAGTAAAGATAATTTCATATATCCCTCACATTTTCGAATTTACATGTTAATCCTATATGGATTTAATTTTTGAATCAGTGATTAAGAAGAAGATTCTTATGAAAACAAGAAGTGATGGCCCTTGATGAAAAGTGGCATTGAAGGAAATAAAAAACATTATCTCAATAATGAAATTAATACATAAGGTACAGTTTTATAAGGATTGTATTTATGTTTCCTTACTATATACACACGAAAATAAATTTTAGTATAATAAATAATAAAGATTTTAAAAATAAAACCCCCATTATAATGTGATGGGGAGGAATATATAGAAGAAAATTGGATTCTATTACATTAAAATATAGATACCTAAAGCTAATAGAAAATTATAATGGAATGAATTTGAAGGTACATCAATGACAAATGGTTTATTCTTTAAAATATTTATCATAGAAGTAATGTATTGCATATAGAAGAATAAGAAAGAAGTTTCTTATATTGAAAAAATATATATTAATTTTTAAATAATTTCGTACTAATAAAAAATAAATATAAAGTAGTACTAATTATTAGTGAAGATGAAAACTATGAGGAATTACAAAGTGATTTTTGGAACTAAATTCTACATGAAGATGAAAAATGGCCAGCTTTGGGTAAACCGAAGACATCATCTGACTCGATGGAACATTTTGAGAACACCAACGGAGGTGTGTGCAAGTTTCAAGGTGTGCAAAACAGATTTAAATATGAACACAAGACTCTTGTATGACCAATACGATGTATCTCATGTCCCTTCCATGTAGGCCACTAAAATATCTAAGGCAGTTGTGTGTGAGTTATATATGTTGTGAAAAAAAACTGTAAAGGTACAAAATAATATTCTACACCAAATGCAATGTTAATCATCCCCTTTCATATCGTCCCCTCAAATAGATGAGGCAGGAATGCACAAAAATTCTACATTGCTCACTAGAAACCTCATCCATGTGCAAGACTCTTTTATAACCAATGTGAATTAAATGATCCCCTTTAACACTATATCATCATGGCTAAGAAAAAATATGCATGGAAGACCTCTTCTACAACTAGAATCTTCTGCACCATTACTAATTATTTTGACTATAAGAAGATGGCCACCCCTATTCTACAGTGTTATCCTTCTAAATTCAAACCAACACTCCACTACATATAAGAACTATATTCTAGGACATTATAAAATATTGTAACCCTCATGGTATAAGATCTTACGTGACAGGTTCTCTAGGGGTCCTCCCTCGAGTGTTCCTATATTTTTGTAATCCATGTCCGACTTATTTCATCCTATTGAAATTTCATATAAGGACTCCCCTTGTGCACAAACTTTGACCTTTCACATATACCGCAATATTGTATGCACCCCTTGTCATTGTGCTCAAGCCTCCACTCTTGTATGAACCCTTTCTTTGAAGCTCTATGGCTTAAATTTATCTATAAGAACCATGATTGAGCACCACTTTTATGAAACCTCCCTGCCTTGTACACACCTCTTGCACACAACCCTAAATTTTTTCACGCAACAATTTCTTGGTCCTTCACACGGTGTCCCCAATGACTATAGTCCATGCATTGTAAAAACTATTTCTTCTCATCATAGGTAGTATAATTCTTTTTGATTCTCAACATAGGATAGCTACTGTGGACCTCGTGATCAACCAATCCTCCACACACTTACACCTTGGAATTGATGAAGCCATGACTCACCCAAAGGTGCACAATCTATAGTTATATAATACCAGGGGTAATGAGTGGATCCCCACATCTATTCTGCATGATGCATAACATCCTTTCACTAGCATCCTCATCACATGATGTTAAAATATAGTCTTATCATATGAAATGTATACTATATTACACATGTATTCTCATCATGGTAGGCCACCTACTCTCACAACGTGTAACAAACCTCCAAAAACAATCATCTTTCATGTATAATCCCCGCACAACCTTCATATGTTGTTCCATTGATGACTCACAGGGAAAAAGATCTTAATCACATGGAATGAGATCATCCTCACATGTAATGACATCCTCCTAGGGAATATAACTTGAAGAATCCCCACTCCATCTCATGTTGATGCGTCTTTCATGACACAAGCATCAGGTCAACTACTTTCCCTTGTTTCTCACACCGATTATAACTCATGTGGTCTTAGAGGTTAGTAGCGACCGTGGCACCCATCCACCAACACCTATGGGAATTCTCCTAAGTGTAAGTCCCAAAAATCATCCATAATCCAACCATAGTCCTCTCTTATATGTAAACCCCAATCATGTCCCTCTGAATGGGAAACTCCTATGCATAATCCCCAACTAAATGATCTATATCAATGGGCATCCTCCTCAAGTGTAATCCCAAATTCCCCTTCTCAAACAATGTGTTCATTGATTACCAATCAATTGGGATACATTGGAATCTTATTTTAGGTCTAAACCCAACAACCATTACTCCATTCACTCCATCCACTCCATTTTCTCTATCCACTCAGCCCACTCCATCCATATCCACCTTATTTTCACTGAGCCGCCCCATCCTAGTAAGATCATGCCATCCAGATAGGAATCTCCCATGCATAATCCATACACATTCCAACCATGATCAATAATCTTGTGGTGGGAAGATTACATTTGTAATCCCCACACCATCGCTCACCGACTCACCTTTAATAACACAAGATTCCTTACCATATGATGTTAAATTGCATGAACTGGTCCTATCATATTACCTTAAACTGTGGAATAAAACTATGTGGGTTTTGATCACTATCTTCTAGACTAGGTACGTAGGACGCCTCTTCGAGGTTCAATCCCAACCAATGGTAAACCTTGGTGTCCCCCTTCTATGGTTTCACCTCATTAATCCACCTCCATGGGTGTCTAGATCAACCATCATGGTGTGACATCATCCCTTTATGGGACACACATCCTTGGTTTTCCTCCAAAAGGGGTTCTGATCCATCCATAGGTAAATCGTCCAGGTGTTTACTCCTAGGGACACACATCATTGATATGACTTTTCAGGGTGTTCTGATCAATACACATATTCTTCACAAGTCGTTAAACTCACAAAATGTCACATACATATACCTAATTTTAAACATGGGATGTCTATGGAGAAACCTTTGGAAGTTATGTGTCCATGGAATCATCTACCTCATCTTAAACATGGGATTCCTGGGGTGAATTTCTGGGAATATATATTTCTTTAGCATCAGATACATCATGACTAAAACGGGATTACTTGGGTTCCATGATTAATATTCATCCATGAGATTCCCTCTTATGATGAGGAATATAGGTCACCAATGACCCTAGTGTCTAGATGTGCTAGTGATGCCCAATGTGACTACTCTATGGAATGATGTCTGTTGCACTATCATGACCATTTGGAATTTCCAGATTAAAGTAGCGTAATTAACCAATGCCAACAATGAGATGGAATCAGGAATGATTTCCAAGAACATATCTTAACTCTATGAGGGAGACTTAGAATAGGTGATGAGTTCCAAGGAGGAATCCATAGAAGGGGGAACCAACATCGAATCATCCCATTCTGATCAATGAGTTGACATCACTGTTGAATGTTATGAATGTCGCCCACCTTTGGAAAGATGGAATGTGGGGAGGAAATAAGTGATGTCAGTGTGCATTTAGACAAGCAAGGTGGTCGTTCCCCAATGAATGATTTGAAAAAATAAATTGTGAAACTAATTTTAAACTCTTGTCCTTGATATGGTGACTATTAGAGTTCAATACATTAATACATTAGCATGTAACTTAATCCATCACTCCAATGCTAGGACCCATGAATAAAATCATGGTTCTGGCATGGAACTCACTAGAGAGTGGGGAAGTAAAATAGGAATTCATGTCTGTGACATTGTCAGTGTGGATCTCTTTATCTCTCTCTATAATTGGAATATTGTAAAATGTTGGGGAATTAGGAATTTTTTTTCTTATATATGTACTAATATTTGAATCCTCCTTCTTTATAGGACCCAAGTTGTAGGAAACCAATAGCCCATCGCCTGCAAGTGTAGGGGTAGGAGATATTTCGATGCGACAGTCTAGCATGACTCCACCTCTTCCACAAATTCAGCCACAACCAGGGATTTTAGGTACCTACACCCCATATCACCCCCATAAATCTTCCATAGGAGGGTGATGGATGACCTCGTATTCTTGTACGAGTAGGTAGGGGTATTTCCCATAAGGGATATAGCCTTCTAAAACCTAGAGGCTTCTACACCTCACCTACATCGCCACCCCCAAGGTTCATGGAGCGATCCACTGCTCCCCACTACAGCAATAAAACATTGTTGGTGCCTCTCCCCAGAGCGATCCTTTGACTCGCCCCCTACACTGAGGTGGTGGAGGATTCCTGAGTCACCCCAGTTTTGAATACTACCCAAGAGCCTCCAAGTAGGGTTCCCATAATGCCTCTTCAACAACAATAGTGAATGGTTCTCTAGGATAAGGTGTAGGTTGACTATACCCCTTATCTACCATATTAGGTCTGAATAACCAGATGCAAACATCGAGAGAATGCTCTAGAGAATTCCATACAAGGAGAACCATCTTCTAATGATCCAATGGCTTTTTCCACGCCTGGTTCATTATTCTAGGTACCTTCCACAACAAACTATGGTCCCATCAATGCTCAATTGGGATTGAGACCCCCATAGTCCTACAGGCATGTTGGGTTGACTCTATCATCCACTAGCATCATCAACAGACGTTACAGAGTGGTACATGATGATGGGATCCAGTATAAAGTTCCTCCTCGTACTACCTCCAACCAATGTGGAGGTAATCCCTACTCTCACAATTAGTGTGGAGGTCCTACCCATGTCCCTAGTGTAGATCAAAGTGGAGGCCCACCCATCTTCCTCAACATTCAGTATGGATGTGCTCCCTATACTTTTGGTTCCCGATACAGAGGTCATACCCGTGTCAAAAACCATCAGTACGAATCTCCTCCTTGTGTCTTTCCCATATCAAGAGGAGGCCCTCCCCACTCCATCACCAATAAATTCTGAGGTCCTCCCCACTTCATCAATAATAAATATGGATTTCCTCCTTATAATATCACCATCGGCCAAAATAGAGGTCCTCCCCAACCCATAGCTAGCCAGAGTAGACGTCCTACCACTCTTTCACTAGTCAGTATAGAGGTCCTCCCCATATTTCCACCATCCACAAAATAGGTCCTTAGGAATTGGGAAGCCATTAAAATGGTCCTCCCAATATTTTTTCTCCACAATATAGAGGTCCTTCCCATATCTATTTTGATCAATGTGAATTTCCTACTCACACTTCAACCCAAAAAATAATAGTTAATCTCTTCTCTCACGTATAGTATGTAGGACATCTCCTTTCTACCACCAATAAAATAGAAGGTTCTACCCATTCTGAACTTCCCTACACTAAATAACTGCCCTGAGGAAGACGGTAGAACCACCATTGCCAAAGGAAAACCTATAGGAAGATTCAAGTTGTTGTCAATACCATTGACTTCTCATATTATGAGGAAGAATTCAATTCATTGAGGGAAACTTCACCCAATTCAAATATAGCAGAGTCTGGGGAAAGAGACCGACATGTGAAGTTTTTCATCCAAGGAGGTGAGATCCACAAAATCCTTGAATCCCTTTGCAGGTGCATGAAGTTGGAGGCAGATTTGGATCTCTTCTAGGTTACCATGGTGTAGTCATCTCATTCATCAAAATTTTCAATCTCTACCTCTACCCAAGATCAGATAGAATTATCCTGGAATGTAATAGATGATTATTATCTGGTAGACCTAAAGATGAGTGTGGATGCCCTCACATATGAGATAGCAGAGAATAGCCAGTACTACAGGGACATAATGATGCATTTGGTACAACATTAGAGTAATGACCCAGAATGCATAGAATGGTAAACTCAAGAAGAGGATCCTACACCAACAATCCAACCACCACACAAATCCACATGCTAGTAGAAAAATGGTCTTTAACATCAGTTTTTTTTAATTTTAACGTCGGTTTTTAACCGACGTTGAAGTTGCCAATGTAAAAAATATAAATTTTTACGTTGGTTTTTGTAAACATACGCCAAAAATGAATTAAATTTGTTTTTTATTGTCAGTTTTGTAAAAAACGATGCCAAAAAATCAATTTTTATCATTTTTTGCGTCAGTTTCCTTAAAACCCTATGCCAAAAAGTTTTAAAAAATAGTTCTGGCGTCAGTTTTTTTTAAAAACTGACCCCATAAATGAAACAAAATTATATTTGGCATTGGTGTTTACAAAAAACGATGCCAAAAAGTAAATTTCTCTTCTTCCATGATTTGGATAATTTCCTAAGCTTCGATTTGACAGGTCTTAAAGAAAAAAAAGAGTTACAGATCAGAATTTATGGTCGTCGGAAGATGAACATGTCAATGTTTTTATTGGTACAACTAATTTCAAATAAATTTTGATAAACATAAATTAAAATCACATACAACAAATGAAAATGGTTATCGATAATTAAATTTATACCACAATTGGTAAATCTCATTTGGATGTTCTATATTTGTAACTCGGTAATAATAATAAATCATCTCTATAAGCTACCTAATCGAGCTATTTTGAAATGAAGGAAAAGAATAACAAAGAAAATAAAAGATTAGAATAGGTATCATATTGAAATTAACGATTGAATCCATGTTGCAAACATGACTGAATTAAAGAGATTGGAAATTTTTAATGAAGGATAAAATGGATTTATATGTAGAAAACAATTGAAGTCGTATAGTATGGAAATGTAGGTGGGATTTTAAAAAGTTAAACACGCATTGTGAAAAAATTAAATTTTTAACTCATGTATTGGAGAATACTCTTTGGCATCGGTTTTTTTTTAAACCAACGTGAAATAGGATTTACATTGGTCTTTTGGTGATAGTTTTGTAGAAAACCGATGCAAAAAATGCCAATCGATATTCTTTTTAGCGTCGGTTTTTAAAGAAACTGACGCCTTAAAAACCGATGGAAAAAAGAAAAAAAATACTTTTGGGGTCAGTTTTAAAATAAACCGACGTGAAAAGTTTTAAAAAATACTTTTCACATCGGTTTTTTTAAAAATGAGGCCAAAGACTAAAAAAAATTTTGGTGTCAGTTTTTAAAAAAATCGATGCAAAAAGTAAAAAATAATAATTTGGCATTGGTTTTTATGAAAACCAATTCCAAAAATGAAAAAACATATTACAATGTTTTTTATAAGTTCTTAAGCTTCGATTTGACTAGTCGTAGAGCTAAAACAGGGTTACGGATTAAATGTTATGGTCTTTGAAAGATGAACTTCCTTAAAACTTCTATTAGAGAATATCAACTTCCAACAACCATAAATTTTAATCCCTAACTCCGCTTTTTCTCCATTACTAGTCAAATCAAAGCTTAGGAAATAATATAAATCTTAGTAAAAGAAATTCAAATTTTTTGCCTCGGTTTTTGTAAAAACCGACCCCAAAAATATATTTTTTTATTTTTTGGCTTCGGTTTTTAAAAAAACCGACGCCCAAACTAATTTTTTTCTTTTTGGCATCAGTTTTTAAATAAAAAAATGCCAAAAAGTCTTCGGTTTTTTTATTTCAGCATCGGTTTTCTGGAAAACCAATGCCCAAAGATTGTTTTTTGATTTTTGGTGTTGGTTTTTCCTAAAACCGATGCCAATACATTTTTATTATTATTTTTCACATTGATTTTAACAAAACACAATGCCATAAAACATCAATAAATGGGTTTTGGCATCTGTTTTACTAAAACCCGACACTAATAAGTTCACACACATACTATTGGTGTCAGTTTATAAAAAATCGACATTATTATGTAGATGTTAAATCCTGTATTTCCACTAGTGACATCATCACCACTGTCATTTTCCCATCATGCACCGATCGAATATTGGACCAACCAAGATTTAGGCCCTGCTTCTAAACATAAAATCCAATAAAATAATCTGGCCACCAACTAGCTACTATTGTGTTCTAGCTAAATTCAGTTCCAAACATCGACATCCCAAGGTCCCTCGCCTAGGACAAGGTTATGTGTATCTACTGGACTATCTTGATGATGTGTTTTCCTATGTGACTATCTATTGGTCTATCCAGAAGTCCAGGAGCATTTTTATAACATTGATTAGTAGTGTCTCATGGTTTGGTTGGAAGCACACTTAGTGGATAAACAACTAGCATCGCCTAGCTACAACTAGACCCTCCAGTAGAGTTTTGTCAAGAGATTCACAGTTCACTATAAAATCATTGAAGTGGAATCTCTACACATACATATTTGGGGCTGGGGATAGTATTCACCTCTCTATCTCATCCCTATCCTACGGAAACCTGACTTACCCGGTGATATTGAGGATTTTCCTATAAGAATTGTTACAGTGAATATGGTTATCCTTAATATATCTAAGGATAGGGGCACTAAAGCAGGGTCCAACAGAGAGAACCTTCCCTTGGGGTAGTGCAGTATCAGGTAGACCCTCAAATAGTTGTTCTCACTCACCTATAAAGGAAGACACTCAGCCTCAGGGATTCATCTTCATTATTTCCCACTTGTCATAATTTCAATAATGAAAAGGGACCTCTCAATCCCTTAGATCCTTCTGATGTTGAGCAGAAGATGGAGTTTGATCCTACTATCACCACCTTGAAATATCACGTAATAGATCATAAAAATTTCATCGATGAGATCCTTTCTGAGTGGATCCCGTATTATAGTGTTACTCCATATGAACCTTTTCATCCTCCAATGGGGAAGAAGGGGAAGCCATAAGTCCATCTTGGTCAGATTATACCAATTGATCCTAGTGATCAAACTCATCTTAGTAGAGAAGAGGCATCAAATTATTGAAAGTGACCAAAGTATGTGTCACCAATTCACCCATGTTGCATGATAACCTTTCTCAAGATCCAGATCATGCAACACCACAGGCCTCACCATGAGTCACTAAACTTTACTACTAAGTTGATGATCATCTCAATTCATTGGTTCTTAGGTATCCTAATTGATATAGGAACCACATCCAATATGATCTGATATCCACCCTCACCACTTTCCTTGAATCCCAATAGATGGGATAGGTGGCGATCCCACCTGATGGTAATCCATTCCCGTCATGGGTGGATGATATACAAGCACCCCCATATTTCAAGAATCATACACTCACCCCCTTTAGTGGGTTGTGTGACCCACTACAACATCGAAACCACTTAATATTAATATATGGACCCATTTTGGGAACCCTAGAGTATATGGAGGCCACCAAGATCCGATGTTTCATTCATAATTTGGAACATACTATTTTTTTATGGAACATATAGTTTCCTAATGGGTCCATCACTGGTTGGGATGTCCTCTATAGGAAATTTTAATACCAGTTCAGCTACACCATTTTTTTTTAAAAAGTATTGCTGACTTCTTCAAGTGAATGAAATTTCCATATCAGTGAGTCATAGACTTTTTTACCTGGTGGAAGGGAATCATTTATTCACATGATATATAACTGAACCAAGAGAAACTATTGACGATGTGTGTGGGGAGAGTCAAGACCGAACTATTCCAAACCCTCTTTACTTAGAACATATGGCATCCTACCTTTTTATTACATAACATTTCATTACATTTTACACTAGAGGATCTTTAATGTCTAGTGTCTTAGAAATCAGGAACAATAAAACATGGAAAATTAAAAAAATCATTTAAAACCCCTTGAAAATCTTCTTGAAAATTTCACCCTATGTACAATTATTGCATCTCATAACATGGAAACAAACATCAAAGGAAAGGGTGAGATGAAGTCATAGTAAGGAAATAAAGGGAATTAGTTTACTTTTGAAATCAATAAGAACTTGATGAAAACCATAAGACATGAGAAATGGAAAAAGAGGTATATCATAATAAAAAGAACATGAATCATAACTTGAATATGTGGCTAAAAAATTCCATTTAGAAAATCATAAACATATCACCAAGGTTCATCCCCAAGTTGTCATAAATAATTACCAAGGTTATCCACCAAGGTATCGTGAAACTTGTCATCTCTTGAGATTATTTCTTTACCCAATGAATTAGAGAGATATCATGGAACACCCTTCATATGTATTTATTTACATGTGATCCACATAGATCATGATCAAACATTTCATTAATAACACATATAGAATAAAAGAAATGGGTTTCATTTCAAAATCATGATGTTTTAAAAGTTCTTAAAAAACTTGGTCGTTATGACATTTATAACCCATAGATATGGAGTGAGGGTTATAGGTATTCCAATTCTAGAATCAAAAAGAAAAATTTTATGTCTTGATGAATACCCCTGGAAATGAAAATAAATTTGGGTATTCACATAAATAAAATAAGATAATTTCTTGAGAAAGAGAGAGATTTTGAGAGGAAAATTCTGCAGTATAACGGCTATATAACATGGTTTTAGAAAATACTGAAAAGAGAGGAGAAAAGGGTAACCCACTCATAAATATCTCATATTACATTATGGGTACATAATAAAAATTAATAAGAACATGGTATGTATATTTTAATGACATACCACATGCAATGGAAACTTGAATGAAAAGAGAAGATGCAATTTCCTTTACGAAAAATTCGGCAGCCTAACAGCGTCACCTAAAAATTCATAAAATAAAATAATATGAGAAGAAAGGGTATCTCATCATTTGGACATGAAATTAACAGTAAAAATAATATATAAGAACGTACCCCCACATAATTAGATGGAAACTAGAAGATATAACTTAAAGTAAATCATGACTAAAAGAGGAGGGTTGAAGGTTCTCTTACCTTGAAGAGTGACTTCAAAAGCTCAATGGTTGGGACCTTGGGGGGCTTGAGGGAACCTTGGGAGGACTCCTTGGGATGTAAAAATACTATAACTTCATTGAAGAGTATTTTGGAATGAATTGAATGAGGTAACGACTTGATATTTATAGAAAATGTGAGGGAATATTTAATTAATTTCCAAGGGACACCTCATCGGTGGTATTTGCAAAACCATGGGCTTTCCCATGGTATTTACCCATGGTATTGGCCACATGGGACAGATCATAACATATCATACTATTCAATAGTCGACCAGATTTATTACATCATGATTACATCATTAATGATGTCATTAAACACACCGAAACCTAAAACTGTATTTTTACTATTCACTGAAAAACTAAACATTTTATAAAAATCTCATAAATTCACCCTAACCTAATATCTATGCCCTGAATTCCAAAATGAACTACATTTTATGAAAATAATTTTCTAAATATTTTTAATTTAATTTTTAAATAAAATCATTATTTATTCAAAAAAAACAACTCTAAAACTATAACTTGTTTTGTAACACCTTGAAAACGTAATAAAGGTCCCATAAAATTATCGTATAACCATAATACAATAAAGATACAGTTTATGATTACATTTTATGAAAATAAATTTTCATTTTAAATTATTAAATTAATTATAAAATTGTAAATAAAATATTTATGACATACCAAAAATATCCAAACTTATACTATAATCATTTTTCACTTTTATGATGTCTAAACTGTATTTATACATTCATGGGTGAAGTTTTTATTTTTTGGACGATTTACTATTCTATACTATTCATATGGGTATGTTACTATTCATACTTTACTATTCAATAAAAATTTAGTTGATCTTATTAGCCTCTAAATTTATTACTTATCACAACTTTAGAAGACTATTTTTTGAAAATCATTTCACATTATTAATTATTTAAAGTATAAAAAAGTATTTTAAAATAACCCTTTTTCCAAAATTAATCAATAATATGGAACTTCTATAAATTCATCCTTTATTTATCTGTACTTTTGAAATACAAAAATTTTACCCTAAGAATAAATAAAAAATTTATTTATACAATATGATTACACAAAGTAACTAAGGCCTTGTTACATAGCCCCTTATAATACCTTCATAGGACCTAAGTGTAAGGTGTGTTATAGTGATAAAATCTTGGGGAAGCAAAGATAACATTACCTAAGTGGTGATTTAAATCAGCTTTAACTTCTCCCTTAGGCGATTTCGTTCAAGCTTCATATATTGAAGTTTGACTTGGGTTTGGTCTAGAGAAAAGTACAGTGATGCTACCTCCTTCCCAGGATCCAACAGATGGTCTTCGTATGGACCGAGTCTATTGGATGAGTCCATCAACTCCTCTTTCTGTATTAATTAACCATGATCACTTGTATTTATAAACAATAATCGTAACATTAAGATTTTAGTTTCCAACGTTCATATTGACCAATGGTCATATAACAGTCAAAACCCAACGGTATCATTGTAATTATACTCACTTCATTAGTTAAAGGATATAGTTTTGTTGAGTATAAAATCAAATAACACAAAACAAGTTGGAAACAAAATTTATTCAAAAGATCGTGTCATTTCAGAACATCCCATGTGGAATTCTAAATTTCTCTGACACATCCCAGTACCTAGAGGAATCCTTGAGAAAGACAAAAAAGCTGAATTTGTTGCCTCATCTAGCTCATATAAGAAGAATCAACACAGTAGATATTATAGAAATAGTATAGGTTGAGTCCCTAGATCCACTAGAGATGTTTTTGTCTAATCCATTTCAAGAATAGCCTCGCTAAGTGAAATATCCTCAAGGTCATCCACACCCATCATAAAATCAAAGGCAATTCCTCATCAAGGACCATTATCTGGGCGAGTAAATTTGTCTATGGCCCCCTTCTAGGCTACAAGCCCTCTTCAAGGCTAGGCTCCCAGAGCTCCCTTCTCAAACAAGATAAACCCAACCTACTCCTTCAAAGATTCAAAGGTTCTCGGTTATTTCAGTAGTGTCTTCGAATAATGGGTTTTTATGTTTTCAGAGTGTAAGAATCCTAATGAGGCTAAGGTCACTGATCGCCTTGACCATTACCCCTACCACAGGATTCTTGGACATACTATCAAGAAATTATATGTGTTCAAGGATTTGATCCAAGGATATGTGGGTAAAGGTGTAGTTAGGATGGATCATGCCCCATCACAGGTGACGTGCATCTTAACTAATCTCAATAGTGAATGTGAGGGGTTATAGTGAATTGAAACATTTTTTCAATCATGTACTTCAGAAGTATGCCACCTGGTTGGCTCACAGAGAAGTCGCTAGCACCCATGGAGTCACTCATGTCGGCTTATGTCATCCCAAACCTCGTTAAGTATTTATGCCTTCTCAAAATTATTCTTCTACATCCACATAAAAACCTTCTACATCTCATAAGTGTGGGTTCTGATAGTGAAAGGGAAAGGAAAGTCCACCTCCAATACCAAAACCGCCCCGCACTCTTGGAGACTTCATGCCTCTAGATATGGGAATCATTCCAAGAGTACACCCTTTATTAGAATACTCATATGATTCTGAAAAAGAGTATTCCTCCATGTATACTGTTGAATGGGTGTACCCCTACATGGACCCAGATGTTAAGGAATAATGATACTAAGGGTGGATCTAGATGTGTCTCAGATGATTATGTCACTTCTCTAAAGATAACTAATTCTAATTCTTCATCACAAATCCTAATTTCCTTCTTATTATAATAATTTTTTCATCATATTTTGAAATAAATTTCATGCCATGGATTAAATATAATTCCACCATATTTATAACAATATTTTATAAAAATAACGTATATTTATATGTCATAATGAGGAATAACTGACACATCCTTGATGTAGTGAGACTTACACTAGGAGTTTTGATTGACAACTCCATTCTTAAGGTGCTAGGGAATTATATAATTTTATTAGAAAACATGGAATATATAAAAGAGTTCAAGGATCCAGAATGAGAAAAATAATTAGAAACATTTTAATCAAAGATTAATGTTCATGAAACCACAAAATTGGGTATGTCCACCCCAACTATGGTGATTTCATAAGCTTGTGCTTCTCCCCTTACTATCTTCTATGGTAGATTTTATTTACATTTGAGGAATTTTATAGTGTGGTTCCCTACCTCCTAATAGTTGAAACACTTAAGATATGTTTTTTCTTTCTTCCCATTATATTATTTATCCTAATGAAACTTACCTCAACACTTATAAAAATCTCCCAACACCTTCAGTAATTTCCCAGGATGATTCTTTCCATAGTTCTCACAAGATGAAAATGACGTCGTTATCTTCTAATTATTTTAGGCAATCCCTTTTTCATATACTCATTTGAACTCTTTTTTCATTATTTCTATAGAAAAGCTATGATCTTTCGAATTATATAACCATTTTGATGGTAAATAAAAGTATTTAATCATATAATAAAAAGTATTTAATGACCATGTCCCTTTAGAGACTTTTCTTAATCCCTTTAATGAAATGTTAAATCTTGATCTCTATTTTTCTTATGTAATTTATAAAATACATTTCTATCCTTGTCAATTTTATACTCAACAAAACCTTAATCCTCCTTTTTCTTTACGCTATGGAAATTTCTCTTCATTTTAGTTTCTTTCTCATTAGGGAAATATTTGTTGAAGAATGTCTCTATAAAACTATTCCATTCCATGCATTTTATTTCTTCTTCGTCTCTAGTATTATGGATCCATGACCACCTTTGAGACAATTAAATGCAAGTGTAACCTTTTCCTTTTCATCACATCTAAAGGACATAAATATCTTCCCATGAGACACAATATATTTCTCATCCACAATTGGATTATTAGTTACACAAATTGATGGGGGGTTTGGTCAAATGAATTGATCAAACACAGATTAATCTTAGTGTGGAATATGTTTCTCTATCTAGGGAAAATTATTTTTCATAACCTGATTAAGATTCCCTAATATGGCAATGATTTTCTCAGTTTTAATATAAGCTATATTGGATTTCTTAGTAGGGTAATCTTTACATTGAACATGAGTATTGATACCCTTCTTCCTTCCAAGATCCATTTCTAAATAATGGAATATAATGGATTAGATCATAAAATTATGAATTTTATATCATAACATAAAACATTATATATGGTGTAACAATTAACATAAATTAAAAATTTATGATTTTCTAATCTTAAAAGAATAAATTTTCTCTCATTGGGGATAAATTTATTTTAAAATACTTAAAAATGGTTTGTAAAAAAATATGATTTATCCAAATTGTATCCTCCAAGAGTGTCAAATTAGGTGGGTAGTGAGGCCCATTTTCATGTACATGATAACACTTAATTCAATCCTACTACACCTTTTTCAGAGTTATTACCCATAAGTACATCATTTCTAGAACCACTTCCACATATAGTATCCAGACGGGGATGTATTTCTAGGAAAAACAATAAAATCTATTCCTAAAAAATCATTATGATGTAATTATATAATTATACTAAAAATGTATCATATTATTATGATTCCTAGTAAATTTGTTTCCTTTATCTTGTTATTAAGGCTTCTACTAAACATTCTCTGATACAAACTATAACAACCCAAACTCTGGTAACCCATAACCAGTGCCTACTTTATAACATTGACATAGATACAAGGGGTTAAATCCCAAAGGACCAATTAGTTTAGTAGTTTTGGATAACTAGATACAAACAAGATAAAAATTTTGCAAAGCTAAAAGAAAATAAAACATAAAAAATAAAATTCTCAGCATCCATAAAACTCATTCAATGGATTCATCTTCATAACCTGAGAAAACTAAACAAAATAATGGTGAGATATAACGGAAAATAAAGATTACATACATCATAATTTATCATTAAAAAATAATAATATTCAATATGGAAAGGTAAATAACTGAAAACACATGCCATTTAATCAATAACATGAACATGAAATAAGGAATAACCAATATTGTAAGGTAATTAACTAAACACCCATTCCATTTAATCAATAAACTAAGAATGAAATGAACCCAAAAATATTATCAATGACACAATATCATGGAAAATAATAATAAATTAATTCTCAATAACGTATATTCATAATTATTAGACTCCATGATCTCTAGAATCGTGATAACTCTACTCTTAAGACTATTCAAAAGACAATTTAATACTAATGGGTATGTATACACCAGAAATAAATTTAAAGTAGGCTAACCAACTGATTTTTCTCATGACATTACCACGGAATAAAGGGTATATCTATAACTAGGCCCCATCAATATCTGTATATCTAATGAATTTCTCACATATCGAATAATCACAACAATTCATGGAAAATATGTCTCATTATCAATTATTTGTATTGATTAAGGAATACATATTTATCAATATTTCCCCAAATAAAAAAATAAAATACAATGTAGAACACTATACATATAAATGATATATTTTTTAAAAAATAAACATATCCTTGATAAATAAAATGGATATTTAAGGGAAATTTAATGTCTAATGGTTATAGTTATGTTAATAATTCAAGGAAAAGCAAAAGAATACAATAATGAATCAAGAAAGAGAATGTCCACCCTTTACAAGGATAACATGATCATATACCATCCATATAAAGAATAATTATGGTTTCAATAAAGTATATCATTAGTGGAGTATATGTGAAATAAAGGATTATTATTGTTGATGAATATAAATACCATAAAATTTTCATTAAAAATATTTTTAAGGAATATATATTTTTTAATTTAAAATTATTTTAAAAACTAAATGTTCATAAAATATTATAAAAATAAATTTCTTTGAAAATAACTATATAATATTATAAAGGAATATTTAACACATTGATTCATTTTGACTATAGTATATTCCATTAATGTTTTACACATTGAAATAATGATTCCTTTCACATTTTCAGTAAAATTCATATGAGCCTTTATTGGAAAATAACATGAAGATTCCTTTGATTTAAAAAAAAGTTAATAATGTAAAAAACATTATTTAATAAATCAATTATAAATTTTTCAAAACCTTTTGAGAAAACATTTTTTGAAATCATGGTTTTTGAAGAAAATGGATTTCGAATCGAAGAGAGAAATTAAGTCAAATTTTATTAAAAAATTATCTCAATAATTTTAAGTACCAAAGAGTAGAGAAATTGTATTATTTCTTGATAATATAATGAATAACTATAAGAGAGTAAAAATAAAGGGTTTTATTATACAATGGTCATGTAATTTCTTTAAACGTACATTTATTCATAAAAAATCAGGATTAAAATGAGATTGTGAAGTAAACTCTTACAATGATCATAACGTTCAAGTGATAATTAACTAATTAAGATATTATGTTTATCAAATGTAAATATAAATAAAAATGTTTATATTTAACATAATATTTTCAAAATTTAATAAATACTTGATCATATAATATCTAAGACAATGAAGAAGTAATATAACCTAATGAAAATAAATTAAGTTATGGAATTCATTACCACTTGTTAATTTTCATGTCAACTATACTTGGATGAATTAATTAGTATTGAAAATTAATATAAATTAAATTATAAATGAATCAATATATTACATGTAAAAGGGTTAGAATATACACTATATAAGAAAAATTAGGTTCATAACATTATAATATGTCTCAATGAAGGAAAATTGAGATGAAGTCTCATACCTCACACTTTCCTTTTGTTGAAAATGATTTAACCTCAAGTAAAATGGTTGTAATCATGTTATTAAATAATAATAGAAACATTATAAAATTTATAATATCATATATGATCCTATAATAACATTTTTCACCCATTTTTTAATAATATTTCATTTTTTCACTTTATTCTATGTTAATTGTCTTGTTTTCTCATGTGTGTTCTATAATGAATGTTCTAGGTATTGTACATAGTATATAAAAAATCAACTAAATAATGATAATAATTTTATAAATTTCATATTTACTCATTATATATATTAATATAACCATTATTGAATGTTGGGTATTAAAAATGAGTCGCATTGCTTCGTAGAGATGGTAGGTCATATGCACGCACGAGAAAAAATATCATTCCCTCAATTGGATAAAGAATAATTGAGTGTATGATATATTAATTTTACTAAATATATATAATGTAATATAAATAACATATATTCCTTAAGTTTATCTGTATTTACTTCTATGTAAAGTGTAAGTGTAAAACGAATCACATTACTTCATGGGAAAGTAATATTTCTTACACACAAGTGATGCTATAGTATTTTAAACAAAATGTAATGTTATAAAATATATATTTGATATTTTAATTCGATAAGAATAATTATATGATATTTATTTTACATAAATATTAAATATGTCATTATATACAATATTGATATGTGTTGATGGAAAACGAGTTACATCGGTTCGGGATACAGTAGTCCCTCATACACACACTTGATGATTTTGTTTCCCTTTTGATGGAAGTGGAAAGGGATATATGTTATTCCATCAGCATAATTATATATAACTATGTGGGGGATTATGGTATTATTATACTAGAATTATTGAATAATATTTCAAGGAGGTGGAAGATGAAATAAAATAGAAAGGATCATTTAATAATGTTACCACTTCTTCGAATGAACTCATTAGGTTTGCAACAAAAAACTTTCTATGATGGATTTATGATAAAACCAAGGGATATAGGATGTTTTTAGAGAGAAAATAAAGTTATTTGAGAAGTTTTTACACTATCCAAAATGATTTAGAAGTGTGAAGAGGGGAGCATAGGGGGTGTTCTTTTATTAGTGGGTGGATACACAAGGAATTTTTGAAAAGAATCAATTACACCCATGTTTGTATCCCTCTAAAATACTCCAAAATGGGTCATTATCAACCCTTAGAGTTTATATGGTTGAAATATGTCCCACTAATTGGTCATATAAAATTTGGTATGTCATTTTAACCTTTATCATTTTAGTTCCCCCCTATTAAATCATTTTTCAACTAAACATCAGTTAATAAATTTTACTTATTTTACTATTGATACCGGTAAAAAAATATATTAACCTTATTAAATAATATAAATTATTCTTTTTCAAAATATTAAATCTATTTTTTCAATTTCAATTAACATAAATGGAAAAATAAAATTTAAAATTATACTCATAGGCATGATTAAAAGAAGGTTTCCAAAATGGAAATTCTTATAAGTAAAGATTATTTTAATATCTACATTAAATATAAATAATCACTATTTTTCATTATCCATATAAACAAATTCAAAAAAATCTCCAAATATATCCCTAAGATAATTTTGGTATGATTATTTCAAAAATGAAGTTAATTTTACCAAATATATTTATTCAAAGTGTGAAAAATTAATTTTTTCATAATTTAGAAAAGGTGATGAAACTTTTTTCTTCAAAAAAAATAAAACATTTCAGAAAACATTTTGTTTACTATCACATTATTGTTATTGTTATTTATAATCAACAGAATACCAATGAAGATGTGCAAACTATATATTTTTCATAATTTAGTTAATCATATTCATACCCTCCAACTTAACATCTAGGTTATAATGGTCATGTTTAAATAACAATTTAATACTGTATTTCATTTCATTTAAATGTAGGGTTATGTGCATCATAACTAGAGAAGAGATTGAATTTTTTTAAAAGTACATAAATCATATATTCTCATGTTGTTACACTTATATCATTCATTATTCAAAAAGTTTGAGACTTATATATCATCCAATAACTATATTAATATCATCCAATATTCCTTACTAACATCCTATATATTATGATCTTTCCAAAATACCGTCCATTCAAGGATTAATGTGTATGCTAAAGGAGGTTTCTCAACAATGTGTATAACTCTTAATTGGTCGTTTAAAATTTTATTTCTTCTTCATCCTTCCCTAAATTCATGGTATCTATTCTAGAATAATAAATTTTGTGTGTTATATATTCTGATTTTTATTAAGATAATTTGATAACCATTATCCACCTTCTTCCCATTTTTTGGAAAATAATAACTTTCCCCATATGTATGTGTGGACTCTCACCTCTATAAAGTGATGCGATTGGTTTTTTATTTATTATTTAAATGGATGATAATATATATATATATTTAATGAATATATATTATATATAGAATATTATAATTATTATTTAAAGGTGAATTATTATTTAACATTCTTTCGTTCCATCTATCAAAAAGTAAAAATAGTGTTCATGCATACGTGTGGCCTTCTATCTCTCGGAATGTTGTAATTCACTTTACAATATCTACCATATATTGATGGATAGAAAATATATATATAATGAATATTTATTATATTTTCACCATGATTATTATTATCGAGATAATGGAAGCATAATCAATGAATAATAATGGGGGCTTTCAAACAAAAACAAGCATGAAAAATGAAGTAAATATAACCCGGAATAGTGATTTTAGAAACAAATTGTTAATAAATGGGTGCTAAGATGTAATAAGTGAATAATATATGCTATGATATATATTATTATGGTTCTAGAATACATTTATATTAAATATATAATAATTATTCAATAATTCATAGCATTAACGATGAATTATGATATTTGAGATAAGGGATTTAATTATCAATCATATTATATTCAATATTGTTTATACTTGAGTTTACATTATAGAAATTATTTGATACTTATCTGAAAAATTCCATTAAGTTTTATTTTACTATGGTTATTTTTGTATAATGCATGTTTTTATTTCATTTTCCTCTCTTTAAATAATCCAAATATGAAAACAAATGTGATTAAGGAAACCAAACTATGTTTTACTATTTTATTGGGAATATTTTCTTACATATCTCTCTTTTATTTAAAATGATTTCAGGATTTATTTTATTATTATCCAATGACTATAAAAATTAAATTTTTACCCATGAAATAATATTTAAAAAATATATAAAATAATATTCTAGTTTTTTTCTGAATAACGTACTTTTTTCCAATGGTGTAAACAGAATATTTTTTTTATGATTATGATGTGAAAGAAATTTATCATTTTCTTGACCGCTAAATGATTTGGGGATTTTATTAAAATTTTCTATGGTTCTTTTGAAATAAAATATTTCCTTCATATTTTATAAATATATTAATTTTAAATAATGGATCTCAAAATAAAAAGGATATTTTCTTCAATAAATATTTTTGTGATATTTTATGGATATTTTCATCTACGATGACATCCATTGACGTTAATTATGATTTTATAAGAATATAATCTAATGATACCATCCTTAATCATTATCTATATGGTTTATGATTATAATTATTATATTTTTATGAAAACTATTTATTTTCCATGGGTTACGCTAGCATGAAATGATGAAATATTTATGTATCCCATATTCTCTCCATAACTTTTGTTATGACAATATGATGAATGTTTTTATCATTTGGTACACATATGTATGATTTTAATTATTTTAATGGTGGGAAAAAATTATATCTCCCTATAATTCATTTGGTAATTTTTTATATCTCATGATATAATTATGGGAAACAAGTCAATGTTGTTGATACACTATAAGAAACATATTGGAATTCCTAATCTACTATGGGAGAACGATGGTGAATCCTCATCTATTATTATATGGGAAGCATGTTTTCATTACTAATCCATTATAATGTGATTCTCTTGGTAGTTAAACTTGATATATAAAATTGTATTCATACATATGATTCTTCTACACTTTTATGACATAACTATGATATGAACTTATGGTTTTTTATTGATTTATAATTATTTATCACTCTTATAATTCATCTATTTTAAAATGATATTAATTCATTCTGTGACACATGTTTAGGATCATTGATATATTTGGTAATAACTCTATATGTTATGATCGTGATAGAAAACCCTAATGCTTATCCCATGCTTTAATATGTCCATCAATTGATATATCAACTGTTTAGCCTTAATTATAATATTATCTCCCAATTTATTTTGTTCTATTTATCAAGGTTTTAATGAAATTTTTTATGTCTGATATATCAAGAAGGGTAAAAATAGGGAATAACATTATGAGAGATGATGAAGAATATAGCTAAATATTATTTTTATGCATCTAGTCTCCAAATAAACTAAACCTTTATGGTTCCATAGAGTAATGTAATATTTTGTATTTAATATTAATATAAAATGATTTAATATTTATGTATGAATTTATCAGGAAATTATAGTTGGTATTAAGAAATGTTTTAGTTAATATTTTGAGATTAGGGTTATAAACTCTTGGTGAAGACCAAGGGGATAATTCTATGTATAATGTAACATCAAAAATTTTTAGTAATCACCATAGATAACCTAGGATAAACTTAATGTTCAATATATTGAGAAGAATCATACTTTATTTAGGCATCAAATGATTTATATTTCATGATTATATTATATATTTCTTTCATTATTAAATCTTAAAAATTATACTATGATATTTGGTTTTAGTCAATGGTTAGAACCATAAGACATCATGTTAATAATGAATGTGGTGGATAATTAAATTATTTTACACCTAATCAACCAAATATGATGGGTGATGGAATGAAAAATCTTGTTCTTATTCTCACACATATTTCTTAGGCCATTAATCATTATAATCTTCAAAATGATCAATGGATGGAAAAATGTATTGTTGAGTCTTTCATGAAACAACATCCAACTTCATTAAGTGGATATTCGGATCCACGAGGTGACGATCCATGAATCAACACCATTAATAAAATACTTTCCATTAACCAGTGCTCAGAGCATTAAAAATATACCATAACCAATTATCATGTGTAATTAGAATAATATAAATGGTGGAATCTTATTAATAATACAAGGAAAGAAGAATAAATTGACTCCATTGAATGGGAAAAGTTTAAGAGGATATTTTTCAGTATGCACTTCCCACATATTCACCTTGAAAAAATAGAGATGCAATTTCGTGAGCTCAAAAATTTGGCTGATGAATCCATTCATACCAATTAGTAAAATTTTAAGAGTTACATGGTCTGATACTGGTTTAATAATCAACCATAAAATAAAAATTAATCAATTATTTGGTATCTTGAAATAAAATCTATAAATATAATTAGTTATAAGAGGCTTTAGTATATATAAGAATGTCATTTAATTTGAAATAATGGTTTATATTTAAATTTTATTTTCCCATAATTACAAGGGTTTTTATAAGACATGGATGGTGTAGTATCATGAAAACATGAATAAATATCATAGAGTAATGAGATTATATCAATCCATATGCTCTAAATGTTGGAAGAAACATCGATTGAATTTCTTGAATTGAACTATGAGTTGATTTAAATGTATAAAATCAGCTCATAAACCCTGTGATTGATGAATGGAAATAAAGTGGGATGTTGATACAATGATGGAAATGAATATTATAACTAATTCATCACCAAAACTCTTGTTCTATAAGTGAAATTAGTATGGTCATTATGTCATCCAGTTCATAAATCTAAAGGTTCTTTTTTATTATCAGCATCAACAACCTCTAAAGACCAAGGACAATGGGAAATCTCATGTTACTATCACTATTGAAGTGGGTAGTAATAATGACATAGTAAAATGTACAATTATCATCCAGTATATAACATCTAATGTCTTATTTGATTTTATCTCTACCCACTATTTTATTTATAAGTAATTTTTTAAAGGTGTCAAATTACCACCTCAATGACTTGATGTTTAGTTATAAGTGAAAATTACAGATTCTATGACTATTATATATAAAATCTATTATACCTATTTGATTTATGTTTTTGTGAATTTGATTCCTATAAATATTTTAATTCTCTAGTTGGTTGAATTTGATTTGATTCTAGGAATGGATTAATTTTCTTTTTATAGATCCCATTTCATTTTTTTAAGGGAAGTAACTTTTCATATTCTAAATGAACCTATAACCATTTATTGATGTGAATATGAATATTAACATATAATATAAATTATATCTTGTGGGTATTAATTTATATCCTTGAACAATATTTTTATCATAGGGTTGGAGAGAAACACAACATCAAGGATACATATATTCTATGAGTGTTTGTTGATGTATTTCTAGAAGAGTTTTAAAGTCTTCTACTGAATCATGGAGTTTGGTTTTCAATAGAACTCATAATCGGTGATAAACCAATTTCAAAGATTCCATGTAGAATTAACCCAATTGATTTATTGGAATTTAAGAAGAAAATCTTGGAAAATCTAAATAATGGATTCATACACCCCTGTGTGTCACCATGGGGTACACTCATTCTTTTTTCTAGGATGAAAGATGGTTCAATGTGTCTTTTCATTTATTTTTGGGAACCTAAAATTATCACTACTAATAAAAAGTATCATCAACCACATATAGATACTTTTTTTGATCAATTTTAGATAATAATTAATTTTACACTATTTAACTTCATTCTAGATATCATCGATTAAGAGTTAAGAAGTAGGATATACCCAAAAAAATCTGTTCGTTTAAGGTATGGGCATAATGAATTTATAGTGATGTCATTTGGACTTTATAACTCCCATTATATATTCACAAATTCAATGAATATATTCTTTATAGATTACCTTGATCTGTTTTTGGTATTAAATAAATATTATATTATTATATATTAAATTAGAAAATAAGATCATCAAGGTCGATTTATAATTGTATGGAAGATCATAATAAAAAAGAATATAATCAAACCAACAATGGATACTGAGATCCATAGTTTTCTTAGGATGGTTGGATATTTTGAATTCATCGTGAGAGATTTATCATGACTATCTACCATGTTTACTCAGAATGGGGTTACGATATTGTGGGTAGATAAAGGCGATGGTAATTTAAAGGAGTTGGAGAGAAGGTTAGTTATTGAAATAATAATCACACATCCCCATAATGGAAAAGTGTTTTTTATCTATATTGATGAATCAAAGAATGGACTAGGTTGTTTCCTCATGCATAAATATGTGGTGATATCATATTCCTCACACCAATTGAAAGTACATTAATAGAATTACCCACCTAATTATTTAGAGCTAGCATTAGTAATTTATGTGTTGAAGATATGGAGGTATTATATTTATAGTGTAAGGTATGACATATATACAGATCATAAAATAATTAAGTATAACTTCACAAAGAAAGAGTAAAATATATTCCAGAGGAAATAGTTGTAATTTATTATTAATTACGAATTTTTAATACATTACCACCATAGAAAGGTGAGTAGGTGGTTGTTGATTTATGTAAGAAGGATCATGATAAATTGTCCACAATGAAGATTGAAATATAGCGACACAGTCTTAACATACATGGATATTGCATCATTTTAGATGAATATTATGTACATTGAGAAAATACATGCCTGGGGACCGTAATATTTTTGTGTCTTTGGAAATTTGAAAAAAAAATACTCTATCTCCCATAAAGATCTACACCTTTATTACTTCAACCTAAAACCATTCTTCATAACCTGGATAAAGTAAACATAAGAAAGTTTTGATATTAGGTTCTCATTTAAGGTAAATAAAGAAAATGTGTTAGTATAACATGAACAAAAGGGTATAGAAATTGAGAATAAAATTTGAATATCAAAACCTACAAATCAGATATCATAATAAATATTATCAGTTCATAAGACATGAATCATAAGGAAATATTTAACACAAGTAATTAAAGCATAACATCAGAATAAAACATGGAATTTTGTAGTACACATAATAATATAATATGATTTCCCAAGTAGGCAATTAATTTCAACCTATAACATCTTGGTAGTATGGGTTCACTCCTCATACCATAATCATAGTCATAGTCCCTTCCCATGGACATCTTAGTATCATGAGTTCACTCCTCATACCATCTTTGAAGTCATGGTTCACTCCCATGTTCATCTTAGTAGTCAAGGTTTACTCCTAAGACGATCTTAGTCTATCTCATGAGATATAAATCATTACCCAATGAATTGGAGGGAGATATAGGTCCCACTCATCACATAATGAAATCAAACGTGCATGTGCCACAAAAAATGCATCATATCATTACCCATGAAAAAACATGGGCTCTATAAGCATCAAATCATTACCCACAAAATGAAACGTGTATCATTAACATTTTATCACATCATAACCTATGGAAAAAAAATATAGTTTTCATAATGATTTCATCATAGCATAACCCATGAAAAGAAGTGTGTTTCAAAAGCATATAAACCTTAGAAAATAAATGGGTTTTCATAAACATATAAACAATGGAATATAAATGGTATTCATAAAGACCATGAAAATAAGAATAACCCATTCATATAAAGGATATTAATGGAACCTTTAGATAATTTTCTTGAAGGGAATAATTAATATCAACAGATGTTATCTTAGATAAAAAATAATTTTGAAATGTCTTTCAAAAACATTTCTTGAGGAAAATATCCTTTCTTCTTTGAAAATAATTTTTAATACATAAAACCATTTGATTATCATTTTCATAGAAAATAACTTTAAATTTTATAAAGAAGACTTGAAATAATTTGAAAACCTTTATCCTTGAAAATTTAAAAATTAAGCTTCAAAATATTTTAAAAAACCATTTTTTTTCAAATACACATTGAAAACATATAAAGAAATCTTAAAAAAAATGTTTTGAAAATAATTTCTATGAAAATAATTTTAAAAGTTATTAATAGTTTATGAAAACATTTTGAAAACTATTTTCCTTAAAAATACTCTGAAAACTTATAAATAAATCATGAAAATGTTTTAAAATCCATTTACCTGAAAAGTTATAAAAGAAGTTTGAAAACAATTTGAAAACCATTTTCATTGAAAATATATTTTAAAATTATTTTCTATAAAAATAACCTTTAAACATTAAAAGAAATATTTAAAGGACTGATGGTGGATAAATCCATATATATCGTATGAGGTAAAAAGAATATTCCTTTTACATGGTAAAAAAAATAGAAAATTGATTCATTTGAAAAGTGAAAAGAGGATTCCTTTGAAAACATTGTTAAAATAAAAAAAGCATAAAAATTGATATTAATTATCATAGGATATTAGAATAATATTTATGGAAACCATTTTTATAAAACATGGTTTTGAAGGAACACGGATTTCTGACAAGAGAGGGTATAGTCAGGCTTTGTTAAAAACTCTTTCTTAACTATATTATGTACCAAAGATTATAAACTAGTACCAAAACATGAATACATCATGAATAAATAGACTAGAATAAAATTAATTAATTTCTTGAGATATGGAACATAATAACTCATCAAAGGAAACATAAACATAAACAATCTCGAAAATCGATGAGATTGTTTCAATAAAATCTTATCACTTGGTAACTTGGGATCATACTCTCTACGTAAGAAATAAAAATTACATGAATATAAAAATATCATGAAAATAATTATTTTAACGATATAACAAGTAAAATGGAAGTATATACACCTTGATAGAGAATTTAGGTGCATAACAAAATAGGAGACTCAATGAAGGAAAATTGAGAAAAAACTATTTCACTGATTTGGTAACTTTTGAAACAAAATCCCCATAAAAGAAATATCATAAAATGGATATGTTAATACCCATAAATATAATTATAATATAATTATCATACAATCATGTGAATTACATATACCATGCAAAAAATAAAGAGTGATGAACATAGCATGTATCTCACAAAAATCAAAAGTGAGATGAAATACCCTTACCTTGTGTATTGACTCTCCTCGTACTCATTAAAAACACATATATAATAAATATAAATTTATTATATATGTTTTAAATAACTATATTATTATATCTTTTAATATATATGGTTTTATTATGACCTTATATTACCTACTTTTTAACCATCCTACATTAAAGTTTCACTTTAGGTAATATTCGCTTTGTTTTTCATATGTCTCTTAATTTGTTATATTGTTGGTCCTTATACATATATTGTAATTATATAATGTAAACAATGTTATAAATATCATTTTTATATATTATATTTTTATTATAATAATCTACATAATATATAAGTATGAAAAATAATACATCGTTCATGGAGACGGTAGGGCGTACGTACACATGAATTCAATCTCTGTTTAATTGTCATGTTGAGAGAATGAAAGTAGAATATATATATGTGTATATATATATATATATATCATTATTAAATTATCTTCATGATATCATATATATTATATATATTCACTAAAACCATCCTTAATACAATCCATGTAGTATATGAATGAATCGTATCGCTTTGAGGGGGTGGTAGCCCACACTTCCTCAAAACAAATTATTGTATTCACATAAGATAGAAATCATGAAGGTATGATCCAAATAAAAATTATATAAGAATAAATAAATTATAAATATAATATATATCATATATAAAAATATTCAATCATGATGGAAACCATGATAGGTTATAATGGAAAAATGAACAATCGTTATTTCATGAGTTGGTAGTTCACCATACATAGAAACAGTATGTTCATTACCCATTAAATGGAGGTGTGTGTAAGTGTAGTTCAAACCATTTATATAAAAAAAATAGTATATTTTGAATACTTATTTTATAATCATATAATAAAGATAGTTTTATGGTGTGGATATGGAAAACCAAAACACTTGAGAGAAGATGTTACCTCTTAATCGGGTAACTCCTTTTGGTTTATATAGAAAAGATTCATTCGATTGCCTTATTCCAAAGGGAATGATTATAGGAGTAAGGGCGGATTTTAATAAGTGGATTGGGTAGGTATTTTATGAACTTAAGAGGTTTTATAGGTGTGAGTAACTATGAGAGATTGTGGCTTTTTATAGGGAAGGAAAATTACTCATTTGGACTTTTTAGAAACAAGTTAGGTGTACACATGTTCTTACATAAAAAAATTCATAAAAAACCAAAAAACTCAATAATGTAAGTTTTATAACCGAAATATGGACATAAAATGGTTGTTGGACAAGTGGATAGATCATTTGGGCCCTTAATTTTAAGGTTTAGTCCATAATTAAGCTTAATTTGGCCTTAATGGATGTGATTAATTTTAATCACTTTTACAAAACATTCTGGTCAAAAAGTTAACTTAGTCCTATTAGAATCTAAATATTATACTGAATAAAATGGTGTATTTTTGTTTTTAAAAATTAAAATCATAGAATATGAAAAATTAAGATTAATTTTAATCTAGTAGATGGGCCGAAATAACGAGTTTTTAAAGTAGAAAAATGTTCAAAAGTTTGTGAAGATTATGCATTCAATTTCAAATTGAAATTTATTCTAGTGAATTATATTGTATTAATAGATTTAATATTTATCTAATTTTATTTTAAAAAAATTATAACATCATTTAACATTAATAATTAAATTAAGAAAAAGAAATCTAAAACTAAAAATCAGTATTTTTCACTATTCATCAAAAACATTTGTTTCTCAGAAAAATCCCAAAAAATCACCCTAGGATAATTTAGAAATTATAAATTAAAAAATAAATTTCATTTTATAAAATTAAATTTCTAAATTTTTTGACAATTAATTTTATTTTTAAAAGTGGATAATTCAAGAAAATTTTATTTTTAACATAAAAGGACTTTACCAAAAATCATATATTTCTTTATCAATATGTTTTATTTATATAAAAAAATTATAAAAATATTTCAAAATTTGTTATTACAATTAATAAAACTAATTTTAATGGCTAGGTTATAATTATCCCATTTAAATAATTATATAAAAAAAGATATTTCATAGAAACTTAGGGTTGTGTGCATCATACACCAAGTCGGTGTTGCGTGTAATATACGTCAAGTCATACACCAAGTTGGAATTGCACATAATGTTTTACATTCTGGTATTTTGGGTAGCACAAGACAAGTTTTTATTGCGTGTAGTGCAAGAAAAGTTGGTGTTGTGTGGAATTAATATTTGACTTAGTGTTTTAATATATATATATATATATAACAATTTCTAGTGTCAAGTGAAATTGAAAATATAAAAAAGATAAATTCATTTATAAAAACTATTTCACAAAATATCAGGATTTCATAGAAAGAGATAAAATACCTATGTATTTCATAAATATAGAACTTGAAATCTTAATGAAATATGATATATCCTATCTTTCTCTATTGATTGTTCGACCATCTATCCATGTAAGGATTAATCAGACACCAAAATAATATGTAGAACTCAAGAAAAAGATTAAAAAATTTCCTAATTTCAAAAAATATAATGATGAAATGATAATGTACATCAACATGATATGTTTCCCATCATTACCATAATTTAATAAGTAATTGTTAGATGAAGCTCACAGTTCATCATTCTCTGTTCATATTGAACGTATGGTGATGTATAAAGATTTAAATGAGTGTTTACAGTGGTACAATATGAAAAGAGATATTGTAGAGTATGTGTATTGGTGAATGGTTTGTCAGCATGTTAAGGCTGATAGAAATTAGTCTAAGGGTATGCATCAATCATTTCCTATACCTTATTGTAAATTTGGAAATATTTACATGTATTTAATAGTATGAGTCCCCAAAATATATAAAGGGTAAAACCCAATTTGGCTTATAGTTGATATCCTTACAAAGTCATCCTGTATAATTTCCATTATATAGGATTACTCTCTTGATCAGAATTCCATTTTATACATTAAAAATGTGGTACAATTTCATGGAGTACCACATTCCATTGTATATGGTTACTACTCAAGGTTTATATCTATGTTCTAGATAATTCATTAATAGTATTTGGAGTAAATGTTTTTTTCAGTACTACTTATAATCCTAGGATAGATAGTTGTCCTGTGTGAAAAATTAAAACCCTACAGGATATTTTAAGATCTTTTTCTTAAGATTTCAAAGGTTGTTGGGATCAACACCTTCCTCCTTTTGGGTTTCCTTAAAAAATGTCTTACAATCGATTATTTAGATAGATCCTTATGAATAACTCGATGAAAGGAAGTGTAGACAACCAATGTACTTGGATGAAGATAGAGAATGAAATCTTTTAGGACCTGAGATATCTGAGGAGGTGAAATAAAAAGTTAGATCCATTCATTTTAACAAAAAGGAATCTCAAATTAAATAGAAAAGTTATGCTGACAATCATCAGAAAGATTTAGAATTCTATGTTGGTGATAAGGTATTTATATGAATGTATCCTTGGAAAAACGTTATGATATTTGGAATTAAAGGAATTTTGATACCAATATATATCATACCTTTTGATATTATTGGTCTCATTGGTTGGATAGTTTATTATCTAGAACTTCCACTAAATCTCTCCCAAGTTCATGATGTGTTCCATGTATCTCTCGTGTGGAAGTACATACCTGATCCTTCGCATTTACTAAATTGAGATGTAATACCATAAGAGAAATATATATATCTTATGAGGAACAACTAGTGGATATTCTGGATCATAGGGATAAATTAATTTGAAGTAAAACCTCTCACTAAGTCAATTTTTTGTGGTGAACCATTAAATAGAGGAAGATACTTCAGAACCTGAGGATGTGATGAAAAATTGTTATCTTCAATTGTTTTAATGGTTGTTATAGAATTTTTAGGGATATTTAATTTTTTGAGGGATTAAATGTGACACCCCAATATTTTATGATATATTTGTCTATAAATAAATTTTATTTATTTGATATATTTATTTACACACAACATCGAGTAGAAAAAACAATGTTGGACTATTTAAATATTCTTATTTAATGTGCTAGTTATCACCAAGCCATTGAATTAGTTGTTATGAACAGTATTAACCAAATTATAAAATATATATAAAGGTCTTACTCAATAAAAATTTATTAATAATAAATTATTTCTTAGTAAAATTATTTTCTTCTTTTAAAAAACTTTTTCTTCAAAAATTGTTTTTTGTTTTCTTTTATAATTGAATATTATATATAATTTTTTTCAAATTTTATTTAATAAAAAAAAATATAATTTATTAAATAATCATATAAAATTTTTAATGGGATGAATATTGTGTAATTTTTAGAAAACATTGACTTTTTAGTAAAAAGTAAAAATTATGATTATTATTAATAAAATAATTTTTGTTTCATAAATTTAAAAATTAAATTTTTATTTAATATGGTTCAAAGTAATATTAGTACTATTATATTATGAATAAGCCAAATTAATTTAATTTAATCAACTTTATGGTTTATTTTGGTACAAAAACATTTTTATACTTGAAAATGCATTTTTTTTAAACAAACTGTTTTTCATTGTGTTTGTCATTTTAATCATAAATTAATTTCTTGAAAATATAAAAAATGATTCTGAAAAATGGATTCCTTATTTAAAATCCAGACATTGAAATCTATTAAATATTTCATTTTTATTTTTGGTCAATATAAATAGTAACCATCGTAAAAAAATCCATTGTAAAGATAAAATATATTTATTATGGTTAAAAGAAATGTGATAAACCTTAAGATTCATCAAAAAAATTCCATTATTTCATTATATGAGTCTATTTCATCGATAATCATCCAAATTCAAGAAAATATGACCTTTATAATATCTAAGTAGAAGAGAATGTAAAAAATTTCACTTTATTGCTTTTAAAAAATTCGGTACAACCGTGAAAGCGGCACACAGGCAAGGAAGAAAATTACATTAAATCGCAAGCCTGGGGACTTGACCCCGCGACCTGCCCCTCACCCCCCCAAACCCTTACCACCCCACCACCAATGGTTATTTCTTGGTTTTAATATATATAATATATTTTTATAGGTATAAAAATAGCTTATGGTCAATTATAAAAATTTATTTAAAAGATTAATTATTTTTTTATCATCATAATATATTTTTAATTTTTAGTGATGAAATAATTACTTTAAATGATTACACAATTCCGATACAATGCTTGTGAAAGTAGTGAAAATTTAAGAAAATTATTTTTAATATTGTTAAAGTAATTTAGTTTGTGTGAGTTTTAGTGTCTCACAGTTTTTATAGATAAATATTATAAATTAGGGATGTGTGAAAATTTTATATTCAAATTCCTTTTTTATCATGTTCTTTCAATGTCAAAATAAATGAATAATTCCAAAAATGATATTGAAGATATTTAATAATATATAATATTTCATTAAATGATTTTAAATATGTAAAAAAAATAGATAATTTAATTTTATATGGTTCAAAATTACATCGATTTTCCATTTATGATTCTCTTATCCTTTTGTGTTCATATCCTTGACCTTTAATGAGTAGAAAAATTTGATATTCTGTTCATTTTCAAAAGGGTTAACGGGGGATAAAACTATCCAATAAGGGTAGATTAATAAATAAAACTTGTTCATATTTTTTTGGATGTGATTATTTTTCACTCATCCTATTATTATCATATAATTTTATCAAATTTTATCCATTTTCAATGAAAGTTTATTTATATTAATTTAATACTTTATGTAATTCCTAGAGTTCTCATCCCCTCACTTGAAAAGGTGCACATGCTCTCCTTAATTATTAAAAATGATTGATCCTTATATATTAAACAATACTTGTCCATATATTATCCTATATTCTCTTACATGCATCATAGATCTTCTGATCATTCCAAAATACCATCATTTTAAGGTTTAAGGTGTGAGATAAAGGAGGATTATCAACAAGGAGGTAAAACTCTTAAACAAGAATTATATTTATTCTTCTACCACCTAAAAATTCATGGTATAAATTTTTAAATAATTAATTAAGTATAATAAATATTTTTAATTGTTATTATGATAGTGTAACAACAATTTTCTACATCTATCTCGTCCATTAGAAAATGATAACGTCACTCATGCGTATGTATAGACTACCACCTCCACAAAGTTATGTGATTTATTTTTAATTTTCTATTTAAATGGATGGTAATAAGTAAAATTTTAATGAATATATATATATATATGTGATAAAATAATTATTATTTAAAGGTTAGTTATTATTTACCAATATTTCATTCAATCTGTCAAAAAATGACAATTGTGTTCTTGTATACATACAGCCTACCGTCTCCATGAATATTGTAATTCATTTTTCAATATATAAATTTTTTGGATAACTATTTAAAAATATTTAATAAATATATATTATACTTATACCATGATTATTTTTCATTAGATGATGGAACCATGACAATTATATAATGATCGGGATTTCCAAACAAAAACATGAATGAAAACCCAAGGTGTTATCACCCTAAATAGTTATTTGAACAAAATTTATCAATAAATATATGATATGATGTTATATGAAAATCATATATGGTATGATATATATTAGTATGGATTTGGACTACATGTATAATAAATTTTTATTTATTATATATGAGGATCAAATGCATATAATGAAAGCCGAGACTTGAGGTGAGGGATTTACATCTCAATCCAATTTTTTTAGGATGTATTATGCTTGAATTTCCATTAAGTATATTATACAATAGTTATCTGAAAACCCCTTTAATTTTTATTCTCATATTTTTATTTATTTAAAATACAATTTTTCCATTATTTTTCCATAACTTAAATACTCTAAATATGAAATAAAATATTTTTAACCAAACCTTAAATGTTTTACATTTTGGTCAAGAATATTTTCTTCAATTTATAATATTTTCTTAAAATTTATTCAAGAATATTATTTATTAATCTCCAATTATTTTTATGATTTATTTTAAAAATGTGTTAATTTTTAAAAATAGGTTTTATGATAAAATTCATGTAATTTTCAATATGAGGTACATTTTATCGAAGGTGTGAAGATAATATTTTTTATGATTATGGAATGAACAGAATTACTCATCGTTTAGACCACTCAATTCATTGAAGATTACTTTAGATTATTCAAGGTTCATTTTAAATAAAAAAAATTAATTAATATTTTATAAATATATGGGTTTTTAATAAGTTACTTAAAAATGATAATGGTATTTTCCTCAAGAAATATTCTAGTGATATTTTAATGATATTTTAATCTATGATATAATAATTTGATGTTAATTATTCTTTACTAGGGATATTATCTAATTATACCATTCTTATTCTTTATTTTTATGGATTATGATTATGTTGCTGATATTTTTTTAAACCAGTTTATTTTCCATAGGTTATGCTATGATTAAATGATGAACATTTTATGAAAATCATTTTCCTTCCATGGGATCCATTTGGATAATGTGTTTAATGTTTTATGATAGTGTCGAACACATATTTATATTTATCATCATGTGATGGGTGGGCCCAAAATTATATATACCTCCAATTTATTGGGTAATATTTTATATATCATGATACAATTATGGGAAACAAGGAACTATTCTTAATCCACTATGGTAAGTGGGTATAGATTCTTGATCCGCTATAAGAAGTAATTAGTGACACATAATCCTTCATGATATGAGAAACATGTTTTGATGCCTTGTATATTATGATTTGATAGTCTTGGTAGTTAACCTTGACATATGAAGTTGTTTCTATTCCTATAATGGTGAGAAAATTTTATGACACAATTGTCATAATAACTTATGGTTAATGACTGATTTTAGATGTTTTTTCACTATTATGATTCATGTGTTTTGAAATGGTAATGTTTTATTACATGTCTCATATTTATGATCTTTCATAGATTGGGTATGATATTATAACATATCATAATGATATCATACCATTATACTTATCTTATTCTTAGATAAAATCATCAATTGATATCTCCTATGTCTACCCTTATTGAGTATCTGAGACAACTATTTCTTATGTTGCATTTCCCTATATTATGATGAATTTTTATAGGTAGGTTATATCAACAAGGGTGGAAAGTGGTAACAACTTTATGAAACATGCTGAAGAATACCCCTAAATAATATTTTTATATTTCTAGTCTCTAAAGATACTAAACCATTAAAGTCATGGAATATATCATAATGTTATATATTGAATATTAATCTAAAATGATGTAATATTTATATATAAATTTTTTGAGTCTTTATTAAACCAATATGAAATTTCCTCTCTAAAGCCATGTAGAAAATTTTCTTTGCTCTGATTCATCTAGTGGAATCCAAAATATTGCGATTTGATCTATTTTCTTCTACATTATAATTAAAATCCCTACATAAATTCAAAAAATTAGGATCATTATTTTTGAAAAATGTGATGGAAAGAAATGATTTTTCTGGGATTGGTATTCCTACGTTCCACAATTTCTATAGAGCCTAGTTTGAAATTATATATGCGTAAAATTCAAAGAGAGGATTTTTTAATTGTATCAAGAAAAATATAGTGATGAAAACTTGGTAATAGTATTCTAAATAGTGGTTTCAGACCATGAAGAAAAATAAGAACATATTGATGAAGTAACAATATTGTTCATAGAGGAATTAATTATTTTATTTGTTCTATATATAATGATGTTATATCATATGATTGTATTCTACGATACTAAAAGATGTCAAAAAAGGATTCCCTTAGTGAATATCAATAAGTGGTGGTATAGTAATAGTTGATAAAATTTAGCGTAAATTTTTTTAAGGGTTCAAAATATGATAATCCATATATAGAAGAAAGATGATAACTATAAAGAAAAAATGAATAATTTCATCCCATAAAATAAAATTTTTCTTATAATATGTTATATCAATGGGTTCAATAAATTATATAACTCACACACTCTATGTGATTTATTGAATATTAACTTAAAATATTTTGTATAAATGGGATTTATATCAGAGGTATAATTTTTAAAGGAAGTTAAATTATCATGTTTTATGTGTTCATGGAAGCAAGTTCGAGAAATTAATAGAGTTGATTATATTAACTTGAACTCTCATTTCCTGCATAAAAGTTAAACTTAGTAAGCATAGAGTATTTTTTATGGATGTTTTGTGATAGAATAAAGACCTAAAATTAATTGTAATTATAGGGGTATATTAAAATACTAAAAAGAGAATTTCTATAAATGGTTAATACCAAAAATGTTTCATTGAAAAAAAATGTAAATTAAGGCTAAAGATAACCTATGAGTGGTTGAAATGGATAATAGTTATGAAGGTGTTTCATAAAAAGGGCAGTTCTAACTCTATACATATGGATTTCATGCAATGTATTGATAGTTATGAATATTTATGTATCTTTTAATTATTGATTCTTTAAAAATATATTGCACAAATTGTTTTTGGAATAGAGGATATGTGATTATGATTATACCCCTTATGTTTTTGGGTGATTACTATAAAATAACGTGATGTTTGTGGAATTTTACATGAGGAATCTATATATAACTATTTTGAACTACTAAAAATTGAATATCTACTAACTTATGCACAATGATTTTTAAAAGATATCTATCATTAATAATTATTGGTTATTTCATAATAAATAGCCACCACATAAATTTTTAGAGGAGGTTTTTATAACTAGTTTCCAATATACCTTTAAATTCACAACTAAAACCCCCATATTTCCCCTCCACAAATACTCAGATCAACCATACCCTCCCCCTCCCCTTTGTACCCAAAATCACCACTTTCCCTCCCCTTGAGGGTTATTCCCTCCCTTTCCCATGATCTAGACCTTTTTCTTTCACTTAGCTCCCATCGATCCCCATCCCATCTCACAATGATTCCCTATCATCCCCTCATTCCATCCCTATTATATATATTTATTATGTGGTGTAATTTCAACCTTTAATTATATATTTCTATTATAAAATCATTATGTTGTAATCTAAATTTTATTCTTTATTTATGTATGCCTAAATTTATAAGTCGTGTTTTAATTATACTTATTCTATTTATATGAATCCTAGAATCTGATTTATTTTTTCTATTTTATGATAATGCCATTCATATTATTTTGATATGGTATGAAACTTTTTATTTCTCATTTATATTTGGATATATTCTTCAACCATTTAATTTTTTAATTTATTTAAAAAATTAACTCAATATGTTCCAAATTTCATTATTTGTGTTTTTAGGATTTTTTTTATGATATAATTGAATTTAACATTTTATGATAATTTGTTTGACCAGATATTTGAGTTTTACATTTTATGTTTTAAATAAAGCATATATCATGTCAATATTCTAACATAAGATCAATTTTCTTAATTTTTAAATTTATTTTAAATAATAACCAAATCAACTCTATTATATCATTTTTTTCATTGACAGGTATGGATATTTTCAAATTATGTGAATTATTAAGTGTATGGGTGTTATTATTTCATGATTAAATATACTTATTTATACTCAAATATATGTTTTTTACTTCCTATATATATATATATTAATTATCTGATTTTATTAAAGTATAAAATATATTATGATTTTAGGATTTTATTATTAATTCCATAAGGGTGTTATAAGAATCATATTTTGTATTTTTTAATGATTTATTTTAACAAATATATTTTATGTTTTTTATAGTTGTTTTTTATAAGTACATAAATGGATAATATTTGGATTATATTTCTTCAAAATAAAACAAAATATCATAAATGGTTAGAGTCATTTTTATATTTTTCATTTTCAAATGAATATTTTAATGGGAGAATAAAATTTCCATTCCATACTTTTAATTTAATATAATGGATGAAAAGAAGTTTTTGAACACTTAATATTATAAAAAAACTCATATTAGATATTTCTGATACATTATGAATGTGAATAGAACATTATAGAATGTTTATTGTTTTTTATGATTACAATCATCAAGACAGATCTCCTATTATTGAGAATGAAATTATGTACTTAATTATAGATACTTTTGGAATAACAGAACAAAGAAAGACAAAGACCATAACATGTCGTTATATTCTCATGTTAATATTTTGTGATATTCATAAATAGTAAAAGATAATTAAGAAATCAAATGAGTTTTATGAATTTTTTGAATATAAATAAATTAAGTGGGGTCAAGAATTTTAAATTATTTAATTTTTACTAAAATTATACTATATAAAATTTTTATTAATAATTAGAAATTAATTAATAAATATGATATTAGAGTTGTTGTATAATTATTTTAGAAATTCTACTATCACTGAATCATTTTATGATATAAATAAAAAAATGAAAATTTGGGTCCAAAATATATGCAGATACATGAATGTCTAAATGAAAGTATGTTTTAATATGGTTATGTTTTAGATAAAAAGTGGTGGAATATCCCAAATATACCATAATTTAGAAATTTTATCTTACATCATAGATGGGGTTGTCGAATCCTCAATGACCAAAGAAGAACCAACATACACTAGATCTGTAGATTGCTTCGGACATGAAGTTTCCAACTTTGGTTTGATTTTTTTATAGTTTAAATTTAAACAAAGAGACCTAAGTGAATTAAATTTAGGATAATTATTTGATCCTAGGTTATTTCTAGGGGTTGATTTGATAAATTTCTTAAAATGGTTTCGAAGTCTTCAATTAGAGAGTGTTTCTTTCAATGAAATGTGAACTCTAAATAACTAAATGATATAGTGTTATCACTATCAAAAGGATAATAACCTTTACACTTATAGGATAATTTTCATGAGAACTCTAAGTTAGGGAACAATTCTAGCACTCATAATTTGTAACCTAAAAATTAGTGAGTCTAAAATAAAAGGTAAATAATTGGACAAAATAATAATTAAATGAATTGATTAATAATTATTATAATGATAAATAAAATAAAATACATCTAATTTAAAATCACATGGATAAACCCAAAATATTTTTATCCATACATTAAAGAAAATCTCTCAATGTAATATGGAAGTATAGTGATGAGTGTATAATTGAAAAAGTTAAAAACAATGAAATAATGATAACTTCACCATTGTGTGAAGAATTTAACAACATTGTTTTTGTGAAAAAATTCACAATATGAAGAAATGGTGTCAATGAGATATAAATAAGAACATAATAATATAATAAAAAGAACTTATATTAAGAAAATTTTGTGAAATGAAATAACATAAATTTGAATAAGTGTGGTGACAATGAAAAGTTAGCACATAACATTACAATGAAAAAACACATCACATCCTCCAAAATATGTAAAAACCACTACAATGAATAATAATTTTGTAAACATTTTTTCATTAACCCAATATTACTAGTTGTAAAAATTTATTATGGTAGGAATAAGGTGTTGTAAATAATGTCGAATATGTATTTATCCACCCGTAACTCAAAATATGATCCATCTAGAATTTTTCCAACAAATGTCCCAAAAATAGCTTCTAGATGGATAACTTTTTGTGGGTTATAGAATAATAAATTTAATCATAGTATTTCCCATAACATCCTTTTAAATTTAAACCCATTATAATATATTTTTTGAGGTTTTATGATAAAAATAGTGGGTTGTCATTCAGGTCCATAGAATATAACAAAGAATTTCATCATCAGATTGGACCACCATGATTTCCCTTCAAACCAATAAAGTATCTATAGAATATTTTTAATGAGATGTTACTATGGATTTACCCTATCCACATTTTAAATTTTAGACTAATTTTTCATTCATAATTTTTGGTACAGTGGATTCATTAGCCTTTTTCCCAGTTCATTTTACCCAAAAAAATATGGATTCAAGGGCCATTATGATCATTATTCCAATCCAATATCATATTTTTAAAAAAAATAATTTTACCCCAAATATGTATATAATTTTCTCTAAATATAAATATGAAATTATGAATTGGAGTTTTTTTACCATAGAATGAAAAAAAGTCAACTATTAGTTCATTTTAAGAAAAAATTACAATAATAAGGATAAATGGTGTTCAAATTGTAAAATAAACCAATATCAGTTTTTATGAACATTGAATATCATGAATAGTATAATATAAATGTAAGAACACGGGTCTTCATTTCAGGTATATATTTGGATTTTGGGTTTTTTAGGAAAAAGGAAGAAATGGTAATTTTATAGGTACACGTCATGTACTTATGAGTACACGTCGTGTACTCAGTTTCCACATACAGTCCCATATTGGTCATGTAATAGCCAAGTATATGGTTGTGTAGGTGACCTAGAAGACTACTTAAGGTGGGAGCTGGTTAAGGCTACTACATGGCGTGTACATTTAATGAACACGCCTTGTAGTTTTCATTTTATTTGTTATATCGGAGTGGGTTTGTGTCTCATGTCCATAATCAACATCTTCTTCCTGTTTTTCAAACATGAGATCTTAGGATTGACGAACGAATACTGAACCCCCATTCTCCATTCGACCTCTAATTGAGATGTTGTCGGGTGCATTGGAATCCCACCAGTGAGTTCTCAATTACCCTAGATCCCTTATTCCTGATTCTTCCTCCCTCGTGAGTTATTCAAGGTCATGTTTTTATCACCTTTTTGTATATCTACGTCGATCTAGGACATTTCAAGAACCAATGTTCAAGTATATCGATCATATGACATCGAGGTATGTGTTTTTCGCCTTTCTTTGATTATCTTTGGATTATATATGCTTAAATTTCTGCATACCCATGTTTGGGGTATTTCTTGCATTGGAATTTGACCATGTTTATTACCTGTTGTAGTTTAGTTGATTAATTAAGCGGTTTTGACTATGCGTAAGGTTTGATAGCTTTTTTATGGGACACTCCATGGGTGTATTCCCTTGTTTGATTGTTTATGTCCATTTGTTCTAGAATTCCCGTAAGCTTTCCTGGTTTCCATACCTTGTTTTGTTAGGATGTATTTCTTGATTATATAAAATGCATGTGATTTTCATTGTGAATGTTTGACCAAGGGGGACTGGATTGTGAGAGGTTCCCAAAGGGGTTAGACCATGATAGCATCCCTGGTGGTAATTTATAATTAATTGGTTTAGACCATGAGAGTTTCCTAGGTGATCATTATTATTTTATTAAATGAATGTTGGACCCAAGGGAATTGACTGTGAGAGATTCTATGAGGTCATTCATATTTTATTGATGTTATGTTCACCAAGGGGTATTGACCGTGAGAGTTGACTAGGTGGTCGTATGTAATTGATATATGCTATGTGGGACCAAAGAGGTTAGACCGAGAGAGCTTCCCAGATGGTCATTATTTTTTAAATTGATGTTTTGTTAGACCAGAGGGGTTAGACTATGAGAACTTTCCCAAAGGGTTTTTTATGAATGGTTTAATCATTGTGATGAGTCTTCCAAGCCAAAGCACAAGCATGGACTATATCTTACCTGATTGTTTAGATGCTATTCTGAGACATTTGTTTTGTTACTCTAACATAGGGGGATATATAGCATAGGATAGATCCTGATATTTCATGATTCAAAGGATGAAATAAAAGTAAATTAATGTAATTGAAAACTATAGGATTGTTTACTTTTGAGTACTTCCAAGTTTATCTCTTCATTTCTTCATATTACCTAATATATATTTTCACTGATAGTTAGGTACAGATCTTCTGGTGTTTGCCTACTAGGATTTGTCTCACATCCTATTTGGGTCATGTTTTGGACCCAAAAAGATTATATGGTTGCAGGTATAGATAAGGGAAATCACCCTTCTTCATCAGGTACTTGATTGTTGTTGGAGATGGAGAGCATGGGACCAATCTGAGGCTTGTGATACTATTGGAGTTTACTTGTTTCTTTTTTACTCTGGTTTACATATTTTTTTCTAGCATTGGGACTTTTTGGCTATATTCTTAGATACATATGTCATTAGTCGTATATATATCATGTCTTCTATTGGATTTAATTTCATTCTTCTGCTGTTTATTTATGTTTTACAGTATTACTACTTTCGCTATTGTTTACTATTTTATTTCCTTTGCGTATACTCTTCCAATGAGGGCATAGTTTCCTCATCACAAAACATTGGCCCCCACTGCTAGTAAGCAGCCTCTGGTGTTTGGGGAAATTCTCTTGATTTCATGTGGTGAATCGGGTTCGGGGAACCTTTGGGTGGCATCCAGATTTGGGACGTTACAATAAAAAATTAATATTAGCCTCCTTTAGTGGCTATCAAACACCCCTAAATTTTGTTTTTATAGTACCAATCAAAAATTATCTCAAAAATATGAAAATTGAATTATTTTTTTGAAGAATATTTTAACATAAAATTCTTACCAATTTGACCTCACAAAAAAATATCATGAAACCAATAAAAATAATTTTAAACTGGATAAGTCAAAAAAAATATCCCAATCCCAAGCTCATTCCATTGTTCAAATTCATCTTTAAATTTCATCATGTTTTAATTAAATATATTTATGATTTTGTGCATAACAATATACTATGGGTTTTTTTATTCTATGGGAAAAATATGGAAGTTCTAGGTGGAATAAAATATTAATATTACGATGTGTATTATTTTTTTATTTCTTTTCTCTTTTTTTTTATTTCTTCCATAGTAATTTAAATTAAACTCAATAGTGTCAACCATTATAGCTAGTTAGTTCTAATGACTCCCCGACTCTAAGACCTTAGAGAACTATGTGATTCTTTCAAACTCAAGAATCATCTTGAGTTTACTTAATGAATAAAAAAATCAAACAACCAAAAATAAATATAGAATATGAAAAAAAAAATCTAGAAAACATTGGATTCATGATCCCCAAGTTCTAGGAACCATGCATTAGGTCAATATTCTACAATACACATAAATGTTTTATTTATTATTTACATTTTTTTTCTTATTTTTTTTTTGAATAATAATGTTAAAATTTAAACAATCAATAGAACTATGATATTTATTAAGGGAACATAAGAAAAAAAACTATTACACAATTATTCAATAGACAAGAATAGTGATATTATGAATAAATACGATTAAAATGTTAATGGTGAATAATCCCATCCTACAACCATACATTCCAAAATCTATACACATAAACATAAACATGAAATAAAATCATAATGAAGGAATGTAAAAATAGTCCATATTCAATTTAAATTTTTGAAAATTATATTATCAAGTAAATTGTTAAAGAAATTTTATATCCAATCGATGTGCATTTTTTATTTTTTTATTTTTATTGATATTTCTTATTTTTTATCTTTATTCACAAAAAAACTATTATTATTTCACCCACCCAACAAAGAATAAAATAATCCCCAATGTTAAAAAAAGAAAATCCATATGGTTTTAGAGGCATAATATAGGAGATATAATATAAAATTGATAAAAATAAACATGGAGCTATGTCATCTGGTGATTGAATTTGAAGTTCATGTTTCTCTATATTACTCTTTTTATCTCCATAGCACTCATAAAAATCACATAAATGATGAAATATTATGTTTTTACACTTGGATGAAAAAGGATTTTCTTGAAAATATAGTAACCACTATATCCCTTGAATCTAATACACCATCATAATTATAATTATATTGGAAACCCATTGAGGTTTCCTAAAAGAAAAAAATGAAAAAAATGAAAGGATAATAAAAAAACTACCTATTAATTTTAGAAAACCAAACAAAGATTCATGTTATAGAAATAAGTTGGGTTTCCTGCCATAAACTGCTTTTTTTATTATTATTAGATTTACTTAGACCATAAATTTATCAACTATTGTCTTTTTCATAGGTTTGATCAGTTAAATCATCCTCTATTTGTTGTTTATTGAATGATTTAGTTAATGGTTTTAATCTATGACTATTTAATTTTAAGATATGGCCACTACTAGGATCATAAATTATTACATTCCCATGGGGGTACACATGATGAACTGTATAAGGCCCTATACATCTCAACCTTAACATTCCACTATGTAAGTGGATTTTTGGAATTATACAGGTTCACTAATTTTTATGGCTGAAAGTTTTTAACTTTAATATTTATAGATTGGAAGTATTGAACTCTATATTTATTGATCATTTAATTTCTATAAGACACAATCATTTATTCATCATGTTCTTTAAGGTTTTATTTCCCATTTTTTGGGCCAATGAAATGTCATTTTTCATTTTTTTTCATTACCCAAAAGGCCTTATGTTTAATTTCCACAAATAAATGAAAAGATTTAATATAATCCAACCTATATCATGAAGTATCTAGAATGTTTTTAAATATATTAAAATATTACCAGAGGGGATCCAAGAGTTTATCTAACTAATATTTCCTAGGGGGATTAATGATTTTGTATGAATTTTATTAATTACCCTATTTTCCAACTCAGTTTGATCATTGGTTTGAGGATGGTATGTAGTGGAAAATTTATGAGAAATCCCATAATTACATATGATTGGTGAGGAGGTATGGTTGAATAAATGGGTTCCCTGATCACTGATGATTACCCCAAGAATTCAAAATCTAGAAAAATGTATACTTTAAGGAATCATATCACCAATTGATGGTTATTGGACATAGTAAGAATACTCTCAAACCATTTTAATACATAATAGAAATCTATTAAGAAATATATATTCAATATAATTTGATAAATCTTAATATTCATCAAAACACTTTCCTTTATTTTATTATATGAGTCTATTTCATCAATAATCATCCAAATTCAAAAAAAATATGACCTTTATAATATCTAAGTAGAAGACAATGAAAAAAATGTCACTTTCTTGATTTTAATATATATAATATATTGTGATAGGTATAAAATCAAATTATGATAAATTATAACTATTTATTTAAAAGATTAATTATTTTTTATCATCATAATATATTTTTAATTTCTAGTGATGAAATAATTACTTTAAATGATTACACAATACAGATACAATACTTGTGAAAGTAGTGAAAATTTAAGAAATTTTTTTAAAAAATTATAAAAGTAATTTAGTTTGTGTGAGTTTTAGTGTCTCACTATTTTTATAGATAAATATTAGAAATTTGGTATGTGTGAAAGTTTTATATTCAAATTCCTTTTTTATCATGTTTTTTCAATTTCAATATTAATGAATAATTCCAAAAATGATATTGGAGATATTTAATAATACATAATATTTCATTAAATGATTTAAATTTTTTAAAAAAATTAGATAATTGAATTTTATATGGTTCCGAATGACATAAATTGTACATTTATGATTCTTTTATCCGTTTATGTTCATATCCTTAAACTTTAATGAGTAAAAAATTTTGATATTCCTTTAATTTTCAAAAGGGTTAAGGGAAGATAAAACTAACCAATAAGGGTGGGAAAATAAAGAAAACTTGTTCAAATTTTGTTGGATGAGAGTATTTTCACACATCCTATAATTATCATATAATTTTATCAAATTGGATTAATTTTCAATAAAAAATTATTTATATTAATTTAAAACTTTAAGTAATTCCTAGAGTTCTCATCCCCTTACTTCAAAAAGTGCACCTGCTCTATTCAATTATTCAAAATGATTAATCCTTATATCTTAAACAATACCTATCAATATATTATCCTAGATTCTCTTATATGCATCATAGATCTTATGATCATTCCAAAATACCATCATTTTAAGGTTTAAGGTGTGAGATAAATGAGGATTCTCAATAAAGAGGAATAACTCTTAAACCAGAGTTATATTTCTTCTTCTACGACTTAAAAATTCATGGAATACATTTTAAAATAATGTATTAATTAAAATAAATATTATTAATTGTTATTATGAGAGTGGAACAACCATTTTCTACATTCATCTCATCTATTAGAAAATGATAACGTCACTGACGCGTATGTGTGGACTGCCACCTCTACAAAGTGATGCGATTTATTTTTAATTTTATATTTACATGGATGGTAATAAAGAAATATTTAATGAATATATATATGATATATGTGATAAAATAATTACTATTTAAAGGTTATTTATTATTTACCTATATTTCATTCAATCCATCAAAAAGTGTTAATTTGGTTCTTCTATACATACGGCCTCTCATCGCCATGAATATTGTAATTTATTTTTCAATATATAAATTTTATGGATAAATATAAAAAAAATATTTAATAAAAATATATTATTCTTATAGCATTATTATTTTTCATTAGATGATAGAACCAAGACAATTATATAATGATCGGGATTTCCAAACCAAAACATGAATGCAAACCCAAGCAGTTCTCACCCTAAAATTTATTTGAATAAAAAATTGTCAATAAATGGATGATATGATGTTATATGTAAATCATATATGGTATGATATATATTATTATGGATTTGTAATACATGTATAATAAATTTTTATTTATTATATATGAGGATCAAATGCATACAATGAAAGTTGAGACTTCAGGTGAGGGATTTACATCTCAATCCCATTTTTATAGGATCTATTATGCTTGAATTTCTATTAAATATATTATATAATATTTATCTAAAAACCAATTTAATTTTTATTCTCATCTTTTTTTTTATAATAAAAGTTTTCCATTATTTTTCCTCACTTTAAATACTCTAAATATGAAATAAAATATTTTTAAGCAAAAAACTTATATGTTTTAAATTTTGGTTAAGAATATTTCCATACATTTATATGATTTACTTAAAGTGTATTAAAGAATATTATTTATTAATCTCCAATGATTGTTGTGATTTATTTTTAAAATGTGTTAATTTTTAAAAATAGGCTTTAAGATAATATTCATGTAATTTTCAATATGAGGTACATTTTACCGAAGGTGTGAACATAATATTTTTTTATGACTACGGAATGAATATAATTTCTTGTCGTCAAGACCACTCAGTTAATTGAAGATTACTTTAGATGATTCAAGGTTAATTTCAAAGAAAAAAATTCAATTAATATTTTATAAATATATTGGTTTTTAATAAGTGACTTCAAAATGATAATGGTATTTTCCTCAAAAAATATTGTAGTGATATTTTAATGATATCTTCATCTATGATAAATTAATTTGAGTTTAATTATTCTTTACTAGGGATATTATCTAATGATTCCATTCTTATTATTTATTTTTATGGATTATGATTATGTTGATGATATTTTCTTAAACCAGTTTATTTTCCATAGGTTATGCTATGATGAAATGATGATGTTTTTATGAAAATCATTTTCTTTCCATGGGATCCATTTGGATAATATGTTTAATGTTTTATGATAGTGTCTAACACATATGTATATTTATCATCTTGTGATGTGTGGGGCCAAAATTATATATACCTCCAATTCATTGGGTAATACTTTATATATCATGATACAATTATGGGAAACAAGGAAATGTTCTTGATCTACTATGGTAAGTGGGTATAAATTCTTGATCTGTTATAATAATTAATTGGTTACACATAATCCTTCATGATATGGGAAACATGTGCAGATGCCTAGTCTATTATGATTTGATAGTCCTGGTAGTTAACCTTTACATGTGAAGTTGTCTCTATTCTTATAATGGTGAAAAAAAATTATGACACAATTATAATAGGAACTTATGGTTAATGACTAATTTTAGATGTTTTTTCACTATTATTATTCATGTGTTTTGAAATGGTAATTTTTTATTCCATGTCTCATATTTATGATCTTTCATAGATTGGCTATGAACATTATAAGATATCATAATAATATCATACCATTATACTTATCTTATTCTTAGATAAAATCATCAATTGATATCTCTTATGTTTACCCTTATTGAGTATCTGAGATCACTATTTCTTATGTTTTGTTTCCCTATATTGTGATGAATTTTTTTAGGTAGGCTATATCAAGAAGGGTGAAAAGTGGTAACAACTTTATGATACATGATGAAGAATACCCCTAAATAATATTTTTATGTTTCTAGTCTTTAAAGATACTAAACCATTAAAGTCATGGAATATATCATAATGTTATATACTGAATATTAATCTAAAATGATGTAATATTTATATATAAATTTTTTGACTCTTTATTAAACCAATATGAAATTTCCTATCTGAATCCCTGTGGGAAATTTTCTTGCTCTGATTCAACTAGTGTAATCCAATATATTTTGTTTTTATCTATTTTCTTCTACATTATCATTCAAATTCCTACATAAATTCAAAAAATTACGATCATTATTTTTGAAAAATGTGATGGAAAGAAATGATTTTCATTGGAATGGTATTCCTAGATTCCAAAATTTCTATAGATCCTGGTTTCAAATTATATATGTGTAAAATTCAATGAGGGAATTTTTTAATTGTATCAAACCAAATATAGTGATGAAAATTTTGTAATAGTATTCTAAATAGTGGTTTCAGACCATGAAGAGAAATAAGAACATGTTGAAGAAGTAACAATAATGTTCATAAATGAATTAATTATTTTATTTGTTCTATATCTAATGATGTTATATCATATGATTGTATTCTAGGATACTAAAATATGTCAAAAAATGATTAACTTGGTGAATATCAACAAGTTGTGGTATAGTAATAGTTGATAAAATTTAGGGGAAATTTTTTTTAAGGATTCAAAAGATGATAATCCATATATAGAAGAGGGATGATAACTATAAAAAAATGAATAATTTCATCCCCAAAAATCAAATTTTTATTATAATAAGTTTTATCAATGGGTTCAATAAATTTTATTGCTCGCACACTCTATGTGATTTATTGAATATAAACTTAAAATATTGTGTATAAATGTAATTTATATCAGAGGTATAATTTTCAAATCAAGTTAAATTATCATGTTTCATGTGTTCATGGAAGCAAGTGGGAGGAATTAATAATGTGGATTATATTAACTTGAACTATCATTTCCTTTATAAAATTTCAACTTAGTAAGTATAGATTATTTCTTAAGAATCTTTTCATAGTGGTAAGTTCACTCCCTAAAAATCATTAAGTGTGTGGATATGGGTAAAGGATGTTTTGAGGTAGAATAAATACCTAAAATTATTTTTAATTATAGGGTTATATTAAAAGACTAAAGAGATAAGTTCTATAAATGGTCAATACAGAAATTGATTCATTGAAAAAAAAATTAAATTAAGGATAAAGATAAACTATGAGTGGTTTAAATGGATAGTAGTTATGAATGTGTTTCATAAAAATGGGAGTTCTAACTCTATACATATGGATTTCATGAAATGTATTGATGGTTCTGAAGAATTTTATATCTTTTAAGTATTAATTATTTAATAATATAGTGCATAAATTGTTTTTTTAATAGAGGATATGTGCTTATGATTATACCCCTTATGTGTTTGAGTGATTACTATAAAATAACTTGATGTTTGGGGAATTTTTTTTAGGAATATTTATATAATTGTTTTGAACTTATAGTACCCCCGGTTTGAGGTATGTAGATTTTGGTTATGCTTATTTTTGTGTTTGAAGTGCATGGGATGTGTTGAGAAGAGTTTGGGATAGTTTGGAATGGTTTTGAATGAGTTTATAGGCTTTTCTTAGGGAGCACGGTTTGAGCACGGTTAGTGGAAACTGTGGGGATTCTGCAGGAAACCATGTAGGGGGAGACAGTAGGCTTCACACGGCCTATGCATTGTTTTCCAAACCATGCGAGGAAACCATGCAGACCCTTTCCCTCGAGGTAGTAGTGTGCGCACAGTTATTGTACGGGTTGTCAAACCATGTAGTCTAACCATGTGACCACGTAAAAGTATGGTTTTTAAATCTAGGTTCCATCAGGCTTGACCTAAAACACTCCAAACTTCTTCTCACTTGATCCTCACTCAGGATTTCGGGTTCTCAAGGGTTGATGGTGCTCTCCCTCTCATTTTGGAAGCGTTTTGAAGAGGTTTATTGGCGGTTTGAAGGTGGTTTCTCCCAGGTAAGTCTATCCTCTTGGTTTAATTGTGATTTACTCTAGATATACATCTCCCTATCACTAGGTTTTCTATATCTACACCCATTGTGTGTAGATCTAGGGTTGTGGTTGCCTTGTATGTTTAATTTAAGTCTTGTGAATGCTAGGGAAAATGGTTCTAGAGAGGTTTCGGTGGTTCCTTCTATAGTTTTGAGGTGCGGTTGCTGGTGGGTCGATTTCTCAGGAACCCTAAAGGTAGGTGGATTCTCTATCGACTCTACTTGGTTAGAGCTAGTGGTTATTAGTTACAATTAATTTTTTTGGCTTGAAATTAATTGTGTTTTGATGTGAAAAGTTGGTTGGAAATCCATTTGGGGATTTTTGGGGAAAATGGGGTTTTATGATGAAATTTTATTCTTGTGGATTTTAAAATGGAGATTTTAAAATGGATTGCTATGGTTGATTTGTGAAATGATTGATGCAAATGGTTTTTAATAAAGATGTTGTTTTATTGAAATGTGGTTTGACATTGACAATTATTTTCAATAAATGGGTGATTTATTGAAGTGGATTGATATGAAATGGAATGGTTTGATTGCATGATGTTGTGACTTGGTGGTTTTATGCTTGGTTTGGATTGATTGAAATGTTATGTGGAAGTGGGAGGGAAGTCTTACTATAAAAGGTGTTGGATAGTGGTCGTAAGAACCACCATATGGGTAGTGGTCAGGAAGTACCACTAGTTGTGAATGGGTGAACGGGTTGGGAAAAAATCCCACCGTTTTGGTTGTTTTGGTGTGAATGGGTTAACGGGTTGGGCGGAAGTCCCATTGTTTTGGTTGTTTTTTGTGCATTGCTTTGAAAATAGGAAATTATTGTGCTAGTGTCTAAATGATGAAATGGCTTGTGGCATGTTTGTTTGGCTTTCACTTGGTGGTTTGGTTTGGGTGAGATGGCTTGGTAAGGGTGTGTTTGGATTATGGAAATGGTTGTACTTGGGATTATTTTATATAAATTGTTTTATATAATTGTGCTAAAGGTTTTATCCTAGTGGTGTGTGTAGGGAAGTCATTTGGGGAAAACCTACTGAGTTTTAGTACTCAACCCCTACTTTGGCACGTTGGTGTCTTTGCAGATGTTGTGTATTGTGATGTGGGAAAATTTAAGGCATCTCCCTACTTTAGAGGTGCATTGTGATGTCTTGGTTGATCTTGGAGCTTGGATCTTGGTGTGGAGCTGTGGTGGTGTCATGGCTCGTAGTATTTGTTGTTCGGTTTCCACTTGTACTCTGATGTGGTGTATACATGTCTGGTTTTATTGTTTTTGGGTTTTATTGTTGTACAACTTGGTTGTATTTTGGGAATGCATGTTTGGTTTTTATTAACATGCATCATATAGTGGTGGTTAGTGAATTGTTTGGTTGGTTTTTTCTTAAGGGAAAATCGTTCCCCAAATTGTTCTTGGAGCCCTCAACATTTATTTCCAGCCTTTGGAACCTTGGTAACATTGCTTAAGGCAAGTAACCCTCACCACCTCCTCAAGAAAATGAGGTAGGGTCGGGGTGGTACAAGTGGTATCAGTTTGTTCAGTCCTTAGCTTTCAAGTGAGATCAGTTGTTCGGTCTCTTTGGCACCTTGGTTTTGGATTTGACATTCGTTGTGGTATATTCCTTGAGTCTGGATGGTAGCAAGGTGTATGAATGTCGTAACTAGGAATGTATACCATAAAAGGACATAGATAACCCTCTTATGCTGAAATTCAAGTTACCGGGGAGTTTTGTACATAAGTGTTTTAGAGACACTTATAAGCATTGGATATCTTATTGTCATGGTTGTAGCCAATGAGATGAGCATGGAATGAATGGTAGAAATGACTTCCCACTAGGATGAATATTTTATTGGGCATAATGATTTATGGGCTGAATTGAGAAATGGTTTTGAAAATGTGTGAAATTTTAATGTGAATAAATTTGGTATTTTGAAAATGGTTTGGTTTTAAAAATGGTGAAACAAGGAAATGTGGAAAGGTGGAATCCTCATTGTGATAGTATTGTGTAATGTGATTTGAAATGGGATTTCGTGATGTCTATGGAATTGAGACTCGTGATTTTTTGTTTTCTGTTTATAGAAATGGCACTGGGTAGGCATCGTAGAGACCAACCGGAAGTGGCCGATGAGAACATGGTTTCACCTGAGCCTCAGGTGAACCAGAAGCTTGTGCAAAGCATAGTACAGGCTTTCCAAGCTGTGGAAAGTGGAAATAAAATGGATAAACCAAGGAATGTGGGTCATGAGGTTCAGTTTCAAAAGCATAGTCCACCCATCTTCAGGGGTGATTTAGATCCGGAGAGGGCAGAAGCATGGTTGAATAGAATGAACAAAATTTTTGAGTTCTTAGAAACACCGGTAGAGTCAAAAGTGAAGTTGGCCACGTATATATTGGCAGATCTTTCCCTTCAGTGGTAAGATTTGGTAGTCCAAGATGGAACAGACCGGGGTGTGACATGGGAAGGCTTTGAGGAATTTTTTAATAAACAATTCTACCCACATACGTTCAGAATTCAGAGTACGCCTGATTTGATCACTTTGAAGCAAGAGATTATGTCTGTGATGGAGTATGAAGCTAAGTTTATTAACGTAGTGAGGTTTTCACCCAAGGTGGTGGGTAGCACGTCATTTAAAGAAAGGATCTTTGAAGCATGGTTAAGGAAATAAATTCGTTCAATGATAGCATTACTATGTATAGATTATTACACAGAGATGGTGAATAGAGCCTCGGTGGCTGAGCCGGATCTATTGGGCGCTCCAGGTGGAGGAATCATGGTGGTACCCATGGGGAATAGTGGGAAATCTAACACTGGGTTCAAGTGGAGGAGGGACACTTATTCCCAGGGTGGGATTATGGAACATAATCCGACGGCAGGATCGGTGGATCTTCCTCTGAAGCCCAAGAGCAAACTAGGATGTTTTCAGTGTGGTTCGATGAGCCACATCCAAAGAGATTGTACAGAACAACCTCAATCATGTCATAATTGTAAGCTGATGGGGAATCTGTAGGGTTATTATCAGAATGATCTGAGGTCAGGTACGCATGATACTTCTCAGGGATCACAGACGTTGTATGCTTCGACGGGACGGGGACAGTAGCACACCCCTCGTCAGCAGAGTAAAGTGGGTCATGGTGATTCTCGGAATACCACGATGCCTCAACAGGGTAATAAAGATCAGAGCATGGCAAGAAAACATGTGTTTGGAGCTAATATGGTTGTGGTGGATGATTTTTCGGGACTATCCACGGTGCGAGGTACTATTATTTTAAATTTTACCTTGATGCAAGTGCTCTTTGATATGGGTTCTTCACACCCTTTTATTGATGCATGTGTGGTTGATTTTCTAGGTTTAAGGGTAGAAATTATGTCCTCGATTTTAAAACTTCAAACTCCTCTGGTTCAAAGAGAGTGTCGAGCCTTCTTGGGTAGATCACGTTGTATCGTTGTGGGAGACGTTGAGCTAATGTGGAATTTCTCAATCCTTGAAATGGATGGGTATGATGTAATCCTGGGAATGGATTGGCTGGTGGATTTTAAGTCCCACATTGACTGCAATCAGTGAACAATGACTTTTACGACACACGATGTCTTTAAACATCTCTTTAGAGAATATAGGCATGAAAGGCAGGGTGCAACAGGTTTTTTGGCACCAGCAGTGGGCACGTTATCATATCGGTTGGTGGTATTGTCATTGGAATCGGTAATGGGTGTTGAGCAGAGTTTTTTTCCAGCAATGGTGGATCAGTTCATGGATGTTTTTCTTGAAGAATTCTCTGGGTTACCTCCCATAAGAGAAGTGGAGTTTATGATTGATCTCCTTCTGGGGACCAGTCCTATCTCACTTCCGTCTTATCGGATAGCCCCTTTTGAATTCCGGGTGAGGAAGAATGATATTCCTAAAACAGCTTTCAGAAGTAGATATGGACATTATGAATATGTAGTTATGCTCTTTGGTCTAACGAATGTGCTAGCGGTGTTTATGGCATTGATAAATCGGATATTTCATAGATATCTAAATTCATTTTTGGTGGTGTTTGAAGATGATATTCTGGTGTATTCGAAGACAAGGGTGGGGCATGAGCAACACTTGAAGATATTTCTAGGGATCTTGAGGGATCATTGGTTGTATTCCAAATTGTCAATGTGTGACTTTTGGATACAAGAAGTTTCTTTTCTTGGACATGTGATTTCGTAAATGGGTGTTTCAGTGGATCCAGAAAGGATAGAGGCTGTTATCTCATGGAAACCTCCAAAGAATGTGTTTGAGATATAGAGTTTCCTTGGTCTAGCTGGGTATTATCGGCATTGTGTTTGTGATTTTTCACGTTTTCCTTCACCGATGACAGCTTTGAGAAGAAATAATGTTCCATTCTAATGGAATGAACACTGTCAGCAGTGTTTCGAAGAGCTAAATGGTCGCCTTACATCAGCATCAATCTTGGTTTTTTCAGAACCAGGAAAAGGGTACGTGGTGTATTTTGATGCATCGGGATCAGCTTTGGTGTGCGTTCTCATGCAAGGGAATCATGTGGTAACATATGGTTCACGGTAGTTGAGAGTACATGAGAAGAACTACCCAACTCATGGTTTGGAATTGGCAGCATTTCTCCATGATTTGAAAGTGTGGTGTCATTATCTCTTCGGTGAGAAATTCACAGTATTTACAGATCATAAGAGATTGAAACACATTTTCTCAAAAAGGGATTTGAATTTGAGGAAAAGGAGATGGATGGAATATCTCCAGATGTTTGATTTTGACTTGATGTACACACTGGGTAAGGGAAATTCGGTGGCGGACGCATTAAGTATAAAATCATATGCTTAGGTGGTAAAATAGGCATCGGACCAGTGGCAGTTGATGTCAGTTATAGATGAAATGCGTTTTAAATGTGAATACCAGGGCGATAGAGGGGTCTTCTTTCTAGTTTTGTTGATTCCTAACTTGGTTGGCCTGGTTAAAGAGGCACAGATATCTGATTTTGAGTGTGTGACCATGAGGTCGAGACTCAATGGTGGGGAGACCATTGAGGGTTGGCAACTGAATGGAGATTCAGTTTTTTGTTTTCAGAATCGTATGGTTATACCAGTAGCTTTTAAGGGGGATATTCTCAAGGCGTATCATCATTCCAGGTGGGTTGTTAATCCTAGAATTCATAAAATGTATAAAGCGTTGAAAGCGCAGTTCTGGTGGGTTGGTATGAAAAGAAGTGTGGATGAGTTTTTTTCGAGATGTTTGACTTGTCAGCAAGTCAAGTCAGAGTGCCAGAGGCCAGTAGGAATGTTGAAGTCTTTACCAATCCCTGTTTGGAAGTGGGAGAAAATAGCGATGTATTTTTTCACAGGTCTCCCAAGAACGGTCAGAAATCACGATGCCATTTGGGTGATAGTGGATCGACTAACAAAGTCGGCCCATTTTATACCGATTCTTGAATCTCATACGGTAGAGGATCTGTCCAAAATCTATATCCGGGAGCTGGTAAAGAGGCATGGTGTTCCAGTTTCGATCGTATCTGATAGAGGTTCGAGGTTTACATCTCATTTCTGAAAATCCTTGCAACAATCCCTTGGGACACAGTTGACTATGAGCACGGCATATCACCCTCATATGGATGGTCAATCTGATAGGACTATACAAACTTTGGAGGATATGTTGCAGGCTTGTGTCATGGATTTTGGTGGCTCATGGGAGGAGCACTTATCGTTGGTTGAGTTCTCGTACAATAACAGTTTTCAGGAATCCATACATATGGATCTGTTTGAAGCATTGTATGGGCGGTCGTGTCGTTCTCTAATATGTTGGGTGGAAACGGGTGAGTCCTCGATGTTTGGATTGTGCCTTATCCAAGAGACTACGGAGAAGATAAAGTTAATCAGGGAGAGAATGGATACGGCTTAGAGTTTTCATAAATCGTATGTGGATCATCGTCGATGGTCGTTGTTGTTCAAGGTGAGTGATCAGGTTTTCTTGAGGATCTCCCCTAGGTTGGGACATTGTCAGTTTGGGAATCAGGGAAAGTTATCTCCTAGCTATATTGGACCTTTTGAGATTCTTGAGCAGGTTGGTCAGGTGGCTTATCTTTTGGCTTTTCCACCTAGGTTTAGTGCAGTGCACAATGTGTTTCATGTGTCGTAGTTGAAAAATTATCAGCCAGATCGTGACCATGTTATTCAATGGGATCATGTTGAACTAGAACTGGATTCTTAGTTGGTGCACGTGCGAGTGCAGGTTGTGGATAGGAATGAGAAAGTCTTGTGTGGTAAAATAATCGGTTTAGTTTGTGTCTTATGGCAGCATGGCCACATTCAAGAGGAGACTTGGGAGTGGGAGAAAGAGGTGGTCGATCAATGGCTCGAACTCTTTCGGCAAAGGGTGGGTTCACTACTTTCTAAGGACGGAAAGACCAATGGTGGGGAGAATGTAGTACCCCCAGTTTGAGGTATGTAGCCTTTTTTATGCTTCTTTATGTGTTTAATGTGAATGGGATTAGTAGAGAAGAGGTTGGGAGAGTTTAGAATGGTTTTGAATGAGTTTGGAGGCTTTTCTTAGGGAACACAGTTTGAGAAAAGTTAGGGGAAACTGTGCGGATTCTCCAGGAAACCATGCAGGGGGAGACCGTAGGCTTCGCCTGGCCTATGCATGGTTTCCCCAACTGTGTGGACCCTTTCTCACGAGGCATTAGCATGCACACGGTTAGCGCATGGGTTGTCAAACCGTGCGAGCTAACTGTGCGGCCACTTAAAAGTAGGGTTTTTAAATCCGAGTTCTCTCAGGCTTGACCTAAAACACTAAAAACTTCCTCTCACTTAGGATTTTGTGTTCTCTTGGGTTGACGGTGCTCTCCCACTTGTTTTGGAAGTGGTTTGAAGAGGTTTCTTGGCGTTTTGAAGGTGGTTTCTCCCGGGTAAGTCTCTCCTCTTGGTTTCGTTGTGTTTTCCTCTAGATCTACATCTCCCTATCTCTTGGTTTTCTAGATCTACACATGTTGTGTGTAGATATAGGGTTTTTGTTTCCTTGGATATTGATTTTGAGGCTATTTAATTCTAGGGAAAGGGGTCTAGAGAAGTTTCAGTGGTGCCTTCGCTGGTTTTGAGGTGTGGTTGCTTGTGGGTCGATTTCTCGGGAACCCTAAAGGTAGGTGGATACTCTCTCGACTCCACTTGGTTATATCTATTGGTTTTTGCTTACAATTAATTTGGTTGGATTGAAATTAATTGTTTTTTGATGTGAAAAGTTGGTTGAAAATTCATTTGGGGATTTTTGGGTAAAATGGGTTTTTATAATGAAATGTTATTCTTGTGGATTTTAAAATGGAGATATTAAAATGGAGTGCTATGGTTGATTTTTGAAATGATTGATGGAAATGGTTTTCAATAAATAGGTTTTTTTATTGAAATGTGGTTTGGCATGGAAAATGATTTTCAATAAATGGGTAATTTATTGAAGTGGATTAATATGCAATGGAATGGGTTGATTGCATGATGTTGTGACCTTGGTGGGTTAATGCTTGGTTTGGATTGATTGAAATGTTGTGTGGAAGTGGGTGGGAAGTCTCACTATAAAAGGTGATGGATAGAGGTCAGAAGAACCACCATGTGGGTAGTGGTCGGGAAGTGCCGTTAGTTGTGAATTGGTGAACGAGATGGGTGGAAGTCTCACCGTTTCTGTTGTTTTGGTGTGAATGGGTGAACGGGTTGGGTGGAAGTCCCACCATTTTGGTTTTTTTTTTGGCATTGCTTTGGAAATTGTAAATTTTCATGCTAGTGTGTAAATGATGAAATGGATTGTGGCATGTTTGTTTGGCTTTCCCTTGGTGGTTTGGTTTGGATGAGATGGAATGGTAAGGGTGTGTTTGGCTTATGGAAATGGTTTTATTTGTGTTTATTTTATATAAATTGTTTTATATAAATGTGCTTAGGATTTTATCCTAGTGGCGTGTGTAGACAAGTAATTTGGGTAAAACCTACAGAGTTTTAGTACTCACCCCCTGCTTTGGCACGTTGGTGTCTTTGCAGATGTTGTGTATCCTGACCTGGGAAAAGGAAAGGCATCTCCCTCCTTTAGTGGTGCATTGTGATGTCTTGGTGGAGCTTGGATCTTGGATCTTGGTGTGGATCTGTGGTGGTTTCATGGCTCGTATTGTTTGTTGTTTGGTTTTTTCTAGTACTCTGATGTGGTGTAGACATGTCTGGTTGTATTGGTTTTGGGTTGTATTATGGTACAACTTGGTTGTCTTTTAGGAATGCATGTTTGGGTTTTATTTACATGAATCATATAGTGGTGGTTAGTAGATTGTTTGGTTGGTTTTGTCTTAAGGTAAAATCATTCCCCAAATTGTTCTCGGATCCCTCGGCATTTATTTCCAGCCTTTGGCACCTTGGGAACGTCACTTAAGGCCAAGTAACCCTCACCGCCTCCTCAAGCCAATGAGGTAGGTGCGGGGTGTTACAGAACTACTACAAATTGAATATCTACTATCTTATCCACAATTATTTTTAAAATTTATCTATCATTAATAATTATTGGTTAATTCATAATAAATTTCCACCGCATAAATTTTTAGAGGAGGTTTTTATAAATTGTTTCCAATATACCTTTGAATTTACAACTACAACCCCCATATTTCCCATCCACAAATGCTCAGATCAACCACACCCTCCCCCTCCCCTCTATACCCCAAATCATCACCTTCCCTCCCCTCTATGGTTATTCACTCCCCTTCCCCGGATCTCAACATTTTTCTTTCACTTACCTCCCCTCGATCCCCATCCCATCTCAAAATGATTCCCTATCATCCCCTCAATCCATCCCTAGCATATAGATTTATTCTGTGGTGTAATTTCAAACTTTCACTATAGATTTATATTATAAAATCATTATGTCACAGTCTAATTTTTATTCTTTAGTTATGTATGCCTAAATTTATAAGTCTTGTTTTCATTATATTGATTCTATTTATATGAATCATAGAATCTGATTTCTTTTTTCTATTTTATGATAATGTCATTCATGTTTTTCTGATATGGTATGACACTTTCTATTTCTCATTTATATTTGGATATATTCTTCAATCATTTAATTTTTTACTTTATTTAAAAAAATAACTCAATACGATCAAAATTTTATTAGTTGTGTTTCTAGGATTTTTTTTATAATGTAATTGAATTTAATATTTTATGATAATTTATTTGACAAAATATTTTAGTTTTACATTGTATTTTTTAAACAGAGCATATATCATGTCAATATTATAACGTAGAATCAATTTTCTTAAATTTTAAATTTATTTTAAATAATAACCAAATTAAACTCTATTCTATAATTTTTTTCATTGATGAGTATGGATATTTTCAAAGTGTGAAAATGATTAAGTGTATGGGTGTAATTATTTCATGATTCAATATACTTATTTTTACTCAAATATATGTTTTTTACTTCCTATATATATTAATTATCAAATTTTATTATAGTTTAAAATATATTATGATTTTATAATTTTATTATTAATTCCATAAGGGTGTTATATGAATCATATTTTATATTTTATAATTATTTAATTTCACAAATATATTTTATGTTTTTTACAGTTATTTTTTATAAGTATATAAATGGATAATAGTTGGATTATATTGCTTCAAAATAAACCTAAATATCATAAATGGTTAGGGTCATTTTTATATTTTTCATTTTCAAATGAATATTTTAATGGGAGAATAAAATTTTCATGCCATACTTTTAATTTAATATGATGGATGAAAAGAATTTTCTGAACACCTAATGTTATAAAAAACCTCATATTAGATATATCTGATGCATTATGAATGTGAATCAAACATTATAGAATGTCTGATGTTTTTTTATGATTACAATCATCATGCCAGTTCTCCTGTAGTTGAGAATGAAATTATGTACTTAATTATTGATACTTTTGGAATAACACAAAAACAAGACAAAGACCAGAACATGTCATTATATTCTCATGTTTATTTTTTGAGATATTCAGAAATGGTAAAATCTAACTAAGAAATCAAATGAGTTTTATGAATTTTTAGAATATAAAAAAAAAATTTGGTGAAGAATATTAAATGATTTTCTTTTTACTAAAATTTCACTATATAAAATTTTTATGAATAATTAGAAATAAATTAATGACTATGATATTAGAGTTGATTCATGAAGCTTTTAGAAATGAAAAAATCTCTGAATCATTTTATGATATAAATAAAAAAATGAAACTTTGTGTCTAAAATATATTAATATATATGAATGTCGAAATAAAAGTATGTTTTAATATAGTTAATTTTTAGATAGAAAGTGGTGGAATATCCGAAATATACCATAATTTAGAAATTTTCTCTTACAACATAGATGGGGTTGTCGAATCCTCAATGACCTAAGAAAAACCAACATACACTAGTTCTGTAGATTGCTTCGGACATGAAGTGTCTAACTTTGGTTTGATTTTTTGATGGTTTAAATTTAAACAAAGAGACCTAATTGAATTCAATTTAGGATAATTATTTGATCTTGGGTTGTTTCTAGGGGTTGATTGGATGAATTATTGAAAATGGATTCGATGTCTTAAATTTGAGAGTGTTTATTTCAATGAAATGAGAAATCTAAATAACCCACTGATATAATATTATCACTATCAAAATGATAATAACCTTTACACAAAGAGGATAATTTTCTTGATAACTCTAAGGTAGGAGACCATTCTAGCACTCATAATGTGTAACCTAAAAATTAGTGAGTTTAAAAGAGAATGTAAATGATTGGACAAAATCATAATTAAAAGAATTGATTAATAATTAATATAATGATAAAAAGATACATCCAATTTAAAATTATGTGGATAAACCCAAAATATTTCTATCTATCCATTAAAGAAAATATCTCAATGGAATATGGAAGTATAGTGATGATTGTATAATTTAAAAGGTTAAAAACAATGAAATAATGATCACTTCACCATTGTGTGAATAATTTCACAACATTGTTTTTGTGAAAAAATTCACACCATGAATAAATGGTATCAATGAGATATAAATAATAACCTATTAACATAACAAAAAGAACTTATATTAAGAAACTTGTGTGAAATTCAATAACATGCATTTGAATAAGTGTGATTATAATGAAAAGTTATCACATAACTTTACAATGAAAAAACAAATCACCTCCTCCTAAATACTTAAAAACCACTACAATGAATAAGAATTTTATAAACACTCTTTCATGAACCCAATATTCCTAGTTATCACAATTTATTATGGTAGGCCTATGGTTTTGGAAATAATGTGTAATGTGTATTTATCCACCCCTAACTCAAAATATGATCTATCTATAATTTTTCCCACAAATGTTCCAAAAATAGCTTCTAGATGGATAAATGATTTTGGGTTATATAAGATTAAATTGAATCATAGTATTTCCCATAACATCATTATAAATTTCATCCCATTATAATTTCTTTTTGAGGTTTTATGACAAAAATAGTGGGTGGTCATTCTGATCCATAGAATATAGCAAAGAATTTCATCATTAGATTGGGCCACCATGATTTCCCTTCACACCAATAAAGTATCTATAGACTATTTTTAATGAGATGTTACTATGGATTTACCTTATTCACTTATGAAATTTTAGACTAATTTTTCATTCATAATTTTTGGTATAGTGGATTTAGTATCCTTTTTCCCAGTTCACTTTACCCAAAAAATATGGATTCAAGGTCCATTATGATCATTATTCCAATCCAATCTCATATTTATAAAAAAATTAATGTTCCCCTAAATATTTATATAATTTTATTAAAATATAAAAATAAAATTATGAATTGGAGTTTTTTGACCATGGAATGAAAAAATTAAACTATTAGTGCATTTGAAGAAAAAATTACAATAATAAGGATAAATTGTGTTCAAATTATAAAATAAACCAATATCAGTTTTTATGAACATTGAATATCATGAATAGTATAATGTAAATGTAAGAACGCGGATCTTTATTTTAGGTATGGATATTTATTTGGGGTTTTTTTAGGAAAATGGAAGAAATGGAAATTTTCTATGTACAGGTCATGTACTTATGAGTACACATCGTGTACTCGGTTGCCGCGTACAGCCCCATATTGGCCATTTAACAGCCGAGTACATGGTCATTTAGGTGACCTGGAGGACCGCTTAAGGTGGGAGCATGTTAAGGCTACTACACGGCGTGTACATTTAATGAACACGCCATATAGTTTTCTTTTTATTTGTTATATCGGAGTGAGTTCGTGTCTCATGTACAGAATCAACTTCTTCTTCCCATGTTTCATACAGGAGCGCTTAAGAACAATGAACGAAGAACAAACCCCCATTCTCTATTCGACCTCCAGTTGAGATGTCATTGGGTGCAATGGAATCCCACCAATGAGTTCTCAATTACCCTATATCCCTTATTCCATATTCTTCCTCCCTCATGAGTTATTCAAGGTCAGGTGCTTATCACCTTTTTGTAGATCTACATCGATCTAGGCCATTTCAAGGGTAGATGTTCAAGTATATCGATCGTACAACATCGAGGTATGTGGTTTGTGCCTTTCGTTTCCTATCTTTGGATTATATATGCTTAAAGTGCCACATAACCATGTTTGGCATATTTCATTCTTTGAAATTTAACCATGTTTATTACTTGTTGTGATTTAGTTGATTAATTAGGGTTTTTTTCCTATGCGTAAGGTTTGATTCCTTTTTTATGGGACACACCATGGGTGTGTTCTCTTGTTTGATTGTTTACGGTCATTTGATCTAGGATTCTAGTAAGATAACCTTGATTTCCATGCCTTGTTTTGTTAGGATGAATTTTCTAATTATATTAAATGCATGTGATTTTCATTGCGAATGTTTGACCAAGGGGGATTGGACTGTGATAGTTTTCCAAAGGGGTTAGATCGTGAGAGCTTCCCTGGTGGTAATTTATAATTAATTGGGTTTGACCGTGAGAGCTGCATAGGTGATCCTTATTATTTTATTAAATGAATGTTGGACCCAAGTTAATTGACCATGAGAGCTTGTAGGAGGTCATTTATATTTTATTGATGCTATGTTGACCAAGGGGTATTAACCGTTAGAGTTTACTGGGTGGACATATGTAATTGATATATGCTATGTTGGACCAAAGGGGTTAGACCGAGAGAGCTTTCCGGATGGTCATTATTTATTAAATTGTTGATATGTTATACCAAAGGGGTCATACTATGAGAACTTTTCCAAAGGGTTGTTTATGAATGGTTGAATCATTATGATGAGTATTCCAAGCCAAAGCACAAGCTTGGACTAGGTCTTACTTGATTGTTTAGGTTCTCTTCTGAGACATTTGTTTTGTTACTCTTACACAGGGGGGTATAGAGCATAGGATAGATCTTGATATTTCATGCTTCAAAGGATGAAATAAAAGTAAATTAATGTAATAGAAAACTGTAGGACTATTTACTTTTGAGTAATTCCTAGTTTATTGCTTCATTTCTTCATATTACCTACTATAGGTTTTCACTTACAGTTAGGTACAGATATTTTGGTGGATGCCTACTGGGAATCATCTCACATCATGTTTGGGTCATGTTTTGGACCCATACAAATTATATGGTTGCAGGTATATATAAGGTAAAACACCCTTCTTCATCATATACTTGATTGTTGTTGGAGTTGGAGAGCGTGGGACCAAGCTGAGGCTTGTGATCCTGCTGGAGTTTACTTGTTTCTTTTGTAATTTGGTTTATGTATTTCCTTCCAGCATTGTGACTTTTTTGGCTATTTTCATAAATACATATGTCATGCGTCATATATATATATATATATTGTGGCTTCTATTGGATTTACTTTCATTCTTATGTTGTTTATTTATGTTGTACATGATTACTACTTCCACTATTATTTACTATTTTCTTTTTTTGTGTATACTCTACCAAAGAGAGCATAGTTTCCACATCACCACACCTTGTCCCTCACTACTAGTCATCAGCCTATGTTGTTTGGGGAAATTCTCTTGAGGTCATGTGGTGAACCGGGTTCGGGGAACCTTTGGGTGGCATCCAGATTTGGGACGTTACAATAAACAATTAACATTAGCCTCCTTAAGTGTCTATCACACACCCCCAAATTTTTTTATAGTTCCAATCAAAAATTATCTCAAAAATATGAAAATTGAATTATTTTTTCGAATAACATTTTAACATAAAATTCTTACCAATTTTACCTCATAATAAAAAATCATGAAACCTATAAAAATAATTTTAAACCGAATAAGTCAAAAAAAAATATCCCAATCCCAAGATCATTCCATTGTTCAAATTCATCTTTAAATTTCATCATGTTTCAATTAAAAATATTTATGATTTTGTGCATAACAATAGATATGGAGTTTTTTTATTCTGTGGGAAAAATATGGAAGTTCTAGGTGGAATCAAATATTAATATTATGATGCCTTTTTTTCTTTTCTCATTATTTTTTATTTATTCCATAGTAATTTAAATTGAACTCAATAGTGCTAACCATTATAGCTAGTTAGTTCCAATGACTTCACGGATCTAAGACCTTAGAGAACCATGTGATGCTTTCAAACATAGGAATCATCTTGAGTTTACTTAATGAATAACAAAATAAGACAACCAAACATAGAGATATAATATTTAAAAAAAATCTAGAAAACATTGGATTCATGATCCCCAAGTTCCAAGAATCATGCATTAGATCAATATTCTACAATACACATGAATTTTTTAATTATTATTTACATTTTTTTTCATTTTTTTTGAATAATCATGTTAAAATTTAAATTATCACTACAACTATTCTATTTATTAAGGTAACCTAAGAAAAAACCTATTACACCATAATTTAATAGACGAGAATAGTGATATTATGAATAAATATGATTAAAATGTTAATGGTGAATAATCACATCGTACAACCACACATTCCAAAATCTATACACATAAACATAAACATGAAATAAAATTAGAATGAAGACATGTAAAAAATACTTTATATTCATTTTAAATGTTTGAAAATTATATTATCATGTAAATGGTTAATAAATTTTATATCCAATCGATGTACATTTTTTATTTTATTTTATTTGTTGATATTTCTTTATTTTCTTTATTCATAGAAAAAAATATAATTTCACCCACCCAACATAGAATAAAACTATCCCCGATGTTAAAAAATAAAATCTATAAGGGTTTAGATGAATACTATAAGATATATAATATAAAATTGATAAAAATAAATATGGAACTATGTCATCTAGTGGTTCATGTTGAAGTTAATGTTTCTCTATATTACTCCTTTTATCTCCATGGAACTCATAAAAATCACATAAATAATGAAATATTATGTTATTACACTTGGATGAAAAGGGATTTTCTTCAAAATATAGTAACCAATATAGCCCTTGAATCTCATAAACCATCATAATTAGAATCATATTGGAAACCCATTGAGGTTTCCTAAAATAAAAAAAATAAAAAAATGAAAGGATAATAAAAAAACTACCTATTAATTTTAAAAAACTAAACACAGAGTCATGGTATAGAAAGAAGTTGGGTTTCCAGCCATAAACTGCTTTGTTTATTATTATTAGCTTGACTTAGAACCTAAATCTATCAACTATTTTCTTTTTCATAGGTTTCATCAGTTAACTCATCCTCTATTTCTTGTTTATTGAATGATTTTGTTAATGGTTTTAATCTATGACTATTGAATTTTAAAATATAGCCACTATTGGGATCATAAATCATTACATTCCCATGGGGGTACACATGATGAACTCAATAAGGCCCCAGTCATCTCAACCTTAACATTACATAGTGTAAGTGGTTTTTTGGAATTATACAGGTTCACTAATTTTTATGGCTAAAAGTTTTTTACTTTAATATTTCTAGATTGGAAGGATTTAACTCTATATTTATTGATAATTTAATTTCTATAATACACATTCATGTATTCATCATGTTCTTTAAGGTTTTATTTCCCATTTTATGGGCCAAAGAAATGTCATTTTTCATTTTTTTTCATTACCCAAAAGGCCTTATGTTTAATTTCCACAAAGAAATGAAAAGATTTACCATTAACCAACCTATATCATGAAATATCTAGAATGTTTTTAAATGTATTACAATATGACCATGGGGGATCCAAGAGTTAATCGAACCAATAGTTCCTAGGGGGATTAATGATTTTTTTATGAATTTTATTAATTTCCCTATTTTCAAACTCATTTTGACCATTGGTTTGATGATGGTGTGTAGTGGAAAATTTATGAGAAATCCTATAATTACATATGATTGTTATGGAGGTATGGTTGAAGAAATGGGTTCCCTGATCACTGATGATTTCCCCATGAATTCAAAATTTAGAAAAATGTATACTTTAAGGAATCAGATCACAAATTCATGGTTATTGGACATAGTAATAATAATCTCAAACCATTTTAATACATAATATACATCTATTAAGAAATATATATTCCATATGATTTGGTATGTGTATCAAGATAGAAATTCCCCATAAATTAATTCTTTTGAATATCAAAATGGGAGTAAGGATAATTTGATTTCTTTGGGTTATGGATCCTAATTTTCAACATTGAGGACAATTTTGGAAGAATATAAATGAATACATAATGAAATTTTGGTAGAATAATTCAATTTTGAATTATAAAAGAATTTACTCCAAGCTTGTGTCCCAATGAATTTTTTAATAATTCTTATAACCAAGTAGTTTTCAATGTCAGCATACTATTAGAAAATAATTCTTGAAGTATATATTCTCATCATGGATTGAATCATACATAGAAAGATGTGATGATTTTTCATTTAATTATAACCTAGATATGAGATCCTCTAAAAAAATTCTAAACACTTTTTGTACTTATTCGATATTTCAAATTATTTTTAGTAGAAGGACCCATCTAATTAATATTTCTTGGGAATCTTGTTTTTGGAAGACATATTTCAGAGCTAAATAATTTTTGAAGAAAACAATGTGTGATCTTAAGATATAGAACCTATAAAATTATAAATATAATAAATAAATGATAAAATCATTCTTAGTGGTGGTGTAGTTGATTTGAGAATCATTCAATTTATTTCTTACATATTCAATAGAAAATGGGATTTTTTAATATCTGTATCCTAAGAAAGATCCTATAGAAAAATTCCATCACATCACACATTATTTAGAAATTAATATTCCAATTGGGATCTTATATGATGTTTGGAGATATAAAATATGACTTGAGTGTAAAGAATGATTCATCGCATATCTATGTCCAGAAAAGGGATCACAATTTAAAAGAATAGGACAAAGGGGTTGTGAAACTAATCTTAATTCCCCAATGAATACTATATAAGAGCCATATTATCCTAATAAGGGACTCACTTAATTGATAGTTTTTGGTGAGAGAAGGTGATAAATGATATCAACCTTGGATTTATCAACTTTAATCCCTATACTAGATATTAGATGGCCCAAAATGAGACTACTAACATGAAATAGATTTTTTTCCATTTTATGATGAGATTTTTATCCTCATATCTAGATAACCACATTTTAACATTTTTAGGAATCCCTAAAATATATCCCTAAATATATAAAATTCAAACATAAATAACTCAAAATATTCAACCACCATTCTAGAGAATATTCTCATCAAGCATTGATGGAAGGTACCGTAGGAATTATAGAAACAAAATCTCATTCCCTTGAAGGAAAAAATAATAATATATAGGTCGAGGATATTATTCTATGATCTTATAAGGAGATATAAATTTTTTATACCATGATAATTCATAAAAGAATAATTAGATATAATGTCCATCCACTTTCTTATGGACTTGATCAACGAATGGTAAGGGTAGATAGTCTGATTTGGTAAAATATTTTAAATTTTGATATTCAATGCACACTCCCCATCAACCACTATCCCTTATGTGGATAATATCACCATTATCATTGGTAATCATGAGAATTAAATCATTTATATTAACCACATGGATTTGTCTTACTAAATCACTCTCATCAATAGGGTATATGATAACATCTTTCAAAAAAAATTGAAGTTCATTCCTAACTATATCCATGTGATTGGGATTAAGTCTTCATTGAGGTTGTCAAAATAGTTTAGAAGCAAATTTGAAAATATTACTATGGGTTTAAATGAGTGTGATAATTCAAATAATATCTTATAGGGTCAATAAAATTTCATTCTTATGCCTTCTATCTTATTTGGATTAGAGAGAAGAAGTGATCAAAAAAGAAGGGTCTGATTATCCCCTCTGAATTTGTACTTATGTGTTGTAGTAAGTACATTGAATTTGATTTTAGGTTGTTTTCTATTTTTAGATTAATATTGGGACTTTGAATAGAACTAGTCTTCTTCTTCTAAATATCTCAAAAAAATTGGTTCATTTTTTAATAGAATTGTCATCCTCCAAAATAGATTGATCAATGTTAGTAATGGATATATACTATATATTTGTGAATTATCTAAAGTTTACATTGAATTTCATCCTAATAAATCATCATGATATCTATTTTAAAGAGATTAAATTAAAAGATACAAATTTCCCTCATGTGAATAATGAAAATAAATCTCATCTTGACTTAAACATATTTATATAAATACGTGATGTTTTTTAATTTCAATATCAACACTACCTTTACAATTTAATTCAATAATCTATTTATCATCCCCAATTTGAGAGTTTTCATTATATATGTTTAGGTCAACAATATTTTTTCTAATGGTTATGGTTATTTTCTCATTCCTTAATCGGCTGATTGAGTTGATTATTTCTAGTAAGGGATGACCAAGGATAATAATATTTGGTCCCATAGTGAATATGTATGGCTAATTATTTAGTAATATGAAGTTACCAGGGTAGAATATGTTATCAAATTTTACTAGAACATCCTTTAATATACCCTTAGGAAATCAAACATTTTTATCTGCAAGTTGAAGATTAATAGATGTGAATTACCATTCCTCATACCCTAATTGATAATAAAATGTATATAGAATGAGGTTCACATTGCCTCCAAGATCACAAAGGGATTCGAAAACCTCCCCCCACCCCCCAATTAATTCAACATTTTTTTATGGAAAATATGGGTATTTCAAATTATTGGGTGGTTCCATGAATAGTGGTATGCACATTATTCAGCATTGTCATGTGTTTTTTAGGCTTTGGAATTTTTTATGAGGGTTAGATTAGATTTATCAATGAATTTCCCAATTCTTAAGATGGTCACAACGTTGATTTGTTCAAGAGATAAATTCATATAGACATATTAACCCCTCATGGTTGGGGTAGGAATAACTTAACTAGGTAGGGGTTTCAATCCATATTTTATTTTTTCAGTTCATGGTTAAATTAAAATATATATTAGTTCATTTTTACAATTTTTTTTCAAAAAAACAAGGATTAGGAGTGGGAAAAAATTTCGAGGGGCTTGTGTTGGTTGGTTAATCTCAAGATGATACATTTGGTGGTAGTTGAGATATTGAATTAGTTGCTAAATAAGATTTCATAATTATAATGGTTGGTGTTGGTATTGGAATAGTTGTTTTTTAAACTAATTATATGTTTGAAAATTTAGTTGCAGTTAGGTATCGAGACATTATTATTGTGTTGGTTGATTATTTTCTTTATAATGGAAACATGGATGGTCATTATACCTTAAATTGAATGTTTTTTTGAATTGTGACTATTTAATGTTCAAATCATTGACCTTATTTTGTGGTCCTATTAAAATAACATCCTTTATAGAAGTAATGGCTGGTTAGTTTTCATTGTTGTGGGAATTGCTTTCAAAAAATATGAGGGCAGGTTCAATGATTTGAATTTTATGGGCCTTTCTAATATTGACCTCCTTAACCTTTGTACTGAGTACCACATGTTTTTAAATAATAACTTTATTCCTCCCTAAGATTGTTTATCCCACATGTTTTGGGTGGATTTTCATAGTAATATGATCTCTCTAATGTTTGGTTTTGTATTTCTATATTTTGCAGATAATCATAAGCATGACCACCTCAAAATTATTTTTTATTAATGCTATAAAAAAAGATAAAAAAAGTTTCAGGGGATACAAAATAATGTTTCTCAAGAGAATCTTCCTTAATAATAAATACACACTTAGAGGGTAAGGATCCTATACTAGAAAAAAAATATGAGATGATAGTTCTGTGTGTACTAAGATGTGAAGAAATCATCCACGTAATTCCCCTCTTAACATTTTTACAGAATGGGAATCCAATCATAGATCAGCCTATTGCATCCATTAATGATATAAATCATCATCTAGGTAATTTATGATGGCTGAATATGTGAATTAAAAATTTTAGTGCAGTCTTTTTAAAATGTGGATAATTCAGTACCCTTATAATGGAAAAATCAAGCACACTTAGTAAACCATTATCTTCTGTAATCAAAAATTTATCTTGCCAATAGAACCCACTGAATTAAAGAATGATGGAGCCATTGTGATCACACTTGATCCATCCCCATTTCATTTTTCCATGAATGAATTTCCTGTCCACATTGATTTTGAAACTACTTCTATAGGGATTCCACCACACCCATTGGCCTAATGAAGACTGGTTTTGATAAATATGGAATGTATTTCTTCCTTCCATTGTATTTCTCAATAAGGGAACTAAATATCAATTCCTAAATAGGGTGGAGAGTTAAACAAATAGACACATGACCTTGGAATCCATATAAATATTCATTCCATTGAACCTCGCACTCCTAGATCTATTCCTCTCACTCCAAATTCCCCAGTAATCGGCCACCAAAAAATGGAATTTCCATGTTCTCATGTTTTTTGCTACTAATTCCTTGAAACAATTATCTTAGAACATCACTACTAGAAAATATATGGTGGGGGAGGTCGATGTACTATCAAATAGATCACCAATCATTTGAATCCCACTCTCCCCCAAAAGATAAGTGTTGAGTTGTTTCATAATTCGGATTACGACAGCAAAAGAATTTTATGCAAGAGGGATACCCTTATGTTGTATTTCATTATTAGTCAAAATTGTATGATTTCTCAATATAAAAACAAGAATTTTTTATTTTTAGGGGATTTACTAGAACCATATGATCTATCCCCATTCATCATGGTTTGTTCATTCATCATAAATTATTTTATGATAATTCTTCACTAAGAAAGTCCCTGATGATTCATATATGAATATACAATGATCCAGATCCTTTGACATTCATATATTATTGGAAATGGATCATTGTTTCTGGTATAATATGTACTTAATTAAGCTGAATTTAATACTCATTATGGAAAATATAATATCGATATTTGGTAACTTAGGGAAACAGAGGGGAATTCCCACCCAGATTCAAGTCCAATAGATGATATTGCCTCTCCTGATTATCCATCATGAAAGACACTATAGGTTCTCTATATGCTTGATGATATTCTTCCAAAAGTTATATATTCTCCCATTTGAATTATTCAAATAATTTATTTATTTTTTAGTGATAGAATTTCCCCATATATTCTTTTATTCTATAAATTCCCATGCAATCTTGGAAAGGAGACACTGCATAGAGATAGAGACACTACGTAGGTTCACCATGCCTTTTCCCAATGGTTTGGTCAGCCTAGCCCAGGATTCCTAGTGGTGTATCCATTTATAATTTGAATCCCATATAAAGTAGTTCATGAGGTTTCCCATTCATTATAGGTAACCCTTTGTAACATTGATTATAGATAAGATGTTCAATGGTATCGAATTTAGAACACAATTCACCAGCATGATTCTTCCACTAAGAAAATGGTACTGATTATTCCAGTTGAGAATGTAATTTTATATCTTATAGACCATACCATTAAAATTATGTATAAGAATATTTCAATGAGATATATGTGCTACCATATATTACTTGGGAAATATTCTCTCGTGACCTTCTAGCTTGGACTCAATCAACCTATCTTTACTCTATGTGTATGACTTGGAAATGAGTACGCAGATCCTATCAAGATTCATTATTTAGACACTCCACTTAAATTAGAATTCCATAACATGATAAAATCCATTGATGGATTTGATTCCCCATTTATTAAAAAATATCATTTCATTAGTTAGTAATATGAGAGAAATTTTTTTCAAGTAAGACCTACATCTAAACGGATTGAAACTCACATTAAAAATTTTTCTATTGATGTATTTGGAGAGATAATCTTGGTTAGTTATAAGTATGGTGGGAGAGATTGGGTGGCCTTGTCATAGACCTCTGGATAACTTGAAGAAACCAAAAATATTTCTCATAAAAATTTGATTGATAACCAGGGTGAACTGAAGCATCTAAATAGAAGGACGGTCACCCATCAGTAGAAACCCATGAAAAACAAAACCTTGAGAACAAATCCCGATTGCATCATGTAATGTTCCTTTTCCATGTATTAATTAATGGTGATATTTGACCCTGGATTTTTTTGTAGATATCCATGATCATATCCTAGGAAATGCTAATGTTACATTGGTATTAGAGTCATCTAATAAAACCAGGTTGTTACAGAGAAACCTGATGACTGAAATAGAAAGAAATTATATTATTATCCACACTTACAAGGACATTATATAATAAATTTAAAATACCAATGGGGAGATAATTATTTGATGAGTTCAGATACATAACCATGGTGGTGAGGATTATGGTGGTTTTATATTCCACCCAAGGACTGATACCCTCATGAATGTTGTCTTCAATAACCTGCACAATGTTTTATTTCATCAGATCACATGAGTTAACAAAAAACTATATTGGAAAACTATTGGGGCTGGGAGAACTATCTAGGTTGAGGTATTTCATGGTATGACGTATTTCTTATTCACAAAAAATAATTCCCATGTAGTAATTGATGTCCTCCTTGACCACTCCTAGAATTTGGTTAAAAATATATGAGTGTCCCCTTGGGAATTCTTCCTATATACGAGGGTTCGTATCAGTGAGTAAATATTTAAAATAGTTCTCTTCAATACCTTCCACCACCATTGAGTCACTAATGAATGATCAATACTCTACCAAAATGTTATGAGTGCTCTTATACCTTATTTTATTGATAACCCCTTGAATTTATGTGACTCTCTAATCACCCTTATTGATCAATAAGCCTCTAGACATTTCTTGATTAGTTCTTTTATATTCTAGCAGCATCTACATAAGCTAATTATTTTCGCTAGAAATAAAAACGATGGTATATTAATACCATTTCTTTTATAGGACTTCCTTTTAATGATCGATTTCATATTTTAAGTAATTAAGATCCTATGTTTGTGAGGGGAGTCTAGAGGCTCTTGTCAGAATATCCCCTTTAATTCATCTGATTTTTTTATGAAGGACAGTCAATAATGTTTCTTACGTGGGTTTATTCCTAGATAACAATACCATTTGAGGGTAATTGGGATCCTAGGAAAACCAATTCAACAAAAATAAACACATACTAACTTCCCTCACATGAGAATGTTTGATTAGGTTGGTTTCATGGTCAGTGAGTGCTTGGACAAGGTGACTAACCTTCACCCTCAAAAAAGAGGATAAAGTGTTAACATTATCCAAACAAAAATCAATGAAAAAAACAAATGGTTACAGAATCTATGATTATTAGACCATGTGAACCTATCACTAGAGTAAACCATATCCATAAAAACATTTTTGTAAGAAATAAAAGAAAAATATATCCTTTCTTTTAAAGGATTAAACTCTCTACCTTTCTTCAATGATGAATATAAAATCATGTTTACTTCATTTCCAATAAGCCATGCAAAGATCCTTAGATCAAAACAATCCAGATCATTTTGGAAATATAATATAGAAACCAAGTAACATTTAGAATTTAAAAAGGAAATTAATATGGTAAATTGACTAAAATTAACCTTAGTGTGATATATTAATGGGAGGCTTCAACTTTTTACACTTTTATATGGATTTTTCCAAAAATATGGATGTACTAGATGGTTTCTTTTCCATGCTTGAAGTATTGTAAGCCCATCCTTATTGAAAACTTATGAATTTTATATGGTTTTTTATTTTTTGATAATTGAAACTAGGGAAATGGAATTATTGTGAATCTTATTGGAAAGAAATACATTTTTTTTGAGTGCCCAGACCATGAGAATTCCAAATAATAAAATAGATCTTTGCAAGAGAAGTATCCTTGAATTTATGTCGGACACTTAGGAGGAAATACTTTTGGGAATAAATAATGGAGCCTTCTATCTTGGAGTGATCCCTTTAGAAAAATACACTAAGGGGTACAACTGTATATGCAACCTACTAATTGGACACCATTGTTACCTTAACTGATAACACATTAAAACTGTTCGAGATAGTTATGGGATATCATCAAGAGGAACCTAGATCCACTAAAAATGAATAATAACATGGGTCACACATGATTGGTTTACCTTAATTGTTGAATTTTATTTGGAGGTTCGAGGGGATTCTGGAAGATCAACTCAGACCACCACCTTCTGAAAAGGATGGTAAAGAACCATATCGACGCAAGAATTATTAGGTGTTAAAGTCTTAGGGAGAACCAATAGAATTGGGGGATAAATATATGACTCTAAGACCACAGTAAGATACCCCATGATGGGTTTGACTCCCTAACCCTAGAACTATCCACCCTAACTTAATGGTTTTATTGTTCATGATTGTATGAGGACATCCTCCAAGAAAACAGAAAAAAAAATGTTGGTGAAAACATAAGAGAAATTAAGGATAAAAAATAGAAATGGGTAGAATATAATGAGTATCAATATAACTTACTTGGGTCCCCATAAATGGTACTGAATGTTGGTCTTAGCAAAATATACACTAATTTATAAGTGGTTTTTTGTAACACGTGAGGTTTTATCGAATCCTCAGAGACCTAAGAAGAACCTACTTACACTCATTATATTGATTTTTTTTCTATGAATTTCCCAAAATTGGTTTAATTTTAGATACGTAAAATTTTAAATAAGAGTACTAAGAGAATTAAAATTGGGATAATTACTTCATCATAGATCATTATTAGTGGTAGATTTTATGAATTTATTAAAATGTTCTCATTATCTTAAATTTGAGAGTGTTTATTTCAAAGGGATGAGAAATTTCCAAATAAGAAACTAATTTAGTCTTTTCACTATCCCAAGTACAATTACATATACATTTTAAGGTTCATTTTCATGATTACACAAAGGTAGAGTATCATTATATCACTTAGAATATATAACCTAAAAATATGTGAGGTTAAAGGGGAAAGTAAATCATTGAATGAAAATATCAATAAAAATAATTTTTTAAGAGTTATTAGAATGATATATAATCCGATAAAACCCTTTGAAATTTCCTTGGATCAAACAATAAGAGGGTTATCCCTAAATTGATGTAAATAATTCAATGTAATATAGAATTATACTCACAAGGTTGAAATTGAAGAAGTGATAAAAAATGAAAAAATGATCACTCTAATATTGTGTAAATAATATCACAACATTTTTCTATGAAAATATTCACTCCTTAAAGAAAAGTCATAAAATTGATAAAAAGAAGTAAATAATCATAGAATGTGAATAAATTTTACTATGAAACTTTATTATCCTGAAATAACTTTCAATTGAATATGTTTTATTACAAATAAAAACTGGCAGCAAGACATTACAATGAAAACACACATTACGTCTTCCCAATTCCATCAAAACCACTAACTTAAATTGGTATTTTTGGATCCTAGGGTTGATCCACAAAAATTACAACTCGTCTAACTTGATTATGTCAGTACTTGTGTGTTGGAATGTTTTTGTAATGTAGACTTGTCCTCCCTTGATCCAAGATATGATCCAGCTATCTTTAATCCCTTAGAGATTTTAAAAAACTTCTAAATTGCCGAATTTTAGTGTCAATAGAAGAATAAATTAAATACAAAAAAATCCTTTAAATTAATTTTAAATTTCAACCCATTTTAATTTCTTTTTTCGGATATATTATCGAAATTTTGGGATGTAATTATGGATAATAGAATCCATCCCAAAATTTCATTTTTAACTCGGGCTGCTTGGAATGTAACTCCACAAGATTTTATGAAATATTTGTTTTATAATAATAGTAAACTTTTATGTATCTTTTTTATATGAAAAAACTAATTTTATCTTGTGTTACATGAAACACTAATTTTGTCTTGTGTTATAAGTAATACAGATTTTATCTTGTGTTACATACAACACCATGTTCAAATAAAATGTGAAATACTATTAAAATATTATTATTACATAAAAAAGATACCACTTAGCCATTGGAATGATGGGTATCTGTAATATTAAGTAAATTATAAAAATATATTCTTTACACATGTATATAAAATTAATTATTTGGTGACCAATTAATTATAAATGAAAATAAAAAACTATTTCAAAATAAAGGAATTTTTAAAAAAAATTGTTTTTATGAAAAAAAAGAATTTTTACCCCAATAAATTAAAATTAACACCTTATTTAAATTTTTTTAATGAAAATTATATGTTATATAAAATTTTTAACAAAAATAGTATGTTTTTCTAGACAATATATTTGAATAAATCCAATTTTATGCACAAAAACTATATTATTCTAAAACAAATTTTTTCACCTTTTACGTACTTATTTTAAATCAATTTTTTTAAAATTTAAATTTTTTTTTAAAATAAATTCTATTTTTTAATGATATTGTCATAATAATATAATTTTTAATTTTTATAATTTTCTATGGAGATTAATTTTTTGATGAATAGTGGAAAAAACTAGTTTTAATTAAGAATAATCATTTATTTTCAAGCTTTTAAAGACATAAAATTTTGTATAATAAAGTTTTAGAACAAATATTTTCTCAATTATATATCTAATGATATAATTTAGGTCATTTTATTCATTTTAAAATTTAATTTTTATAGAAAAAAAATTTTAACTGTTAAACTTTTTCTCTTGGAAAACCCATATTCTCATTGCATCAGTGGAATTAATTTTAAATTAACATTTTCCAATTATGTGAATGTAATTTGTAAAATTTTATTTCATATTATAAATAAGAATAATTTATATTAACTAATACGGTCATATTAATTTTTGACATAAATTTATTATAAAACTGTAAAAATTATTTACCATTGTTAAGGTAAAATTAGGTTTACCGAGGATTAAACTAAAATGATAAGGGATTAAAATGATCCAAAACATTTAAAAAACACATCATATATCCATATTTTTAAATTATATCTACAAGGTTAGATAATTTAAAAAAATAGAAAAACATGGTTACCCCTTTTTCTTTTCAAATATTACAAGTGTCCCACTCACCTCACTTACAAAAGCCTACCCCATATCCTCTACTTTTCATACTTCCAAAAAACTTTTTTTAGGTCATAAACTAAAAACTAAATTTCTAAATTCAATCCTTACATAATTTTATCCTAATCTTTCTAAAAAAAATCAACCTAATAAGTCTTATGGTGAAAACTAAAAGAAGTTGTTCGAAGAAAAGGTAACATCCCTAATCAATATATCTATATTATTTCTTCCCAAACGTCCTTCAATTATAATTAAAATATGTTGATATAATAACCTATGTATCACACATAATCTGAGATTTTACTATTTTCAATCCATTACTTAAATCCTTCTCCTATTACATCAAATTGGTTGTGAAATCATCATTCATGTGTACGGCGGACTGCCTCCTCATGAACTGATGTTATCCTTATCCCATAAAAATATCTCAAAAATGGATATAATTATGTATTTAAAGTTTAATATTATATTTATTATATTATTATGATTATTTGTACATTATATCACACATTCCTTCATACATTCCATTTTGTGGGAATATGATGGCATTGTTCATCTGTACGACAGTCTACAACCTCGCAAAGTGATGTGATTAGTTTATGATTTACATTGAAGGTAATAAAGATAATTTTAATGAAAATATGTGATGTAAATTAAATAAAATTATTATATAATTTTAATATATTATATACCTTTCTTTCTTTCTTCCAGCTATGAAAAATGAACGAATATTCATGCATACGTACAACCTACCATCTCCATAAAATGTGTATTTCATTTTCTATCTTTAAATTTTATGGATCACTATAAATACATATATAGTTAATATATATAATATTTATATCATATTTTAAATTATAGATATTATGGAACCATGTTAAAATTAATATGATCAAAAAAAATAAAAAACATACACAAAACAAAGAAAGTATTGCCAGAAATGTGACTTTAAGGTGGATTTATAAATAAACGAGTAATAAAATTTCATAATTAAATAATATATGGTATGATATATATATAGTTAATTAAAAGATTTATAATAAATTTATTATTAATATTAAGTAGTTTTTAATGTGTATGAGGGAAGTAGTGACTTACTGAAAGGGATTTTTGTGTCACTTTTTTACTTATGTGTGACACATTCCATATTCACCACTGATATATTTTTTATGATGTTTATACTAAACATAAATATATTCTATCATTAATATAAAAAAATTAATTTTGGTTCTAAAAATCCATTTTAGGGTCTATCTTTTGTGAGGTTTACAGTTCAAATGTTATCAAGCAGTAAGGGGTTTTTGTCTAAATGTTTCTTCTTTGATACATATATAATGTTATGCACCAATATTATTCAATTACTTGTATATACATATTCTTTATCATGTAATATTATTTATTTATTTATTATCATGATAGTTTTAGTATTATTTTTTGTTATTCCTTCATGGTTTACATAATTCAGCTTTACCAAATTGAAAAATATTTTATGTTACAATCTAATTGTTTAACGTGATTGTTTAAAATTATGTTTCTAAAGATAAAATATTTGGATCTATCTCTAAAGAAACTCATTAATTCTATTATCCTATTTTTATTTCCTCATAATACATTTTTTTTCATTCATTTTCCTCTCCTTATGTACTTAATATTTCAAAATAATAATTTTAATAAGAATTTGCTTAACTTTTTTCTTTAGTCAAAAAACCTTTTTATTCCAAAAAAATGATTTCAAAAATGATTTAACACGAGTAAAATGATATATTAAAGAAATTTGTACCCATTTTTTAATTTTTTAAAAATGTTTTGAAAGTATTTTTCATTTATTTTTCTAAAACAATTCCATTTAGATTTTACCAAAATTTTGAATGGAATATTTGTTTTCAGATATACAAAATGAATAGAATTTCCCACTATCATAACCATGATTTTATTTGAATCTTCCTATATATTTTTTCAAATTTTATTTTAAAATAAATTTATTTACAATATTTTTTATATATTTTTAGTTTTAAAAATTGATTTCCAAACCAATGTTATTTCCCCTATAAATGTTCCAACTGACTTTTAAAATTAATTTTATAAATAAAATTACACCCTTTGATGTTTATTTTTATTTACATGGAATATTATCCAAGGGTACCATTCATATTATTTCCCTATATGTTTTATATTTATGATGAAAATATTTTACCCATTTATATTCCATGGGTTATGACATGATAAAATTCTTATAAAACTTGATTGTTTTCATATGTTATTCTATGATGAAAAAATAAAATAATTATGAAACTAGTCTCTTTTACCCAGGTTATGATATGATAAAATGTTTCTGAAACCAATTTCCTTTCATGGGTTTTGATATAAGTATAAAAATCAAGAATCTCTATAATAATTATAAGATGGATATTCCTTTAACCATTGTAAACTATGATGAGTCAACTTAGTAAATACCTATATATATTTATATGGATATGTATTGAGATATTTTTAAGGATAGTACTACAGATAAGTCAAATTATAGGAAAATGTATTCTATTTTTTGTAAAGGATAGAGCTTTAGGTTTCCAATCTATTACATACCCATCTGGATTCTACAGGTATATGTGGTTCTATCACAGAGCCACCTAGGGGTAATAACTCTTAAAATGGTGCATTGAATTGGACTTGTTCATCACCTGGTGTAGGATAATGGGTGTTTTTTTACACCTGGTTTGATACACTTGGGAAATATTATTTATAAATTCACAAAATCTTTATAAACTATCATGAAGGATTTAAAAATATTATTTCTATTAATGAACTATAATAAACCTAAGGTCTCATAAATTAAAAAGTAATATGTCATGATGTAGACATCCTATAAGTGATTTTTTATGATTATGTGGTTTCCAACTATGATTATTGTTTCTCACACTATACTTTTTTGGTTTTAGACAATGGAAAGAACCATAAAAAATTTGATTGAAAATTATTTTGATAGAAAATGTATTGATGAGAAACCAAATGGGTTGATGCCTAGAGTGAAGGATATAGTAATTATGCTTAATTAGTTAGCAGTACAAGTCATTAACAACATACAACTTAACCAACAATTTGACTCACCAAATAAGATAAGTATACAGTTCATTTAGAGTTCATGTGGTGGAGAACATGGAGTAAATAAGACTTGGTTCCCTATATTTTGAGAATGTGGGAAAATTCAACCATGTGGTTGTATTAGAGGAATAGAAACATGTTTTGAAAGTAGAAATAAAGGACACAAATCAAGTAATTATAGAGGATAAACTAAAATTTCGGTAAATTAAATGGATGAGGATAATGTAGTCACTAAGATATCATTAACAATTTAATGTTTCAAATGTGTAATATATGGGAATTATGGAAATAAATTCCCTAAAGGGAAATCCTATGAATAGAATCAGTATGGTTATATGAGTAATGGTTATATTATTGATGATGAAGATACTACAACTGACATATTAAATTAAATATGTGTTAAATAATAAGATAAAAAATCATGGTTAATGATGTATGAAGAAAGTCGAATTATTGATATGTCTATGTACTTGAATTCAAATAATTATATTTTTTATCAATGCTATTTTTGTTATTAGAATCATCAAACATCAATGGATTATTCCAAAGTATTTTTAAAGTAAAGAGTAGTAAAAATATGTTAAATAGTATTGATGGACTAGAAAAGTGATTTAAAGGAAATGTGATATTTTTATTAAGGGAAGATAAACCAAATATGTTCATGATGTTGAGAAAATAGTTTTTATTTTGTAAAATGATATGATTGATATGGATAATGTAAATTTGATATTATTCAATACCTCTAAATTTATTAATGATTTGATGGAAAAAAATATGTTAGCATTCATGGAGATAAAATCATTACTGTATTTATATAATATATTCAATAATATGTAATTTTATTTATGTACTAAGGAAAGAGTTAATTTATGAAATTAGGTATGTTTTCATTAATATTTTATTTTAATTAAATATATTACCATGTTTTAAGAGAATATATGTCTCATTTATTCAAATATTTGGTATGAAACATTAAGTGGTACTACATATGGTTTAGAATATTATTAAAAAGTTTATTCTGTTAATTCAGTTAACTTATTTTAAATTTTTTTATTTTATTTATGTCTACAAATAGTGGATCATTAAGTTTAAATATTAAATGAATATATTAATATGAATTTTATATATTACTAGAGAGCATGTGTTAGAAATTTTTTTTTATTACAAAAGTGATAGAAGGAATGAACTGTAATTATTTTATGGATTTATTATCAAATAGTGCTTCAGTAATATAAAAACCATCTTACTTTCATAATGTAATAGGTAAATTGGAAATTGATAGAAGAAAAATTAAAGTATTATCTTGTGATTATTTAATTAAATTAAATCAAGTACGTATATCTTTTCATGAAAATTGTTTAACTTAAGGAATAGAATATTGAAATAAAAATTCTTCACGTTGTTACCTCTTCCAATGATATCAATGAACTCATTCACACATCTTTGTTTCAGGTTTTTTTTTGTTGATTTTCACATGATAATTTAATTTTTTATGATTAGTGATCTCTTTCACTCCCCATAATTATTTAGACATTACACTTTCTTCCATGTCGAAATATTCACTTCCCACCAATGTTATCCTATTTGTAAACCTATAATTTTTTATTTCAAATAAACTTCATACATATATTTATATATTTATAAGAGTATGTTTTATTAACAATTTTTATGATGTGGTTTTTCTTCAAATGGATTTTAAAATGTTAAAACCTTGTCTACCGAGGAAAAGTTCAAATTGTGAGGATGTAATTTATTTAAGCGGGTAGAATATAAATCCCTATAGTTTTTTGAAATATTTTTTTCATATAAATTTAATATTTCTAATATATTTTCATACAATCAACATTGAGTTTATCTTTAATTATATGCAACACTAATTTTTTCTTTAATTACACACAATATCAAGATTATCTTGTGTTACACTCAACACTAAGTTTAAAAAAACATGAAAAACTATTTAAATATTATTATTTAATATGAAATTTCTCACCTAGAAATTGGAATGGTGTGTATGAATAATATTAACTAAATTATGAAAAAATATAATTTACGTATGTATATAAAATGAATTATTTTTTGACCAGCTAATTATAAATTAAAATAAAAGGTATTTGAAAATAAATGATGTCTTTTTTTCTAAAACACAATCTTTATGCAAACAAATGAATTTAACCTTAATAAATTAAAAACCCACTTTTGGTGAATGATTTTAATTATATATATATATATATATATATTATAAATTTTATTGTTCATCCAATGTGTTTTCTAGACAAGAGATAAGAATAAATCAAATTTCATGCTTTAAAACATTATTTTTCTAAAAAATAGTTTTCTCACCTTTTGCGCAATAATTTTAAAAATCATTATTGAAATATTTAGAAAATTTATTCGAAAAATAAATTTCATTTTTTAAATCAGCACGTCAAAGTTATATTATTTTATGTTTTGTATTTTTTTCAAGAAGTTAAATTTTTTAATGAATAGGGAAAAATAAAGGGTTTGTTATAAATTTTCAATTACTTTATAGTGTTTAAATAATAAAAAAATGGTTTAAAATTAAAAATTAGTTATATTTTATATATATATGTATCCAATTTAGGTCATTGGAATCATTTTATTATTGAATTTTTATATAAAAACTTTTTGCCTGGTTAACTTTCTCTCTTTGAAAACCCGCTTCTCATCACATATGAAGGATTAATTTTAAATTAAAATTTTCCAATTTTATGAATGGAAATTTAAAAAATTGGTTAAATCTTTTAAATATTCTTAATTTATATTATCTAATACAATAAAATAAATTTTTGACAATAATTAATAGTAAAAATAGAAGAAAAAAAATTACTATGTTTAAGGTAAAAATGGATTAATCAAGGGTTAACTAAAAATATAAGGGATAACAATGTCCCATAACTACTTAAAACCCATTTTTATATCCATAAATAGACCATATATATTCTAGGTCCAATAATTTACCATGTTTTAGTCTTTTTTATGTGAAAAATGTGGGTACACCTTTTTTTTCAAAAATTACATCTGTACCCCTCACCTCACTTATGAAATGCCACCCATTGTAATCCCCTCCTCACGCCTCCAAAACCCTTTATTAAATCATAACCCCTTACAAATAACTTAATTTATTCCCTAATATTATCCTATACTCCTTATTTTAGTCTAAAATGCATCCTAATAATCCTTTTTTTAAACCAAAAGAAGTTGACCAAAGAAGAGGTAACGCCCCTAAAAAGGCATTTTTATTATTTCTTCCTTCACCAAATTAATTTATTATTAAAACATTATGATATAATATCTATATTATATTTCATAAAATAATATTTTATTATGTTAATTACATAACATAAATCATTATCCTCTTCCATCAAATGGTTTACGAAATCAACATTTGTGTGTACGGCACACTAATATCTTGTTCACTAATGTTATTTATTTCTCATCACCGCATATCACGGATGGATATAATGATAGATTTATTTTTTATATATTATATTTATGCTATTATTACTCTTATGGAATCATTATATCACATTTTAATTGGTACTTTCCTTTCCCTAGGAATAGGATAATGTCATTCAAGTGTATAACGGACTACCTCATCAAAAAGTGATGTGACTCATTTATGGGTTACATGTTAGTTAATAAGCATGTTTTTAATTAAATTATATGATATATATGATATTAAAATTATTTTATTATGGTAATATATTATTTACCTTCCTTTATTTCTTTTTTTCAAGAACATGGAAACAATGTTCGGGCGTATGTACGACCTTCCATCTCCATGAATGATAAATTTAATTTTCTATCTATAAATTTTATTGATCACTTTAAAAACATATATATTGAATATATATGATATTTATATCATGGTTAAAAAAAATTATATTATTGAATCATGATAAAAGTCACAGTTCAAAAAATAAAAAGTAGAAACATACATGAAAAACAAAGTAATTACTTCCCAAAACATGACATTTACATGAAATTATTAATAAATGGGTAATAAAAGGTTTTATGTAAATAATATATGGTATGATATATATATGTGTGTGTGTATTTTTATTATATTTATAATAAAAATATATTTATTACTCATTAGTTTTTAATTTGTGTGAGGGAATTTGAGACTCATCGTATGGGATTTTTGTCGCACTTTTTACTTCTATGAAACATATGGCATATTTACTACCTATTTGTTTTATGTGGTGTATATAATTTACTGTAATTTATTTATTTATTTTTATATTGAAAATTATTTTTATTTAAATATCCAATTTATGATCTCAATCTCATGGGATTTACAGCTCAATCATTACCAAATAGGTAAGGGATTTTTGTCCCAATTTTCCTTTTTTGGGACATATGTTATATTATGACTTAATCTTATATTATGAGGTGTAAATGTATCCCATTTGAAATTTAATATCGTGAATTTATTTATTATCATGATATTTTAATTTTCATTTAAATTTATTTCTTCATGGTTCTTACAATTCATTGTTACCAGAGTGGTAAGGATTTTATGTTACAATCTCATCATTTATTGGGATTGTTCATGATTATGTTTCCGGTGATAAAATACGATGATTAGTCTCAAAAATAAATATCATTAATTTTATTTTCTTCAAGTTATGTAATGGGAATACATGTTTTCCATTCATTTTCCTATCTTCAGGTACTTAAGTTTTGAAAATAATGTTTTTATGAAAAATCATCTTTATTTATCTCTTCATTTGAATAATCTTTTTCTTGCAAAACCATTTTTTCTAAAGAAAAAAAATTAAAAAATATTTTAAAATTATTCAAAGAAAAATTTAAAGACATTTTTACAACTTTTTTTCTTTTTAGAATATTTTTTCAATGTAATATTCATATCATTTTCTATAAAATTCTCATTTGGATTTTTCTAAAAATTTAAAATGAATATTTGTTTTAATATATACAACATGAATGTAATTTTTCACCATAATAAACTTTTTTTTAATATTCCTTTAAAATTTATCAATGTTTATTTTCATGGAAAATAATTTCAAATTTTTTTTTGAATTATAATGTTGAAAATTAATTTTCAAAGAAAACTTACTTTCCTGAGAGAATGTTCAAAGTGTCTTTTCAAAACCATTTTCCATTTAAGATAACATCCTTTGATGTTAATTTTGTTTTACAGGGAATGTGATCCAATTTTATCATTAATATTAATTCTCAAAAGGGTTTATGTTTATGATGATAATATTTTTATTAAACCTATATCTATTCCTCAGGTAATGCCGTTATAAAATTCTTATGAAAACCGCATTTTTTCATGGGTTATACTATGATAAAATTATGAAATGATTATGATACCTATGTCTTTTCAACTTGTTATGTTATAATAAAAATTTTATGAAACCCATTTCATTTCATGTGTTATGATATAATGATTGTTTTATGATCTTTTGGTATAGATACATTTGATTTTCATTATATAATGGGTGTAACATATATCTCCCTTCAATGTATTGGGTAAAGATTCAAATATCATGAGATATATAGGACTATAACAGGGTGTAAACACACTTTATTAAGGTACTTTTTCCACTATGATGGTCTTAGGAGTGATCCATGACTACCATGATGGTTTTATGAGTGAAATTATTCCACTACGATAGCCTTGGTAGTGATCCTTGACTACTTTGGAAATGATCTTCTATGTTTATCTTTATTCCACAATTCTATGTCTTGTGGAAAAAATTATGCTCTCATAGCATATTTTCTTCGATTTTCTTTTGATTCATGTCTTATGAACTAACAATATTTATTCCATGACTAAAAATTATGATCTCTGATATGAAGAGTATGGTTTTCAAATGTTATAATCATGCTCTTATACCCTCATGCTCTTGTTATGCATATGCATCTCTGATTTTAACCATTACTGGGTATCTGGTCTCTCCCTTTCTTATGTTTCCATTCCATGGGTTATGAAGAAAGTTTTTAAGTATTTTTTTATAAAAATAGTATTTTGTGGGATTATATTTATGGGATATGTTGAATATATTTCATTGAATAAAAATATTTTGTGTCTAGTCTCCAAAAGCACTAAATAAGTACGATCCTCTGGTCTGTGTTTGTATAATGTAATTAATATTCATCTTAAAGTTGTAATATCTATATAAAAAATCATAGGTCACTATATAGATCTCTCATAAAACATAAAAATTAGATATTAACTATTTTTAATGATATATTATTATTTATTACCCTTATCCACATAAGATATTTGACCTTCACCTAGATTATATCATGTCTTGTATAGTGGATTCATTGGATAGGTTTTCCGCTTAATTCTCCTAGAATTTTTAGGATTCATGGTCCACGTTGATCATCATCACAATTAAATATTTTATTGGTCCAAAAAAATAAAATATTCCCCAAAAACTTGTGGGTACTATTCCTATACTATCAAAACAAAATTATGAAGAGAAGGTGTTTAAACAAGAAATGGAAAATGTGTCGACTATTGTTTAATTTTAAGAAATAATTGTAATAATGATGAGAAATAGAGTTCATATTGAAAAATTAACCAACATTAGTGTTTATAAACATTGAATATCATGAATATTATAATATAAATAATTAATATTATCGATATTCAGTGGCTAATATAGGGTTGTAAAATACAACGTACTAGTATATGGAAATAAATGAATAATAATTCATGGATAAATGTACGTGATAATATGAGGATGTAGGGAAATAATATAATGCCCCATCCTTAAACCTTAATTAATCTTGAGTTATTACAAGATTACACATTGAGGATCTTTTCGAGTTTAGAGTTTTAGAGAATTAGATCATAAAACTTGCATTACATTCCACATATAAGCAAAGTGGTTACATAAAGATAGTATTCTTCATTCCCATCAATGGAAACATATTTAAAATAAAACATGGATTCTTTCTTGACACTTCCTTGACACTATCATCATATCATGTACCCTTCCCTTGACCTGTGAAAATCATTTCAAAAAAAACTTGGGATGAGCATAAAAATCTCAGTAAGGGATATAAAAATATGGAAAGGAAACATGGGTACATATATACCTAAGGATGAGATCATACTTTACCCATAAAACATAGGCACTTTAACATACCTCATAAAATCATGAACAAATCATAGAAATCATAATACATAAAGGTAACTTGAGGCATTCATAACATTCTTACGTAGGGAGTAACCCTCTTGGTTACGTTTGGAATACCCATCACAGTATATTCCCTAAATCTCTTCGGAGAAACCTTAACGTTTCACTCCTTCGCGTTACCCAATGAATTGGAGAGCTATATCGGGCTCACCCGCCCTTAGTTTATCACGGAACCACCCGTCTTCATAATAATGCCCAAGAACCATAACTTAATCGTATCACATAAAACATGTATAAAGGAAACATAGCATTTCCACATTTCAATCACAATATATCAATACAACACAAAAAACATTGTGAAAACCATTTTCAATACCAAAATAAAAGAAAAGTAAAACATGGTATTTATTTTTCTTTTAAAAAGAAGGTATGGCTTGTAGAGGAAACCGAAACTCAAATAACGGTCACGACGGCGGAGAAGTCGTTGTTGCCACATACGTACGACAAAAACATTCCCTTTTGTCGTTTAGTAAACGCTTCATATAAAAAAGATTCCTTTTGAATAAATGTAAAAGTCAAAGGGGTTTATACACCGTATAAAAGAAAGTTGTGTATAAAATAAAATATGCCTCAATGAAAGGAGATTGAGACGAAGTCCCATACCTCGTATCCGACTTGACCCGGCCGTTCTTTAATCTCCTTTAAAAGTGTAACTCCTTCTGATTTGAGCCTAAAGGCTTCCTTTGAAAGGATTATGCCCAAAGGTAATCCTCTAGGATGAGGAGATGGATGTGGAGAGAGTAAATGGGAAGGGGTTGGCCGAGCCAAAGGCTTGAGGAGTGTGTGAAATGAGGTAGAGGTGGGGGCCTTTTATAAGAGGAGAGGAGGGGCACTTTTGGAAAGTAAAGATAAGTTACTTTATTTTAAAAAGAGTTTCGGATTAAAAAGGTCCTACATTTCTATAATTAGATTATAAGGTGATAAGGCTTCTAAATCCACTCATCCAATTGGTTTTGTCCATGTGTAGGTTTTAGATTTTTCATTATCTCTCCTTTTTATTTAAATCGTTAAATAATGAGGTCATCGATGCATCATCATGATGTCATAAATAATTTAATTTATTTAAAGTCTAAAAATTATATAAAAAAATACTATGATTTAGGAAATATTTTTAGCTTTCCAATTACTATTTATAATAAAAAATCTGATCTTTATAACCCCATGTAAAAAATGTTTTCGTAAAATATATTATGTTTGTGTCATTTTTACTTTTACATTAAATAAAAAGTTATTTATGTCATTTCCCAACCAAAGTAGATCCATGGGGTCCCCAAGTTGACCCATGGCTTGTCTTGGTAGGCCATGACACAACCAATGAGGGTAGGACATGTGTCAAGCTCATCTCATTTTATTAAAGCATTATTTTTACCTTAAACTACACTAATTACCACTAATCGCGATTAAAAACTTAACAAGTTACTATTCACTAAAAAATTATTTTAATCTCATTGAACCACATTTTACTTCTTAATGAAAACCATTTATTTCATATTTTTTAAATTCAAAACACAATGATGGCAAAATTTCATTTAAACGGAAAAATCAGTTTTTATAAGTACCACTTAGTGGTTTCACTATTCATTAAAAATTGAAGTTTTTCAGAAAATTACCAAAAATCCACCCTAAGATATATTTGATATTCCGAATTCAAAAATGAAGTCTATTTTACAAAATTCAAAACATATAAGTCACATTAATTAATTTAACAATTAATTCCCGTTGTCAGAGCAAATAGCGTGTTTTTATGAAACAATAAGTATCAAAAGATTGACACCAATTTAAGTCCAATTTCAAAGTGAAATTGATTCCAATGACCACCATTGGATTAAATGGTAAAAATATATTCTAATTTTACTTCAAAACCAATTCAAAAGATAATATAATCATATAAATAAATTATATTAAAAAGCAGTTTTGATGTAAAATGCAGTATTTTTCACTATTCATTAAAAATTGAACATTGTCAGAAAAATACAAAAAATTCACACAAAGTAAATTTTGATGTCCCAATCATAAAGAGTAAGTTTATTTTGACAAAAATAGTTTATAAAATTTTTAAAAGATAGATTTAAAAAGGGTTTTCCATCATAAGGAAGTAAAACAATCTTTTAACAATATTAGTGTATTCCATGCTTAAGATTGGATTTATTTTCATTTTAAGCCTCTAAAACACTATCTTAATCATTAATAGACATAGATAAAAATATATATTATTCATTACTTACTTGGGATGTTACGAATAAAATACCTTCATAAAAGTTTAATTAATTTCTTATAAAACACAGATTATCCGCATAATCTAAAACTATAGAATAGGTGGCATGGGATTCTATAAAATATAATAGTGATGGGTTTAAGAACCATCAAAGAGACTAAAAAGAATGAAAATATTTTTATTCTTTACATAAAACTTTCTATACATACCCAATTAAGGTATATTTATTATTAGAAACTAATGGATTTTATCTATTTGAGACTTTAAGTACCAGTTATTTCTTATGGATAGTTATTTTGATCGCTCACAATCTACCTCCATGGATGTGTATGTAACAAACATCTTTCGTAATTTCAATGATTATTCCAATAAAAATTACTAGAAATGAAATTTATAGATACCATGAACCTTTAAAACATGAATTGAAATAGTCATGGGACAATTATGTTGATACATATAATGTATAAAAAAATTTAATGGAATCTTATCTCATGTTGAAAATTAGTAAATTTCCAAGAGTTGGGAATGTTTTTGGTTAGAATACTCATGTTGTCCTAGAAATTTAATCTTTTAACATTTATTTTGACTATAAAAGACTCCCTTATAGTAGAAAAATGTTTTTTGTGCTATAATTGATTCCTAGATGTACCTTATATTCTTTCATTTAACAAGTCATAATTTTATGGAAATATTTTTTTTGAAGTCCCCTCCAAAATTGTAAAGTAGGTTAGAAATTTTAACACAGTTATAAGATATTATTGTTGAATTTTTGAAATATTATAAGTATACTAATTGTTGGATTATTTGATTAGTAACACACAAATGTAAGAATAAAAACATTTTTTTCAAACACACTTGTTAAGAACTAAATATGTTATATAAAAATCTTGATTTTATTCATGTTGAGAAGAATGTGTGTGATAATATACATTCTATAATACTTAATGAGAAGGTAAAAACAAAGGATAAACCTAATATATGAAATTAATTATAATAGATGAATGTAAAGTGTGATATATAGGAAAATAACAATGGGAAGTATGCTACCAAAAAATTATTGAAAAAAAATAAAAATATGTGTTAATTAAAATGTGAAATTACCTTATGGATATTATATTAAAATTTCATGATTTACAACATAAAAATCATAAGGTGTGTAGACTAGAAATTTATGACTCATATATTTTAATGGCATATTTTTCAATGTTTTCATTGTTTAACTTCTTACTTGAAAAATTAATAGAAATCATAAAGTATCATTTCTTGTTCTTAAAAGAACTCAGTGAAGTAAATTTAAGCCCTAAAATGATTGAAAAATTAACGAACATAATTTTTAGCATAGTTTGTCACATGGATATGATATTTCCAACATCATTTTTCCTGGTAATGATTTATTTGACATTGAATTTGGCCAATGAAGATAAATTTGGAGAACCCATACACTATTTATCCAATAGAGAGGTGTTTCCTTATTAAATTTTACTCATTATCCAATTGTGTTTATACAAATCTTTAAATATAGGTTAATTATGTACTGTTTCATTTGGTAACATGGCTATTTAAAGTATTATGTAAAGAAAAAAGTTGAACGTGAAGGATTTATTAGAGAATGTTACTTGGATGAAGAGTGTCTCACATTTTGTTCTAGGTATTTAGATGGAATTGATATAATCTTTAATCTAGTTATGAAATATGAAGATAACTAAAATTGTAATTAGACCTTCAATAAGTCAAAAATATTTTCAATGCTAGGTTACCCTATTAGAGAGAGATCTTCAATTTCACTAACTCATATGGATTTCAGGCAATAATAGATGTTTTTTCTACTAAATTGTGATATTTTAATGCCTTTGATTTAATAATTGAATACAAAAACAAAGGGTTGACTTTAGAACTGGACTCAAAATGATAAATAAATAATACGAGTTATGAAAAAATATATTATTTATTTTTTAAAATGTTGTATAACTAAATATTTGGTTTTATATTTATAATATAATTCTAATTATGTTTTTTAAATACTAATATTTTTTATCTAGTTGTACAGATTATAAACATTAGTAATCAATATGGGATATCAAATGATTTGAAATATTTTTCTGAATTGACATCAAATGTTTCTAAGATATTTAACTCCCACTATATTAATAGTGTCTAGTTTCATACTTCTTATCATGAATAAGGATAGAAAACAAAAAAAGTTTTATAATTTGAATATTCTAAGAGTTATGATTTTATGGAACATTTATTAACATTATCATATAAAATTAGTGTAAGATTTTGACATTTATGAAGATGTATTAGGCTCATTTTCAGGTAATCTATTTCCTTATTTTTTTCTACATTGGTTAAGGCTTTTCTTGGATGAATTCAAGTTAATTTTGGATGTTTTTTGGGTATTTGTGTAGTGCATAGTTGGCATACGGTTTTCCCAAACTATGCGCTCATCTTAGAAAACCGTGAAAACAAAAAAAAGGAGGTTATTTTCATAGTTGGAATAGGTTGTGTAAAACTGTACACCCTATTAGTAGATATCAAGCACCACTAATAAGAGGTTCGCTGTTAAGGACATAATTTGTAAAAGCATGCGCCCCTACCCAAGAAACCATGCATGCATGATTTATTTTTCTGAACAAATGTTTTAACATTCCCAAACTCTCTATATTTCACCCTTATTCCTCCCAACTTGACCATAATAGTTGTCTCTCATTTTTTGAGGCTCCATGATGGATTATAATTCATTCTAAACTCTATTATTGATGAACTAAGGACTGGATTGAAGAATATGCACCTCACCTGATAAGATATCTCATCCGAATTGGTTTCCTCTTACTCCCATGTATTTAAATCAACTATTAAAGTTATTTTTCCTCCATCATTGATCAGATAAGATCAAGATTTTAATATTCCTTAATCCATTTCATCATGGATCTAATATTTGGTTATAAATCTCATTATTTATTGTAAAATTGAACATTCTTCTTCAATGTGGTGATTTATAATTTATTGAACACTCATCAAAGGTCATGTGGCAGGAGGTCTTTTATTAAATTCCCAATGTATTTATTTCAACAACATGTATGTTATTTTGAAATTTATATTTCACATTTAGAAATTAATTCTTGAATTGGATAAATTAATTTGGTTAATTAATTATTTTATGGATTGTTGAATTGATTGAATATGGGGTTCTGAAAATGGTCAATTGATGGGATTGTGGATTTTTAATTGATTGAATAATGGGATTTAATGGATGTTTGGATTAACTTTTAAGGGTTAATTAATTATAATATTAAACATTGACATATGGTTTAATAGTGAATTTTTCTTATTATTACATTTTATTAAAGTGATGAACCATTATTTTTTTTATAATTTAAATGGTATACAATAATGTTAAAAATTGACAAGTGGTTTTATGATGATTAACCATATTAAATGTGATATATTTAGTATATGTTATTGATTGATAAATAGGGTGAGACACGGACTGATGCTTCAAAATACCATAGGCTGATAGACATGGTGTTCTAGGCCCAAATTCATGCAAGGGATAAAATAGTGTGGGACAAAAAGTGATGATTCAAAATAAAATATGTTATTTATTGATAAATGGGGTGTGGTACAAGGACAGATTCTTCAAAATACCATGGGGTGATATACATGGTGTTCTAGACCCAAAATGTTTTCATTGAACTATGGTTCCAAATAGATTTTATATTAATTGAAATTAAACAGATGGTGTAAGCTCGTGATATAATCAATTATGATTTCCCATTGTGTATAGGTTGAAACTCCGACATGGGATGAATACGGTATTTATGGTTCAATTATCTTTATGATCCCTGGTGAATTTATGTTAACTAAAGAATAATGAAATGTGATAACTGTTTACATTATTGTACATTATTCTTTATAAAACTGCATACCCTTTTATAGACTGGATAGTGTTTTAGATGTTGTTTTGGGTAGCCTATTTAGTTCTAATAACACCCTACTTTGGATGCCTAATCAGTGCCTAAAAATACTTCAAGATTTCAGGAAAGGATAAGATCAATAGTCCTATGTTAGATGGATGAGTTGGGATACTACATAGACGAGGGAAATGGAAATTATGTTGGGACACAATTGGGGTTTTTTAGTGTGTATTTATCTTTCAGTTTTATTTATACAAATAAAACATATATGGTATGACATATCTACTAATTTAGTTTTGGATATTGTATTCGTGTTTTGGTTATCATGTGATATTAGTATTTTTATGGTTATGCATATTTTCATTTGGTTATTGTTTATTCATTTTCTCTATTGTAATGCTTTGATAAAGAGGGTATAATCTCCCCATGTAGTATATTTGACCCTCACTACTATTCAGAATCATCTAACATATAGGGAGGTGCACATGAGGTTAAGTAACCGACCTACTTAAGACATCAGTATGTAGAACCTGGGTTAAGATGTTACAAAGTGGTATTAGACATTTATTTATTTCTTTTAATTTATCTTACTATTTGGTAAAGTTATACAAGAGACCTGGATGATTCAAGCCTTGGTTATGAGCTCATTCATGGGAGTAGTTAATCCATATATAGGGGGAAACCCAAGTACCCATGGAGGGATTATTGAGATTGATGTTTCATTTTATAGTTGAATGTAATTTCACCTTGGGTGATGCACTTGTTGAATGATGTTATTATTTTATGATATTTATGAATAATGGCATGGAATGGTACAAGAGCTGATTACGAATTCATTATTCTAGGCACTTGGTAATTTTATGTGAAATGAATCTTTTTAGGAATGCATATAAAATCATGTTTTGGAAAGTTGTTTAAATGAAAATGATTTTATTTTATTGTGTAATTTAAATGGAAATGGTCCCAATAAGAAATTAGGACTTTATAAATGCTAAAAAATGTGAAAATTGGAAATGGATAAAAGGGTTTCTAATGAGAATCTTATTTATAAAATTGTTTACCCTCTATGATCCATGACCTGGATGACGGATGTTTGAGGGTATTGATAGCACCTCATTTTTTGACCATGTGGTGGGGTATGGGAGGTGACTTGTTATGGTTTTATGTGAACCCCTATTACAAATTTGTGATAATGTTATTTTATTTGTTCTGAGATGCATGTTTGTCATTATAGAGATATTTCTCCAAGATGACACTTGTTGATAGGAAGATAGGAGGAAATAGCAAGACATGTCCCTCTAGTGGTGGAAGCTAAGGAACCAATAGTTATGAGCGAAGGTTATGGGGATAATTTATGTGATAACATTGCTCTCTTCATGAGTTTTAATGAAAGAGACCTAGGGAAGGTTATGAAGAGTATTTCTAACCTGAAAAGGATGTTTCAATTACAAAACAATATAAAATTTAATGAATAAAGTGGACTTAAGGAATCCAGGTTCTAGATTGAATCTATCCATATGTTCCATGACCACTTAGAGACTCATAATGAGAAAAGATTAAAGCTGGATGCTTATATGTTATGTGGTTAGGAAAATAATTGGTGGGACATCTAGATTCTAGATCAGTAGCTAGAGAATTTAATGTAGAAGTGCATTCAGAAGAATTTCTTTTAGTACATTTACCCTGATCTGCTCAAGTAAGAGAGTGAATATGAGTTTATGTGGTTGAACCATGGGGGTCATTTTCATGAAGGTATGTGTAATAAAATTTACTAATTTTAAATGCTTTTTTATAGCTTTGGAAGGGGATGAGGCTACTGAGGAAAAGGTTTTATAGGATGTGCTTGAATATGAAATTAATTCTCATGTCAGCACCATTAGGTTGAGAAATTTTTCATAGGTGGTGAATCTGGATCTCATATATAAGGGGGAATTGAAGAAGGATTCTATGGATAAACATGTGGTTTCTTTTGTATGACTATGAGATACATCCTCTGATAGTAGGAAGTAAAACTATGATAATGTTAACCAAAGTATTGAAAAGTAGAATAGACAGGGAGAAGGTTCAGTTACTCAATATATGACTCGATTGATATTCCACTAGTGTGGTAGGTCAGGTCACATTCATAGACAGTGTTCCTAACCACTAGTATAATTCCATTATTGTGGAAGGATGTAAAACTACAACCCATCTAAAATAACCCATGATAGATGGGTAGTGATGGAGAAACTACACAAAACTAGAGTATGGGATATAAATATTCTACATCATAAAATTCTATAAGTTATAGTTCTACTAGCCATGAAGGTCGAGGATGTGAATGTGGTACTTCTGGGAAAGAGAACTCATGTCAGCAGAGTGGTGTATCTCATAGGACTCAGACTACATCACATGGAAGAGGGGAAAGAAAATTACATGTCATTCATCCCACACTAGTGGATATTCAGGTTGGTCCATTGATAGTTAGAGGTAATATTCTTGTATATTCTATTATTTCTAATCCTTTATATGATAATGGTTACTCTAATTATTTTATATCTACAGAACTTATGAATAGGTTGATCCTGGAAGGGGAGTTTGTGTCTAGGGTTATAATGATTGATACACCATTGGGAGTATAGTCGAGATATATCTACTTATGTGAGGGGTGTTCTCTCGAGTTTGTGGGGTATTATTTTAGGTGGGATCGTTTCATTCTTGATATGTTAGGTTTTGAATTCATTTTGGGTATGGACTAGTTAGTAGTATACCAAACCCACATCGATTATTTCAGTATGAGAGTGACATTTATGCCTCCTAACGGTGATAATTATGTTCATCAGGGAGAGTGGGATTTATAGGTAGGCCATAGAGTTCCAGTTAATCAATAACTATGGGGATCACTACCCTAGTTGCTAGTCATTTTTTGGATGATGCGGTGTGAATCATGATGTCTTTCCCCCCATAGTATACCGGTTCTAGGATTTTTTTTCCCAGAGTAATTCTTAGGGATGCCACATGATTGAGATGTGGAATTTAAAATTGAGATCATTTTGGGGTTAGATCCAATTTTTATTCCATCATATAGAATGGAAATAATAGAGATTCATGAGAATAAGTCTCAACATGAAGAGTAAATGGATAAGGGGTTTATCCATTCGAGTATGTCGCATTGGGATTCCCCATTTTTTGCAACAAATGAAAACATGACATTGTGTTTGTATATTGATTACCAGGTGTTGAACCTCATAAAGTGAAAAATTGATATCATATTCCACATATCAATGATATATTTGATCAATTATGAGTAGGTTTTATGTTCTCCAAGATTTAATTGAGATCATAGTATCATCAGTTGAGAGTTTGACATTATTATTTACCATGTAAGACTATTAGAATATTTTATCAAATATCTAAGTATGTCTTGTTGTCATTTGGGATGATGAATGCTCTGGTAGTGATTATGGCCTTGATGAACTGAATCTTCCACCCATACCTGGATCAGTTTGTGGTTGTTTTTTGGATGAAATCATTATGTTATCTAAGACTGATGATTATCATTACCAACAAATTGAAACCATCATGGGTACACTCCGAGAGAATATTCTATGCACTAAGAAATCTATGTGTCAATTATGGATTAATATTTTATATCTATTATGTTACGTCATCTAAGAGGAAGGTGATTAGATCAATACCTAGAGAAGATAAAGATATTGGTTTCTTGGGAGTATCCCAATAATTTTTTTTATATCTTCATCTTTCCAAGCTTAGCGAGTTATTATCATAGGTTCATTTAGGAATTTTCCCACTTGGTAGCACCACTTTATGGCCTGAATAAGAAGGGAGTAAAGTTTTAATGTTTTGGATAATTTGAGAATTCATTCCTGGAGTTGATGAAGCACTCGACTACGAATCCAATCTTGAGGATACCTAAACTAGGTGTTTTCATGGCCCTTCCCCTGGGGGCCCATGCCTTGACTACCCCAAGCCTGCCATCCATAGGCTAGAGGTTGACAACTAGCACTGGAAAGGTGTATCCACAAAATTGGATGGAATTACCTTTAAAACTATACAAACACACAGCCAACAATGCAACATGATGCAACCATGAAGAAAAAATGTAGTAGAACAAGTGTGTACTAAAAGTTAGGGGTCGGAATACAATCCCAACTAAAAGATAAAACTAAAATAGAAAAACAAAAATAGCTCCTACAATTTTCCATCAAGGATCCTACCTGAAGGTTAGGTACAGCTCGTCCCCACAGCTCTCCACATCAGCCAGTCTCCTCTGTGTGCTGCCTAGTCCTAGCTCCCTCAAGTATCAGCCAAACTACTCATCATCTGTACAAGACACAATAAGGAGCGGGCAAAGCCCGTGCATGGGTGAGTATAAAAATACCCAGTAGGGACCCCGAGACCCCTGAAGGTCTCTCAGAATTCCACAAAGTAAAACCAAAAATCATGATCTCAGTCAAAAAGAACAAAGAAAAAGACACAGATCAAACCATATATACTCATCTCATCTACAAAGAAACATAAGGCCCCAACCTCAATCCATTTCCAAGATTTCCAAATTAGGATCAAAGCATTACTCAAAGATCATGAGTACACGCTCCATGAACTATCCATCCCTGATGGCACCAGTTTGAAAGATGTACTACATCCGGTACAACTCAACCATTCTTAATGGAATGTCCAAAAGGACGTGCTCCATCATGAACATTCTACTAGAACTACCTCGAGTGCCCGGCACTAGAGGTCTCACAGTCACAGTCTTGCGCCCGAGGCAAGACCAAGGGAAACCAAGTGAAGAGGCCCAGTCCTCGACATTGTGTCCTATAGTCGAGGGATCTATAACTCCCCTAAAGGACGCGCTCCCCGTATCTACTCAGAGACAGGGGAGTACTACTTCATATGTGAGGACTCGTACCTTACCTGGTAGGGGAGTACAACTCTGGTAGTTTTTTTGTTGTGGTGGACCCACGCCCTATTATGTTAGTGGAGTACCGACCCCATGCTAGAGGACACGCACCCTGGAACGGCTGGGGAGTACCAACTCTATATGTGAGGACCCACACCCTACCCGGTAAGGTAGTACAACTATGGTAGTTTGTTCGTAGTGGGGGACCTACGCCCTAGTACATCAGGGGAGTACCGACCCCAGGATAGAGGACCCACACCCTGGCACGGTAGGGGAGTACAGACTCTGTTGTAGCATTGAATAAGGAGGACCCACACCTTGGGTTGACAGGGGAGTACCAACTCCTAACATAGAGTACATGCACTCTACCCAGTAGGGGAGTACCTAACTCTATGTGAGTTATGTATAGAGGACCTGCGCTGCAGTCCAATAAGGGAGTACCGACTCCAAAGATAGAAAAACAAATCATAGGGAAACAAACCTGCACTCATGATGTGGGGAGTCTCTTCTCTACCGGAGTATAAGAGTAAATAATACCCGTGACATGAGTCATCAAAGAAGTAACCATCCTAACTCTCAATACAAGAAACACCATGGTTGTGCTCCACCGGTTATCGGCCATACCTCAACCACCATTAAGTTCCACAAGTAATTAACCCTATGATAATTCATGTCATAAGAGTTCCAATAAAATAGACGGCGCGTCAATTGGACACCCGATCTGTAAGCTATAGGCAATTCTGTGTCGAGGGCTCGGATGGATTTGAGTATGATCCAACTCGTCCAAACTCCAACTTTCTCCAAAAGTCAGGTGGGGTATCTCAAAAGGATCATCTCACTCCAAGTATATCAGCACCGCAGATAGTTTATCAAATGGACATTTGGTTCAAAAGTTATGGCCTTTTAAGTGTATCTCGACCTGAGAGGGGTCTGGGTCCTATCTGACCCGGTTGACCCGACCTGGTCTGGGCCGACCCGACCCAACCTAGCCCGGCCCGGTTGGGTTGGGCCATGCATGTCTCGGACCACTGGCTAGCACAACCCATGCGGGGTCGCGCGGTCCGCTTCTCCTAAATAGCTCAAAGGAGTCGTTTGGCTCTTTTATTTGAGGCACCAGGTTGCTCTGCCTCATCACCCATGGGACCCGTAGGGAACGAGTCCCCTACATCGTTGTGGCTCCCTTCAGCATGGTTCAAGATGGATTTCAGCCTCCACCTCCATGGTCAGCCACTGTCAGCTGCCACTCTGAACATTGCGGCGCCACTCTTCCACCGCAGCAGGCAGTTGTCGGCCACCTCCCTCATCTGTCGGTGCCAGTTTTCGGCACTGCCACACTGGTGCCGCTCCAACGCTTCTTCCGTGGGCCACCAGGTGAGCCCTGATTGTCCGTTCTTCCTTACGGACATGCCTATGGTCCTCTCGGGATTTCATCATCATTGTACACCTCTCAGTTTCAAGGTTCCATCAAGTTGGAACAACCCGCCTTTGAAGAATGCAATGAAAAACAAGCAGCGGGGGGTCCGGGCCTTGTTCGTTTGGCCCATGCCCTCCGCGTTAGCATCATAACAAGTGGGGGTAATTTATAAATCACATTAAAATATTGATAACCCTTGTTCAAATCCCCCATAATGACCACCCGAAAATTCAAGAATGGGGGAAGAAACATGGGAATTTCTTGAATTAAAAAAAACCCTACCTCAAGATTCTTTGGAGACGTAGAAGTGGTGGACGAATATTCTACATTCGATGAAGCCGTCGGCATTCCTCGATCCCGGTTTATTTCCACCCGAGTTTCCATCTCCATCGGTGGAAGGTGTCACGTCACTTTTCCAGAGGTTCCTCACTTGATGAAGTCATGCCAAAAACACTACCCTGAGTCCCATTTAAATAAAGGGGGAAAAGGGTGACTAACACACCGAGGAATTAATGGGGTTCATTAATTGACATAATTAACATGCCACATTAATTGCACGAGGGTTGGTTACACAACCAAATTTTAACCAAGCATTTAATATCCTAAATTAAATGTCTGACTACCTCTGTGGTCCCCACCACCACCGCTCAAGAGATGGTAGGATAAAATAAAATAACAATTTTGTTATTTTATTAATTCTTAAAAGTTGAAAAAACTAACTTTTTCACCTAAAATAATGTGGTCAAAGTGAATCCTCCCTTAAGAGAATCTCGGTGCTGTGAGTTCAATGGTTTCCTTAGATTTCAATTCCGAGCACTGGTTCAAAATATAGAAATTGCCACCCGCACGTTTACTGAATGTGCCTTAAAAAAAGTTCAAAAAATTATTAACAGTCACCCTCAACCCATGTCGGTCTAGGTTAGGATATTCATAAAGGAAACACGCCCTCATGAGATCAATGGTACTCTCATATTTCTAATATGAGTTACCATTTATGAGTTATATAATTTAACAATAAAATATTTTTTAATTAATTATTTTATTTACGACCAAAAACTAACTTCCGCTGTAAGACCACTCCGGAAAAAGTTATGATATGCCTAAGGAAAGAATTCCCTCACGATTTCAGCGGTTGTCTTTTATTTTTAACTCGAGTCACCATTCGTGAGTTTTAATCATTTAAAAAATAAAATAAGTTTATTTAATTATTTTATTTTCGGTTATGTCATTTTTGGGTTTTCTCACTGGAGGCATGCGTCGACTAAATTTAAGTCACTCCTAGGGTAAAACCCCCATCTTGAACGCAATTATGCCCTCAGATTTCTTATCTGGGCACCCGTTTAAGATTTATTCCACTTTTTCAGGAAAACTACTCACGTGCGCTATTTTAAGCTTAACACTTTTTCGACAGATCATTCCGTGCACTCTGAGTCTCAGAATCACGAGCCGTTAGATTTCACAGTATCGTAATAATCACAAATAATTAAAAAAATTACATGAAAATTTTGGGTCTTTAAATTATCCACACCTTGGGGATCTTTATCCCCAAAACCCAAAAAAAAGGAAAATCAAACAATTGAGGGTACTGAACACAAATCTGAGCCTTCCTCTCTTATGTGCTTTCTTGGAGGTTCTCGTGCTGACACTAAACTCGCACCAGAAGGATCGACCATCCAAGAAGGACTCACTACTAACAATCCTCTATCTCCACTGGGAACTCCATAAAATTATCCCCATCATCAAAGTCCAACTCGCCCTAGTCGATAACGTGTGATGGATCAGGCATGCATCTCCTCATCTACAACACATGGAAAACATTATGCACTCGGTGCATCTATGGGGGGAAATCTAGGTGGTACTCCACCTCGCCAACTCTACTGAGAATCTGGAAAGGTTCGATGAACCTCAGAGATAGCTTACTACCCCGGCTGAATCTTTACAATCCCCATAAGGGTGAGACCTACAATAAGACAAGGTCTCCCTCCTTGAACTCTAAGGGTCTCCATCTCCTTTCGGGATAAGACTTATGTCGGCTCTGTACAGTCTTCATCCCTATCCACCAGTACTGACGCCAGAGGTCCTAGTACATCTTCTCCACACCAAGATGTATCTCCAAAGGGGATGTATGGAAATCCCTCAACACCTCATCGCATAGTGTCACTAGTTCCATGGTGTGTCCTTTGAGATGGATGACATGCTCACCACATTTATAAAATCCTTTAAGAGCATATCTTAAGGATATCTGAGCACATCGGACCTCACAGTCTACGTCCCCAAGTTGTGCCTTCTGAACTCACTGAAGGTGTGGGGGAGTGATACTTATAGACTGGAGGTAAGCTACTACATCACTATCCATGAAGTGTTTTTGTATCATGGCTAGATACTTTGTCTTCTCACTCAGCAGTTGTAAACCAGACCTCCTACTAAGTGCATCTTCCACCATGTCCCCCTTCAAAACTCTCATCTCCTAGAGCTTTGCAGGAGCCTCCCAATATACAGTTGCAGATATTGGTGTCATCACTGGGTAAAACCTAACACAAAGTCCATCTCCCTGTGGGTAGTTAATTCTGGAAACACTTTTTTAAAAGATGTTCCCACACTCTGCCACTATTATTGGGAACTCAAAACTTGAAACTCCTACTTCCACAATGGTAAGTATGACTGACTCAAGAGTGATCGGCTACACCCTCCTATGCATGAGATTAAACTGTGATGCCTAGGTTTCCTTTTTCACCGACCAAGGAAAACTCCATTCCAACGTTATAGATATACCACAACCTTTTTCCTAAAACATTCAATCTGAGCATGAACTGTGGATGACCAGTCCATACCCAAACTAACATCGTAAGTCCTTGAAGCTGCCACCAAGAGGTTCCAATCAAAACTCTCGCCTCAAGGGTCAGATCAAAACGTCAGTACAAGTGTGATTATTAAGTCTCCTCCCAAAGGTATCTCCAGACATAAGGTTCAAGTCAACTATTTAACCAGAAACTCTAGTTCTTGAACAAGATTCGTGATAAGAAGGAAGGATTAGTACTTATGTATATTAATACGGAATCTAGTGGTCAACACAAATCGTACCTCATATCATTCCTAGAGTCCTTGGGTCACACTCCCTGATTGCATACAGCTACTCCCTTCCCTATCCTCCAGCTTCCTGAGCCTGGTGGGGACCACATTAGGGTGGTGGTTGTAACACATAAAAATGTATACCACCTCTTGCTTCTCTCCTAGATCCTCTTCCATGTCTTCTGCCCTACAGATTCATCTTTCCCTATCACTTCCTCTTCCTGAAATATTTTTACACATCCAAGTCTCCAAGACTGACGTCAGTTTCCTCCTTTCCCACTACTGACATTCAGTGGTTATATCTGCTCAACTAAAGAATTTTCAACCAAAAAGGTTATCTCTAGCACCCTAACATAAGTAGTAATTCATAAAGGAATATTTCTAGATCATATTTCCCTAAACAAATCTCGCTCAGAGGTCTGATCCCTGAAGCACTGACCGTATCATATTTATCGAGTACCCGGAATGGTCGGTACACCTTGATGAATACTCAGCTACCGACATGTCATCCTGCCGAAGTTGTAGAAGCTCTTGGGAACACATACCCCTCAGATTTTTATGGTAAGAGACCTCCTTCTCTGAGGAAGGTTCTCAAGCTCGGTCAATGGAAAAATTCACCTCATCATATGATAGGGGTAATCTAAAAACTACCATTTCCCTGCTAAGCCACAATGAATGATCACTACCAAGACCACCATCTAATCTAACGGTGCCCTGACTAGATGGAAATGCAGTCACCACCTCAAGCCAGTCCTTAGCCTCTTGTGAGTTCGGCTCTCCTCAGAACCTGAGGGGTATCTTTCATGAAACTTTATTTAAGGAATTGAGCCTATAAGTGTCCTCTACTAGTAGTGTTGGTAGTATGTACTAACCAATGGGAAGTGTTATCGTTGGGACACCGTTTGAAGGAACCTATCTCAAGAAAAAGTCCTTGTACTGAAGCCTCATCACAATGTGGACCATCCTCATGGTCACGCATTGCAATCCTGGCTGGCTGGCTGTGTGGATGCATCTCGAAAGTGAATCAAGATGAACCATGGCCAATAAGTTATACCTAGTGAGCTGACTCAAAAGAGATCAAAAGAAAAAAATTTCAAAAAAACACATGCAATCAGTTTTTTCTTGTAACGAGTCAGAAAATAGGATTCAGGGTCCTAGTGTATGGATACGTCGGCTGCCGCACCAACACTAGACTCCAGAACCGAAACCAAAACTCAATACACTTATAACTATTGCTCTATTGAAAACATAGACTCTTAGTTCTTCTGGTATAACCAAATCCTCTGAGACCACTTTTTCATGACCCATCCCTCGGGGCCCAAGTCATGACTACCCCTGGCGCGCCTTCCATAGTCCAGGGGTTGGAGACTAGCACCGAAAAGGTGTATCCCTAAAATGGGAAGGAATTTCATTTAAACTTGTACAAACACACTTCCAAGAATGCAAAAAGATGCAATCATGAAGAAAACCTGTAGTAGAACAAGTGTGTACTGAAAGTAAGGGGTCAAAATACAATCCCAACAGAGAGATACAACTACAACTGAAAAATAGAAATAGCTCATGTGATCCTCCACCAAGGATCCTACCTGAAGGGTAGGTATAACTCGTCTCCACAGCTCTCCACTTCATCCAGTCTCCTCCATGTACTGCCTGGTCTTGGCTCCCTCAAGTCTCATCCAATCTGTCCGTCATCTGCACAAGACACAATGAAGTGCGGGAAAAGCCTGTGTAGGGGTGAGTATAAAAATACCCAGTAGGGAACCCAAGACCCCCAAATGTCTCTTAGAATTAAAAACATGAATACCAAAAATCATGATATCAGTCACAAAGCACAAAGAAAAATACATAGCTCAAAATAGATATACACGTATCATCCACAAGGAAACATAAGGCCCCGACCACAAGCCATTTCCAGGATTTCCAAAGAAGGCTCAAAGCGTATCTCAAGGATCGGGAGTACATGTTCCATGAACTGGCCATCCCGAATGGAGCTCATCTTATAGATATAATCCATCAAGTACAACTCAACCATTCATAATGGAATGTCCAAAAAGACGTGCTCCATCGGGAACTTTCTTCTAGAACTGCCTCTAGTGCCCATCACTAGAGGTCTCTATAACGACCCATACTTTACATACATTGTTAGTACTTCAAAATTTAAGTACACTTATTACAAAATATAAAAAAACCATGAAAGGACCATATAGGTATAGTGTCTTTAGAAACTGGGAAACATAAACAACTGGTTCATAAAGCGTCTACATTGTCTCCCATTTATTACATCATATCTATAGTCCATTTTGGAATATCTTACTTAATAACCTTCTTCCTGACCTTGGGAAAGAAAACATACAAATGTGTGAGCTCAAATTCTCAGTAATGGTAAACAAAAGAAATATCAATCACATCATATTCATAAGAACATAACATTTTGGAAATCTTTCCCTGCAAAAGAGATCATAATTTCATAACATGGGATAAATCATGGTAGTGAAATGTAATCACAATAATCATAACTTAATACATGAATCTTTGTGGAATACACACATAATCATAGAGAATCATTTCTTATTAGTCAAGACTCATTTCCAAGACTATCTTAGTGAACAAAGTCCATTTCTGAACAGAGTTCATTCCTCATTTCAGTCCTGTTTCACTGAACTGGTTTAACCTGCCGTTCCAGCCATTTCTATCTCATGAGATATAAAATATTTATCCAATGAATTGGAGGGAGATATAGGTCCCACACATCTCATAATTATACCATTCTTATGTGTGCCACAAAATCATAAACCATAAATCATAGCATAAACCATGTAATAAAAATGGGATTCTTAAACATTGTGACATCATAAAACAATTAATATAAGATAAAGTAATTCATAAAAATAATTCCATCACAACATAATCAAATAAATATAATAATAGGGAGAGAAACATAACCCTTTATTATCTTTGATGGAAAATAATTTTGATAAAACACTTGAACTCCATTCTTGAGGAAAATATCCTTTCTACTTCAAAAGCACTTTTCCTTTCTTAACATGTCATACAATTCTAAAATAAAAGAAGTTGATTAAAAATAAACTTGAAAACTTTTAAAGTAATATTCTTGGAAATAATTTTTTAAAAATCCATTCATGTCATATAAGTTAAAAAAACATTCTTCTCGTACTTTTTTTGGAAAAGTCAAAAAGTACCTCGTACGAAAAACGATAAAAGATTCCTTTCATATATTTTACTAAAAACTCACTGAAGGGTAAAATTGGATTTAAACAATTGTAGGTGGATGGAAATAATATTACATATTGAGGAATCATGGATGGGGATGATAAAATACACCCCACTAAATTTCAAAGTATAAACAATCTCGGATAAAAATGAGATTGTGATATTTCCCTTACCTTAGGTCTGATTTGCTTCGTAAGTGTCCAAAACTCCTGTATAATTATTTAAATAATGTCATTGACTTATTAATGAATCATACTCATTGTTATTATATCATATATGGTCATATTCTTAGCTTATTATAAGTAATATTTCATTGCTACTTGTTATTCGGGTGTTTATTACTTTTTGTTCTTATGCGTGTTTTGTCGAATAAATTATTATTCTTATTTTTAGGTTATAGATACCTCATTTACAGAAAGTTATTAGTGTAATATATATCATATTTATTCACTCAATTCATTTATGTAATCATTATTCAATGAAAATCATGTAGAACGAGTCGCATCACATCGTGGAGACGGTATTCCGTACGTACGCACGAGCGATGATATCATTCCCATGATCGTGGAATTGTATTGGAGTGTATTTATACTATTTCAGAATAAATATCACTTTAAAATAATCATATATATTCATTATTTACACCATTATACCCATCCAAGTAAGGTGGTGGTGGAAATAAATTAAACCACGGCGTGGAGACGGTATTCCGTACGTACGAATGCGCGGTGATTTCGTTTTCCGTAGGATGGATAGATGGTGAAATAGGTTTGTTTAATAATTATAATAACATATCATTATATGAGTGATACTGATTTTATTAATTAATAATGAAAAAACTAAATAAGAAGAAGTCGAAGAAGAAATAAAGTTGAAAGAATCGGTAACGGACATTACCTCTTCTTTGAAGCGCTTCTTTGAGACATCCTTTTAGGGCACTAAAATTGGTCTTTGAAGAATACCATGAACTCTAGGATGTTTCTAGGGAAGTGAAGAGGAGAAATTTGTAGGGGTTGGTCGAGCATGAAGGCTCAAAGTGATGTGAGGAAGAGAGGGAGGAGGTTCCCTTTTATAAGGGAGGAGAGTGGCACCTTTGGAAAAAACTAAAAATATTATTTTATTATAAAGCCATATTCGGTTTCAAATAGCTCAAAATTGATTTATTTATAAGCTAAGGTGGGGATGGGTCGAAATAATCTCATCCAATAGAATTTGGACAAGTTTAGTTTACTATTTTAACCTTATCATTTAGATTTAATTTTAAGTTAGATTATTTTACTTTTACCGTGTCTTTTTGTGTTCTTACACTATAAGGTTAATAAACTTACTATAACAAGCCAAAAAAACCTCAAGTTGTTTATTATTAATATATATAACCTTATCTAAGTCATTTGGCCGAACCATAGATTTTTAGGAATAAAATAACAATTAATAATATAATATTTGTTTTAAAAACTATTTTATGTCAATTTTGACTCTATTTAGTAATTGATTTGTTTAAAAATCATAACAAAATGATTAGTTATAAAAAAGTTAATTAAATAAATACTAACATGTCATATTAACCTATAAAATTAGTTTAATTCATAAAAAGTCTCAAATTACATTTATTTGGGTATTTATAACATCAATTGTGTCAATATTTCATTAATAGGATAATTACTGCATCATCTTTGTGTCATAAATAAATTAAATTATTTAATGTCCAAAAATTACAAATAAAATATCATTATGTAGGAAATCTTTTTATCTTTCTAATGAATATTTATAGTCGAATTTATCTTATTTATAACCCTATATTAAAAATTATTGACTTATTAAACTTTGATAATAACTATTTTAACCATTCCTTAAATAAATTAATAATAAATGTCCTAATCTAATCCAAGTGGGCCTAAATGGTCATATTTTATTCCTAAGGTTGTTTTTGGTCTAATTAAACTTATACAATAGAATTATGACATGTGTTAGGGTAATAATAATAACATTTTTACCCTTAATTACCCTATTTACTTTTAACCGTGGTAAAAAAAGTAACCAGTTACTATTCACCAAAAAATATTTTCATCTCATTGAACCACATTTTAGTCCTTGATATTAACCGTGTCTCTCGGATTTTCGAAATTCCACTCACAGAAGTGGAAAAATTATGTTTTATGTAAATTTGTAAATTCTCCTAGGAGGTGGGTAAAAGACGGTGAAAAGTTCAATAAAATTTTTATATATCTAAAATTATTATAAAATTACTCCAACGAATTACATTGAACTTATATAGGTATTATGTATCAATTTTGACCTAAAATAAATTTAAATAAAATAAATAATTATTTAAATAAAAAGTCGGTTTTTAAATAGTAACCCAGTGTTTTCACTATTCATCAAAAATTGAAAGTTTCCAGAAAAATACCAAAATTTCAACCTAGGATAATTTCGATATTCCAAATCCAAAAATGAAGTCCATTTTGAAAAATAAAATTTACAAAATTTAAAAAAGTGATTATTACTATTCATAATGGCTAGTTTTAATAATATTTTAATAGCATATCGTTGTTTAGTGAAACTCGGTATTGCGTACGACGCAAGCTATCAAGGAAGGTCGTGATTGCGTGTAAAGAAAGCCAAGATAGTGTTGTGTGTAGTGAAAGATTCCTTTGATGATTTATATAAAATAAAAACAAAATATTTCTTATAAAAGTCTCGGGTGTTACATTCTACCACCCTTAAAATGAATTTCGCCCTCGAAATTCGTCACTTGTAACAAACAGATGAGGATACCTCTCCCTCATCATATCTTCATGCTCCCATGTAGCTTCTTCTAATTGGTGGTTCCTCCATAAAACTTTCACCAAGCAAGTGGTCTTGTTCCGTAGGACTTTTTCACTATGATCGAGAATCCCTATCGGTTGTTCTTCATAACAAAGATCTTGTTCCAGTGGTACAACTTATGAGTTGGGTACATGTGAAGGATCAGGTATGTACTTTCTCAGGAGAGATACATGGAACACATCGTGAACTTGAGAGAGATTCGGTGGAAGCGCCAATCGGTAATCTACCTTCCCAACATGATCCAGTATTTCGAAAGGACCAATATACCTAGGGATCAGCTTTCCCTTCATTCCAAATCTCATTACTCTCTTCCAAGGAGATATTCGTAAGAACACTTTATCACCCACTTAAAACTCTAAGTCTTTTCTTCAGTTGTCGGCATAACTTTTTTGTCGACTTTGAGCTACTCTTATGTGTTTTTGAATAGATCGTACCATTTTTGCCATCTCATCAACAAGATCAGGTCCTAATAGCATTCTTTCCCCAACTTCATCCCAGCAAGTTGGATTCCTACATTTCTTTCCATAGAGAGATTCATAAAAAGCCATCTAAATACTGGAGTGAAAGCTATTATTATAAGAAAATTCCACCAAAGGTAGGTGTTGATCTCAACCACCTTTGAAATCCATAGAGTAATCTCTCAACATATCTTCTACAGTTTGAATTGTCCTCTCAGACTAACCGTCTGTATGAGGATGATAAGCAGTGCTGAAACTCAACTCTGTATCCAGAGTATGCTGAAGACTTTGCTAGAACTTTGAGGTAAACCTCGGATCCCTATTAGATATAATAGAAAGTGTTACTCCAGGAAATCTTACCACTTCCTTTACATATATCCTGGCAAGCTGGTCCAGAGAGAAATCCTCTCTAATAGCAATGAAGTGTGCAGACTTTGTAAGACGGTCAACTATGACCCAGATAGCATTATTTCCTTTGGATGTTTTAGGAAGTCCTGTGACAAAGTCCATAGTGATGTTTTCCCATTTCCATTCGGGTATGGGTAATGGTTGTAACATCCCCTTATACTTCTGTCTCTCAGCTTTAACTTGCTGACAAACCAAGCATCGAGAGACATATTCAGCAACATCTCTTTTCATGCCATCCCACCAGAAGTACTCTTTCAGGTCCCGATAAATCTTCGTGCTTCCAGGATGAATAGAGAATGAAGAACTATGAGCCTCATCCAGCAGTTCCTTCTTTAATTCATGGATGGGAGGAACACAAACCCGATTCTTGAACTTTATTATCCCATTGCAATGAAGGTTGAATTCAGGAACATTTCTCACCTTCTTTTGTAACTCTACATCTTCTTTCTGTGCCTCTTTTATCTTAACATGTATATATGGTTGAATATTCATTTGAGAAAGATACTATTTTCCCCTTTCATTATAATTCCAAGATCCATCCTTTATAAATCCATAAATATTGGATCTTGTGTGATCCTCATCATGGATAAATTGGCATGGTCTTGTCGACTTAATGCATCAGCCACCTTGTTTGCTTTCCCAGGGTGGTAATTAATTGAGCAGTTGTAATCCTTAATCAGCTCCAACCATCTTCTTTGGCGCATATTCAGCTCCTTTTGTGTGAAAATATACTTTAAACTTTTATGATCAGTATAAATGTCACACCTTTCTCCATAAAGATAATGCCTCCAAATGTTTAATGCAAAGATTACCGCATCTAACTCCAAATCATGAGTTGGGTAATTTTTCTCATGGATTTTCAACTGTCGTGAGGCATAAGCTATCACCATATAATTTTGCATAAGAACACACCTCAATACCTTCTTGGATGCATCACTTTAGATCACAAACCTTTCTCCACTACAAGGCAGTGTGAGCATAGGTGCACTGAATAACCTTCTTTTCAACTCCTTGAAATTCTCTTCACATTCCTCCGTCCAAACAAACGTAACTCCTTTCTGAGTCAACCTAGTGAGTAGATTAGATAATCGTAAAAAATCTTTCACAAAACATCGATAATATCTATCTAAACCAAGAAAACTTCGGATCTTAGTTACTATTGTTGGTCTCGACCATCTTTTGATAACCTCTTTTTTTGCTGGATCCACAGATATCCCCTATTTTGAGATTATGTGACCCAAAAATGAAACTTTTTGAATCCAAAATTCACACTTGGTAAATTTGGCATAAAGATTCTCCTTTCTCAGGGTCTTCAATATAATTCTCAAGTGATCTTCATGTTCTTCCTTGCTCTTTGAATATACAAGAATATCATCTATAAAGACTACCACAAACTGATCAAGATAGTCTCTAAAGACTCTAATCATCAGATCCATGAAGATAGCAGGGGCATTAGTAAGACCAAATAAAATCACTATAAATTCATAGTGTCCATACCTTGTACGGAAAGCCATCTTTGTTATATCCTCCGTTTCTACCCTTAATTGATGATACCCTAAACTAAGATCAATCTTGGAAAAGTATTGAGCTCCGTGTAGTTGGTCAAAAAAGTCATCAATGCGCGGGAGAGGATATTTGTTCTTGATATTGATCTTGTTAAGTTCTCGATAATCAATGTAGAGTCTCATTGATCCATCTTTCTTCTTAACAAATAGAACAGGTGCTCCCCAAGGTGACGCACTAGGGCGTATGAACCCCTTATCAAGATTCTCTTTGGGTTGCTTCTTCAATTCCTGCAACTCAATTGGGGCCATTCTATAAGGTTTCTTTGAAATAGGTAAAGCACCAGGTACGATTTCTATTGAAAACTTGACTTCACGATTTGGTGGAAGACCCGGCAATTCCTTCGGAAATACATGATCAAACTCCTGTACAATGGGAATATTCTTAATCGTGAGTTTCTCACCAACCATTTGAGATAAATAACCTTCATTTAGCGGAATCAAGACCCATAAGATGGAAGAAATTTCCACTGGAAGGTTATGTTCATCCTTACATCGATAGAAGATCAAAGATTGATCTGGAATATGAAATGTGACTTCCCTTCATTGGAAATTGATATGAGCTCCATATAGAGAAAGCCAATCCATGCCAAGAATCACATCAAATTCCACTATATGGAGGATCACAAGATTTTCAGGAAGCACTTTCCCACAAACTTCAATCTGATAAGAATTATAAACTTTTGATGCGACTGTTGTTCCATTAGGGGTTGTCACAGCTAACTCAACATCTAATTGTTGAGGTAATACGGTGATACCCTTAGAAAATTCTTCAGAAATAAAGGATTGGGTAGATCCAAAATCAAATAAAACATTTGCTACTTTAGAGTGGATGGTAAGTGTACCTTTCACCACTTCGTTATCGTACTCCACATTGCTGATAGAAATTGCATGTGGATTTCCTTTGTCTTTATCCTAAAGAGTTTTTTGACATTGATCATCATCAACAACCCTTGGATTAGGGAATTGATTGGTATAATGACCCATTTCCTTGCACTTGTAACATTGAAGTGTAGGAGGTGCACTCTGTGTAGCCTTTTCATTGTTCACATCACTAGACATATTCTTCCCATCATTGCGGCATTCAAATGCCCGATGGCCTTCCTTTCCACATTTGAAACATTTACTTGTCCCTTTAAGACAACTCCCTACATGTTTCTTTCCACACTTTGAGCATAATAGAAAACTCATCTTCTTTTCAGTGTTCTCTTTAGATTTTCCTTTGAATTCCATTTTCCTCTTCTTATCAAACCCATATGACTGATGGGTTACTCCAATCTCCATCTCAACTTTGAGAGCACATCGAACGATTTCCTCATAGCTATTGAAGTCCCTTATGGCTAACTCCCTTTGAAGACTTGGTTTTAAGCCACTAAAGAATCAATCGATCTTACTCTCAGGTTGGATAATAATACCAGAAGTGTACCTTGCAAGTCTTGTAAAATTTTCTTCATAGGTACCAACAGATTCATCTTCCTTTTGCTTTAGTTCAAGAAACTCCTTCTCCATCTTTTTTCGGAGAATACGAGAGAAGTACTTATTGAAAAATAAGTTCTTGAACTCGTCCCATTCCATGGACTCAATTTCATCTCTTGGCCTCGTATTCTTGATAAGATTCCACCATTGATCAGCATCACCTTCCAAACGATACACTGCTAAGATGAATTTATCATGTTCAGAACATTGAAGAACTGAAAATATCTATTCAGTAGTACTGATCCATTGTTCAGCAACTAATGGATCAGTAGACCCGCTGAATGATGGTGGACGCTGTCTCATGAAGGATTCAACAGAATGTTTCTCCTTCCTTTGCTCGTTTGGAAGTCCTACATGATACATAGCTTGAGAAATTTGTGTGAGCATGGCTACAAGATTTTGTATTCCAGCTCCCATAACGTTTGGTTGCTCAGGGGGACAATCATTGCATTTCTCGTCGCATTCTGCATTAACACGGTTCCTTCGGGTTCCATCCATTGACTAAAACCAAGAAGAATAGTGTGAGCAACACTAATTATAATAGGAAAACCACATAATCAAGAATAAAATTCCACACTTAAGGTCTTATCCTAGGTTATTCATGGCCATTTCTAAAACACTAAGATTGTGTTCTATGCTTATAATTATCCTTAGGATTCTTACTAAGTCTTTCACATCCTAGTTTCCAAAGGTTGACTATACCTTTCCTTTGATACCAACTATAACGACCCATACATTACATACATTGTTAGTACTTCAAAATTGAAGTACAATTATTACAACATATAACAAAACCATGAAAGGACCGTATAGGTATAGTGTCTTTAGAAACTGGGAAACATAAACAACTGGTTCATAAAGCGTCTGCATTGTCTCCCATTTATTTCATCATATCTATAGTCCCTTTTGGCATATCTTACTTAATAACCTTCTTCCTGACCTGGGGAAAGAAAACATATAAAAGGGTGAGCTCAAATTCTCAGTAAGGGTAAACAAAAGAAATATCAATCACATCATATTCATGAGAACATAACATTTTGGAAATCTTACCCTACAAAAGAGATCATAATTTCATAACATGGGAAAAATCATGGTAATGAAATTTAATCACAATAATCATAAAATAATACATGAAGCTTTGTGGAATACACAGATAATCATAGAGAATCATTTCTTATTAGTCAAGACTCATTTCCAAGACTATCTTAGTGGACAAAGTCCATTTTTGAACCGAGTTCATTCCTCGTTTCAGTCATGTTTCACTGAACCGGTTTAACCTGCCGTTCCATCCATGTCTATCTCATGAGATATAAAATATTTACCCAATGCATTGGAGGGAGATATAGGTCCCACCCATCTCATAATGATACCATTCTTACGTGTGCCACAAAATCATAAACCATAAATCATAGCATAAACCATGTAATAAAAATGGGATTCTTAAACCTCATGACATCATAAAACAATTAATATAAGATAAAGGAATTTATAAAAATAATTCCATCACAACATAATCAAATCAATGTAATAATAGGGATATAAATAGAACCCTTTATTATCTTCTATGGAAAATAATTTTGATAAAACACTTGAACTCCATTCTTGAGGAAAATATCCTTTCTACTTCAAAAACACTTTTCCTTTATTAACATGTCATACAATTCTAAACTAAAAGAAGTTGATTAAAAATAAACTTGAAAAATTTTAAAGGAAGCTTCTTGGAAATAATTTTTTAAAAATCCATTCATGTCGTATAAGTTAAAAAAACATTCTTCTCGTACTTTTGTCAGAAAAGTCAAAAAGTACCTCGTACGAAAAATGACAAAAGATTCCTTTCATATATTTTACTAAAAACTCACAGGGTAAAATTGGATTTAAACAATTGTAGTTGGATGGAAATAATATTACATATTGAGGAAACATGGATGTGGATGATAAAATACACCCCAATAAATTCCAAAGTATAAACAATCTCGGATAAAAATGAGATTGCGATATTTCCCTTACCTTAGGTCTGATTTGCTTCGTAAGTGTCTGAACCTCCTGTATAATTATTTAAATAATGTCATTGACTTATTCCAGAATCATACTCATTGTTATGATATCATATATGGTCATATTCTTAGCTTATTATTAGTAATATTTCATTGCTACTTGTTATTCGGGTGTTTATTACTTTTTGTTCTTATGCGTGTTTTGTCGAATAAATTATTATTCTTATTTTTAGGTTATAGATACCTCATTTCCAGAATGGTATTAGTGTAATATATATCATATTTATTCACTCAATTCATTTATGTAATCATTATGCAATGAAAATCATGTAGAACGAGTCGCATCACATCGTGGAGATGGTATTCCGTACGTACGCACGAGCGATGATATCGTTCCCATGATCGTGGAATTGTATTTGAGTGTATTTATACTATTTCAGAATCAATATCACTTTAAAATAATAATATATATTCATTCTTTACACCATTATACCCATCCAAGTAAGGTGGTGGTGGAAAATAGATTACACCACGGCGTGGAGACGGTATTCCGTACGTACGCACGCGCGGTGATTTCGTTTTCTGTAGGATGGATAGATAGTGAAATAGGGTTGTTTCACACTTATAATAACATATAAGTATATGATTGATACTGATTTTATTAATTTATAATTAAAAAACTAAATAAGAATAAGTGGAAGAAGAAATAAAGTTGAAAGAATCGGTAACAGACATTACCTCTTCTTTGAAGCGCTTCTTTGAGACCTCCTTTTAGGGCACTAAAATTGGTCTTTGAAGAATACCAGGACCTCTAGGATGTTTCTAGGGAAGTGGAGAGGATAAATTTGAATGGTTTTGCCGAGCTTGAAGTCTCAAAGTGGTGTGAGGAAGAGAGGGAGGAGGTGCCCTTTTATAAGGAATGAGAGGGGCACCTTTGGAAAAACTAAAAATATTATTTTATTATAAAGCCATATTCGGTTTTAAATAGCTAAAAATTGATTTATTTCTAAGGTAAGGTTGGGATGGGTCGAAATCATCTCATACAATTGAATTTGGACAATTTTAGTTTACTATTATAACCTTATCATTTAGATTTAACTTTAAGTTAGATAATTTTACTTTTACCGTGTCTTTTTGTGTTCTTACAATATAAGGTTAATAAAATTACTATAACAAGAAAAACGAACCCCAAGTTGTTTATTATTAATATATATAACGGTATCTAAGTCATTTGGCCAAACCTTAGATTTTTAGGAATAAAATAACAATTAATAATATAATATTTTTTTAAAAAACTATTTTATGTCAATTTTGACACTATTTAGTAATTGATTTTTGTAAAAATCATAACAGAATGATTAGTTCTAAAAAATTTAATTAAATCAATAATAACATGTCATATTAACCTAGAAAATTAGTTCAATTCATAAAAAGTCCAAAATTACATTAATATGGGTATTTATAACATCAATTATGTCAATATTTCATTAATAAGATAATTACTGCATCATTTTTGTGTCATAAATAAATTAAATTATTTAAGGTCTAAAAATTACAAATAAAATAAAATTATGTAGGAAATTTTTTATCTTTCTAATGATTATTTATAGTCTAATTTATCTTATGTATAACCCTATATTAAAAATTATTTACTTATTTAACTTTGATTTTAACTATTTTAACCCTTCTTTAAATAAATTAATAATAAATGTCCTAATCTAATCCAAGTGGGCCTAAATGGTAATATTTTATTCCTAAGGTTTTTTTTGGTCGAATTAAACTTATAAAATAGAATTAGTACATGTGTTAGGGTAATAATAATAACATTTTTACCCTTAATTACCATATTTACTTTTAACCGTGGTAAAAAAAAAGTAAAGAGTTACTATTCACCAAAAAATATTTTCATCTCATTGAACAACATTTTAGTCCTTGATATTAACCGTGTCTCTTGGATTTTATAAATTCCACTCACAGAAGCGGTAAAATTAAGTTATATGTAAATTTGCAAATTCTCCTAGGATGTGGGTAAATGACGGTGAAAAGTTCAATAAAATTTTTATATAACTAAAATTATTATAAAATTACTCCAATGAATTACATTGAACTTATATAGGTTTTATGTATCAATTTTGACCTAAAAAATTTAAATAAAATTAATAATTATTTAAATAAAAAGTCGGTTTTTAAATAGTAACCTAGTGTTTTCACTATTCATCAAAAATTGAAAGTTTCCAGAAAAATACCAAAATTTCACCCTAGGCTAATTTCGATATTACGAATCCAAAAATGAAGACCGTTTTGAAAAATAAAATTTACAAAATTTCAAAAAGAGGTTATTACTATTCATAATGGTTAGTTTTAATAATATTTTAATAGCATATCGTTGTTTAGTGAAACTCGGTATTGCGTATGACACAAGCTATCAAGGAAGGTCGCGATTGCATGTAAATCAAGACAAGATAGTGTTGTGTGTAGTGAAATATTCATTTGATGATTTATATAAAATAAAAAAAAAATTCTTATAAAACTCTCAGGTGTTACAGTCTCGCAGTCACAATCTTGCGCTCAAGGCAAGAACAAGGGAAACTAAGTGAAGAGGCCCACTCCTCAACATTGTTTCCTATAGTCAAGGGAGATCCAACTCCCCTAAAGGACCTACTCCCCATCGCTACTTAGTGATAGGGGAGTAATACTCCATATGTGATGACCTTCACCTTACCCGGTAGGGGGTACAACTCTGGTAGTTTGTTTGCTATGGGGGACTCACGCCCTAGTAAGTCAGGGGAGTACTGACCCCAGGCTAGAGGACCTAGACCCTGGCATGGTAGGGGAGTACTGACTCTATATGTGGGGACCCTCACCCTACCCGGTAGGGGAGTACAACTCTGGTAGTTTGTTCGATGTGGGGGACTCACGCCCTAGTACGTTAGGGGAGTACCAACCCCAGGCTAGAGGACCCGCACCCTGGCACGGCAGGGGAGTACCGAATCTGTTGTAGCATTGCATAAGGAGGACCCACACCCTGGGTTGATATGGGATTACCTAATCCTAATATAGAGGATCCTCACCCTACTCGGTAGGGGAGTACTTGACTCTATGTGAGTTATGTATGGAGGAATTGTGCCCTAGTCCAATAGTGGAGTACCGACTCCAAATATAGAAAAACCAATCAGATGGAAACAAAACCGTACTCATGACATGGGGAGTCCCGTCTCTACCGGAGCAGAGGAGTATGGAATACCCACACCTTGAGTCATCAATGAAGTAGTCATCATAACTCTCACTACAAGAAACATCTAATTTCTAATCCACTAGTTATTGGAAATACCTAAACCACCATGATGTTCCACAATAAATTAACCTGATGATCTATCATGTCATAAGGGTTCTAACGCAATAGATGATTCATCAATCGGACACTAGGTCTATAAGCTATAGGCATTTTAGTGTTGAGGGCCCAGTTGGATTCGAGTACGATCCAAACAAGCCATACTCCAACATTCCCCAAAAGTCTCTTGTATTATCTCAAACAGACCATCTCACTCCAAGGATCCCAGCACCATAGACGGTTCATCAAACGGACATCTGGTTCGCAAGATACGGCCTTTTAAGCGTATATGGGCCCGAGAGGGGTCTGGGTTTGGTCCAACCTGGTCAGACTGACCCGACCCGACCCGGCCCAGCCTGGTTGGGCTGGGACGTGGTGGGATCTTCCCACTGGTTGGCATGACCCATGTGGGTCATGTGGTCTGCCACTTCTGAAAGGTATAAAGGATATCTTCATAACCTTTATTGGCGATGCTAGGTGGCACCACCTCGTCACCCAAAGGACCCACAGGGAGCAGGTCCCCCGCATCATCGCGGATCCCTTCAGCACGGCGCACGATGATGCACTGCCTCCACCTCCATGACCGACCACTACCAGCTGCCTGTCTGACCATTATGGCGTCGAGCGGCACCGCTCTTCCACCGCAGTCGGCAGTTTCCAGCCTCCACCCTTGTCCGCTGGTGCTTATTCCATAGGGCACCGGGTGATCCTTAGTGGTCTGTTCTTCCTTCCAGATGCTCATACGGTCCTCTCGGGATGCCTCTGTCATTGAGTGCCTCTCATTTTTAATGTTCCATCAAGTTTGAACAACCTGCCTCCGAAGAACGCAATGAAAAACAAGTAGCGGAGGGTCTAGGCCTTGTTTGTTTGGCCCACACCCTCCATGTTAGCATTATAACAAGTGAGGATTATTTATGCATCATATTAAAGTAATTATAAACATCGTTCATATCCCCAGTAACAACCACCCTCAAATTCAAGAATGAGGAGAAGAAACATGGTAATTTCTTGAATTAAAAGACAACCCCTACCTCGAGATTCTTTGGAGATGTAGTAGTGGTGGAAGAAGATTCCACATTCAATGAATCTGTCGACGTTCCTCGATCCCGATTCATTTCCGCATGAGCTTCCGTCTCCATCATTGGAAGGTGTCTCATCACTTTTCTAGAGGATCCTCGTTTGATGAATTGTGCCAAAAACTCTACCCGAGCCCCATTTAAAAAGAGAGGGGAAAGGTGAGTAATGCACCAAGGAATTAATGATATTCATTAATTGATGTAATTATTTATCCACATTACTTTCATGTGGTTGGTTATGAAACAAAAGTGTAACCGAACATTTAATATCCCATATTAAATGTATGACTACATTTGTGGTCCCCAACACCGCAGCTCAATAGGTGGTAGGATAAAATAAAATAACAATTTTTTTATTTGATTAATTCTTAAAAGTTTCAAAAATGATTTTTTTCACCCAACATACTACGGTCGAATTGAATCCTCCCATAAGATAATCATGTCACTCCAAGTTCAACGGTGCCCTCGGATTTTAATTCTGAACACCAGTTCAAAATATATAAATTTCCACCCATGAGTTTACTGAACATTCCTTAAGAAAAGTTCAAAAAATTATTAACAGCCACTCTCGAACCACGTCGGTCATGCTTAGGATTTTCCTAAGTGAAACACACCCTCACGAGCTCAATGGTACTCTTTTATTTCCAATCCGAGTTACCATTTAGGTGTTATAGAATTAACAATAAAATAATTGTTACTTAATTATTTTATTTTCAGCCAAAAACTAACTTCCACAGTTGGAATGTGCTAGAAAAAGTTAGGATATGCCTAAGGAAATCATACCCTCAAGAGTTCAGCGGTGGTCTCAGATTTTTAATCCAATTCACTATTCGTGAGTTATAAACATTTGAAAAATAAAATAATTTTATTCAATTATTTTATTTATGGTTATGTCATTTTCAGGTTTTCTCACTGGAGGCCTGTGCCGACTAAAATTAAGTTGCGCCTAGGGTAAACCCACAATCCTAAACGCAAAGGTGCCCTCATATTTCTGATTTAGGCACCCATTTAAGAGTTATTCCACTTTTTAGGAAAACTACTCACCCACGCTATTTTAAGATTAACACTTTCTCGATGGATCATTATGGGTACTTTGGGCCTCGTAATCCCATGGTATCAGATTTCGTGGTCTCGTGATAATCCCAAATAATTTAAAAAAAAATATATGGGAATTTTGAGTCTTTATAGGTGAGGATCATACAATGTTTTGTGATGTATCTGGGATAGGAAATAGATCAGTGTTGATGTAGGGAGATTGATTTATGGTGTATGGTTCATGGAAGTTGTGTCCACATGAACAAAAATTCCATATACACATCCCAGAGTTAGTGGATGTGGTTAATTATTTGATGTGTTGGATGAATTATTGGTTGGATGAGAGGTTCACTATATATATATATATATCAGAAGAGCTTAAATTATATCTTTTCACAGTGAGACTTGAATCTTTTATAGTAGATATGTGTTGATTATATGCATTAATTTGACTTTGATATAGAATATATGTCTAGGATGGGAAATAATGCTACTGACGCTTTAAGAAAGAAAATATAGACATAGTCATTTTGGGAGTCTAGCTCAGAGTGGAAGATGATGACTTTGCTAGATTAGATTTTGGTTGTAGTTTAGGAGGTCCAACAGTAGATAATCCACATATCATTATCAATAGAGTCTACACTTTTGAGATGGATCTAGGTGAGGAAGTATTAGGATCCCAAATTCATGGCCTTGAGGGAAATACCTGAAGGTGGGGAGTCACTTTCTGATTGAAACATATATGAGAATGAGATCATCTATTTCTGGGGCCATGTTTTTATGCCTATGAGTATGTGGGTGAAGCTGATGTATGCATTTAATTCCTAAAAGTGTGAGGTGTGTCTAGGTTTTACTGAAATGTACCATAACCTACATTGAAAATATTTGTGGTAGGGAATGGAAAAGTAAATTATAGGGTTGGTGAAATGATATTACACCTTTAAATAGGTGAAATCTGAGCATAAAATACTTGGTGGTTTACCACAACCATTTCCCATTTCTAAATGTAACTAGGATGATGTTATGATGGATTTTACAGTGGGTCTCTTATGGAAACCTCAGAAGAATGACACTATTTAACTGATTATACATCGATTGATGAGAGTACCACATTTATTTCCTATATGGGAGACCTTATCAGTGGATAAATTGGGATACTTGTACTTTTTGGAGATATTATATATACATGGGGTGTTGAAGAGTATTCTTTCATACCATGAATCGTTTTTTACCATGCATTTTTGGAAATTAGTGAAGGAATTTCTTGGTATGTAAAAGTTTCTGAGTATATAATTACATCCTTAGATAGATGGAAAGTAGGAGAATACTATTCAAGTACATGAAGATATGTTATGATCATGTATTATTTACTTTGGTAGGCCTTGGGAGAAGCACCTATATCTCATTGAGTTCACCTATAACAACAGTTATTAGGAGAAAATTCATATGGAACCATATGAGTCTATTTGTGTTATAACCTAAAGATAACCTCTACAGTGGATGGAGGTAGGTGATTCATAATTATTGAGACTGAGTCTCATGTAAGCGACATCAATGTAGGTTCATCTGATATAGAAATGTATGGATATAGATCAGAGTAGGTAAAAGCCATTATGTTGATGGACATTAAATAACTCTTGATTTTACTTTGGGTGATCTTATATTTATTTTGTATTTTTCTAGATTGGGTTACCAAATGATTCAGAGAAGGATCATGATGGCACCCAAGTTTTTTGGACCTTTCAAGATGGTGGAGAGAATCAGACTAGTGGTGTACCAATTTGCTCTTCCATATAGGTATAGTGATATACATGACATTTTTCATGTTTCACAGGTATCACCCTGACCCTTCTCATTTTATTGATAAGAATAATTTTGAGATTGATGTCGATAATTCATTTGAGTAGCGTCTTATACATGTTATAGATCACAGTGAGAAATTGTTGTTGTGAGAGACTATGCCGATAGTTCGATTATTGTGACAATGTGGTTGTGTTCGGGAGGAATCATGGGAGAGAGAATTGTATATGGGGGCTCAATGGCCCAATATTTTTACCTCAGAATCTTAGTGATGCTTGGTAGTAAAACTCAAGGATGTTTTGTTATAAAGTGGGGAGATTTTAAAATCCCTGCCATTTCAAAAGTTATTTCGATATCATTTTAATCTAATTTTTCCTTTATTTCTAATAATTCGGTTTAGTATTTTCTTTAGGGAGATTAGGTGAATTTTGGATGTTTTGGGGGGTTTTTAAGATGTTCATGGTTGGTGAATGGTTTTCCCAAACTATACACCCATGCCAATAAATAGTGCAACCAAAAAAAAGTGTATTTTTATGGTAGGCACACATTTTTTCAAATAGTGCTCCCTCGTTGTAGAAAATTTTCACCCCAAAGAAAAGACACATAGTTAAGGGGAATTTTTTGTTAAACTATGCACCCATGTTGTAACACCCCAAGCTTCCACGGTACGTTTCCCTTCGAATGATGAAATGGTGTGCGTTGTACGCAACTTCGAGATTCTAACACACCACAACCAATCAAACTAGCCGTTATAAATAGTAATACCTACTTTTTGAAATTTTATAAATTCTATCTCTCAAAATGGACTTCATTTTTGGATTCGAAATATCGAATTTATCCTAGGGTGAAATTTTGGAACTTTTCGGATAACACTTATATTTTGATGAATAGTGAAAATTTCTAAATTTTAATTAAAAACAACTTTTTTAATCAAAATAATTTATAGTGATAAATTATATTATTGAGTGGTTTTAAAGTATAATTAGAGTATATTTTTACCATTTTATCCAATGGTGTTTATTAGAATTAATTTCACTTTGAAATTGGACCTAAACAATTGTCAATCTTTTGATATATATTGTTTCTTAAAAACACGCTATTTGTTGTGACAGCGGTAATTAATTATAAAATTAATTAATGCAAAATATATGTTTGGAATTTTGTAAAATAGAAATCATTTTTTAATTCGGAATATCAATTATAGCTTAGGGTGAAATTTTGGCATTGTTTTGAAAAACTTCAATTTTTGATGAATAGTGAAACTACTAAGTGGTAGTTAAAAAACTGAATTTTTTTCAGAAAACTTAATTTTACCGCTTCTGTGAATGGAATTTCGAAAATCCGAGAGACACGGTTAATATCAAAAAGTAAAATTTGGTTCAATGAGATGAAAATAATTTTTGGTGAATAGTAACTTTTTTCTTTTATTTACCACGGTTAAAAGTAAATAGGGTAATTAAGGGTAAAAATGATATTAATATTACCCTAACACATGTCCTAATTCTATTGGACAAGTATATATCGACCAAAAACAACCTTAGGAATAAAATATTATCATTTAGGTCCACTTGGATTAGATTAGGACATTTATTATTATTTAATTCAAAGAAGAGTTAAAAGAGTTAAAATCAAGGATTATTTACTAAAACATTTTTAATATAGGGTTATACAAAAGATAAATTCAATTTTAAATATTAATTAGAAAGCTAATAAGATTTCGTAAATAATGATATTTTATTATAATTTTTAGACATTAAATAATTTAATTTATTTATGACACAGTGATGATGCAGTAATTACCATAATAGTGAAAAATTAGAATAATTGATATTATAAATACCCAAATAAATATAATTTTAGACTTTTTATGAATTACACTAATTTTATAGGATAATATGACATATTAAGATTGATTTAATTAACTGTTTTCGAAGTAATCAGTCTGTTATGAGTTTCACAAAAATCAACTATTGAATAGTGTCAAAATTGACATAAAAGAGTTTTTAAAACAAATATTATATTATTAATTGATATTAAATTCATAAAAATATAAGGTTCGGCCAAGAGACTTATATAATGATATTTATATCATTAATGGACCACTTGGGGGTCTCTTGGATGTATATGGTAAGTTTATTAACCATATAATATAAAAATACAAAGAGACATTGTAAAAGTGAAACTAATTAACTAAGAGTTAATACTTAAAGATAAGGTTAATATAATGACCCAAACCTGTATAAATTATATTGGTTGAGTGGTTTTCAACCCATCCCCACCTTAAACTTTAAATAATCAACTTTTGAGCTATTAGAAACCGAATATGAATTTACTATAAATTAATATTTCTAGCTTTTCCAAAGGTGCCCCTCACCCCTCTTTTAAAAGGGCACTCCTCCTTCTCATTTCTTCACACCTTCAATTCCATTTGGTTCGGCCAACCCATGCCCAAATACTCTCTCAACTTCCCTCAATACAACCTAGAGACCTTAGTTTGATCAGAAATCCATCCTAATGATCCCTTTTGATCAAATCAAAAGGAAGAACCCGAAGAAGAGGTAATGTTTTCACCACCCCTTTTCAAGTTCCTTTCTTCTTCCACTTATTATTTCTTTGTTATTAACATTCTAAAATAATAACTCCAGTATCATATAAATACTGTGATGTTATTATAAATATGGTACAACCATATTCAGTATTCTATCCACCCTTTGAATAACATGTCACCATACGTGCGTACGTACGGCTTACCGTCTCCATGTCGTGGTGTAATTGTTATTCAATATATTATTATTTGGATGGGTATAATAATGATGTGTAACTCATGTAAATAATAAATATAACATGATAATTATTCTTTATATATTATATACCATCCAATTATATATTATTTTAATATCAAAAGAATGATATTGTCGCTCATGCATACGTACGGACTACCGTCTCCACGAACGCGATGAGATTCATTCTCCATCTTATCCATTCAAGTATAATTATCATTTGATGATTTAAAAATAGTATCTAAGGACTTGATATCATTATGTATATGAATAATATACATCCCATTAATAACTAATATGGCTCACATAACAAAGAATATAAAGTAAAATGAACCTGTTAACACCCGAAATGACGATAATTCTAAGATATTATTAAAAAATCAATGTTAAAAGATCATATATGATATAATATTAATGTAAATGATTATTTTATAATTAATTAACAATTATTTCACCATAATACAGGAGGTTAACCTACCGTCGACCAAGGAAAAAGTACAAAGTAAGGGGTTTCTTATCTCACTTTTAATTCTGTGAGAATTCCATTGTTCACCACTTATTTATTGCATGTGGTGTGTGTACTGCCCATGATTGTATTAATTGTGTAATATAATTTAATTTATGTATATTTACATCATCATTTTATGATCCGTCTTTCATGGGTGTATGTTTGATAAGTTACCTAATCGATAAGGGAATTTGAAATTTCAATTTCCATTTATTCGGATTTACGCAAACTTCATTGATTATTTTACTCCGAGATTATGTGTGGAATCACTATTCATTTTCTTATGTCATAATTTCCACTCACCTTTTCTATGGATATACTTTTGATACACATAATCACTCCATTGATAATTTCTCAAGTCATCGATATGAATTTGATAAGAGTTATTTTAACTCATTCTCCAGTTGTTGAGTTAAACATTCAGTTCATTGGTGTTGTTTTTACAAGATTATGTGTGAATGTACTTTGATTGTTTTACACTGAATATCCAATCATATATAGTGTATTTATATTTGTCACACATAACTATGTTGTTGATTTATCCTTAACCTAAGGGTATGACCTTTATGAGAGATTTCATCTCAATTTACATTCCATTGAGACTTCTTTGTTGATATACACCAAATCACTTTTATGTGGTGTATATAATGTACTTTGACATAGTCTATCATGAATCCCTTTATTCTCATAATATTAAAATATTTTTATTACCTCAATTATTTGTATTCAAGTGTCTCTCTTTTGGTTAGAAACTCTAACTAAAATACCATTTTTAAATGTTTTCAAGACTTATTCTTCTAAATCTTTCTCATTAATGTCCATGTTTTAAAAATTGTTTTAAGGATTTATTTATATGGACATTAATGTTTTAAAATTAAAACTCCTTTTAAAAGTTTAAAAGTGGTATGGGACACTTTGATTCAAAAATCTATTTTTAAATGGATTCTTGACAAATAGTGTGACTTTTAAATGATTTCAAGAAAAAGGGGGATATTTCTCTCAAATAGTTTTGATGATTATTTTCATCTATGTCAATATCCTTCATTATTCTTGATTGAGGTTAATATGATACAATACAATCTTCGATATTTTATCGAATAAGTTATGTTTTACTATGGATGTGCTATTTTTATACCATTCATGGTTTTTGGTTAAAGTATTGACATTTCGTATGCTAGTTTTAATACGAATGTTTTTGTTATGTTTAAACCTGTTCATATGAGGAATGTATTGGACTTAGTAAGTGATGGGTGGAGCCCGCTATAGATTCTCGATGCATAGGTAGGTCTCATGAGACAAACTAGTGTCTTGGCACAAGGCCTTGACAAAATCTTATTTGTAGTCTTGGCACGAGGCCTTGGCTATGTGGTTATGATAGTCTGGCATTATGCATTCCATCATTATTAAAGTGGTTATTGATATTGCATGTGATCATTCGAATAGTATAATATCCATGTGAGTAAGTAAATGGCGTTATTTTATTTTATCTTTTCCATTTTATGTTGAAGTTCAAGTTTAAAAGGCTTTCGTTTTAGTTATAAACTGCCTTAAGTGTTTATGCTTATCTATGAAAGCTTCTGCTATAATGTTATCCTTATTGAGAATCTGAGCTCACCCCTTTCAATGTTTTATTTTTACTAGGATTATGAAGAAGTAATTTATGAATGACCTGCAGGGATAGTATGAGGGGATATGAAGACAAGATGTTGTTGTAGTTTTTTTTTACCTTATGATGTAATGTAAGACTTAGGAATATATCTAGTGTTTCCAAGACTACTAAACTAATCGGTCTTTCGAGACTTGATCCTTTGTGATCATGCCAATTTTATGTAATAATGCACCGACTCTGGGTATCTAGGGTCGGGGCGTTATAGTTGGTATCATAGGAAGTTTAGTACAATCCTTAGAAGCTAGATTTAGATAAAATCTGATTAGAGCACGTAGACCTAAGATGAACTTTGAGGATTAGTATAGAAGAACTTCCTAGAATTTTGGTATTGTAGAGATTTTGTGAGTTTTCAGAGCAATACATCCTTGTCTGGTATGAGCAGGTAGAGGCGGCTCTGGCACAGATGTACCTAGGGGTAAAACCCGAAAACACCTCTTTGAGCTAGACTCGAACGGGAACTGGTGCAAGACAACGGGCCTTGCTACACTCTTGGTTACGACACTCCCAGGGGATATGCTTAGGATAATTTACATTTTCTTTACAAACTGATTTGAAGTATTATAGATGAGGGTAAATGACCTTGGTTAATCCTAATGTGTTTCAAATTGAGAATATGGTGACATGTTAATCTCTAAATGATTTTATGACTACTGTTACTCACACAATGCTTTCTGGTTTTAGTCAATGGTTGGATTCCAAGGAAGTCATAGGGACTTTGAGAATGATGTACAAGGTGGGAACGGTGGTGGAAATGAGCAAAAAAATGGAATGTTGATAGGCGTAAAAGATATCATCTTTATGCCAAATTAGTTTTCCAAAAATATGATCAACAACATATATATTAACCAACTCCCGGACTCAACAAGGAAGTGAAAGGTGATGAATGATAAGAGCTCCAGTAGTGGAGACCATGGAGAAAGGAACCCTCAATTTCCATCATGCAAGAAATGTGGTAGGATTCACCCGGGAAAGTGTCTCAATGGGACCAATAAATGCTTTACGTGTGGGAAGGAAGGACATAAAGTGAAGAATTGCCGAAGAAAAATGAAGAGTACTATGGAAGAAGATAAAAATGGTCCCAAGAGTCCATTTACAGTCATTTTCCGTAAATATAGGGGACCTGGCCATTACCCGAGTGAATAACCTATTTATAGGATATTTTCTTTGTCAAAGAAGAAGCTATGTGGAAATAAATGGTTGGAGAAATGTTTAAAAAGTATTAGTGCTCCTTGTTGATGGGTTTAATTTGGAATAATTTTCTCTTGTATTTGTAACCCCACAGTTTGCCATGTGAGAATGATATTTGAGGAAGAATTATCTCTTATCTTGTGGATATATGTATAAATAGCCATTTGGTTTTATATGATCATTGGGGTTTGAGAGAATTATAATTTATTATAATTTGGGATGAAAATGCAAGGTATGAGGAAAGATTTGTGGTTAAATTATGTTATAGTTATTTTGGGGAATTTATCTCATTTTGGTAATGTTATAAAACATAGCTTTTGAAAAGGACAACACGCAGACCGCGTGACAACCCGTCGCGTCGGACAAAGCTATGAGAATCAAACCCACAACCAAAGTGCGATTGGGATTTATCGCCTACCACTGGACTACATGAAGTCCCTGGATAGTGTGACTAATTATTTTTAGTTAAATGATTTTATTGATCAATAATAATTTTATTTGGGTTCTTATGTCTTATTAAATGGAAACCCTTGGTATAGGAAAATGATTTGGTGATTAAGTGATAGATGTTATTTTGGAAGTTGTTCGCTTTGTTGTGAACACTATATGCCCAAGGAAAATAGAATAGTATGGGATTTCATTTGAGGAGTAATGGTGGATTTTTATCTATTTTTTTATTATGGATTTATAGTGATTTGGGTTGTTTATGGAAATGATTAGGTTAATTACTTTTAAGTATGTGACATTAAGAGTATTTTATGTCATTGGGAGATACAATTTAACTTGGAAGACTATATTCTTATAAGTTTTGAGTTTTAATATTAGTTTGGATTATATTGAAGGATTTTAAGGATAATTGATTATTGAATGGTATTTATTTAAATTTGGGGTATTGTTGGATTAATTTTAGAAATTAAGATTAGTGTTTATTTCTCTCAAGGAATATCCTTTTAGGGGATCATTATATCTTGTACTAACCATTTTGGTTTTGATTAATCTCTAAAGACAATGAAAATATATAGTTTATCCTGCATGGATCATGTGATTCTATAGAAGTTTATTCTAGCTCTTCTAGTGTGACCAAGTCTTCTTGAATACTCATCGTTTAAAAAAAATGAGTTAGTGGTGGAAATTTATTAAAGAATGAAACTCTACTTAAAAAGTAAGTATATATCTTTATATTCTTAATCAATATCATAAATGAATTCCTCATCCTTATGTAATTTAACTTAAAACAAAAAAAATGTTGTCCGTTTACTTTTCCTACTAGGAGACTAATGGTCGTTTGTCCCAACACAAGTTTGTGGTTTTCTTATTGTTAACTTTATCCTGATCATAATTTCTATCCATCTCCATCAGAACTTGACACTTAGTTTATCATCCATATCCATGTTTTCCTACATGGAATCCGAGTATGGGTTATCTTGGTTGACCTTTATACCTCTCTTTCTTTCTTTTAAAGTGATAGTTTTATTGACTCTTTTTCCGATGTGGGACTTTCCAATATATTGCCAAGAAAAATTTTAAAAATCGTGAGGATGCAATTTATTGAAGGAGGGGATAATGTAACACCCCAATCTTCCACGGTACGTTTCCCTTCAAATAATGCAATGGCGTGCAATGTACGCAACTTCGAGAATCTAACACACCACAACCAATCAAACTAGCCATTATGAATAGTAATACCTAATTTTTGAAATTTTATAAATTCTATCTCTCAAAATGGAATTTATTTTTGGATTCGGAATATCGAATTTATCCTAGGGTGAAATTTTGGAACTTTTCGGATAACACTTATATTTTGATGAATAGTGAAAATTTCGAAATTTTAATTAAAAACAACTTTTTTAAT